>CM073501.1:39517500-40225000 GCA_037074585.1 Biancaea sappan | reverse complement strand
GTTCAAAAGCTTGGTAGAGATCAAAGGTAAGTTTTAATCTCCTTAGTTTCCTTAAATTTCAGTTTATGTGGAAGATTGGAGGAGATTTTGGTTCTTGAAAATTTGATGATAATTCATGGATTTGAGTTGTTTTGGAAGTTTTTGAGTTAAGATTGAGTTAAGTAAGTTAGGAGAGATGAAATTTTTTTTGAAGATTTTCTGCAAAATTCGAAGTTACTGTAGCAACTGAAAAATCTGGAAATTTTCGAGTTTACTGTAGCAGTCACTGTAATGTCGGCAGTCAACGGTACTGTAGCGGTCAACGTACTGTAGCAAACCGTCACTGTAGTGAACCGTTACTGTAGCAAACCGTAACTGTTGTGAACCGTTACTGTAGTTACGTTGACCGTTACTGTAGCTACGTTGACCGTTGACTGTTAACCGTTACTGTAGCAATCAGAAAATGTCTCATATTTTCATGATTTTGTTCCCTTTCTTATTTTTCCTTATGATATCTTTTACTAAGAAATTTTTCTACACAAATTTTAGTATGGAACAAGGTAAATTTGGACAAATATTAAAGTAAGTGAATAACCTTGCTAGACTAGTTTGATATTATTAGTCAAAGTACAATATAAGTCCCATTTACAATATTATTTGGATATTAAGCAATCAATCTTTAGATGACAGTATATGATGATTGACATATTTTTTACAGACATTCAAAGGAATAAAAGTATGTATAAATTAATTTATTTCATGGTTTTGTACGATTTGATAAATTATCACTATTTTATTAACGAGCAAAGATCTACGGGATCTAATACATGAGTTTGAAAGGGTTAAAGTTGAAAGTAATGGTTGGAACCCAAGAGGGGGGTGAATTGGGTTTTATAAATTTTTCACAAGAATTAATTGGAAGTTAAAATGATTTTCTGTAAAAGTACAATGCTTAGGATAATAAATACAATACAGAAAATCAATGTGCTGTTAAGATAAATAATTATAAAGATCAAGGAATTAAAGAATAGATATCAATATGCACAAATTAAAGAGTAAGGGATAGAGAAAGCAAACTCGGAGATTTATACTGGTTCGACTAATCCAAGCCTACATCCAGTCCTCAAGAGACCACTTGAGTATTTCCACTATAATTGCAAGTTTAATCCGGGTACTTGCAAACCACTACAACCACGCAAATTCGATCCGGGTATTTGCGAAACCACAATAAAGAATTTATGAATCCGGGCTCCTCCTCAACCCAAAGCAAGTTCTTCCAACACCGGTACTTGCGAACCTCAACTCAGAATAATATATGTGTTGATCAAAATCAACAATACAAAGAAACTCTCTCTAAAGAGTAGATGAAAACAAATGAAGCTCTAATAACTCTAATGATAGAGAATATGCAAGATTTGGCTCAAGAATGCTTTCCTTTCTCTCAAAGATGATAGAAGAAGTTAATATCACATTGTAGGACTTTGTTCTTGCTCAAAATCGTGTATCTAAGGTCATATATATAAGATTTTACAAAACTAGCCGTTATATAGCCGTTATATAGCCGTTATAGTGCAGTCCAGATTTTGAGCTTTCTTTAAAAATTCATAACTCCCTCATTTGAACTCCGTTTTAAACAAATAATATACCGTTGGAAAGCTCTTGGAGTCTAGTTTCAAATGAGCCAAGTTTTACTAAAAAATTATTTTTATTTTAAAAGATATAATCAAAATACTGACTATAGGTCAGAACAGAATAATTTTTTATTACAGTAAAATCAACTTTCAGTTTTTCAAACTATATTTTGAATAGTCATATATTTCTCATTTGGACTCCTTTTTTAATAAATAATATACCTTTGGAAAGATCTTTGAGTCTACTATCAAATGAGATTAAGATACTTGAAAAAATGATTTTTCGTTTATGAGATATGATATAAAGAGTGACCAAAGGTCAAAAACTAACTTTTGTAAAATTTCATATCTCACTATCTTTTTGTTCAAAATAATTGAGCCAATGTATGCAAATCTAAATCATTGAGTTGCACAAGTATACTAGCCTATATAAAATATACCTAATGTAAACACATAGGCTATCTTGATGCATCCAAGCTTCCAAGACTTCAAATCTTCTAATTCTTCATTTCTTGGAGCTTCATCCTTGCATGTTGTTTTCCTTGAGTGAAGCATGATATTGCTTTTCCTTGTTCTTCAATACAATGCTCACTCTTCTTGTTTTGAACCAACCTATAAAATATATCTTACTTGCAAACTCAATGGTTAGTTTAATAGCATGATTCAATATATGCAACATACATATTAAATAACATAATCATGCTTAAGTACTTGTAGCATATATATGATAATTAATCTTTATATATATCAATGTTACTATTCAAATACATTTGTCATCATCAAAACTTATGGCATATAGCCTTAGAGTCAACAATCTCCCCCTTTTTGATGATGACAAATCACCACAGAAAAATATGTATCACAAGATAATGAATGCAATGTTATAAGCACGTATACATATTTTTCTATTGTTTCTTCTCCCCCTATTTGACATCAACAAAAAGGTGTAAGGAACACAATATATAGAAGTTAAAGCACATACCTTCTTTAAGTCAGGATGTCAGAAGATGTCAATATAGTATGGGGTAAGGATACATCAAAACTTATCATTGATTTCATTGACATGTAAAAAGAAAATTTTAGAAAAATTTTTCTCATGTCAAATGAAATGAGCCAAAAGATAAAACTTGAAAGAGTTTTAGGCTCCCCCTTAAACCTTGCATAATTTGAAAAAGAATAATGAATAATGAATATCCAATTTTTCAAGATATATTATTTTTCAAAAAAAAATACATTCAAGTCAGACAAAGCTCCCCCTGAATTTCATAACATTTTTCCTTTGAAAAAGATTGTCCAAATCATTATAAAGGAAATTCAGTTTTTGATTGCAGAATTTTGAAGTAAGATTTTTGAAGAAATTTCTGCAATATTTTCATTGAAAATGATTTCTGCTTGTTTATGAAGAGGCATTTTTAGTAAATAGCAGAAAAATTAAACTCTTTGAAAAAAAACATCATTTGCTGTCATATGATAGAAATATTTACAGCACACAGCAGAAGTATGATATATGGATTAGCAAAGCATGATATAAACAAGAATATTAATCATAATCCATAAATCGAATAATAATATTTTTCAAGATTTCTGAAAAACAATTTCTGCATATATGCATAAAATTATTTCAACATATAGCAAAAGTGATTTAAAATAAGGATACTCAAATCTTTTTCTTTTCAAAACAGATAATGCTTCAATATGGCAAATCAATTTCAGCATTGTGGAAGCAATTCAAGAGATTCACGATATTTTTCTAAAACATTTTGCTTCGAAGGAATTTAGAAACGTTTCATCTAAGGAAGCAATATATATGGATTAGTGTAATAAGATATATTCAAGCATATAGTTCATAATCCATATATGAAACATCAATATTTTTCATCCCTTTTGTTATCTACAACAAAAGAGATCTTTAAAATCTTTTCTTTTTCAAAAAGAATGTTGCTTCATATGATAAAACATATTAACATAACAGAAGCATTTTTAAAGTCTTTTTTTCAAAACAAATTTGCTTCATAAAGGATAAGATAAATTTCAGCACAAAGGAAGCAATTTATATACCCATTCAAAATGAATTTATATATGTATCTTGAGGATGAGTACATATAAAAATTTTGACAGCTCATTTTGTATGAGTGCATGTGGAATCATGAAATATTATTCTTAGCCATAGCCTTCGCTCATGATGCATGAATTGCATACACAACATATGTTCTTAGATACATGTGATCATAGCATGATGCAATCAATTATGTATATTATACTGAAAGCTCTCAAGAACAACACAACGAAGCAGAAAAATACGGTTCTGAATATCACCATTTTATTAATCCTTAAAATTTCTAATCAAAACAAATTAAATCAGCCGCAAATCCACCGAAAATTGACTTTCATGGTTTTTCCATTAATGTGACGCGTTATCGGTGTGCATGCGTACCCTAGACTTCTGGCTTCCAGCTTGCAAAATCCATAGGATGAGCGTGTAGGGGTGCGGCGAAGAGATATCTTCGTTGGCTCTAAGTCATAATTTTATCTCTATAAAGACTGCCCCAGAGTTCTCAATTACCACACCACAAAGAGTATTCATCTCTGAGCCTATAACTTTCTGACATTCCTCTCTCTTCATACTCCTACAAAAATTTCTGAATTTTCCAAACCATGGCAGCAAGAAAGTTCATTGATCTCACAGTAGAGGCAAGGGAGGAAGAGCTCGACTTAAACTTGAGTCTAGGCAAGGACAAAGGCAAAAGACCTTTGGAGGAATCTCAAGAGAACCAAAAGAAGAAGATGAAGATCGAAGAAGCTGAGGAGATTAATACATGCCATACCTCAGAAGACAAAATTGCTTGTCTGGAGCAGGAGGTGAAGAAACTCAAGAAGATGATAGAGGACCAGGAGAAGTTAGCTAAACGCAACAATGCGGCACTGACTTTAAGAATAGATAGGTTCTTCTATTGGTCTACCCAATGCTTCTGCAATCAACAACAAAGAAGTGTTGATTGTATGAATGGGATTTACACTACCCTCCGTGACATTGCTCAGTCTCTTGCTCCAAGAAATGGCCGAGGGGTGATGATACAATACAACCCTCCTAATCCGAGACCACCTCGCCTGTAGATTGCTCATGCATGAGCAAACTTTCCCTTTTTTTTTTTAATTATGCAATGTAATCCTTCGGTTTTTTTTTAATGCAAGTGGTTTCTTTTATTTGACGGTACAAAAAAAATAATAATAAAGAAAGATAAAATAAATCAGCTACACAAATTCAGCACAGTATATATATATTGAAAAATATATATCCATTTTAAAGATGGAAAGAATTTTCTGACATGGACATATATATCATCATTTCAAAGCAAAAGCAAGTTACATACTTATCAAGATAAAACATATTATAACTTGAGTATGTAGTACAATAATTGAGGTAATATGGATTAATAAGATATAATCAGATATAAACTAGAATCCATAAACAATCGTTCATAAGCTATATCTTATACAAAGGATATGACATGTATAATGCTCAAACCATGATGAATGGTATAAAGACAATATCTTTATATACAATGATATGATCAAATATGTAAGATATTAGAGAACAATATATCATTGTAATGAAAGTATGTCAGTAAAAAAAAATTGCCAACATAGCCAATTATGATCAGGGAGTATCACTCAATTAAATATTAAAGTGGTAAAGAATAGAGATACTCATCAATTTTGGCAAACTCTTATTGCTTCTTGAAGTTCCTCCTCAAGATTTTGATATTCTTGTTTTGCTCATTGCTCTTCTTTTGATTCTATCTTCTTGCAATTTTAATGAACTTAATTGATTGACTATTTGCAAGATCCTCTTGAAAACAATCTCTCATAAGATCACTGTCAAGCATTGGTCGATCATTACGAATGAGCTTAGAGGATAGATTTGAGGACTAACTCCTGCAAAACACTTTTGGTGGAGCACTTTGATGTTCAAATCAGTAATGTTCAAATAAATCTCGAGTACTAGGAGCAACATTATGTTCAAGATATACCATATTAATAAAAGTGCTATGCTTTCATGAAATTCAATTTTGCAAAATATTTGATTTCATTGAAAATATTTAAATAAGATTACAGCAAGGATAAATACTATAGGTAGGAGGAATCTTATTGTTGTGAAGACAAGAAAAATGTGCGTGTAATGAAAGCAAGTTTTCATGATGCAGTAAAAAGGATAGTTTGAGCAAAATTTGGAAGAAAGATTTTAGATCAAAACAAAATTTGAATCTATAATCTGCACACCTAACAATTGTTTTCAGATATAGCATGCATGAATATCAAGGATAGATGTAAGGCATATTAGATAACAGACAAAAGCATTAGAGAACAGTAAACATATCAGTTAAAATTCTTACAATGCATTCCAGCTTATATGTTTACTTATCCATTGCCTCCTTTTGATGCAAGAGAGTGGAGTTTGAATGATGTAGCCATTGAAAAGTCATTTCCGCTCCTTGCTTCGAGGCAAATCTACAAATTATTCATTTATCTTTGGTACCCAAATTTCTTTGGGTTTGCCTGAGTCATGAGTTCCTTTTTGAACCCATTTCATTTTTACTCCATGAACAAGATTTTTCTTATAAAAACAGGAGTAAGATTTGTGTCCTTTCAGTCCACAATAGAAACAAGTGCAAGTTGGACTATTGGACATCTTTGCAGAAACAAAGAAGTTTTTAAACTGCTTTTGGTTTGATTTCTTTTTAGAAACAATACCAACTTTGTTAATTCTTCTTTGTTTCAAAACTGAGGTATTTAAAATTTCTCTACCTTGAAAGAGTTTTGCAAGTGTGTTTTTAAGATTATCATTTTCTTTTTTCAAAAAATCACACTTGGTACAAAAGTAATTTTTGTTGGTAGAGATATTTGTTTTTAAAATCAAATTCTCTTCTTGCAAAGTTTTGTTTTGATTTTCAAAAACAAAATTCTCTTCCTTGGAAATAGAAAATTCATTTTTCAATATTTCCAACTCATTTTCAAGAGAAGAGTTTTTCTGTTTTGAAACATTTAGTTTCTTTGCAAGTATAAGAGATTCTTCATGTAAATCATCAAAGGCATCTTGTAATTCTTCAAAAGAGTAGTCAAATGAATTTACCTCATCTTTATCTCTGGCCACAAGACAAGTGTTGGCTTCTTCATTTGTGTTCTGCTTATCAGAATTACTATTTCCCCAATTGGAAGATAGGTAAGCTTTCTTTGATGATTCACCTTTTGGTTGTGGTTTCTCTTTTTCTCCTTTTTCTTCTTCATCTGCCACCTTGGTGATTTGAGATTTTCCTGTAAGTTCAACACCAAGAGCTTGCAATTGATTAAGCACAAGTTGTATCTCATTAATGGTTTTGCAATTGTTCATTTGAGCAATTTCAAGTTCATTAATGAAACTTCTATACCTTAATTCCTCAGCAATAAGATCTTCCTCATGTGCAACTTCAAGAATTTCCCACATTTCTTTTGCAGTTGCACAGTTGGAGATTTTGAAAAATTCATCTTGACTCAATGCACAAGAAATAATCAATTTTACCTTAGCATTGAGTTGCATTAAACTTCTTTCAGTATCATTCCATTCACTCTTAAGTTTTGGAATGTATTTTCCTTGTTCTTCCTTGACAGGCATACAAGAACCATTTTCTATAACATCCCAGAGTTTATGGTCTACTGAAATTAAAAACATTTTCATTTCATACTTCCAATATTGAAAATGATTAGCATCAAAAATTGGAGGTTCTGTGAAAGAACAATTTTTAGAAATAAACCAATCACTATATCCAACCATGCTAACTCTTAGACGGTTAAGTCTTTAAACAAGAGCCCAAGCTCTGATACCAATTGAAAGTAATGGTTGGAACCCAAGAGGGGGGTGAATTGGGTTTTATAAATTTTTCACAAGAATTAATTGGAAGTTAAAATGATTTTCTGTAAAAGTACAATGCTTAGGATAATAAATACAATACAGAAAATCAATGTGCTGTTAAGATAAATAATTATAAAGATCAAGGAATTAAAGAATAGATATCAATATGCACAAATTAAAGAGTAAGGGATAGAGAAAGCAAACTCGGAGATTTATACTGGTTCGACTAATCCAAGCCTACATCCAGTCCTCAAGAGACCACTTGAGTATTTCCACTATAATTGCAAGTTTAATCCGGGTACTTGCAAACCACTACAACCACGCAAATTCGATCCGGGTATTTGCGAAACCACAATAAAGAATTTATGAATCCGGGCTCCTCCTCAACCCAAAGCAAGTTCTTCCAACACCGGTACTTGCGAACCTCAACTCAGAATAATATATGTGTTGATCAAAATCAACAATACAAAGAAACTCTCTCTAAAGAGTAGATGAAAACAAATGAAGCTCTAATAACTCTAATGATAGAGAATATGCAAGATTTGGCTCAAGAATGCTTTCCTTTCTCTCAAAGATGATAGAAGAAGTTAATATCACATTGTAGGACTTTGTTCTTGCTCAAAATCGTGTATCTAAGGTCATATATATAAGATTTTACAAAACTAGCCGTTATATAGCCGTTATATAGCCGTTATAGTGCAGTCCAGATTTTGAGCTTTCTTTAAAAATTCATAACTCCCTCATTTGAACTTCGTTTTAAACAAATAATATACCGTTGGAAAGCTCTTGGAGTCTAGTTTCAAATGAGCCAAGTTTTACTCAAAAATTATTTTTATTTTAAAAGATATAATCAAAATACTGACTATAGGTCAGAACAGAATAATTTTTTATTACAGTAAAATCAACTTTCAGTTTTTCAAACTATATTTTGAATAGTCATATATTTCTCATTTGGACTCCTTTTTTAATAAATAATATACCTTTGGAAAGATCTTTGAGTCTACTATCAAATGAGATTAAGATACTTGAAAAAATGATTTTTCGTTTATGAGATATGATATAAAGAGTGACCAAAGGTCAAAAACTAACTTTTGTAAAATTTCATATCTCACTATCTTTTTGTTCAAAATAATTGAGCCAATGTATGCAAATCTAAATCATTGAGTTGCACAAGTATACTAGCCTATATAAAATATACCTAATGTAAACACATAGACTATCTTGATGCATCCAAGCTTCCAAGACTTCAAATCTTCTAATTCTTCATTTCTTGGAGCTTCATCCTTGCATGTTGTTTTCCTTGAGTGAAGCATGATATTGCTTTTCCTTGTTCTTCAATACAATGCTCACTCTTCTTGTTTTGAACCAACCTATAAAATATATCTTACTTGCAAACTCAATGGTTAGTTTAATAGCATGATTCAATATATGCAACATACATATTAAATAACATAATCATGCTTAAGTACTTGTAGCATATATATGATAATTAATCTTTATATATATCAATGTTACTATTCAAATACATTTGTCATCATCAAAACTTATGGCATATAGCCTTAGAGTCAACAAAAGTCTCATACTACTCAGTATATAATTATGAAAACTTATGCACGGGTATGAAAGGGTTAAAGTCCCATACTACTCGGTGTAAATTGATGAAATCATAAATACGAGTTTGAAAGGGTTAAAGTCTCATACTACTCGGTGTATAGCTATGAAATCTTATTCACGAGTTTGAAAGGGTTAGAGTCCCATACTACTCAATGTATAAGATAATTGATTATATGAGTAAATGTGGTATTTGTACTTTTGATATTTTATACAGTACAGTTATTTACTTACTGAGTTTTAAATAAACTCACACTCCATATGATTATCTTTTCAGATACAGAAAACAAGGAAGAAGAGTATCCGATTGAAGATTAGAAGCCCCTTGAAAATATTCTCCATTTCTGTCTGGTGGGATACCAGTACTTATTAATGTGAATACTAAGAACGCTCTATACTTTCTATAGGTGTCCTAGGCTTGCGTTGAGCTAAACACATCAGATTATGTATGCCTATATTTGTTTATCAAATGAATATAATTCTGTCGTGTGGAATGAATGATTAAGGTTGAATGTAAAACTTTACAGAATATATGTAAATAACTTATGTTTGAGAATTTTATCAAATGAGTAGTATCTTTTCATATGTTCAATTTTTGGGATGTGACAACTAGTACCTTGACAGTGGTGCCTCAGATCATGTGACAAATGATGCCACTGTGATTGAACAAGGTAAAATCTTTCCTTCAAAAACTCAATTGACCGTTGGTAATGGAGAAAAGGTGACCATTGAAAAAATTGGAAAGACTGACATTCAAGACACATCTCTTAAACTAAATAAACTTCTTCTGGTTCCTAAGATCAGCAAGAATCCGATAAGTATCTCTCAGTTATCTTCTGACAATAACGTGACTGTTATATTTGACTCTTATGGTTGCATGGTGAAGGACAAAACAACGGGAAAAATTCTAATGCAAGGAAAACAAGTTGATGGACTGTACAAAATTGAAGGAGGATCTGCAGCACCTAAGTCTGAGTGTTTTCTTGTCAAGGATGATGAAATAAGATAGAAGAAAGATCTGTGGCATAGAAGATTGAGCCACCCCTCTGAAAAAGTTTTGAATGGTGTATTGAAAAGCTGTAAACTGAGAAATTTGTTGAATAAAGAAAGTAACTTTGTGATGTCTGTCAAATTGGTAAAATGAAGGCTCTCTCATTTAAGAAATCTTTGTCTAGGGCGGAAAAACCTTTGGAGTTGGTCCATATAGATTTGTGGGGTCCAACACATGTGCAGTCTAGGGCTAGATATAAATATTACATTTCCTTTCTCGATGATTACAGTAGGTTCTTATGGATTTATCCCTTAAAAAATAAGAGTGATGCAATCAAGGCCTTTATTCTTTTTAAGAAAATGATTGAGAACCAACTAGAAAGAAAAATCAAAACCTTACAGAGTGATGGGGGAGCTGAATTTAAAGCCTTTTTTGATGTTGTTAAAGAAAGTAGGGCTGTTATGAGATTCTCTTGTCCTTACACCTCTGTCCAAAATGGAAGGGTGGAAAGGAAACATAGACAAATTGTTGAAATGAGATTGAGCATGATGGCTTAGGCTTGTGTTCCTATGGCTTACTGGATAGATGCCTTTCAAACAGCTGCTAGGCTTATAAATTTCTTACCCACTACTGCTTTACAAGGAGAAGTGCCTTATTTTGTTCTATTTGGAAAGAGGCCTAACTTCAAAGAGATAAAAGTTTTTGGGTGTACTTGTTTCCCTTACCTAAGACCCTACAACCAGCATAAATTGAATTTTCATTCTGTGAAGTGAGTTTACTTAGGTCCAAGTATGGATCATAGGGGCTTTAAATGTTTGTCTTCTACTGGTAGACTTTATATTTCTAGGCATGTGGTTTTTCATGAAACAGAATTTCCCTTCAAAAATAGCTTTTTAAATACCAAGAAACCACAAGAGACAAGAGAGACTGTCCACATTATTCCTATGCCTACCTACTCTGAAAATAAATCTAATGCTGATATATCAATTAGTGATGTACAGGGAGAACCAGAGGAAACAATTGGTGAAAATAATGAAAGTGGAACAGGCTCTATTGGTGCAGAAGCTCCTACTGAAGCTTCAAGTGTTCAGAGGACTGAGGAAAGAATTCAAATGCCTTTACAAAACGAAAATGTTAAGACTACCTCTACCCATCCTATGGTGACAAGACTGAAAAGTGGGGTAATTCAATATAAATCTCCTTATGTTGGTTTAACAAAACTAACCACAAACAGTATAGAACCTTGCAGTACTGTTGAAGCCTACAAGATTGCCCACTGGAGAAAAGCAATGGAGGAAGAACTTTCAGCCTTGAAGAAAAATAACACTTGGGTCCTTGTTCCAGATGCAGGACAGCAAATTGTGGACTGCAAATGGGTGTTTAAAACCAAGTATGCAGCAGATGGAAGCATACTAAAGTACAGGGCAAGGCTAGTTGCCAAGGGATTTCAACAAGACCCATGTGTGTGTGTGGGTGAGACCTTTAGCCCTATTGCAAAGTTGACCACAATGAGAGTTGTTTTGACCATTGCTGTGTCTACTTGGGTGATGCTTTGGTGTCTTGGTCAAGTAAAAAGCAAGGAGTCGTTTCAAGATCTAGTGCTGAAGCAGAGTATAGAGCCTTGGCATCCTCAACTAGTGAGGTTGTGTGGTTGAAGTCTCTTATGGGTGAACTAAAGTGTGGTACTATGAGAGTTCCTATGCTTTGGTGTGACAATTTGAGTGCCAAAGCTATAGCTACTAATCCTGTTTTGCATGCCAGGACCAAGCATGTAGAAATTGATCTGCATTTTGTTAGAGACAAGGTCTTAGCAAAGGAAGTTACTATTGGGTATGTGCCCAGCTTGGAGCAACCAGCAGATGTTCTGACAAAGCCGATAGCAGGGTCCAAATTTGGAGTTCTATGTGGCAAACTCAGTTTGAGTGTTCCTCCACCTCGTTTGAGGGAGGCAGTTAAATAGTGTGTGTGGTTAGAGACTTTCCTATGAATTTCATCCTAAGGAAGGGGACTCCTAATTTGATTTCGTAAAGAAAGATTGTTGATCCATGGTTGCATCCATAAATTAATATCTTCACCGTTTCGGATAATAAATGATATACTCTGATTAAATAGGTTTTTGTCTTCGTGAAGGCTATTGTAGGTGAAAGAAGATTTTTTATAGAGCTTATCAAGATTTTGTATTTTGCTCTAAAAAGAATTGTCCATATTTTGATTTTTCAGTAACAAGTTCCCATTTTAAGTTAGCCATAAAGGCAGCATTTGAATCGCACGACTTCCTCATACCAAGGCCACCCAATGTCTTAGGCTTGGTGATGGTATTCTAGTTAATAAAATGATTTTTTTTTCTGAATATATGACCCTGTAGGAAATTTCCATTGATTTGGTTGATTTTCTCATGAATTTGCAATGACCCCACAAGAAAGAAAGTAGAGCTAAGCCAAAAAGAAGAGCACTGTGATAATAGAGCTCTGTTCCTAGGTCTGTAGAGCACAGAACGAAGCAACATCAACGAACATACCCAAATATCCTCCATTACTTCAAAACATATCCTAGGTTCCGTTCCATATTTAGATTTATGTTATTACAAAATTAAACCAAAAAAGATCCAATTTTTAGGGAACAAATTTAGATAAGCTATCCTCTGCTTTCTTACCCTTTTCCTGATTCTTCAATCTCATTAAAACCAGAGGATTGTTACATTAATAGTTTATAAGGTAAATCACTCTTCAATCATTATGATTTGCATTTTGTACATAAAATACTTTTTTAGTTACCGTACATATAAACATAGGACATATATAGCTGTTATGGTGCCTTCCACGAAGGTGCTGTTTTTCTGAATTAATTTTAAGCCATTTTTTATTTTTTAGAAAAAGTGAATTTTACATTATTTATTGGACTTTTTACAATTTTCATTAGACATTTAAATAAGCATTTTCTTAGATAAATTTAAGAAGTAAATATATAATTGTTATCATAAGATTGCATGATTAAAAAACTGTACTACTTTTGATGAAGAATTTTGACTCAAAAGTAATATTTTCTTTGACACAAATATTTGAAAGTCTTGATATATACAAGTGAATGTGATTCTTATCTCGTCTATTTCTATATTTTTTTACATCTAGGATTTTGGGTTTCCTTCGTGTATTTAATATTTCAGTCCGAAAATTCTTTGTAAGAGAAATAAACATGTATCTATAAATATTGTACAATTTGTAATATTATATAGAATTAAAGTTTTGTCAAATTAATTCTATTTTGAACTGATATTTTAGTTCGAAATGATATATTAGTTGAGTTTTATATATATTTTGAATAATTCAAAATAATGTGTTAATTGAAGTTTAACTATTTTAGTTCGAAATGATATATTAGTTGAGTTTTATATATATTTTGAATAATTCAAAATAATGTGTTAATTGAAGTTTAACTATTTTAAAATTTTAACGGTGATGTTATTTCATTTAAATTTAAAATATAAACAGATACATCTATTAGAAATTAAATAAACACACTTATTTAAACTAATGTGTTTATTAGAAATTAAAATGTCACAATTGTTTAATTGATATGCCTCTTGGAAATTAAATATATATGACTGGTGAAGCCAATAATATTTTTTTAAATCCTACACACAAGTTCGCTATAAGTATTAAAAATATCTAACAAAAGGTTTCAAAATGTTTTATTATATCTTACAATAATTTGTCTGTGATCCCTCAATAAATATAAATTTTTTAAAGAAGATGATTTTCATGCCTCAAAACTGATACAATCTATAATAATAACCGTTGGTACAGTGTTATACATACTAATAAGTTTGTTATAATTAATAAACTAAGATATCACTTTATATCAATATTACATTTTTTGCAATACTTGCTTAGTACCAGATTTTAGATTCTAGCTATGGCAAGCTTCGACAAATTGGTATCATTTGAAAAATCAAATGACTGAGAATAACTGCTTTTAGTTTAGGAATTTTGGCCCAAAAAATTATTTAACGTATGAGCATTAATTTTTTTGATTGTTATTGAATGTCTTTGCAATGAAAGAGATGGTAAATATGATTATATTAGAAAACAGTCCCCTCACAATTTTTTCTATCATATTTGCAGCATAACAATAATTATGGACCTAAATAAGAGTTTCTTAGAATATCATAAAGAAAATCTATAAAGAAGATCTTCCAAAGTCTAATCATCTTATTATCAAGAAAGTTATAGTTAATATCTCTATTTTTGTATTTCTAAGAATTTTGTGGTTCCACGTTTCTACAGATTGCTTTTAGTTTAGAAATTCTGGCCAAAAAAGTTTTTTGATGTATGAGCATTATTTTTCTTAATTATTATTTGTTGCATGTCTTTGTTTTGTTATGAAAGAGATAATATACGTCAACTTGCTTTTATTAGAAAACAATCACATCAGAAAATTTTCTATCATAGTGGTTGGACAATAATAGTTATGGACGTACATTAAAATCTCTTAGAATGTCATAAAGAAAATTTATAAGTAGGTTAACATCAAATTATCAAAGAAGTTATAGATAATATCTGTATTTTTGTATTTATGAGAATTTCGTGGACCACATTTTTTAAGGCTGCTTTTAGTTTAGAAATTTTGGCCAAAAAAATTACTTTATGTATATGCATTAACGTACTTGATTGTTGTTGGGTGTTAGTCTCTATCTTGCTTGAAAGAGATGATAAACATTAACTTGATTGTACTAAAAAATAGTCACATCACAAACTTTTCCATCATAGTGGTAGGCAATAATAATTGTGAACGTACATTACATACGAATTTTGTCCTAGTCCTTCTTCTTGGTTGGTGCTGAAAAGATAAAAACACTGTATTTATATACAAATTCTTATAATTTTTGCTATTAATTCTTTTTTTAAAACATAAAATATGTGTAAAGAATTTATTTTAAAAATTATGTAATTTTAAATTGTAAAAAAATATAAAATTATTTTTAAAGATCATATATTTATTGTGTCTTGATAAAAAAAATATAAGTTTATCACATTCTAACCATTAGATAAAATAACTTCATATAACCAAAAAAAAAATGTAAAAATAATTGCTATTCATTTCAAAGTGACAATGCCAATGAAAACATTTGTTACAAGTTGGATCCAAGTCCTTGCCCTCCCCTTGGGTGGATGAAAGATTTTTATACAAATTTTTATAAGTTCACTATCAAGTCCCTTACGAAATATGAAACACTCATAATTATATACTATAAGAGAAACATAACTAATTTTACGATTTTGTTGACCGGTATGTGGTTCAACAAACTGATTTTTTCTTTTCTACAAATTATTTTGACTGGAAGTAATTTTATTTAAGATATTATCTGACACTAAATGTGAGCATATATATCTTAGTAAAAATTTCGTTCACCGCTTTGTGAAAAATTAGTCTTTTATATTAAATCTAATCCTTGTTAGTAGAGAAATTAATATTTAATTTTTCTTAAATACAAGAGATGATTTATAGACACCCTAAATATATGGCATATAGATAACATCAAATTACAAAAATGTAAGTAAAGTTCTTCTTGGCCACGTAATTGATTGCAAACGTCAAATGTGATCTCATCGGCCTATATTTTTTATCTTTTCCATGGGAGTGATAACTTTGTCTTTTATTCTAAAAAATTATATTTAATTTATTTTGTTATTATTAATTTTAAATTTTCATATAATATATTTTCTTTTCAAGAATACGATTTATGTTAAAAATAAAATTATAGTTTTTATATCAAAATTTAATATTAATTTAATTGTTTTTATAGTCATAGGATCACACCGCTTTTTTAAAAAAATAATTTATCGATAATACTAAAAAAATATAACCAACTTATATTTTGAGAATATATATTCTATTATACAAGTAATATATATATATATATATATATATTATATTAAGGTTTTTATTATAATTAGACAGAAAAAATCAAATATGGAAAAAAAAAATTAAAACCAATTTTAACAAGAAATTTAAAGATGATGTACATTTAATACGAATAATAAATAGAATTGGAAATTTTGGTGTAAAGAATACCAATTAAAATTAATAATTAAAAAAAATTGACTATTAACAAAATCACAATTAATGTAGGAATTTTTGTTGAGAAAGTAAATTTCATATATTTCAATTAATGATTAAACATTTTGAAAATTCATTAGACATTTAAATAAGTGATTTTGTTTTTAATTTTTTGAGCTAAATTTAAGGAGTAAATATATATTGATATCATAAGATATGATTAATTGTACTACTTTTTTTTTTATAATGGCCAATAAGACTCAAACCAGATCATATTAATAAAAAAATCAAAAGACTACATTGGCCATATTGAACAAAGACCCCAAAAGAAAATTGAAACAGAAAAACAAAAAAGAGAAAAATCTCTCAAAGAAACTCTTAAACCTAACAAGGGATTTAGAGGAAAAGCATATGACTTACCAACCAAATGAGACAAATCAAGATATACCGTCGAAACCTCTAAAATCGTTAATCTATCTATTCTCAAATTATATCGACAAGTGTTAGTATATTTTGACTGAAAATGAGTTCTGTTTTCTCCAGAATCACAGATAGATCCCAGACTTTCTTAAAGAAATTTTCTAAATAAGAATTTTGGGTAAAAAAATAAAATTTTCTTGGACACAGATATTGGCGAAGCCAGAAAGTGAAAACTGAAAACAACTGCATGATGTTTATCTCAATGTGAGAATGACTGAGAAATCATTCATACAACGCACGTATTCAGGGACTATTGATGATTAATTGGTCAAATAATTGAAAGATAAATGCAATGTTTTAAATGTTGGAATTTATTATTATAAAATATTTATAATCATTTAAATTGCTTTTAATCCCTTCTTCCTAACGGCGTTTTTGGATTCTATATACATGTATTAATGTTGCTTAATTCCTTTTATATAATGGCTTTAATCAATTATTTTGCATTGATGTGATTTTATGCTTAACTTTTTATATAATATATGTTCTTTTCAAAAATAAAATTACTAAATAATTTTCATATTTATGTTGAAAATAAAATTATATTCTTGTATTAAAAGTTAATAATATAATTTAACTGTTTTTATAATCATATTAAGAATGAATTATAATATCATATTTTGTAAAAAGTAACTTTATTAATAAAACATAAGTTTTGTAATATATATCAAAATGTTTGGAGTATGTATTTGAAAACGGAAAAGACTCAAAGCATGTTAGTGTGAAAATTTACTTATCATCCCCCAAATCGATTGCTTGCCAGAGAGAATGTATTGTCACATATCATGTTATTAGTTGTAGAAATATTTAGGAAAAAATATTTTTTTAATTCCTAAAATTTATCTTGATTTTTAATTTCATCTTTAATAATTTTTTGTATCAATTTCTTTCTAAATGTTTATTTTTTATTTTAATTTTATTCATAAGGTTAATGCCATTACCATAATTGATAGAAAATGCTGATGTGAATTTTTTTCATGTGACAAATTTATTAATCACATGTCATATAGTTAAATTTAGTTTTAATTTTGTCTCAAATATTTGACTAAGTTTTAATTTCGTTTCAAATAATATTTTTTCATTTCTCTCTTCTTCCTAAATTAATAGTTAAATATTTGATGTATCACATAAAAAAATTCACATGTCATTTGAAGGTATCTACGTGTTATTTGGAAGAGTCCACGTGAGTATTTTTCATCAACTTAATTAACAGTGTTAGCCCTAAAGATAAAATTAAAACAAAAAAAAAGTGAGATGAAATTAGCATTAAAAAAATATTAGAAACAAAACTAAAACCCAAGATAAACAATAAGAACAAAAAAAATGTAATTTTGTTAAATATTTATTATACTCTTGTAGCTCCAGAAAGTTCAATATTGTTACAGTTTATATCTTGAAAAAATTATACTTATATTCTTATCATTTAAAACATTTTTCTTAGTTTTCTTGATATTTTGATACATATAACAAAAAGTTTTCCTATAATATGTAAGATTGTAATTTTAGTTTTAATATGACAATATAAATTATTAAGTAATACTCAATTTTTACAAGAAAACATAATTTGTAAAGAGATTAATTTGAACGACAATAAATAAATGAACAAAAATTCAAATATGATTGTTAAAATTAAAAATGTATTTTAACTATATTTAAAACGAGGGTAATTTACTTTATATTTCCAATACCTGTGGGCTGTAGGAACGACTTTAAATTTGAATAACCTGTCATCATGTGTGACAATTACAGAATGATGCGCACCACACATTTTCGGATCAATGGCGATGCATGTACGGTACAGATCACACTGCCTTTTGTTTTTTTAAATTAATTTATCAATAACAATATATATTCGATTATAACATTAATATATATTGATTAATTATTTTAAATCATTAATTTAGGGTTTTTATTACAATTAGACAGAAAAAAAAAATCAAAGCTAAAAAATTAAAACCAATTTTGAAAAGGAATTTAAAGATGATATACATTTGATACGAATAAAAAAATAGAATTTGTAGATTTTGGTGTATAGAATACTAATCAAAAGTAAATAACTATTAACCAACTCAAATTGGCGTGAGTGATAAGGTCTTTTGTCCCTTAAACAAGTGATTGGAGGTTTGATTTTTAACTTTTGTGAATAAAACAAATCTAGTTGACTAGGAGTCTACCCTTTACCTTCAATACTTCGAAGAAGATTAGTCACTGCGATCGGTGGAGATACTGTTTGCGAAAGCAAAAAAAAAAAGTAAATAACTATTAACAAAGTAACAATTGTGATGACTAATTTGTTAATTTTATTGGTAGGTGGGTTTGACTAAGATTTGGGAGCTGCAAGATGTTTATGATTATGAAGAAGCCCTAGGCTTCCTAGATTTCAGTCATTTCACAAATAAATTGGCCTTGTTTGAGTTTCATCTTACAAGTCATAGTTTCATTCCAAATAACTTTTCGATAATTATGATAATGTTGGTGTGTTGTTGGGCAAAGGAGAGCGAGAGTGAGAGTGAGGTGCATGGAAAAGGAAAGGCAAGCATTGTTGCTTTTCAAGAATGCTCTCATCGACGAATATGGTCAATTGTCCTCATAGGGAGTCTCTCATGATTGTTGCACTTGGGACAATATTGTCTATGATCCTCACTCTCTCTGACCACATTCAACATCTGCATCTTCTTGCACTTGAAGACGAATGGCCCCAGCAGCCTTTTAGAGGTGAGATTAGCCCATCGTTGATGGAGTTGCAATTTCTAAACTATTTGAATCTTAGTTTGAATGATTTCGACAAGAGCCAAATCCTAGAGTTCCTTGGTTCTTTAACTAAATTGAGGTTCCTTGATCTCTTTTCTGCTTCTTTTGGTGGTGCAAATCCATATCAACTTGGGATGCTTTCTAGCCTGCAAGTCCTTGATCTTTGGCACAATTCCTTCTCAACTTGGTAATCTTTCAAGCTTGGAAAAACTGCAACTAGATGGCAACGATTTAGTTGGCACCATCCCTTATCAACTTGGTAATCTATCAAGCTTGAAGATACTTTGGATTGGCTTTAATGACAATTTAAAAATTAATGAGGCGAGTCTGGTTAGTATTGATTGACTTTCCAATCTTCCCTCTTTAATTAATTTAATTATTTTAACAACTTCTTACAAGTGAGTGATATGCTTTCAACTTTAAAAACTTGTGGCTATATAATTGTAGCCTTACAGACGTTGATATTTTGTTAATTCCTCCATCCCATTTGAATTTTTCTGCATCTCTTGTTTTTCTGGGTCAAAACAACCTCATATCATCAATTTTTCCTTGGTTATTCAATTTTAGCACCAATCTTGCCTTACTTTCTCTCCGCCAAAATTGACTAGCAGGTCCCATTCCATATGATTTTGGTAAAATCATGAGCAATTTAGAAGACATCAACCTCATATAATCAACTAAATATGATAGCTTGTGATATCCATTTTCATAATTTCACCAAATTACAATATTTAGACTTGTCCTACAACTTATTGGCCATGAAATTCAGCAACAATTTGGTTCCTCCTTTCCAATTACAAGGGTTATACTTAAGCCACTGCAAGCTGGGCCCTGGATTTCCAACATGGCTACACACTCAACATAGTCTACAATCCCTAATCATTTATAATGCTAAAATTTATGATTTTGTGTCGAAGTGGTTTTGAAAACTTACAAGGGGAGTGTATTATCTACATCTCCAATTTAACAATCTCACAAGTACAATCCCCAATTTGTCACTTGAAATTACGGAATCTCAAGTGATAAGTTTGGCTTCAAAGTTGAATTCCATTATTTTTGTTAAATACACTACAGCTAGATATTTCTAGAAACCAAATTTCAAGATTTCTTCTTTCATGTGACAAAGATTTTGGCACAAATGTTGAAAATTTGGAAGTATTAAATATCTTAAGTAATAAATTATTAGGACAATTTCCTAATTGTTGGGGCTAGTTCAAATCATTAGCATTGCTTGATTTATCTAATAACCAACTATCAGGTAAGTTTCCTAACTCTCAGAGATCCTTATTTCAAATCCGACAATTGATTTTGCATAATAATTTCTTTAGTGGTGAGCTACCATAACTAGGAGAACTGTACAAATTACAACTGTTAGACATGGGGGAACATGAATTATCAAGATCAATACCTCCTTCTTGGATTGGAGAGTATCTAAAAGGGTTGGGAATTCTTATCTTGAGGAGAAATAAATTGAATGAAAATTTACCATCGCTGACCCCATTGCATATGAAGCAATATTTTAAATTTTGATGATTAATAAATAAATTAAAATAATAAATTCCTTGGTAAAATTGTCATTTAATATTTTAGGAATTGCATCAACTCAAAGGCATCAAAGAACTAAAGTGAAGACTATTTTATTTTATGCCTTAGCACTTAGGATATTTTGTAAAGTAATTTGAAAGATAAGAAAATTGTTTTAAAATGCTTGAGAATGTTTTTAATATTTTTAACTAAGTTGAAAAAATACTGGATGAGGTTATTGAGTCTTAGAAATTTAAATACTTTGAAAAATCGAAATTTTTAAGTCCTAATAACTACTAGTCGATCCGTATGTTGATACCAGTTGGCCGATTGCCTTCTGGTTCATTCGTTTTAGCTAAAACTCAATAAACCTACCAGTCGACCACTTGTCAGAAAGCAGTCGACCGATACATCTCTATCTGAAATTAAAATTTAATTTTAGTAACTACCAATCTATCGGTGCATATGTATCAATTGATTAGTAGGTTCTACAATAAATTAATTTCAAATAATAGAGAGTTACCAGTCGATCGATACCTCCCAAGTAAGTACCTCAATTGGATTTCATTTGTTGCCTAGAACTTTGAATTTTTTGAAAGGATTGAAGAGATTTGAGAGTCAAAAAGGATGGTGTGAGGAGGTTGTGAAAGCCTTTTACACAAATCTACATTTTTCTCCCAAGCCGAAGTATATAAGACTATACTGAAAATGAATGAATGGGATAGGCAGGAAATTAGAGTGAGTGACATGAATGCCAATGATAGACTATTGTTATATGTTATCACCCACATTTTAACAAATCTGGAAGCTTTGCAAGTGGGAGTGAATTTGAATACCTGACTATGGCATGTGTGATACAAGGTAGAGCCATTAATATTCCTAACTTCATCATGAGACGGATGGAGTCTTGTGCCAGGAAGAAGTCTTCTCTACCTTATTCAGCTATCATATCAAGAATTATTGAAGATGCAAAAGGTAATGCTCATTTCCACAAAGAATTAAAATCTATAGTTATTGATGAGAACTCCCTTAGAAGAATGGGATTTACATATACCCACAATGAGTGGAGAAGAACAGTTGAAAGTCAAACTATAAGAAGAGCCAAAGAAAGGTGAGAAAGAGAGGCTGAACTAAATACAGGAGATGAATATGAAAATATGGATGAAGATTAGCCAGAAGGATATGAAGGTGATGAGGAATGGGATGAAGAAATAGAGCAAGTTGCCTTTGATGCTATTAGAACTTCAGATCATACCAGAGAAAACACCAAATTGTTGAATGAGCTACTAGAGAACTCAAACACAATGATGGGTATAATGCAATAGATGCAAGGAGGAAAGAGGGTATGTAGACGATAGAGGCCAGAATTTCACATCTGGAATCCACTTCATCTACTCAGACTGAGGAAATTTAGCAGTTGGCAAACTTAGTTCATGATCTGCATTAGAGAGGTTGAGCTGCCATGGAAGATAAAGGACGAAGACCCCTTTTTTGTTGATGACAAAGAGGGAGAAATGATGCTTGTACTGCTTTTGTTTATGTTATCTAACATTAGTAGTTATCTTGGATTATGTTTTTTCTGACATTGGAGCTTCCTATTTTGGTTTTATATTTTTGACTTATTGAATATCTTTATAATTGTTTGAACTTTGGGCTATGCTTCTGCTGTGCTGATATCTTTATAATATCTTCTGTTGTGCTAAAATTGGTTCTTATATTAAAATGTTTCAAAGAGACAATATTTCAAAAATATGAAAGAATATTGTCAATTTCTTTTAATTTCCTTTGAAGCTATTGAAATTCTTTTAAAAAGGAAAGGGACATGAAATTCTGAGAGAGTTTTATCCTTCTTGAATCAAAACTCTTTATCAAAATATCAAGTCCTATTTTAATTGGTTTGTCATCAAAAAAAAAGGGGGAGATTGTTGACCTCATTATTTTAAAATTTGATGATTAATAAACAATTAAAATAATAAATTCCTTGGTAAAATTGTTATTTATTATATCAGGAATTGCACAAGTCAAAGGCATCAAAGAACTCAAGTGAAAACTGTTTTATTTTATGCCTTAGGACTTAGGATATTTTGTAAAGTAATTAAAAAGGCAAAAAAAATGTTTTAAAATCCTTGAGAACTATTTTTGATATTTTTAACCAAGTTGAAAAAATATTGGATGAGGTTATTGAGTCTTAGCAACTTAAATACTTTGAAAAATCTTAATTTTTAAGTCATAGTAGTTACCAGTTAACCAATATGTTGATACTAGTTAACTGATTGCCTTCTAGTTCATTTTAGCAAAGACTCAATACACCTACTATTCAATCGCTTGTCAGAAAACAGTCGATCGGTACATCTCTATTTGGAATTAAAATTTACCAGTTGATTGGTACATATGTATCAGTTGACTGATAGGTTTTGGAATAAATCAATTTCGGGTAGCAGAGAGTTATCAGTCAACTGCTAGGTATTGACCGATCGACCGGCACCTCATTAAAAGGTACCAATCAACTATCGTGGTCCTATCAATCAATTGCCAGCATAATAACATTAGTGACAACAACTATTTTTTGAAGAAATTTGCTGATATCATCTTTGATCTTCTTGCAACGGAATTTTTACATTTGGAGCCATAAATATTAACCTCAGATAATGTTAAATCAACGAGAATACATGCTCTTTGCCTCTAAATTTTCTTAAGTCAATTCTTGCCAGTCATTTGCTATTAGAAAGCTTTCACTTGTACATCAACTCTATCTAAGAGAGTCAACTCAGTCTTCATCTATCTTTTTTCTTAGTAAAGTGATCAATGGGGATTTCCTTGAGTTAGTATTTGAGAGAAACACTTTGTAAAGAGGAGAGACACCCTAGAAAAAGAAAAGATTTCTGTTGTAGTGGTTCACAAGTGCCCAATTATATTAGCTTGTAGTTGTTAGTGAAATACTCAAAAAGTTATCTTGAGAACTATATGTAGGCTTGATTTGAGCTGAACAAGTATAAATACTAGTGTTAATATCTCTTTCTCTCATCTCCTTTATTGCTTAAAGATTTATCTTTGGTTAATTTCACTTCATACTTATTCATCTTGACATTACTTTGTTTTTCTGTCATAAAAAAAGTTGACTTTGTTTTAAAATCTTCTTTTACTTCCAACAAGTGTTAGTAATTTTTTTTTTATAAATCCAATTCACCCCGCTTAGGAGCTAGCCATTTCTATCTACTATTACATGTGTCATCTAACCTGTATTAGAGTTTTTTTATCCCTTATTCAACAAGTTTATGGACCCAATACCAAGCTGCTTTGAAAGTCTTATTGGAATGGCTCAAAAAAAAAAAAAAAGGCTTTAATATCACCATGGACGAAATCAAAGTACATAGGAAAGGAAAGGGAGAATTGTAGGAACTTCATATTTATTTTTGTCTTTATCTCTAATGTGGAAAGGAAGAGAATGACAATACAAGGATCGTTATAAATGTCTATATGTGATTGATCTCTCTCACAATCATCTCACAGGAGAAATATCAACAGGAATTGGGCATCTTGTTAAATTGGTTTTCTTAAACCTATCATCAAATAGTTTAGCTGGAAAATCATCATAGAGATTGGGAAATTGAAATCCATTGAAACTCTTGATCTATCAAAAAATAACTTATCTAGGAAAATTCCTCCAACTCTTTCTTAATTGTGTTGTCTCTCTATCATGACTTTATCATATAATAATTTGTAGGAGCAATTCTAACAGGAACACAGTTGCAAACTTTTGATGCCTCTAATTATGAAGGAAATCCTTACCATTGTGCGAGGCCACTAAGAAAGTTTTGTTCACTTGAGGATTCGTTGAAGCAAGAGGGACAAGTTGATCATCAGGTTGAAGATGATGATGTTTTCAATTTCTTAAAGGGATTCTCTAAAAGCATAGGTAGGGTTTGCTATTGGATTTTGGATAGTCTTTGGATCATTATTGCTCTTCTGTTCTTGGAGGCATGCCTACTCCGTGTACAATTTGACAGACTATATCTATGTCACCACAATGCTTCATTTGATAAGATAGGGCAGGAGTCCCAACAAGTAAATGGTATTGTCCTCTACTTTACTAGCATGTGATTTGTTATAACAAATAAATGATTTACTTGTTTGCTCAAAAAATTATTTATCATTTAACATATTAATTAATTTCTATTTTGTTATCAAAATATGTATTATTTGTAAGATTTAATTATTCATTGTTTACCAGAATATGATTCGTCGATGTCATCATCAACTTTCAACTGGTTTCATCTGCAAGAGTTCAAAGCTCTTATATACCACATTTTGTTGATCATGCCTTGATGTGTTGTAGCAAAAACAAGAAAAACAAAAAGACACTATGGGATCTAGGCTTGTATCCTAATCCCATTTTGCTTGTTCTTTTGGTTTTGGAGTTTTGTTTTCTAGGCTTGTGAATTGTAATGGCTAGAAAACGAATAAATGTTTGGGTTTTTTTTTCCCTTTTGTATTTGATTCAACATAATCCATCATTTGATACAACAAAGAATATTTGAAACTATGTGAAACTAATTAAGGGGTGTTTTGTGCATTTTGACATTGAAAAAAGAAAAAGAAAAAAAGAAACTATAATAACAACAAAAGAAATGTCAACAAAAACTTATGGGGGAAGGTGTTGATTTTGACAGAGAAATTACCCCGTGTTTTTTTTTAAAAAATTTTATTTCATGAATAATTCGAATATAAATAAAAGAAAAGGAACTTATAGTTCAACCAATCAAATTCTTAGAAATAAGAAATTATTAATTAATTCAGATCTAATTCTAATTTGATTATGATTGGAATAAATGGCTAACAAGATAAGGCTAACTAGCTAATCAAGTCAAATCTAATCCTAATATAATTATTATTGAAAGAAATAATTAATAAAATAAAGTTAATCAACTAATTTTAAAATAAAACAAATTAATTAAAATGATAAAAAGAACATATAAAGATAAATAAAAAAGTACATAGCTAACGACTGAACACACATTTAAGAAATTAGAAAATTTTAAGATATTTTATGGGAAAAATGTAAAAAAGCAGAATGTAACCATAAATAACGATAACTACTAAATAATGATTAACTTGAACTTCATCTACGTTTGGTAGCAAGAGTGAGCACATTAGAGTTAATGAAAGAAAATGAAAGATAATAAGAAATTGTCTTAATTATTCTTCTAAAAAATTAAATTAATTTTTTTATATTTTTTTTAAAATTAAGATATTTTAATAAAATATATATTTTATTTAAATTTTTTTTGCTTCTCCCCATACTAAATAAATATACTACTGCTTACTTTAAAAATGGCCATAGAAAGAATAATTGAAGTTTGAGATGCAAGGTTCTATGGAATTTTATATAACTTACTTTAGAAGCAACAAAAAATTACAAATTAAAAAACTGAGATGTATTTGGTAGTCATTTATACGCTAAAAAATATATTTAATACGAAATTAAATTGCAAAATACCCCCCGAAATTTATTAGCTGGAGATGAGTCCCAACTTCTGTTTGCAGAATATTCGCGCTGAAATATTTCCATCTTCTTCCTTCGACAATCTCTCACAGAACTTGTGAAATCTTTGAGGAAGAGATGGTTTTGTCCCAAAAACTTCACCAAGTTTTGAAAGGCACTGTGGAAAGGATCACGGGTCCTCGTACTGTTTCAGCCTTCAAAGAAAAAGGAGTTCTCAGTGTCAGCGAGTTTGTTGTCGCCGGCGATAATCTCGTAGCTAAATGCCCCACCTGGTCTTGGTAATTTACTGCCATACCCATCTGCTTTTTAGGAAAATTATTCAAAAATTTGCGTATTTTTCCCTTTTATGACTGGGGAGCGGGTTCTGGATTGTTTCTTATTGAGTATTCAATTTGAAGCTTTATTTTTGGTAAAATTGTAACTTGTGGGAGAAACTTTAGTCAAGAATAGGTATATTATGTTTCTTTAGGGGATAGTCTGGTGTGATTGTGATGTGACTGAGGGTTGGGGAGACCCGAGTTGGATTTAGGTTGATTAGCTATTAACAGATATTGAATTTTCTTTATCCACGTGAATACAATAAAGGTCAAGAATAAAATCTTAGAGGTGCTTTCTGAGCTTCGCAGATTTACTACTGCATGCTTATGTGTTCTATTTTTCACCGTGCAAAATAGGGAATCAGGGGAGCCAAGCAAGAGGAAGCCGTATTTACCACCAGAGAAACAATTCTTAATTACTAGGAATGGTAAGACGAATGAATGAAATACACCTTTCATGCCATTTCTTTCGGTTATTTTCAGTCTGTAGAAACAGTTATTTTTTCTTTCTGAACTGCAAGACACTAATTCTACTTGTGCTTCCACTAGTTTTGCTGTATTCTATCTGTCTGCAGCTTGCTGTTAGTGATATTGGGAAACCAAGTATTGGTGATGAATATTGTAAATTAATCATGAAGATAATTTTCTAAAGTAAGCTATACATTCTTGGGAGTCTTATTCAGAACACCTATCAGTTACGATCACAGTTAAACAAGAAAGTATGGTCATTTGACTATTTTCATCGTTTGCTTTATACAGAATAAAGTTGATTAGGCCATTATAATGGTATCATAGAACAATATAGAAATAAGGTGTAATGTTTATGAGAAGAGAGGGACCTAAGCTTATTGCTTTGTTGCTATGCTGGATTTCAGTATATAGGAACGTCAAATGTGGGCATAATGTGCTGCCCCCACTCTGTGTAATTTGATGCTGGAGAGCTCTAACTGCAATTGACCAACCATTCCACTTATTATGTTGCATTAAGATGGTCTGGTCTCATCATTAGTGCCATGCATGGTGTGACTGTTAACAGGTTAGATATGGGATTATAGATTTTTAAATTAACTTTTGGTGAAGTAAGCTTTGGGTTGGAGTACATGATGGGGTAATCTGAGTTAGAACCTGGGAGCTGAATGAGAGCTATTTTTAACTTTGATGATTTAATCATCTCTTACTGAAGCAGATGCACTCTTACCTCTCTTTTGTATGCTCTACTCCCTCAATTATAGTTGTTCTAATTGAAGCTGCTTAACAGTGCCTTGTCTTCGAAGAGCTGCATCTGTAGAAGAAGAATATGAAGCTACTGGAGGAGAAGTTTTACTTGACAATGAAGATAATGATGGGTGGCTGGCAACTCATGGGAAACCTAAGGGTATGTTTTGATTGAAGTCTTGCTTATTGTTCTTTTGCATTATTAATTTGATCTGATGCCTTTGAATTTTTCTTTTTCCTTTTAGAAAGCAAATCTGATGAGGATGAGAATTTACCTTCCATGGAAAGCCTAGAAATCAGCAAAAAGGGTTCCATTAAGCCAATTGCTTCCTACATGGGAGGTGAGGAGGAAGAGGATATACCAGATATGGCGGAGTTTGAAGAAGCTGACAACATTATTGAAACAGATCCTGTAAGTTAATACATTCTTTATTTTGAGGGCCTCTATGAATCACTTGAATGTAATATTTAATATTGTATTGCTTTCCCATCCAAGTGAGCTACTCAAGTCCTGTTTAGATGGTGAGAAACAAAAGAACAGAATGATGGATGAGTCTTTTCAATTTTTATGGCTGTTCAATGGGGATTTGGTTGCTTAAATCTGATGCATTACTGATGTTCCAACTACAGCCTGGTTAGAGAATTGTTTTCTTTAGAAGACCAGGAGTAAATGCTTTTTATCCCCTTAAAAATATGATAAATCCAAGACTAAGGTCTTGTTATAATTTTGACAGTTACTAAGAATCATTCCAAGTCTGAAAGTAAGTTTCTATTGTAGTTTATTTCCCATACTCTTTTGAACTGTTTCTATTGGAAAAAGTAGTTTTTGGCCAGAAAATAGAAATGAAAATGAAATCTGTGTTGTCAACTTTTTTTGGCCTTTATACTATCATATTGGAAAGTATTGTTAGTGACAATCATGTTATGTTAGGAAAGTATAAATTGCTTTGTTTCTCTTTTAGCTTTATATTTTCTCTTTCTCTTCCTTTTATTCTTGAGGCAGTGCTCGCTGCATAGATTGGTCCTCAAATTGTCTTGCTTCCCTTTGTACTATAAACCCATATTTCTACCCTTGTGTTATTCACTGTGGAAAATTTAAAAGCTATGACCTCTGCAATTTGAGTTGGCAGAATACGAGACAAACTTAAAATTTGATTCTTGTGGCTGCCAGATGCGGAGGAACTCTTGGAACTCTACTAATTCGGTCACAAATAGCTTAAGTTCAAACTCCTCCCATTTTAAATAAAGATTTGGACTGTAATAACAGCAATAGTAATATGCCTTGTGGCCAGAGACAGATTCCTGCTGTCAACTACATAAATTTTCAATCAAAACTTTCTCGTACGTAATGCGCTTGTTTTCTTCTATTCTTCAATATTCCAAAAATTTTCTTATAACTATAGATTTTCTTTGATTTATCAAATTGAATCCTTTGCTTTTAAACACAAAGGCATTTATATCTGTACATTCTTTTTCCAACAATTATTTATAACTATTCTTCTTCAACTTTGACTTATGAACCTGAAAGTCCACACATGGCAACTTGTTGCAGTTTCCAAATTTTTTAGATCTTTATCAGCCTACAACTTTGTGTTAAAGTTTAATCGGATCTCATAAACTCTGAATTATAAGAGAAAGCTGTGGTGTGCCAGACCTATTGTCATGGTATGTTTCTTACAGGGGTCTTTCTTTTTGGGATGATCTTTCGAAGCATTTCAGTTTATGTTGCAAAAAGGTTTGGCTTTACATTAAAAAAAAAACATTAAAAGAAAAGGATATAAAGGAGAAAGATTGAGAGGAAAAGTTCCATTAGATGAGCACTAGCAGTTACGGCATTGTGTAATATGGTCATTTACTTTTGTCATGGAGTCCACTAGGTGAGAACATGAGAAGTTATAATTTTGTCAGAATAATTTCATTTATATGGTCGAGGGTAACTCAGCTATCTTCCATCTCTTTCCTTTTCCTCTATATGTTCCCTTATTCTCTTTGTCTTCCCCTTTCCTTCCAGCTGTATATATTACGGGTTCTGTGAACAAAAGCTCCAAGTTATTTAGCTAATTCCGCATGATACTTGCCACTAACTGGAGTTGATACACTTAGTGGAGTACTAGATTTGTGGATCAAACTAATAAATAGATATTTCACTCGTCTCTTTTTTTTTTTTTGTTCCTCCAAAGAATAGAGGTATTTTATTATGGTACTAAACCTATCATTTGTTTGAAACTCATTTTCTTTTGCTTATGACCTGTTAATAGGAGCAGAAATTGTCCCATTTTGAAGAAGCTTTTGTTAGAATAGGAAATAATCTTTTTAATTAATTTCGATCATTATGATTCTTTGACCCTAGCAATTAGGCTTAGTCTAAGGGATTTATCTATCCCTAAACTTTAGGGATTTGATTTAACATTTGTTTTCATTTATTTTTCTTTCCTAGAATAGATAATCCTCGTGTATAAATACATATTTGTCATGGTATTAGAGCCCTAGGATTCCTTTTTTGTTTTTTGCATTGTGTGTTCTTTTTTGGTTGTTGTCTTAAGGGTGGCCTATATTGCCCCTCGGCAACCCTTTTCTCTTCAATATCTTCACCTAATCACCTTAGGAATCGCCACGAACAATGCTGGTCGGCCTATCCCTCTTGGCTGGAGTCCAGTCTTAGGCTTAGTCTAAGGGATTTATCAATCCCTAAACTTTAGAGATTTGATTTAACATTTATGTTCATTTATTTTTCTTTCCTAGGATAGATAATCCTCTTGTGTATAAATACCCTATGAACAAAGCATTTTGATTCAACATAGAACTTACATTTAAACATATTCATCAACCTTTTCTCTTCCTCCCAAGGGGGTTAGTGGCCACCGTCCCCAGAATAAATTAAGCTCCTTATATTGCATTGTCCCACCTATAACTCTGTTAGATTGGAATTCCATTTTACATTTTTATACAATTTCTCTTTTGACTGCAAATTCCATATACATTGCTTACATCCTCTTGCCCTTTTTCTTCAATTTTCAACTAATATATGTATGGACCGACCTTGCTGTGAAATAGAATGAGAAACTTGTGTGAGAGAGGGTACTGTATATGGTCAAACAAATTGAAGCATTTAAAATTCTTGGTGAGATGAACAAAGTAAAAATGTCACACTTGACTTGTAGGATCCTGATTTTGGAAGTCCGTTGCTCAGCATGCAACATTCCAACTGTATATTTAGATATTTTTTGTTAAAAATCTATATTAGTGTAGTTGAGTCACCACATTCCAACCGTGCAATAGCAATACCAGTATACCACATTAAATGACCTTGGTTTTCAGAACTTCTTACACGCACAACCACCCACACTTGTGTACATAGTTTTACAATTTCACTCTGAATGTGTGAGCAGATCATGGCATTATCTGCATGTGAGCGTTAACTTGAATATTTCAATCATGAGATTTTTTGTTCACTTGCATAGTTATTTGGACTCTTTCATATAATTCTGCATTATCTCAATTCCTTTTAAATAATGTACTTTAATTGTTGCCATTTATCTGTCACTAATAAAAGAATTTTGACTTGTGTCATTTGTATGTTGTTCTGCTAAATGGATGCAACTCTTCAGTCCACATATCTAGTAGCTCATGAGCCTGATGATGATAATATTCTTCGAACCCGAACATATGACGTCAGCATCACGTAAGATCAGTTTCAATATAGATCTTGTGGTCCTTCTGTTACCTACTTTATATTACAAACCGATTAGTGTTCGTTCTGGTGATGATTTAGAAGACCTGGACTTTGCTTGTTTTGCAGTTATGACAAATATTACCAAACCCCTCGAGTGTGGCTTACTGGATATGATGAGGTCAGTGTTCTCACTTGAGCCTTGCCAGTTGCCATATTGTTTTAGTTTATTGACCAATACTAAAGCTCATTTAAAGGTTTATCCCATTGGATATGATCCTGAAATGTCCAGCCAAGAAAAAAAAATCTGGTTTGTGGATGAACAATATAAAAAGTTATAGCTTCCAGATGTAATGAATGAATGTGGAATGATTTGCATATTTCCATTCTTCTTTGATTGCAGCTCCACTTTCCATAATTTTATTGTATTACTCTGGTAAATTTGGAAACTTTCTTGTATTTTGTAATATAAGAGGAGAAAAAAAGAAAGTTAAAGTGCCTTAATCATTAGTACATGCTGGTATTTTGTTGTCACACCCCTGTTAGGGAGGCATGTCCGGGATGGAAATGGATCCATTCCATTCCCATAAGCCTGGAAATCTATAGGGAATTCAAAATACAGCAATATATTCACAACCAAACGATAAAGATATACAGAAAACATGCTTTATATATATGAAACTATAAATATATATCTGCATACTGAGGGTTAACATCCAAGTATGAACGTACTTGATCTATTAACATCACCAAAAGGCAAACTATACAAGGTACCAACATATAGCATGGTACGAGATCTTGCCTATAGGATTACTGAGCAGACCCTAGAGGCAAATATTTACAACTATACAAGTCTTCAAAGAAATATACCAGCCCAAGGCTCAAATTGGGCTCACCGCGGGATCACTACTCAACTTCTTGTTTGGAGGGACCTCGAAATCTGGTGTACTGTCTATTTGAAAAAGAGACAAAAAGAAGAAGGGTGAGTGACAATACTTAGCGAGCAGTTAATCTGTTATAACACATCAACCATGAGGCATTTATCATAACCCAAATGAAGAAAAGAAATAATTATGGTTGATAGTGAGATAAGAAAATAAATTTTGTACAAAATAAATAAAGATATAAAATCATAACTATAAGTAAATCTGAAACCATAGCCTCAAAATAAGCATGACTTCTAAATAAGTGACACTGTTAGGAGGAACTTCTAACAGAACCCATGAGACCTTATTGAATACGGCCCTCCATATCACCATGTACTCCAAACCTTCATCTGGTCACCTACTGTGATCCTCACATCTAGAAATACCTTACTGATCTTTTTACTCCCTCCATGGCCTCGATCACAGGGCTAGCACCTCCGAAACTCTATTAGCTGAGGCATGTGCCAAGGTGCGCCAAGGGCTACAGTTTTTGTTGTAGCACCATTGTTTCGGTTAGAGTTCCAACTTAATAGTCCAACGCTCAAACATACCAAATATAATAATTCATGAACATAAATGAGGAAATTGGAAAAGATGATTCTTATTCCTCTGATTTTGGATGATCAGATAGCCTTAATATATAGAAGCTACTGCCTAGACTAATAAGGAAATAAAACTAATCAAATCTCCTATACACGTTAATAACCAAAAAGGAAAAAACAAAAATTGAGAAAAAGATCCTGGGCAATAAATTGACTAACGGCTATATCTATGCAAGGAAATAAGATATTCTACACTCTCCTCAAGTTGGGCTGTAAATGTTGATTAAGCCAAGCTTGTAGTTTAATTCTTCAAAATTTTTTCTTGATAGTGCTGTCTGCTGTCTGAAAGTTGGGAGATGCAGAAGTTTGATTTTCCCTCTTCAATCTTCTCTTTTATGAAGTGGCGATCAATCTCCGCATGTTTCGTTCTATCATGGTGAATTGGGTTCTTCACTATACTGATGGTTGATTGATTATCACGCTACACCTTCATAGGTTCTTCAACATTGATCTTTAACTCCTTCAAGAGTCTCTATAGCCATATCCCCTCACATATACTGTGTGCCAAAGCTCTAAATTCAACTTTTGTGCTGCTTATGGATACAACAGATTGTTTCCTGCTTCACAAGTAACAAGGTTTCCCCAAACATTCGTGCAGTACCAGACGTTGATCTTTGGTCTACCACTGAATCAACCCAATCAGCGTCACCGCATATCTTGATGCTCTTGTATGTAGGTTTCCTGAAATACAATCCCTTTCTAGGTGTGAGTTTTAAGTACCTCTGGATCCTATAGATTGCCTCCATGATTTGGGCCATTCATGAATTGACTCCTTATACTGACTGAGTGGCTGATGTCGGGTCTTGTGTGTGTGATAAGTATATAAGCTTGGCAACGAGTCTTTGATATCTTTTTTTGTCAATTGGGGCATAGTCCTTTTTGGTCCCTAGCTTGATAGTAGTGTCCATGGGAGTGTCTGCTAGCTTGCACCCAAGCATTCTCGTTTCTCTTAAGAGGTCCAGAACATATTTTCTTTGAGAGATTGATATTGATGTTTTTGATTGGGCTATGTCCATTCCAAGAAAGTACCTGAGGTTTCCCAAGTCTTTGATTTCAAACTCCTTTGCTAGTAGGCTTTTAAGAGTGTTTATTTCCTACATATGATAACCCGTTAAGATAATGTCATCTACATAGACAATAAGGATGGCAATTTTCCTTAGAAGTGACCGTTTAACAAAGAGGGTATGATTTTCCTGACATTGGATATAACCACGCTGCTTGATAGCTTTTGTAAATCAATCAAACCAGGCTCTTGGGGACTGTTTGAGTCCATGTAATGATCGCTTTAGCCTATAGACTTTTTTGAGTGTGGTTTGCGACTCAAATCCAGGAGGGATGCTCATATAAACTTCCTCTGTCAAATCTCCATTGAGGAAAGCGTTCTTGACATCTAACTGAAGTGGCTAGTCTAGATTTGCATCTAGAGAAAGAAGAACCCAAATTGTGTTCAATTTTGTTACCGAGGCAAAGTCTCCTCATAGTTGATTCCATAGGATTGTGTGAATCCTTTTGCGACTAGCCAATCCTTGAAATAGTCAACACTTCCATCTTCTCAGTATTTAATTTTGAAAACCCATTTGCATCCCACAGGATGCTTTCTAGGTGGTAGCTTAGTGCTCTGCCATGTTCCATTGTTTTTTAGTGCACGCATATCTTCTTTGACAATAGCCTTCCATTTTGGTATTGTGAGAGCTTCTTGTATGGATTTTGGAACTTGTGTTTGATCTAGACTAGCCTTGTAAGGTCCTGTAATTATTGGATAGGGCTTGATATGACACAAAATTATGGATTAGAGGCGTTGTGCACTCTCTAATGCCCTTTCTTTCTGCTACATGAAGATGAAGATCATTAAAAATAGGAGACTTGGGATTAGAATTACCTTGACGATTTTGATGATCTTTTGATCTTGAATCTGGTTCCAATTCTTGGTTATGCTAAGGGGTTACTTGGTGCTCTATCTCCTTTTGGTTCCTTTTTCTTCTAGAATAGGTGATGAGGTCTTTGTTGTTGTTGTCTTTGGGTTGAGTAGTGTCTTGGGAAGGGAGGCTAGGCATTTCTTCAGGCTGAGCAACAAGAGAAGAAGAGAAATTTGGTATTTCAGGAAAATAGATCATGAGCTCAATTTGTTGACTAGGGACAACTTTAGTTTGGGCAATTTCGTGACTGAATTTGGTGTTCATATCCCAAAGCTGGTATTCATGTGTGAAACTATTCTCCCCCCTTAATGTCGGATTTGGGGTAATAAGGCTGATGTTCGAAAAACATGACATCCATGGAGTTATAAAATTTTCTTGTAATTGGAGAGTAACATTTGTACCCTCTTAGATGTTGAAAGGAATCAATTCTTATATTTTATTTCATTTATTCTAGAAGTTATTCTTTTATTTTAATTTAGTTTAGATAAGTCTTATCTGATTACTAATCGTAATTTAATTAGGATCAGATTTAATTTTTTAGATTAGGATAAAGTTTATTTTATCTTTTCCTTATCTGAGAAGGATTGATTGGCTATTTTTGTGGCCTCCATCCTCCATTTATTCGTAGCTTCTCCTCAGAATAATTAATTATCATCCAAGTTATTCATTCATCTCAGAATCACCTACTCTGTTTTCTCCTTCTCCTATTTTTCTCTTCCCCTTCACTTACGTATTAGAGGTTTGAGTGTGTACAACAACATTAATACAATGTGGTCTCTTAAGTTTATTTGCTCTTCTCTGTCTCTCTTCCTTCTCTTTCTCTCTCTATATTTTAAATTCTACATGGTATCAGGGCCAGATTCCTAATTCTTCATTTTTCTCTTTCTGTTGGTCTGCTGTGCGAATGCCTAGAATCCCCTCTAACCTTGCAAAATCTTTGTCTTGGCTGGACCACCCTAGGGTTTGTCTCAGATCACCGTTGCCGACACGTTCCCGTTGACCGCCGACCGTCTCCTTAGCCATGTCTTCCACGTGCCGGCACATGAGAGCGCTTGGAGCCGTTCCTTTGCCACCGGTCACTGTAGAGCAGTACCCAGTTGAGGTTTTGTCTATTTGTCCACCTTTCACACTGCTCTTCCTTAATCAGTCATGGTCTTTGTCTTTAGTTTCTTGTTGCTGGTCATCCGTAATCGTCTTCTACGACTTCAAGCCCAGCCTTCATTGCTTGTTATTGCTTCTTCGAGCCAAGCCTTCATTGCTGGTTATTGCTTCTTCAAGCCCAGCCTTCATTGCTGGTTATTGCTTCTTCGAGTCCAGCCTTTCTTGTTGGATATTGCTTCTTGAAGTCCAGCCTTCATTGCTGGATATTGCTTTGCAAACTTCGAATCTTTGAATTCAGCCAGCCTTCATTGCTGGAGTTTTCACTTGTTCTTATATGACGAAAGTTACATCTACTACGCCTTCACTACGTCCGCCTTCAACTATGGAGGAAGAACAGACTACACAAAACACAACAGAGCTTCAAAACATCCAGGCAGCATATCGACTCAACTCTCCACAGCTTTCACCTTGGCTCATCGTCTCCGGCATTTCCTTGTCAATCAGAGCATCTCCGAACATCTCTCTCAACTGTGCCTCTAGAATCACCTTGTGTTTTAACTCTCTACAACTTCAATTATAGCCCAATCTTCCAAGGTTTATCTCACAAAATTCACTCCAAACTAGGATTGTATAACATATACAACCTAGTTTGAGGGGGAGTGTTGAAAGGAATCAATTCTTATATTTTATTTTATTTATTCTAGAAGTTATTCTTTTATTTTAATTTAGTTTAGATATAAGTCTCATTTGATTACTAATCGTAATTTAATTAGGATCAGATTTAATTTTCTAGATTAGGATAAAGTTTATTTTATCTGAGAAGGATTGAGTGGCTATCTTTGTGGCCTCCATCTTCTCTTATTCTCAGCTCCTCCTCAGAATAATTAATTATCATCCAAGTTATTCATTCATCTCAGAATCACCTACTCTGTTTTGTCCTCCTCCTATTTTTCTGTTCCTCTCCACTTACGTATCAGAGGTTTGAGTGTGTACAACAACATTAATACGATGTAGTCCCTTTAGTTTATTTGCTCTTCTCTGTCTCTCTTCCTTCTCTTTCTCTCTCTATATTTCAAATTCTACATGTAATACTCCAAGAAAATACACTTAATAAACCTATGGTCTAAATTCCCTGTGTTGGGTATGGATATGGACAAAGGTAGAGTAGCCAAATAATTTAAGGGGAGCGGAGGATATGAGATGTGTGGTTGGGTATTTTTGGAGTAGAACATTACAAGGGGTTTGGAATTTTAGGACCCTAGAAGGCATTGTATTTGAGGTAGGTTGCAGTGAGAATGGCTTCTCCCAATATTGTTTTGGCACATGTGTAGTGAGAGAGCGGGTAACTTCTAGGAGATGATGTCTATTTTTTCTTTCGGCTACACCGTTTTGTTGGGGTGTATCAACACAAGAACTTAAATGGACAATCCCTTGACTTATGAGGTAACCATTGAGAATGGATGCATAATATTCCTTTGCATTGTCCGTTTTCAAAATCTGAATTTTGCTTTGGAACTGAGTTTGAATCATGGCATTGAATTTTTGAAATATCAGACCAGCTTCAGATTTTTCTTTCATTAGGAAAACCCATGTTAGTCTTGTGTGATCATCTATAAAAGTTATGAACCAACGAGATCCAGTGATGATTTTGATCCTGGATGGTCCCCACACATCACTGTGGATTAGAGAAAAAGGTTGTGACTCTTTGTAAGGTAGGCTAGGATTGGAATTATGAACGTGTTTAGCGAATTGACAAATCTCACATTGAAATTCATTCGGATTTTTATTATTGAAAAGATATGGAAAAAGTTTTTTGAGGTACATAAAATTTGGATGTCCTAACCTATAATGCCACAACATGATAGCATTGTCCTCTTTTTGAAAATTAAAAATAGAGTTTTGACTCACAACACAACCAGTATCGTGACTTTTAGGTTAGTAGAATTATTTGCTTCAAGAATATAGAGCCTCGTGCATTCTTTAGCACTGCCAATCTTCTTCCTTGAATCCTAGACCTGAAATTCACAAAAATTTGGGGAAAATTTAGTGACACAATTATGATCCTAAGTGAGCCTACTAATAGAGAGTAAATTGCAGTTTAATTGAGGCACAAGAAGGATAGAATTGAGTGTAAGGTTTTTTGAAACTTTTACTGATCCCTTTCCAATAACTTTGGAAAGTGATCCATCTACAATACTTTTTTTTTTAATAGAAAAGAAATGTTATTAATGAGAAGAGAGAGAGAGAGAGAGAGAGAGACAAAAGGAAAAGGGGAAAAAAAAAAACAACAGATGGAGGACAAGAGATCCTCCTAAGAAAGAACTAAAAAGATTGAAAGCTAAAAACCAAAAGACACCCCACAAGGCCCCTAACAAAAAATTAGTACAACAACGCCCTCCAATCCCTATAAACATCAGAAAGAGGCACCCCCTTGAACAATCCATTGGCCGAAACCCACAAGGAAGCCACATAACGAATACGATCCCATAACAATTGAGGAGGTAGACATCGGTCATTAAAGACTTTTGCAGTGAAAACATAACTATCAGTATTGCTTTCTTCTCTTCGCACCTTAGAAAAAGCTTCTTGGAGGCTACGTTGTGGCCTCATCCCCTAAATTCTTCCCTGCACTTCATCAAGATCTTTGTTGAGCCCGAATAGAAGTTTGTATACTCTTTTCTTCTCAACATTCTCTTATATTTGAGTTTGTATTCAGGGTAGCTCCATGAATGTTCTTCGCACATATCCACTTGCCATTAGCATGCGAGTTTGTTGAGGTATTGGGTCATCGTCAAGTCTCCTTGCCTCAAGTCTTGTAGAATCCCTTCAATCTCGAATAGTTCCGAGGTATTTTCCTTATTTGAGTAGGTCTCCTTTACTACTTTCCAAATTTCCTTTGCTGTCGCATATAGAAGAAAGTTTTCTCCTATTTTGTTGGTCATGGAATTGATCAACCACGACATAACCATACTATTTTTAGATTTCCAGATATTGAATCTTGGGTTGTCAGATTTTGGAGGGGAGGGGCTGCTGCTTCGGATAAGTAGTCGTCCTTCCCTTTGCCACACATAACATCATCACGAACTGGGACCATTGGAGATAATTGTTCCCATTGAGTTTGTGTCCAGTAATGAGGGTTTGACTATTGTCTGTCATTCCACTAGGGTTTGAGACAATGGAATTTTGATCAACGGCAGAGTCAGGTGTGGTGGAGAATGAGCTGACTTTGTCGGCTGCCATTCTGAATTTCACTATTTGAGCCTACAGAATTTTCGGTGGCTCTGATACCATGAGGAAACTAGAAAAGATGTTTCTTATTCCTCTGATTTTGGATGATCAGTACAACCTTTATATATAGAAGCTACTACCTAGACTAATAAGGAAATAAAACTAATCAGATCTCCTAAACATGGTAATAACCAAAAAGGAAAAAACGGAAATTGAGAAGAAGAGCCTAGGCAATAAATTAGCTAACAGCTATATCTATACAGGGAAATAACCTATACAAGATATTCTACAATAAAACAATATAATCCAAAGGCACTATCATTGTTCATATCAAATTTTAAAGATAAACAAGTGAATAGAATTCAAATGTGCAACAAAATAACTTGTTTAGCAAATCTTCAGAGGTAAGAGTAACACATAGATGAACTTAATTGAGAAGATTTTATCAAATCAAATAATTTTAAGAACCATGTTATATCAGGTTAATTACTCACCTGAATTAAAACTGGTCCAACACCCTAAGAAGACTCCAAAATCAAGAACCTAGAAGATCACTTGGATGAAAATCTGAGAAGAAAATTCAAAAGGGGTCAAAAGTTACCCAAACATTCTGGTTCAGGCCGCTGCAGTCGTAAAGGGTCAAAAAATAGAGTATCCACACTGGCTGCCACTGCTGCAGCAGCAGCAGCTAGGTGCCACTGCTGCAGCAGCAGCAGCTAGGTGGCTTCTGCCAAGACCCGCTGTAGTGGTTGTCTGCTGCAGCTCACTGCCAGTGCCTGTTGCAGCAGTTAGTCCACTGCTGCAGTGGTGTGGGCAGCTCTGTTCTGCCTAAAACTTTAGTTTCTGCACCAAAAGCCCCAAACCCAGCCTTCCCTTCAGACTTTAAAACAAGTTTGCATCCCAACAAAGTCATAAAAACCCAGAAACAACCAGATTAAACAGGAAAAACACACACCACAAGCCAATTTTATCCATGAATGTTTATGAACTTTAAACTTTCCAACCTATACCAAAATTCCAGTCAACCTACCACCAAATCAGGTTCTGTATCTTTGAGACCATCTAAATTCTATCATTATTAACAAGAGGCAAAAGCAATTCACGTCTATTCCAGCAATCCAGCACTAACAAGCTTCCCAACCCTAAATTCACCCACACGAAGAGGAGAGAAAAGCTCCAACAAGAGACAAACCCATTAACCTACCTCAAGAAGCTTTTATTGGACAAAGGTTAGCTCCCTTGATCCACAATCAACCAAAGTTAGGGAAGATCCAGCAAGAATTGGAAGAGGAGAACAAGGACACGGTGGGAGGTCTTCAAAGGCGGTGGTTGAACTATTTGAGCGTGTGAATAAAGAGAAAAAGAAATAAAAGATTAAAAAAAAAGAAAGAAATAGGAAAAAGAAAAAAAGAAAAAAAAAAGGAACATTGTTATAATACCCAGGTACCCCTTCAAACATAAAATTCTCACCAGGTATCATTTTAATTACCGAAAAACTTTCCAGTTGATCCCACAAACTCCTTACTACATTTCTTTAATTATTTTCCTTACTTTCTGCCATATATCCCAAAATATCAGTTTAGCCCAAAATTTTCAATTTGGTCCTGGTTATAATAGTTGTTCCCTTCAATATGACATAACTTATGCCATTTTGTAGTATAGAATGTTTTACTAAAGTCATTATTTGATCTTATGCAATAAATCTTTACAGTTAAGATGCTAAGTTGAGCATTAAACTGCGATTAGCATTGAATGTTTGCGCATTGTCATAAGTTTTCATTCTCTTACTGGTTTTAATGCTGGAGGCAGTCTGGTGCACTGTTATCTGAGCAGCCTTTTTTCCTCCCTAAAAAGTCCTGTGATCATTTAGTTTTATCTTAACATAGCTTCTATAATTATATCACATTTGACTCTCATGACCTTTTATTTATTTTTTTTTTCTTTTTAATCTTGTGGCTTGTATCATGTTATATGAATATCTTGTTTTTTTTAATTCTGCATGAGGTTATAACATTTTTAAAGATATGCAATTTATGCATTCAATTCGATATTTTCTTAAAATTAAAATTGTGCTGTATGTACCACTGTTTAGTCAAAATTGCAGCATATCACTGGATTGTTTTTAGCACGCTATTATAGTCAACTTCGTTACTTTAAATGAAGAGTAGCTAGACCAGGGCAGCCTTGACTATAACTGCATTATGGTATCATTGTGCTTTTTAAGAGTTTAAAGGGAGAAACTCTGCTTCTTTTTCATTTGCCTTTCTGTGCATGCACATGTCTTTATTGGCTTTGATATCATAATTTTTTTAAGTTCCACTTCTTGTATTTATTTTATAGAATTATTATTTATCATACTATTACTGGGAAATTGAAAATAATTGTCCTATAGTATATTCACTTGATGCTTTACTATTAAAGTTGTATGGGTGGTTATAATTACATATTGTTGTCTTTAACTGTTTAAATACCATTTTGTCTTGGGGCAGTCAAGGATGCTTTTGCAACCAGAACTTGTACTTGAAGATGTTAGTCAAGACCATGCACGCAAAACGGTGAGACAACCTTTGAGGTTCACATGTATTTGATCAGAATTAAATATATGTATTTATGGACAAGTCATTCAAGGAAAGAATGTCAGTTGTGGGCTAAAAATGTAATGATTATTGTCCTCATACATTTTCTTCATTTATTAATTATTTGTCTATTTTATGTTTTGGAGTTTCTGTAAATTTATTTCAGTTATTAGTTATTCTAACTTAAAAGTATATGCAGGTAACAATTGAGGACCACCCTCACTTGCCTGGGAAGCATGCATCTGTTCATCCATGTCGACATGGAGCGGTGATGAAGAAAATCATTGATGTGTTGATGTCACGTGGAGTTGAACCAGAAGTTGACAAGTAAATCTTTTTTTCCCATCACATCATCTGCTGTTGTGTTGGTATTCAAGTACTCCATATGGCCTACATTAGCATTTCTCTGATTAGATGTATATGATACCACTAGTAATGGATTCTGTGACATCATCCATTCTTCATAGAAGTATTTCTCAACTAGTAGCTTCACAAATGTGTTTTAATTGGAAATGTACTTTAGCCCCTTTTTAGAGAAGGAATAATCAATATATATATACTATTATATATAGTTTTGGGGTCTTTTGGCTGATGCTTTTCAGAAAATATATATTAGAATGTACATAAAATAAAATATAAATAATAATATAAAAAAGAGAAGTTAAATAATGTAAGTGGAAGAGTGGGAAGTTATTTAGTTTTTCCTTATTTTTATAACTTCTAATATAAAAATTACTATAATTTAGTTCTATATTCAAAAAATTATTTAAAATTATATTATAGAGACAACTGGCATGCACTTTAGTGCATAGCAAGCCACTGATCTTCTAATATTGAGCTAGGTGAAATATGGCAAGTAACCAGTAAGATTTTTCAGAGCTTATTATCAAGTATGCCCAACTGTTTTTTTCCCCATTAATTATTTGTAGATATTGGACTTCTTTGATATCTCTCATGCATCTCTAATGACAATTTCTACGGTTGTTTGACTCGAGTACTGTTGCAATCATTCTGTAACTGTTCTCGGGCATCCATATGGAAAAATTTGAAAACAGTGTTTTTTAAATTGATAATGTTTTAAATCATTTTAATTGTCTGGAATAGATTTTGATAACTAGTTGAATTCATTAAATTTCATTTGAGTGATGAATCCCTTGACTTTGTTCTTGGTTTACCACAATTGACATGTTTGAGTTCTTGAGGATCCAGGAAGTATTCAAACTATTTGTTGGTATAATGCTTCTGAGACTGTATCCTACATAACAAGGCTTCACTCATTGAGACAATTGTGAATTTTTTTTTGGGCATTCTTGATGTTGAATAGTTATTTTTTATTTTTGATCGAAAAAGAAATATTATTAAAGTGAGAGAAAAATACAAAGAAAAGAAAAGGAAACACAAGCAAAGAGGAAGACAAGAAATCCTCTAAAGAAAACAGAAAACTGAACAAAGACACCGAAAAAAAAAAAAACGATTACAGGGCTAATACAACAAAGCCCTCCAATCCCGATGACTATTTAACAAAGGCACCCTTTAAAAAACCCATTTACTGAAACCCAAAGGAAAACAATGTAGTGAATTCTATCCCACAATAGATGAGGAGGCAGGGACTGTTGCTTAAAAACTCTATCATTTCTTTCCATCCACAAACACCACACAATAGCAAACCTAGCCACCTTCCACAAGACCTTGTTTTCTTTTCTCATTCCGAAACCGAAGAAGCTAGAGGCAAAGAGGACACCAAGGTCACTTGGGCAAACTCAACTTTCTTCGAAGAGGCCAAATAACTTGTTTCAAATATCCCAAGTTACTTCACAATGCAAGAATAAGTGACCATTTGTCTTTGCATTCCTCCAGCATATCACACAAATATCAGGGGGTAAAGTCTTAGAAGGCCTCCTAGTTTGAAGCAAATCATTAGTATTAATTCTATTGAAAACAATTGTCCAAACAAAAGCCTTTAATCTTTGTAAGGCTACTTCACAATGAAATAATAGTTATTTCTTATAAGCTAGCTGTCACAATTTTAAATATTAAAAACTTAAACAAAGAAAAGAAAATGAAATCCTAGTTGGTAAATCTAAGGAGCACTTTTTTTTTTTGGGGGTGAATAATGTGCAATTTTTGTTCCCAGGTATTACTTAATGTCAATTTTAACCCATGTTACTGCTAATATTTAAGTATGGAGGCAGTAGGGAATATTATAATTTTGATCTTTCATCCTTTCTATTTCTTCAAATATTTGTATGGGGAGACATGACCAGTTACTTATTTCTAATAGGTATCTATTCTTATTCCTGAAATTTATGGCCTCTGTAATTCCAACAATTGAGTATGATTACACCATGGACTTTGATCTTGGTAGCTCCAGCAATTGACCAAAGGTAATTTTATCTGTGTTTTAATTGTATTATTATTTGAATTTAGTAATTATTATAATTATGTTGCAACCTGGCCTGTCTTCAAGTCATGTAACTGGCTGGGCATTCTACCCATTGGCTACTATTTACATGTTGTCATGTGATGGGATACTAGGGTGGTTATGGTTGTTATATGGTTAAGGGTTAATTAGGAAATTATTAGTGGGTGAGTTTGTTATAAATAGGAGTGTAGGGGGTATGAGAAGGAGGAGAAAATTATAATTGTTGTGTTTAGGAGCTCTCTCTGGGGAGTCTTAGGACTCTAGGAGACTTAGTCTCTAGAATTATTGTTATCTTGTCATTATTGTTCTGTATTTCTATTCACTGAAAATAATATCTTGTTCTTTCTTTAATCTTTCTTTAATTAAGTCTTGGGTTTGCATAATCATGTTCTTAGATGTCCTCTGGTTTGTTGTTTCTGTTAGGTCTTGCGCTCTTTCTTTGACACCATAATTGTGATTCAAGCTGGTTGAATTTACCAAATTGAGAGGCAATGCATTTGCTGCTTTAGCGATTTGAACCTACGCCAAAAGGCGTGGTGTGACACCTGACCATCAGGTCACAAGGCTGAGCCCATGTTACAACCGGGTTAAAGCAATCCCTACATTGCTATGGGTCCTTGTGGTTCTAAAATTGTTATCCAACATTTTGCAGAATTTCATTCCCCTTGTCCTGTGATTTTATTTGGGGAAAATACATTTTATCCCCTTCAACTATGGCCTAATTAGAATTTTGGTAAATCAATTTTATAACTGTATAAAAAACTTCCTCATTTTTGAAAAAAAAAAATATTGAAAACGTGATGTGCCTTGTTATCTTTGTTCAGGGGAGTAAAATGTATTTCCTCCATATTATTCAATTATTTGCTCCCTTATAATTTTGAGGGTCTGGGGGTATAGAAAACGTCTTGGTCAAATACATAGGTTAGAGAATCAGATTGAATCGGCTAATTTGACTAAAAAAATTGATAAACAGGCCAAGTTTTTGGTCCAGTTTGGACTTAAGAATCGGTAAGTATTTAAATCGGTGGAAATCTGGTTAGTTTGATAATTCAACGGTTCAATTTTTATTTTATTTTTTAAATTTTTACTGAAAATTTGTATTTTTTAAGAAATATGCGAAGATTTAAACTTTTAGGAGAAGATTTAGGACTAGTATAAATCTATATCTGCGACATGCCTTGGATATACATTAATTATATATTTTAGTATTTTAATATATTAATATATTTTAGTGAAGGCTAAAAAAGCAATTAGTGAAGCACGATCTAAGACGTTTGAAGAGTTTTACAAGGACTTAGGGACCAAAAATAGAGAAAGAAAGATTTACAAAATTGCGAAGAGTAGAGAAAGGAAAACGAGAGATTTAGATCAAGTAAAATGTGTTAAAGATGAATAATGAAATGTTTTGGTTATAGATGGAGATATTAAAAACAGATGGGAGAGTTATTTTTACGAGCTTTTTAATGACGGAGCAGGGCCAACTAGTGATAGGATATTGGTGTTGGTTATAGTTGTTATAGTAATTAGGATATTATTACAGGATGAATTTCTTATAAATAGGGGTTTAGTAGTGTGCGAAGGGGGAATTTTATGAATGTTGAAGTATAGGAGAATTAGTCTCTCGAGAAGCACTTGTGTTCTGGTTTAGGAGACTTTGGTCTTTGGTGTTTTCCTTTTCTGTATTGATCTTGCTAAGTCTTGTTTTGTTCTTGGTACAATTCTTTCAATAAAGGTTGTAGTACCTATGTTGTTAATCATTCTGGTTTAGTTATTTTTTTAATCTTTCTTTAATCAAAGTCTGGGTTCGCATCAACTAGTGATATAGAAGATTTAACTACCTAAGAGGGTGAACAAAATTTGGCTTATTATCGCAGATTAGGGTTGACGAGGTCAATGAAACTTTTAAGAGAATGGATAATGGTAAAGCTGTTGGTTTTGATGGTATTTCTATTGAAGTTTGGAAGTGTTTAGGGGATGAGGGAATTATCTGGTTAACTAAATTTTTTAATGAGATTTTGAAGTCCAAAAAAATGCTTGAAGAATCGAAGCACTTTAGTGACTATTTACAAGAATAAAAGGGATATCTAGAACTGCACAAACTACTGAGGGATTAAACTTGTGAGCCATACTATAAAGTTATAGGAAAGTGATCGAACGCAAGTTAAGAAGTGAGACTGTGTATTTTTGAAAACCAATTTGGATTTATGTTAGGGCGGTCTTCTATGGAAGCTATTTATCTACTAAGAGGGTTATGGAAAAGTACTGGAGTAATCAAAGAGACTTACATATAGTTTTTATTGATCTGGAAAAAGCTTACGATTGAGTACCAACAGAAGCGCTGTAGAAAGCCTTGAGAAAGAAAGGTGTTCGTGTTGCATATATCAGAGTTATAAAATATATGTATGAGAGGGTTACAATTACTGAGAACGTCTGGAGGGGAGACTAAAGACTTTCCTATAAAGATTGGTTTGCATTAGGGATAAGTTTTGAATCCTTATTTGTTTGACTTAGTTTTAGACGTTTTGACGAAGCACATCCAAGAAATCTCCAAATGCATGCTTTTTGTAGATAATATAGTTTTTATGGAGGAGTCCAGGGAAAATATTAACTCTAAACTCGAATTATAGAGATGTACTTTGGAATTGAAGGGTTTTCGTCTGAGCATGTGTAAGACGGAATATATGTATTGCAAGTTTAACAAATGACAAGTTTGAAATGAGTTGGAGGTCAAAATTAAAGATCAAGTTATACAATAGGTGTCAAAGTTTAGGTATCTGAGATCAGTAGTTCAAGATGATGGCAAAATTAATGGAGATGTTACATATAAGATACAAGCTGGGTGTTTGAAATAGAGACATCAAGAGTTATTTGTGATCGGAAAGTACCTAACAAGTTTAAAGGAAAGTTTCATAGTAGTGCTATAAAACCGGCAATATTATGTGGGAGTGAATGTTGGGTATTGAAAGGACAACTTGAACAAAAAATAGGGGTAGCAAAGATGAGGATGTTGAGATGGATTTGTGATCATACAAAAAAAAAATGATTCGTAATGAGTATATATGAGGTAGAGTTAGAGTGGTACCTATTGAGGAGAAAATGGTAAAAAATCGTTTAAGATGGTTTGGACATGTTCAAAGAAAACAGTTGGAAGTGTCAGTTAGGAGAATTGAGCAGATAATATGGAGTCTCGTGAAAAAAGGCCAGGAAGACCAAAAGGACTCTGAGAGAAGATATTGAATGTGATCTTTTGATTAATGAGATACATAAAGAGTTGATTTTTGATAGAGCTCGATGGCGTTGCACAATTTATGTAGTCGACCCTACTTAGTGAGATAAAGCTTGTGTTGTTGTTGTTGTAATATATTCGACTGCGGTCTGATTGTTGACCCTTGAATTGGTATCTCGAATGGTCCAATGATCAGTCTAATTTTTTGAACATTGGTCAAATATGGATATGCAGTGTGATTGTGGGAGCATGCTTACCTTCTATGGTCTGAAGTTTCAGGGTTGTTTCTCTCTGTGCGGCATTGGGTGTGATACCCAGTACCAGAGACTCTTATTTATCATTGAGGACCTTCTAATCCTGATGAGTTTTCTATGTTAATATTATATCCTTTAATAGTAATATATACTCATTTACATATATAAGCTAAATAAATATTGATCTTTCACATTATGTATGTACGATTATATTTTCAACTTTTCTTTTTTACAAACACGGAAAGAATCTGGGCCGTTGAACTTAAGCATCTAACTATTCAGATCCCCTCTTGCGTGCAAGAGGCTCCTGCACGCTGGAGAGGATCCAAACTTTTTCCTCAACATGGATTCTGTGTTTTTCGAAAGAAATAAAAAAGTGAGAAAAATCCGGACGGTTGGATTTGAACATCCAATGACTTGGATCTGGGCAGTTGGATCTAAGCATCCAACAGGGATCCAAAATTTTTCCTCTTAGCCATTGGATGCCTAGATCTATTGACTCAAATTTCTCCCGCGTTTTTTAGTTTTTCTTTTTTGAAAAACACAAAAAAGTTTTGGATCATTGGATTTGAGCCTCCAATGGCTCAGATCCCCACACTTATTATTCTTTTGCACAAGATTATGAATTTGGTTGATCATTAAATGCATGTGTGGGTATAGCTTTGAACTTTTTCAGTGGCTTTTGTGTGGGCAGCATAATAGTACCGACTCTCTTTTGCTCCCATCTTTATTGGGCATAATATATGGCTTTACTGAGACATTGATGGTCATATAAGCCCTTTTAGTGGCAGATATTTGTGATTGAGATGATTTGATTTGGACTTTTTTGGCGTTTTCAGGTGGTTCTCCATTTGATCTAATGCACCAGAACTTCAATCTTCTTTTGTTTCTCTTGTGCACATATTGAACAGTCTCAACTCAGAAAGTGTACATGTCATGTAAATTATGGACGTGTGGATGGATATTTATTTGTACATAACTTGACTGACATGCCTTTCTTGCAACCAGCATTTGTTATGTTTTCCTTATAATAACATTAGACTCTGCTACTTGCATCTTGAGTTTTCATCTTGCTCTGTTGTCATTCTTTGGCTGAGTAATTTTGCAGTTCATAAAGTGCAAATCAATTAATCCAATTATCAAGAATAAAAAGGCCCTTCTTATTTATGAGTGCTTACTTCGAGAAAGAATGGAAGTTGAAAATGATATTGACTATAAACAATTTCGTTTTTAAAAGTTAACTTTATATGATTTATAGTACCTGAAAATTGTAAATTTACTATGTATTATTATTAAGTTAATCTTTTAAAGATAAATAAATATACAATTTAATCTTATAAAAAAAATTAATTTGTATTGAGTTCATAATTTATAAGATTAGTTTATTTAACACTTAATTTTCAAATCTTAAATGATAAAAAATTACGTTTTAGGGATTATATTTACTCAATAATATATCTTTTGAAATCAAGAGTTAGAAAGTTGTGATAATTATAGCATGGCCTATTAAAGTCAAATTATCCAATTACGTGTGTTTTACGATTTTATACTTTTAAGTATAATAATTATATATGATAACTGGTAAATAATTTATTTCTAACTTTTTAAGTATTGTTATGTTTATTATAAAATTATAATATATGAATTTTTTTAAAAATATCAAGGTCAATAATATAATAAAAAAGAATAGCTTTAATATATTCTTATTAAAAATTTTAACAATAATTATTTGAAAATTACATCTGCAAATTATGTTTTATTCTAAGGTTTTATGAAGAATACGTTGAACCCTCAACAGTTATACTAAAAAAATGATGGACCATATTTGTTTAAATAATATTCCTTTTAAATAACGTTATCAGAAGTACTTCGTAAATCTGCCTACTTTTCTTATCTTTAATGAAGTTACTGATTATTCTCGGTAGATTAAATTAAAGTTTATTCAATCATAGAGAATTTCATTTCTTTACATTCATTAATTTGTGGACACAGCAAAACAATTAAATATAAAATGCATTTTAAAAAGACACGCTTATATATAGTGATGAAAAAAAAAGGCGCAATTTTTTTTACTTTCTTCTTAATATTTTTTACTTTATTAAAAATTACATTTCAAAATTTAATAACTAATAAAATCATTTGATAAAAAAAAAACTATTGAAACCACAGAATATATTCACAAAATATATTTTTGTAAAATTAACCAATTATAATATAATAATTAAATATTTATTATCAACAATAACATGTTTATTAAGCATATAAGCGACAGAATCTCTTTCCACCATTTTTTTTAATTTTCTTCTTTTCTATTTGTCCAAAAAGTATAAAAAAGCATGTTTCCTGCAGAAATTTTTTTTTTGAAGGCACAGAATAAGGGCATGCGTTGAGCTAACATTAACACAAACTGAGTTTTTCCACTACTGTTTTGTTTTTTTAAAAAATTAATAAATTACTAATTTAGTCTCAAAAAATTTAAATTTATTTCAATCTAGTTCTTAAAAGTTAAGCTTTTCAATTTAATTTCTAATATATTGTTTATCTCAATTCAGTTTCTCTGTTAATCAAAGTGGCTTTTTATAATTAAAATTTTGAGATTTACTAAAAATTAATTTTGTAATTTAACAATGAAAAGAATCAAATTAATTCAAATATAATCTTTTTTAAGACGAAAATATATTTTATGTTCTTGACATTTATACTGATTTTCACTTGTGCCCTTAATTTTTTTTTAGGTCAAATATGTCCCATTTTTTTTTGGTTGAAAATATGCCCTTTTTTTTAATACTGTAAAAAAAGCTAATGAAAAATGCTGACTGGGCTGCTATGTGGCATATATCATCAGCCACATCACTTATCACGTAGGTCCATTATATAAAATTATAAAAATACCTTTAATAATAACTTAAAAAAAAGGCTTCTTCATCGGTCACCTCCGAGCTACTCTCTCTCTATCTCTTTCTTGTTAGCGTACAATCTCTGTTTCACTGCCAAAAAGGTCGTAGATGTGAACCTCTCTTCTCGACTTTTGCCTCTCTCTGCTTTCTGTTTTGCACTATCCCTCTTTGTTTGTTCCTCACTCTCCTCTTTCTCTTGATTTTCTTTCTTTCTCTCAGCTCATTCTCTTTGTTATGTCATCTCTCTTTCTTTCTTTCTCTCCTTCCTCCAAGTGTGTGTGTGTGTGTGCGCACGCCTCTTGGTGCTCTGTTTCAACTATTGCGAAATAGAGCATCAAGAGATACACACACACAAGGAGGAATGAGAGAAAGAAAGAGAGAGAGACGCAAGAATAGAGAGAGTGTGAAAGAAGATCGAGAGAGAGAGAGAGAGAGAGAGAGAGAGAGAGAGTGAGGGAGGTTGGGAGGGTGACAAGAAGTCGAGAATGAGAATGAGTGGTCAAAATTTTTTGCCAAAATTTACTTTAGAAACAAATGGTGACGAGAAGTGGAGAATGAGAGAGAGGCTGAGTGAACGGAACATAGAGAGAGCTGAGAAACACGATGAGAGTGAGGCAGCAAGTGTGAGCTACAAGAAGAGATAGAGACAAGATTGAGACTGAGACACAGAGACGAGGGAGAGATAGAGAGAGAGAAGAGTGGCAAGGAGGGGGGAGAGAGAGAGAACAAGAGAATGTCTTTTTCTTCTTTTTTTTTAAATTATTAAGGGTATTTTTATAATTTAAAGTGATAGGTCCATGTGGCAGTCCAATTAACATTTTTTGTTAGTTTTTTTTACGGTGTTAAAAAAATAGCATATTTACAAAAAAAAAACAATAGGACATATTTGACAAAAAAATTAGAGATATAAATAAAAATCGGTATAAATGCTTAGGATATAAAGCATATTTTTGTTATTTTTGAAAGATCAAAATTAGAGATTAAATTATTAATTTACTGTTATTTTTTTAAATTTTAAATTTTTTTTTTTTTGAGATTCTCGCCTGGTGAACGTGATGCATATTGGGCCCCTCCAGAACCCCAAAAAAAAAATGCCTGAAGATGCCTTAATGAGCAACATCCAATCTTCTTAAATCCTAGAAATGCCTATAAATATCAAATCTGCACCACGAAAACGATCACATTCACAGCACACAAACACACATTGAAGTCACTCACTGTCCCTGAGAAAGTAAATGAGAGAGAGAATGAAGAGTCGCCATCTCTCCCTTCTCTTTTCAGCTCTCTTCTTCTTCTCTGCAGCTGCTGCAGACTCCGATGTAAGTTTTCTACGCTTCACACTTCTCATTTCATCTCACTGCTCATTCCTACTGATTGGTCTTCAATTTAGATCTGAATCCATCACCACCATCGCTAACTAGACATACGCAGATCTGCAGATCCAAATTTATCTAACTGTATGCGTTATGCTCATCACATCTCTGCTTCTTAATTCGCATGCCTTTAATGACATATACGTTCTTCACTATACTCAAATCTATCACAATCAGTAAAGCGATCACCAGCATTGTTCTCTTTCTTAGTTGAAGAACGATGATCCATCTGACCTAGATCTCCAGATCACCTACCCCATGTGTGTTGTTGGCTTACATTACTCTTGAGCAAATTATTAATTTAATTTTTAAAATATTACAAAAATATCTTAACTAATTTTTGTTGAAACATTCAGTATTTCAATTTAATTTTTAAAAAATTTATTTTTCTTGATTTGATTTTTTATTTATCAAAATAAATTTTGATAATAAAAAATTTAAGATAATTTTTATAATTTAATAATGAAAAAATAAATTAAAATAAATCAAATATTTTAAAGATTAAATTAAAATATTTAATTTTATAAAAAATAAATTGAAAAAATTATAATTCTTTAAAAATTGAATGAGTAATATATTCTTTGTCATTCTTTTAACCTTGTATCTATTTATTTTTTGTTACTTTTTATTTATTTAATTTTTGTGAACAGATGTGACGATTCTATTTTAATTTCCTTCTGAAATGCTTTTCATGATCCAATAAAATCAGGATTTATTTTATTAAAAAACTTACTAAAATATTAAATTTTTAAAAAAAGATAGAACGTGGAACTTTGTATTTAATAATACAAGTGAAATCCGATAATCAAATCCCGGTCCTGTCCCTGCATTTATTGGAGGCTTTAAAAAAAAATCATAGCAGATCTATATCTAAAACCATTGTATTTTTATAAATTTACTTTAAATGTATCTTTTGATCTGGGTTAGTTACCTGATACAACATTTAAAATTAGTGGTTTGATATACACCTAAAATACAAACCAAATTAATTCTCTTTTTAACTTATTTTTTAAAAATATTAAATATATAATTAAATTACAATCATTTTATGTATAATATGCTTTATTTTGCTTTATTTTTATTTTTATTATGATTTTATTTAACGTTATTTAAGTACTGATAGATCATTTTGAAACCAGTAGTGTATATTTACATACACAACTTAATTCATAAATTATTTTTACTAAAATATATACATTTCTCTTTTTTTTTTTAGTTGAAGAGGGATGGTGAATAATAAACAAAAATTTTAAAAATTAAATAATATATTTTTTAAAAAAATTTAAAAACTTATAAATAACTAACTGCTCACTTGAATATTTGATCAAACAGAGGGACTGCGTGTACACCCTGTACGTGAAGACAGGTTCCATCATCAAGGCCGGCACCGATGCCCAAATCGGCGTGACGCTCGGCGACGCCTCCGGCCGCTCCGTGTGGGTCCCCAACCTCAAGCCGTGGGGCCTCATGGGTCCCACCCACGACTACTTCGAGCGATCCAACCTCGACATCTTCAGTGGTCGCGGACCCTGCATCGGCTCGCCGATCTGCCGCCTCAACCTCACCTCCGACGGCGCTGGAGCTCACCACGGCTGGTTCTGCGACTACGTTGAGGTCACGTCAACTGGGCCCCACAAGCGCTGCTCTCAGACCATATTCTACGTCGACCAGTGGCTCGCCGACGATGCTCCGCCGTTCCAGCTGACCGCCGTCGTCGACGGGTGCCACGACGCGGCAGCGGAGAAGAGGCGCGGGAGATTGGTTGTGGGGAATCCTAAAATGTCAGCGTCGGCTTAATGTGAGAGAATGAGGAAGAAGATGGAATAATCTGAGATGAATATTGAGAATGTTGGAATGGTGGAATTATGGCTTTAATTCCCCTAGTGATGAGAAGTTATATAATTATCTTCTATTTTTATTTTCTTTAGCCAATGTTGCCTCGTTTTGTTTTAGAAAATTACATAAACCCCTCTAGTTCTCAGGTATTCAGAGCATGCAGATTCTGCCAGTTCAATCGAGAGCCTTGGATAACAGGTTTCTTTTCAAACACCCACGAACACCTTGTCTTCCATAAATACCCGTAGACCCAGGCCAATAAGGCATTTTCTTCAGCACTTAGGACAGAGTTCCCATTAAAACATTTGTAATATCAATCCTCAATTCTCGAAAAGCCTTCCCAACAAATCCTGGCTAATGGAAGTATAGGAGAACCACTCTGCCCTCATCCACTCAAAAAAGAGCATCGAGAGTGTTCACTATTTTCTGGCTCACTGCCAAATATAGGACAAGGCGGGGAAAAAGAGCACCTTCGGTTAAAGAGGTTGTCCCTAGAAGGTATAGCGTTTGAGGACAATCTCCATACAAAATTACGAACCTTCTGAGGTTTAACAACTGGTTTCCATTCATTACTAGAATAAGTAATTATTAATATTATAAAATATTATTAATGAAATTAAATTAAGATTACATAAAATAATATTAGGTAAGGATATTCATGTCACGCCCCCAAGTTAGGTTATGTGACTGACACGGTGTGGGATTCACCTCACAACCATAAGTCTAAACCAACACGAGAATTAACTGCAATAAGAAATATATATTTCCAAACAATAAGATATCTTACGGAAATCAAATTGGATAAAACCATTCATACCATAAATATTTCAGTTTACAAAAAAGAATGTCTATGTTTCTAAGTTTTCCCTCTTTCATGACAAAATAAAGTTTAAGGAAAATTTTAAAACATAGCTTCACAAATTCCTATGGTAAGGAATCACATCCATCACAAAATATCTACTATGTATCCTAAGAGTTCTACTAACTACAGAGCGGACTACCCTCCCAAAATGACAAAAGAATCACTAACTAGTAGTAAGGGTATGGTGATTTGAGACCTTGCTACTCCTTGTGCGAAGGTTCATCGACTACAACAAAATACGCAAGAGGCACACAAAAGAGAGTGAGTAATCAATTCAGTGAGATATAACACTACAAGATATAACTTATCATGTGCCTCCTACAAGGGATGAGTTCTTATATTTAGTCACATCCTCCAACATAACTATCACCACAAGGGTCGCACAGCAAACAAGCATAAATTAAAGCAAAGGCCCTGCTCACACAGTAGGATTTTAGAGATCATAGAACGTAGCAGAATTTAAAATTTTCTCTAAAACTCATTCACCAATGGATCAACCTATATTACTATTACATTAACCATGAAAAACAAAGACGAAGAGAAATACATCTTGTAGCGTAACAACTTCTCCAAGCCAATGCAAGTATCCAAAGTAGAATACCTCTAATGGTACGCGAAATTACACAAAGAAAAACCTCTTAAGGTAATGGAATTTCTTCTCGTTCTTATGCTAGCAAGTACAAAGAAGCTATAGAGAAAACCCTCTTGGTTGAAGGAGAAGAGAACAAGAGTGTTTCTAAAACAAATACTCAACAATTGACAGAGAGTGGTAGATGGAGTGTGGCTTTTACTATCATATTTAAAGTGATAGGTGCAACCACAAACCCTTAAGGCCTAAATTTCTTAGTAGGCGTCATTCCCTTATTGGGCTTCTTAAAGTGACATCTTAAGAAGTCCAATCTCTTTGAGAAAGTGACGCCTAAGATGTTCTTGTTTTGAGCTTTTTCTTGTTTCGGTAGGAATAAGAACATATTCCTATTCCTTTTATTCTCTTTTCTCCTTTTAATTAATTCTCCAATTTAGGATCAAATCCCCAAACTCGTTTTACATTCCTAGTTGACCCATTAGGTTTTCGGCTATGTTGGCCATTCACAACTAACATTTGATTGTAAATAGATCATGAGCAGTATCTAGCAACACATCGTGACTCTCAATTGACCGGAAAGTCAGTTGTTTGACTTTAAACCTTTATGCAGCTAAAACTTGTCTATGCAATGTGCCCTTTCACCTTTTTATGCCCACTTGGTTTAGAGTATGACTTATGTGTCAACTCTCACTAGACTTGATTACAGAACGTCCACCCTAAGTAGTGAGTTCTTTGTCCTGTGGTATCAATCACTATAAACTATGTCATTTCAAAAGAATTCCTAACATATCCCCCTCTTTCCTTACATTCCCACACTTGGACAAATTTTTCCTAATTCTTGAAATTCCTCTAAGTTACATACTAATATTCATACCCACCAATACATGAAAAGTTATAATTAAATTCTCCAACCGAGATTTTTAATAATTTCACATAAGTAGGACACAATAATTATTTGAAGTATTCGACTTAAAATTCCCATCACAATTTCATCCACCACAATAATTAGAAAATTATCTCATACAGGGTGAATTAAATGCACACATTGCAGAAGGTGACACATAGTAAAATAAAAAAAAACACCATTATTATAGTATTACCCCCTCAAACCTTATCACAAAACTATCAAAACAAGGAAGGGTATCTTGATAACATGTCATTCTCCATTTCCCATGTAGCCTCCTCGTGAGAGTGGTTCCACCATGAGACCTTTACCGAGGGAATGTCCTTAGATAAGAGCTTCTTTACTTGCTTCTCTAATATAGCCATCGGTTCCTCTTCATAGATTAGGTTTTCATGCAACTGGATTTCTTGGGATTGGATGACATGAGATGGATCATGGAGATATTTTTGCAACATCGATATGTGGAATACAGGGTGTAATCTATCCAAATTCTCCAGTAAGGCTAAGCGATATGCCACATTGCCCACCTTTTCAACAATCTTGCAAGGCCTGATGTATCTTGGGTTAAGCTTTCCCTTTACTCCAAATTGCATAAGTCCCTTCATGGGTGAGAATTTGAGGAATACTATATCCTCAACCATAAACTCCAAGTCTCTTCGCTTGTTGTCTACATAGGCTTTTTACTATTCTAAGTGGCCATCAATCTATCTCGGATGGACTTAACTTTTTCCATCGTGTCCTGGAACAAATCAGGCCCAAAGATCCTTCTCTCTCCCATATTAAACCACCCCACTAGTGATCTACATTTCCTCCCATATAAAGCTTTGAAAGGAGCCATTTGGATGCTCGTTTGGTAGCTATTGTTGCAGGTAAACTCTATTAGTTGTGTGCCTCCCAACTCCCTCTAAAATCTATGACACAAGACTGCAACGTGTCCTCAAGCGTCTGAATGATCCTATCAAATTGTCCATCTGTCTGAGAATGAAATGCTACTCAACTCAGGTGCCCGACACCTCTTGGAAGGCCCTCTAAAATCGAGAAGTAAATTAGGGCCCTTGCTCCGATATGATAAAGACTAGTACTCCATGTAACCTCACTATTTCATTGATGTACAGTTGGGCATACGTGGCCGCACTAAAGGTGGTCTTCACTGGGATAAAATTGTCATTTTAGTCAAGCGATCCACAATTATCCAAATTGAGTCACACGCTGAAGGAGACTGGGGTAGTCCTACAACAAAATCTATAGTGATTCTCTCCTATTTCCACCTAGGAATAACAATTTGTTGAAGTAACCCGCTCGATTTTTTATGCTATGCTTTGACTTGCTGACAAGTCAAACACCTCGACACATAGCCTGTCACATTACACTTCATGCCATCCCACCAGTATACTGACTTCAGATCTTGATACATCTTTGTGGTATCAGGGTGCATGGAGTAAGCGAACTTGTGAGCCTTTTCTAGAATATCCCTCCTCAAGGTCCCTACCTCGGGTACAAATAGCCTCTCTTCAAACTTCAACACACCGACCTCATCATGGGTAAAATCTTGTTCTTTCCCTTCTTTTACCTCATCATGGATCTTGCACAATTCCAAGTTTACTTTTTACCTCCTCAATAAAGAGAAGACCGAGCTTGAAAGTGACCTAGAAGTGGTCTCGTTTCCAACACTTCAAACCACATACCAATTGCCTCTAACTCATGGTATTAGGGGCCTTCTCACTTTTGCTACATGGACAAGACTTCCCATGTACTTGAGACTCAAAGCATTAGCCACTATATTGGCTTTATTGGGGTGATACAAGATAGTGTAATCGGCTTTACTGGGGTGATACAAGATAGTGTAATTGTAGTCTTTCAACAATTCAATCCACTTTTGTTGCCTCAAATTGAGGTCCTTCTGATCAAAGATATACTTCAAGATCTTATGGTCTGTGTACACTTCACATGTTTCTCCATAAAGGTAATGATGCTATATCTTTAAAGCAAAGACCACTACAACCATATCTAGATCGTGAGTAGGATAATTTTGCTCATACTTCTATAATTGCTGAGATGCATAAGCCACACTACCTTGCAGCATTGCATAAGAACACACCAAGTCCAACCCTAGATGCATAACAATAGACTGCAAAGCCTCCCAGCCCTGAGGAAAGAGTGAGCATGGGGGTCGTGTTCAAACACTCCTTCAACTTTTCAAAGCACGGGGGTTGTGGTGCTCTTTCAAGGTTTGTAACATGATCCGGAGGTGTTGCTTATGCTCCTCTGGACTTTGTGAATATACCAAGATGTTGTTAATGAATACAATCACAAACTTGTCAAGAAAGAGTTTGAAAACCCTATTCATAAGATCCATAAAAGCGACGGTAGCATTTGTTAACCAAAAGACATCACAAGGAACTCATGGTGACCAAAACGAGTCCTAAAAAGTCATCTTGGGCACATCTTCGGCCCTGATTTTGAGTTAATGATAGACTGACCTTAAGTCAATTTTTGAAAAACATTGGGTGCCTTGAAGTTGATCAAACAAGTCATTAATTCGTAGTATAAGATATTTATTCTTCACTATCACCTTATTTAATTGATGATAGTCAATGTATAATCTCAACGACTCATCCTTCTTCTTCCCAAATAACAATGGTATGCCCCATGGTGATGAACTTGGCTGTATAAACCCTTTATCCAATAAATCTTGGAGTTGTTCCTTAAGCTCTATTGAAGCCATTTGGTATGGCTGCATAGAAATGAGGTTTATCCTTGACAGAACATCAATTGGGAACTCAATTTCCTGATTCAAAGGTAAGCCAAGTAACTCTTCCGAAAAAACATCGGGAAATTCCCCAACCATTGGCACACTACCAACATCTTTCACTTCTTTTTCCACATCCTTCACAAAGGCTAAGTACCCTTGGCACCCTTTTCTTAATAATCGCCATGTATTAAGCATGAAGATAATATTATTGGGCACATCCCTTCCGTTGCCTTGAAATATGAAAGATCAGTCCCTTGACACATTAAACTTCACTACCTTCTCATGACAATCAACTGTGGCATGGCAAGAAGCTAGCCAGTCCATGCCTAAGATCATGTCAAAATTAGACATCTCTATTAACAAGAGATCCTCCATAGTATCATCCCATACACAGACATTGTAATACCCGCTAATTTTGGGGTTACATATTTAGAGGTATTATGGTATTTACAACGTTAAATTGCCATTATTTATTCTTAAAAATAAATTAGTCATTTCATTTTTTGTAATTTATTTGTTTAGTTTGAATGATAATTATAACATTGTGTTGTATTTTTTGTGAATTGAGGAGAAATAGGAGAAAGAGGAAGTTTAATGGAAATTATATAATTATTGTGGAATTACTCCAGCTAGGTCAAGTGGGTTTTAGGCAACTGAGTGTAGGTACCCATGGGTCACCCAAGATCCACCACCACATATAAGTCTCTTCTTTCTCTCTTTCCTCTCTCATTTCACATTGGAGCATTTTGGAGCAAGAGGAGAAAGTGTATTTTTGCTCTCAACTTCATCATCCTTCCTTCCATTTCTTTCAGTTATCTTCTATTTTTCGGTCATCTTCCGGCTCATCGGAGTTGCTAAGTAGAGAGGTCAGCTTCATTTCCTTCTCTTTCTCCATTTTCACCATTTATGCCTTAGGTGAAGAAATGGGTTTTTATTGGTTTGTGCTGTAAAACTAAATTTCTTTGCTTCTTTCTCTTGTTTCCTTGTTGAGAGTGTTGAGAGAAATGGTTCTAAGAAAAGAGTTGGCTCCATGATCCCATATTTTGGGTAAAACCCATTTATGTGAATCTTTGGGAAAAATTGGGAGAATTCATGAAACAAATCAATCCTTGCTTTAAGAATTAATTTCCAACCCTCATATTTGAATCTTAGGATCAACCGGGAGAAGGTGCAGAACCTTGGACAACCTAAGAGGAAAAGGTTGTGATGCTAAGTAGGTAGAAGCCACGGCCTTCAAGTTCTAATACCCTGGACTGGCCAAAAATGGGAAAAAGGGGGGGGGGGAATGGGATTTTTATGCTAAATGGTTTTGGATTGGTTTTGGGTGGTTTTTAGAGATCTGTTGGCTACACTTTTCAGAAAATCTTCCATGATAAATCCTTATTAGCATCAAGGTGAGTGGGTGGCCTTGCCAACTGGGTTGTTATTTATCCAAGAATAATATAAACCCCACTCACACCACAATTGGTTTTAAATTTATTTAGCTGTCTAATTAGTGATGTTAACTAGATAATGAAATTCCTTGTGAAATTGGGGGATATATATATATATATGATTTGTATTTGGGAATTATGGATTAATCATTGTGTGTGTTGTGTTATGATTATGTGTATGGGGAATTTTTGTTTTGAGTTATAATTGGAGTTGTATTAGGTTATTGGATGTGTTTCATGGTATTTGTGTGTGTGGTTTGCACAAGGAAAAGGAAGAGGTGGTGGGAATGTAGACCTGCTATAACACCAAGTAGTAAATCCTTAGGTGGGTAAACCCTTGAAGATGAACCTAGAGAATTTAATACTAAGGGACCGTAGACCCTTACCAATTTTTCATGATCTTTATGAGAATGTAGACTCATGTGGGTATAGCACATCCTTGTTACGAGAATGTAGACTCGTGTAGGAATAACACTTCATTGCTGTAGGGTACGGTATGCTTTGTGTATGTATTTATTGGTGCTTGTTCGTGTTGGAAGTATTTATTTTGATTATAGTATTTGTACTTATGCTATATATTGATTTATTGTACAATTATTTGCTCACTGAGTTTTGGTGAACTCATACCTTCTATGGATATATATATATATAGATACAATGGCTAAGGAGGAAGGGTATCCGCTGGAGATGCATCGGCTTTTAGAGATATCTTCCATTTTTGATTGGTGGGTTCTTGAAACTAATTTTTGGGCTATATGCCTAGGTAATGCTCTGTAATAATATATGCCACTTAGGTCTGAATGTATTTAGTAATTATTGTTATCTTAGTAATTTACTTTTATACTCTATTTGGCTATGTTTTTCCATGGTTTGTGTCACGTCCCAAAATTTGAACACGTGACCGGCACGGAAAGTGAATTTCATTTCACCTCCGTAAGCCTATCTTTCTCTTAAAAATCATACAATTCTTTTTCATGCAACCAAAACGAGTTCTCTATACATACTACAATTACTCACATTACATCACTGAATGAACCTACCCGATTACAGAGATTTCTAGATTTATACAACTTAGAATAAAACTTAACTATTATACCTTTATCCTGAACAAATGAAAAGGTAATTATGGACTAAGGATCCATAATTCCTTGTTCCGATATTTACCTTCAACTGTCAACTCTGAAAAAAAATATCAATAAGAGGGGTATGAGCAAACCACGTGCCCAGTGAGTAGATAACACAATACTATGACAAAATAAAAATCATGCATCATAATGATAACATGCAGCAATCATACGTAGATCGATCATCATATGATATAATATTATTCATAATACTTCACAACAATATCCAAGTGAATCAAATGCATTTCAACAAAATTCAAAATTCACAACAGCAATCGATGAAATCAATTTCACACACAATTCCCGTACCAACCGGGTCGTCCAGAATACCTCTGGATCGTTGCCCGCGGCCCCCGCCGCATCCACCCTTATCGCTCTATTTATATTCTCCACCCTTATAGCTTCACATAGATTTCTCCATGGGGTGCACCACCATGCCTTTCCTTTCCAGTCAAACACAATCACAATCATATATAAAAACATCCTCAATCATAATCTTGAGCCACATACACAACTCAGTCATTTACAATTCAAGCCACAACATAATCAATGTGGTTCCAGCAACATAGCATGTATATAACATAACCCATAATATAGAACAATTATTCAACTCGGTTCACATGCCATTCACAATCCATCATATAACCTCCATTCATGGGAAAATAAGAAAATATAATTATATACATTACCAGACACGTTCCACATTTGTTTATGCCTCATCGTTCCACATCATCCTCTTCAAACTTGGATATACAACATATTTCCACTATGATGCAAAAAGTCAATAACAGATATTTAATCATAGCAAGTATTAACCCACTCACCTGGATTTCACGCTCTCGGCACTCCCACTTTACACTTTGACCATTCCTATTGTAACCAGACAAAAACCATCAGAGTTACGAAATAGAGAAATTTCCTACCACTACTCTCGACCTTCACTTACTTCTCGAATCATAACTCATAACTGGTAATAAATATTCAAATGAAACTTATACCATTGGAAACTAGACTTAAAGAGCTTTCCAACGATATAAAGTTTGCCCAAAACGGAGTTCGGATGAAGAAGTTATGGCCGATTGAAAAATAAACTAAAATTTCCCGGTACACCTGGCGCCTGGGCGCCAACCATGCCTGGCGCCTAGGCACCACACGTGGCGCTTGGGCGCCAATTCCTTCTTCTTCCCATCTCACCTTGGCGCCTAGGAGCCACACATGGCGCCTGGGAGCCACGATCGCGACCCCTTCGCGATTTCTCTCGGTTTTGGCCCAAATCTGGCCAAATCTTCACCATTTTTCATGATTTCTTCCATGGGATCTCACCCTTAATGTCTAAGGAGCATTTAGACACCAAAATCACCAATTTTAATCGAGAAACAAAGCCGGAATCTCGATTTTTCCTCAAACACTCTTAAAACTAGAAAATAGAGAAAAGCTTAAGAAATAGAAATTTCTACCTTGATTCCTTGCTTTCCCTATGTTGCTTGGCTCCTAGAGGCTCGCCCCGTAACCTGAGATCCACCCTCCAAAGCCCGGTTGTAGAGTTGGAGTGTAGAGAGAGAAATTAGAGAGAAGGAAGAGAGAAGGAGAGGAGAGAAAGTGAAGAGAGAGAGAGGAAAGGAGAAAAATGAATAAAAAATAGGTGAGGCCACCTATATACTCGCCCGGGGTGAAATTATCACTTGCTCTGCAATTGACCCTCAGTCAAGACTAGCAAAAGCAAATTCATAAAATCTCACCTCAGGTGTTTCTAAATCCTCGGTGCCCCACAAATTTCCTTATTCACTTTAGTCCCTCTCAATATCTCAAACTCCACTTTAACCTCGAATCCATCATCTTTTCGGTACCGGACTCATAATTCATTCCCATAAGCTCTATTCTTCTTCTCGGGTTCCTACTTGGTCATTTCTCAAAAGTCCTCTATACTTTCTTTTCTTTTCACTTTAGTCCTTGAGAATTTGTAAAAAATTTCCTAAATTAAAAATAAAAATTTCTATTCCCACATTTTCTTCACTAATTCAAAAAGAAAATTTTTCACATAATTAAATTTTTCACTAAACTTCAAATCAGACTTTAAATATTCATAAAAATTCTTGGGATATTACAGTTTGGGATGTAGATTTTTTTTATTTAAATAGGTATTTATGTAAATTCCTTTCCTTGAGAAATTTATGGTTTGCATGGTTGTGGATATTATGACTATTTAGGGAATTTATGGGCTACCACATAGGTACACCATAGTGTTTATGCTTTAATCACATGCCTGATTTTTGGGGCATAATACACACAACAATCATGGTAACAATACTACATGAGCAAGGTTTCCCTCATCGAGGTAGCCACAAGAAAAGGTTTCGCAAAGCTAACTAATTCCTTAGAAAAGCATTTGGCAAACATAGGAGAAACATAGGAATGAGTTAAACTTGGATCAAACAACACATGAGTATCGAAAGAATAAACTGAAAGAATACCTATAACTATTACAAAGTTTAAAACTAACCTTTGCCACTCTGTCCTCTCCCACCATCCCCACGATCTATCCCATTTCAGCCTACCAACGATGAAGCGGGGGATCTACTAGTAGAAACAAACTCAAACTGAGGACGAGATGGATGAACCGACCCCTGATCAGTTCCCATTGCCTGGCGAAGGCAATCCCTCCATAGATATCCTGAATGACTACAAGAGAAGCAAGTCCTTTCCTTCTTATAACAGATGCCAAAGTGGAACCTCTCACAACTCGAACATTGAGGCTTACCATGCCTATATTGAGAAGACTCCTGAGCCAACGAAGATTAGCCCCCATGAGGCCCTACTTGCTTTCGAAGGGCATGTGCTAAAGACTGAATTGATGGAGAAGAAGCAACAAATGAAGCTTGCCCTCAAGTCTGAGGCCTGAATGTCCCGTAAGTCCTGCTGTGAATAATGACTTTCCCTCAAATCCTCTCATACATTTCTTCTGAAAATCCTCTCTTTTGCTTGTCCAATTCCATCATTCGAGCATTGTCCACTATAGCTGAATAATTTGAAAAGGTCTCCATTTGAGTCCCCATGAGTTGGCACAATAGATATTGGAGCCCTAAGATGAACCTTTAAATCTTTTTCTCTTTCATCCCATACCATGTACCTCAGCAACTAGTTAAACTTGGCGTTGTACTCATCAACTGATATGGACCCTTGCTTTAAGCGCTCAAACTCATGAAACAAACCTCTCCATAAAGACCTTTTGAAATTCCTCCTAAGACCTTATTGAAAGCATCTAGAGGATGATCACTCTTCCACATTTTCCATAATTCATGAGCTTTTCCTTGCAGTTAATAGGTGGAAATTTCCACCATGGACTCACCGGAACACTTTAGAGCTTCACATGCCTTTTCACATCCATCCAAGAATCATTGTGGGTCCTTATTAGGATCCTCCATTGAAAACACCGACAACCTTAGCTTGAGAAAGTCTTACAACTTCACCTCCTTCCCTGGTTCCTACCTTAGTGGTAGTGGATGAGATGGTTCACGAGGCGCGGTAATGCATTCATAGGAGCAGGCACCACTGGCGAGGTGGCTGGTTGCTATCCATCATGATTGCAGCAAGAGTCGAAACAGTGCCCTTAAGGGCATGAATAGCCATCATCATGTCGATGTTGTGAGCATTGGGAGGTGCCACATTTTCATAAGAAGGCCCTTCCAATAAACCTCGGATATTTCACACATGCGCCCTCTCGACTTGCTCATCTCCGTCTTAGTGCTCGGGCATCGAAACCACAAGTATTAGTATGGAGGCTTCCTTAGCACCTTCCCTATCACCTGCATTGACGGATCCACTTTGTTCCATTTGCAAGGGAAAGTTCTACACAAAGCATTTTTTATAATTAATATCACTTTAAGACATTACTAAGGAGTATGACATGAAAGGAAAGATCATCCTGACCACCCTAGGTCCTTTAGTGGATCCTCCTCCTATGGTTGTGTTGCGGTTCACAATAATAGGGAAGGGCCCACCAAGGATACCATGCTCTGAAGTTAATAGAAGACATACTGCCTATGCTCTGACACCAATTTTGTTAAGCTACCAAGTGGTTATGTGACCAGCATGGTGTACGATTTGCCCCACAACCGGAAGCCTAAACCAACACGAGAATTAATTGCAATAAAGAGATATATATTTCCAACCAACAAGATACCATACAGAAATCAAATCGGATAAAATCATTCATACCATAAATATTTCAATTTACAAAAAAGAATGTCTATGTTTCCAAGCTTTCCTTCTTCCATCACAAAATAAATTTTAAGGGAAGTTTTAAATATAGATTAACCAATGACTATGGTAAGGAATCACATCCATCACAAAATATCAACTATGGATCTTAGGACTCCCACAAACTACAGAGCAAACCACCCTCCCAAAACGACAAAAGAATTACCAACTAGTAGCAAGGGTATGGTGATTTGATACCCTGCTACTCCTCGTGCAGAGGCTCGTCGGCTACAATAGAATCTGCAAGAGGCACACAAAAAGGAGTGAGTAATCAACCTAGTGAGATATAACACTACAAGTAATAACTTACCATGTGCCTCCTATAGAGGATAAGTTCTTATATTCAGTCCTATCCTCCAACACAACTATCACCACAAGGTCACACAACAAACATGCGCAAAGCATAGATAATTTATTATTCCAACACAAGCCTAATTAAGCCAAGAAGGCTGCTATGGCCAACGCACGCTTGGATGGTATGGGGTTTTACCATTAATGTCACCATCTCATAGACACCCACTACTAAGTAGACAACATCCTCGAGGGTTAAGAGATTATATATCTCGAGATGTGTATAGGTCCACCATCCAAGGACCCTCATTCTTGCCTTCCCATTCCAAGCAAGAGTGGGAAACATTATCCTTCACAATAGTGTCACTCAACTCATATTTAATTTATGTAGAACGATTTTCACAAGCAAACATCCCAATTAAATACTATAACAAATATTCTTGCCATGATACAACAACAATAATAAACATAGATTTCACCACTACACAAGGTATGAAATGTTACACATGAAGCTTAATTTAATATGGCACCATCCTAAGTCAATTCATACTCATTACAAGGGGTTTAACGATTATAAAGAGATGTCATTCTTCTCATGAATAAATTTAAACAATCAAATAAAGTTTAAGCAGTAGTAGTCTCTCACCTGAGGTTTGGAGCACAACAAACGAAATACAAGAGACTTGCTACAATGTACAAGTAACCAACGAAAGCAACTAGGGGCAAATCAACAAGGTTTAAGACCAAAAAGTACCTTGGGTGCCCATGCTGGTGCCTGAGGCGTAAGCTGGAGCCCTCGGGTAGCCTCTGGCACCAACTCTCAAACTCATTGTCTAGTGGGCACCTAAGCTACATATTAATATTCATACCCACCAATACATGAAAAATTATAATTAAATTCTCCAACCGAGATTTTTAATCATTTTACAAAAGTCATCACACAAGAATTATTTTAAGCATTCGACTTGAAAATTCTTGTCACAATTTCATACACCACAATAATTAGAAAATTATCTCATATAGGGTGAATTAAATGCACACATTGTGGAAGGAATAAATAAAATAAAAAATCATGAGTATTACAATTTAATTAATTAATTGGGTGCCTTGTTGAAAAAGAAAAAGCAAATAAATATGGGAGTCTTCTATCTATCACTCATGAATGTGAATTACCCTATTTATGCTTCCAACTCTACACTCCATATAAGAAAAAAATAAAAAAGAGAGGGGACTCATTATCACACATACCCTTGTCATGAGTGGAGAGAGAGTAAGGGAGAGGAGACAAGTCAGAAAATTAAAGAGGGAACTAACCCTATTTACTCCTTCATTATTACACTATACACACATACACACACACTTAGCCATTGATTGTTATTCCTTCCTAATTACTCTAGTTGGACGACAGAGAAAACCCTAGGGAGGAGAAACAGTTCGTGAAGGAGAAGAGAAAAGGAAGAAGCAATCTAAGGTAAATCACTTTAAATTTTGTCCAATTTCTCTCTACGCAAACCCCATATTCATGTTCCCCTTAGTCAAATCTTACATGCAAACCATAAACTTGGCCAAAATTGGAGAGATAGTGGTGACAGGGTAGAACAAGGGAAGGGAAGCAAGTTAGGTAAGAATTTCTTAAAATCTTATGAATCAATCCTTATATCTCAATTCCGTAGCTTAGAATAATTCTACTCTGTTGCATGTTGAATTTAGGTTAGAAGACTGAATAATCTATTGAAAATCTATTATAAGGTGAAGAGAAGTTTTGAAGACTATAAGAAGTTGCAAAGATAGTTCTTAGTTAGTGGCCATTAACTAGACATTACCTCTTGCTAGTATGGGATGGCATTGGGGATGACAAGATCATCTCCTTTGCTAGTATGGGATAACATTGGGGATGACAAGTTTACCTCCTTGTATATGCAATGGAGAAGCATGCCAAATTGGTCATAGTAGAGACTGTATTGAATATTATTTAATTAGAGATTTATTCAAGTGAATTTTGCATTGTCCATTTCAATGGAATCATGATAATATGCTCATGTTTTATGATAGGAATCATTTTCAAATCTTGTTAGCTATTGAGATTTGTTTCTCACTTTTCCATTATTTTCTAACAAATTTTTCGGGTGCCCAAGAAGAAGAAAGTAAGCCAAACTAGTATAGACAATAGACTAGAAATAATTCTTATGAACCTTCTTTCTTTTATGACTTTGATGACTGTATTTGGGGTCATACTTTGTAGTCCCAAATGTTAGAAAGTTGTAATTATGCAACAATTTAAAAGTGTTTTGGGTTTTACTAAGAATGTTGTAAGACAAGGTAGTAAATTTTGGATAAAGCCAAATTATGGCATTGAATTTGTTACTGTGAATTAGTATAGCAAATGGCCTATAAACAAAGCAAGTTTTAGTGAAAAGTTAGAAAAAATGTTAAAAATATTCCTACCAAATTTTGTAATTTTACGGGTTGGTTAAGATCTTGAAATATTTACCAAACAATGGGCTTTTATGAAACAGATAGAAACAGAGTAATGTTGAACAATCTCGATATTTGCATGCAAAATGTGTATTTAATGATCTTAGATTTCTATGAAATTTTTATCATGGATAATGGCATGTTAAGAAGCTTTCTTACAAAATTTTGTGAATTTTGGAGCTATAAAATGTTCCCAGTAAATTCTTAAATTTCATTACCCAAAATTTAGGATTTGACAGGGCAGCCCAGTGTAACATGTAAGTTGAGGGTCTAAATATAAGAGTTAAACTCTGAGATTTTTATAGTTAATAGTTGATATATCAAGGTATCTTGATGCCAAATTTCAGGTCATATAGAGTTCATCTAGGCACTTTATAAAATTACAAAAAATTGAGCAGAAGAGAAGAACCCAATCTGGACAGTTGAAGATGCTATATTAATTGAGGTAGTTTGGAAATGATTTTAGGTCCAAATTTTTCAGTATGAAAACTATTCACATATAATTTAATAATGCATGTCAATTTTCAGAATTTTTGGACAAGAATTACCAATTTGGAATTTTGAATCTAGACCAGAAATAAGTTATTTGCAACAAGACTAGTAAGTATAATTGCAAGAAAAAAAAAAAAAGAAAACCTAAGAGTCCACAGGTGGTACCTTGAGAGACCAAATCATTGGCCACAAATCAACAAGAGTAACAAACAATGGTCTAGGACCATAGGCAAACGTGGAGATAGTTTCCTTGCCCAATTATACCTAAACTTGATCGTATAATCCCCACTCTTTTTTGGTGTCCATCTGTCTCTGTCCTTTCCATTCATTGAAGAAATAGGAACCTTTACAACCTTATTAATTTCTTTGTTAATGTGCCATTCTTCAAGTTTTCCTATGTCCCACCTTCCATATACAATAAAGTCCTTTATCTTCATATTCAACATATCTCCACACAATGGTCTTGGTAGAATCTTAAAATCATCCAAAGTTGGAACCTACACATCTTTCTAAAAAATTATATCCTCCCCATCCTGTACTCTCTAGCACAGCTCAATCAATAACATCTCCTAACCCTCTAAGAGGCTTACCTATGTCTAAGATGACTTAGCATTCCTTTTTGCTTTTAAAAAAGAAAAATGCGGAAAATATATTCCATTCATAAGTTTAACCCAATATTCATTTGAATTGTTAAGCATTCTCCATCCTTGCTTTGCCAAAATTGAAATATTAAATTTAGAAAAATCCTTAGTCACCCCCATGCCTCCAGCACCTTTATCTTTTTTTCATTTTCTCTCATGAAAGCTAATGAATCTTTCCCTCCTCCTCCGAACTACCCCACCAAAATTTTGCAACAGCTCTATCAAGAACCTCACAAGTTTTCTTTTAAAACATGATATAGGAAAAGAAGGGATAGCATTTGCTATCACTTTAATGAGGACCTCCACTCCGGCTTAAGACAAAAGGCAATGCTTCCATCCTTGAATCTTTTTGATCAATTTGTACCTAAAAAAGCAAGAGCCTTATCTTTTGATCTTCCCCATATCACCAACAAACTAAGATACTTACCCTGATGTTCTGAAGCACCAATACCAAGTTCCTCGATAATATCCTCTCTCACCTTTTCTGAGGATGTTAGGGGGAAAAAGCCACATGATTTATCAAGATTAGCAATTTCACCCAAGACTTTACAATAAGCATCAAGAATACCTCTCATGTTGGCCGCATTCTCCATATTCACCTTCAAAAAGAACAAGGAAACAACTCCAAAAAAAGAAACAATGGGTTAAAATAAGAAAACTCCTTGCAAGTTTGACTCCTTTGACCGTTCCCACCGCTGCATTCATATTGATCAATCTAGATAGCAAATTGACTACAATAATAAAGAGATACGAGGATATTAGATCTCCTTACCTCAAACCCCTTAAGGGGGTAATCTTTGCAATCCTCCTTCTTGCCAACAAGAAGTTGTCATGCACTGATGAAATACACTTCACAATTAGAACAACTCATTCCTTATAAAATCCCCGGTTTAATAACACCACTTTAATGAAATCCCACTCCCAGCGATCATATGCTTTGCTTATGTCAACCTTTAAAGCCTTTTCAAACTTTTTTCCCTTCTGACATTTCAAATAATGGAAGGCCTCATGAGTTATAAGGATGTTGTCTTGAATAAGTCTCCCTAGAATAAATGCCTTCTAATTCTTAGAATTAAATTTAGGAAGAATCCATTTCATTCTATTTGTCATCGCTTTAGAATTCACTTTGTAACAAAAATTACTCAAACTTATAGGTATGTAATGGCTTAAAATTTAGGATAACCACCTTTTGAGATTAGCACCAAATCAATCTCATAATCATATTAAGCTAAACTCCTGACACAAAATAAACTCCTTCACTAAATTAGTAACTTGTTGTCCCACAACATCCCAAGATTTTTTTTATAAAAAAACTTTGAAATAACCATATGGCCCTAGTTCCTTTAAATCCTTAAAACCAAACATAGCTTTCTAATTTCCAAAGCAATAACCAACTTCATTAGAAACATGTTTTCTTCATTTGAATTAGAGGGGACAACCGAATCCAAAACATCTTCAACGGTAGCCCTTCCCCTTACCCTTTATCTTCATCTTCTTCCTATCTCTAGTCCTCTCTATTGTGCTCTCATATGGATAGAAGTTTTCTCTAACACATTTTTTTTATTGGTTTAGGTTTTGTTCTCTCAATCTGAGAGTTAGTGGTGTTTATTTTCTTTTTCAATTTTTTTGGTCATCTGTGGGTTGAGATTTGAAGTCTTGGGCTCTCTTTTCTCGAGGAAGAGAGCAAAATCATGGATTTGTTAATGATCTACCATTGTTTGAAGAGGAGGAAGGAACAAGCACAGCTTCGGATCTAAAGGTGGACACTCCTATTCGATTTCTTGCCTGTTTTTTATGGATGATAGTATTTTTCTGTTTTATTTTACAAGAAATAGAAGCCTTTCTATCAGTGATTATAACCTATGAAGAAGCTTTAGGTCAAAAAGTTCACTTTGATAAAATGGAACTCTCCTTTAGCCAAAATGTTCCTAAAAATTGCCACAATATGATTTGTGATAAGATGAGTATAAATGTGAAAATGTGTATCAGAAGAATTTTGAGAAATTTATTATTCTCATAAAAAACAGAGAGATACAAACCTTGATATATATACACGTAAAAGACTAACAAATTGATGTTACTACTAACTACTTTAACTACCTCCAATTAACTAATGCTGACTATACATGTAGTGCTAATTGTACATGGACTAACTATTAATTAATACTTAAGATAATATTTACATATTTCTACATCTCCCCTCAAGTTGAGGTTTGGTAGCAATCCAACAAGCCCAACTTGGAAATCATTTGATGAAAAAGAGGATTTGTTAATGCCTTTGTGAATGAATCTGGCAACTAGTTTCCTGATGAAACAAGTGTAGGCACAACAAAACCTTCCTTCACCTTGTCTCTTACAAAATGACAATCTATGTTAAGGTGTTTTGTCCTCTTATGGAAAATTGGGTTGCGTGCTATTTGAATAGTAGCCTGGTTGTCGCAAAATAAACTGATAAGGATAGGTACAACTATATGAAAATCTCTCAAAATGTAAGTTACCCATAAAACTTCATATATAATGGCTGCCAAGGCCCTATATTCCCCTTCAGTTGTGGATCTAGATTTTGTTGCTAGTTTCTTTGTCTTCCAAGAGATGAGTGAACTCCCTAGGCAGCCTGTCAAGCCCTTTCTCGCCCCAGTCCAAACTTAACTATGCCACCAACTTTAGTGAAATATTTTATGGGAACTAAATTCCTAATGAAGGCCTTCCCCTAGGGTATCTGAACACATGTAACATAGCTTGCCAATTCACTTCTCTTGGGGACTGGACAAATTGGCTTAATTGATGTGTAGCCATTACAAAAAATTGGTATTTAGTGGCACTAACCGCCACAAAACCCTAAACATAGTGGCGGTTTTAATGACCACCACAATATAGTGGCGGCTAAAATAAACCTGCCACCATATAGTAGCGATTCTAGTAAAACAACTAATATATAGTGGTGATTTAACCACAAAACACCACTATATATAGAATAAATTTAAATTTATTATGTTATATTTTCAATTATTTTTTTATATATTTAATAAAAATTGACTATATAATTCTAAATTAATATTTTTTTCCATATCTTCATTTCATAGAGTCACTATTGAAAATATGGACAACATAGAAATCCAATTGAAATTTTGACATAAGTTAGAAGGATTAATTTAGTGGCATACATTGTGTGCCTTACGTATATATTCATTTAAAAACTTTAGTTAGCTTGAGATTATAATTTGAAGAATGAGGGTTTTGGTATTGGTACTCCCTAGCTAGTTATATATGCTATTTCATTTGAGTCCTCAATTACAAAATTGATATTCTTGCATAAATAGCATTAAATTTTATATATGTAATCCAATTTTGTTAAAAATATGAAAAAATTAATTAAGAAGTATATAGTCAATTTATGTTAAATATCTAAAAAAATAAATAAATTAAAAAATAATGGAAAGAAAATTAAAATTATTATATAGTCGGTTTAACCACAAACTGCCACTATATATAGAAAAAAATTAAATTTTATTCCATTATATTTTCAATTATTATTTTTTTATATATTTAATATAAATTGACTATATAATTCTAAATTAATATTTTTTTTTCATATCTTCATTTGGTAGAGTCAAAATTGAAAATATGGACAATATAGAAATCAAATTGAAAATTTGATATAAGTTAGAAGGATTAATTTATAATTAGTTAGAATGATTAATTTAGTGGTATAAATTGTGTGTCTTATGTATATATTCATTTAAAAAATTTAGTTAGCTTGGGATTATAATTTGAAGAAAGAGGGTTTTAGTATTGGTACTCCCTAACTACTTATATATGCTATTTTATTTGAGTCCTCAAATACAAATATAATAGAGCATAAATATAATCGAGTTATATATATCTAACCCAATTTTTCTAAGGATATGAAAAAACAATGAATTAAGAAGTATATAGTCAATTTATGTTAAATATATAAAAAAAATTAATTAAAAATATAATGGAATGAAATTTAAATCATTACTTTGTGGCAGTTAAATTTGAATTGCCACTATATAGTGGTAGTTTAACCACAAACCGTCACTATATCTAGAATAAATTTAAATTTCATTCCATTATATTTTCAATTATTTTTTATATATTTAATATATATTGACTATATAATTCTAAATTAATATTCTTTTTTTCATATCTTCATTTGGTAGAGTCAAAATTGAAAATATGGACAAAATAGAAATCAAATTGAAAATTTGATATAAGTTAGAAGGATTAATTTATAATTAGTTAGAATGATTAATTTAGTGGTATAAATTGTGTGTCTTATGTATATATACATTAAAAAAATTTAGTTAGCTTGGGATTATAATTTGAAGAATGAGGGTTTTTGTATTGGTACTCCCTAACTAGTTATATATGCTATTTCATTTGAGTCCTCAAATACAAATATAATAGAGCGTAAATATAATCAAGTTATATATATCTAACCCAATTCTGCTAAGGATATGAAAAAACAATGAATTAAGAAGTATATAGTCAATTTATGTTAAATATATGAAAAATTAATTAAAAATATAATGGAATGAAAATTTAAATCATTATTTTGTGGTGGTTAAATTTGAATTGCCACTATGTAGTGGCAATTTAACCCCAAACCGTTACTATATCTAGAATAAATTTAAATTTCATTCCATTATATTTTCAATTATTTTTATATATTTAATATATATTGACTATATAATTCTAAATTAATATATATTTTTTTCATATCTTCATTTGGTAGAGTCAAAATTGAAAATATGGATAATATACAAATCAAATTGAAAATTTGATATAAGTTAGAAGGATCAATTTATAATTAGTTAGAATGATTAATTTAGTGGTTTAAATTGTGTGTCTTATGTATATATTCATTTAAAAAATTTAGTTAGCTTGGGATTATAATTTGAAGAATGAGGGTTTTAGTAATGGTACTCCCCAACTAGTTATATATGCCATTTCATTTGAGTCCTCAAATACAAATATAATAGAGCATAAATATAATCGAGTTACATATATGTAACCCAATTTTGCTAAGGATATGAAAAAACAATTAATTAAGAAGCATATAGTCAATTTATGTTAAATATATGAAAAAATTAATTAAAAATATAATGGAATGAAAATTTAAATCAATATTTTGTGGGGTTAAATTTGAATTGCCATTATATAGTGGCAGTTTAACCACAAACCGCCACTATATCTAGAATAAATTTAAATTCATTCCATTATATTTTCAATTATTTTTTATATATTTAATATAAATTGACTATATAATTCTAAATTAATATTTTTTTTCCATATCTTCATTTCATATAGTCACAATTGAAAATATGAACAACATAGAAATTAGATTGAAATTTTGATATAAGTTAGAAGGATTAATTTATAATTAGTTAAATGATTAATTTAGTGGTATACATTGTGTGTCTTATGTATATGTTCATTCAAAAAATTTAGTTAGCTTGGGATTATAATTTGAAGAATGAGGGTTTTAGTATTGGTACCCCCAACTAGTTATATATGCTATTTCATTTGAGTCCTCAAATATAAATATAATAGAGTATAAATATAATCAAGTTATATATATTTAACCAATTTTGCTAAGGATATGAAAAAACAATTAATTATGAAGTATATAGTTAATTTATGTTAAATATATGAAAAAATTAATTAAAAATATAATGGAATGAAAATTTAAATCATTATTTTGTGGCGGTTAAATTTGAATTGCCACTATATAGTGGCACTTTAACCACAAACCGCACCTATATATAGAATAAATTTAAATTTCATTCCATTATATTTTTATTTATTTTTTATATATTTAATATAAATTGACTATGTAATTCTAAATTAATATTTTTTTCATATCTTCATTTGGTAGAGTCAAAATTGAAAATATGGACAATATAGAAATCAAATTGAAAATTTGATATGAGTTAGAAGGATTAATTTATAATTAGTTAGAATGATTAATTTAGTGGTTTAAATTGTGTGTCTTATGTATATATTCATTTAAAAAATTTAGTTAGCTTGGGATTATAATTTGAAGAATGAGGGTTTTAGTATTGGTATTCCCCAACTAGTTATATATGCTATTTCATTTGAGTCCTAAAATACAAATATAATAGAGCACAAATATAATCGAGTTATATATATGTAACCCAATTTTGCTAAGGATATGAAAAAACAATGAATTAAGAAGTGTATAGTCAATTATGTTAAATATATGAAAAGAATTAATTAAAAATATAATGGAGTGAAAATTTACATCATTATTTTGTGGCGGTTAACTTTGAATTGCCACTATATAGTGACAGTTTAACCACAAACTGTCGCTATATATAGAACAAATTTAAATTTCATTCCTTTATATTTTCAATTATTTTTTATATATTTAATATAAATTGACTGTATAATTCTAAATTAATATTTTTTTTTTCATATCTTCATTTCGTATAGTCACAATTGAAAATATGAACAACATAGAAATTAGATTGAAATTTTGATATAAGCTAGAAGGATAAATTTATAATTAGTTAGAATGATTAATTTAGTGGTATACATTGTGTGTCTTATGTATATATTCATTTAAAATACTTTATTTAGCTTGGGATTATAGTTTGAAGAATGAGGGCTTTGGTATTGGTACTCCTTAACTAGTTATATATGCTATATCATTTGTGCTTCCCTATACAATCATTCCCTTATCACATCCTTCGCACCAATCCCTCCTCATTCTTTGTCTTCTTCGGGGAGCTATTTGGTACCTAGGACATCTAGCTCGGGATTTTCGTACCCGGTGCTATATTATGCACTTTCTCCTTTGGATTGGGTGGCGGTGGTGGAATTTATGTTGGGCCGATGGTAGGGTTCAGAGTAGATGCTGGATCTAGTTTCTTTATCATCTTGATTGGTTTATGTAATACCAGAGGTCTTTTAGGCAATTCACAGAAAACTTTCAACATGAAAATTTAAAATTTCAGGGAATTGAATTTTTATTTTTGGAACTGTTGAGGACCAAATTGAAATTTGGAAAAAAATAATGATAATAAATTTCAAGGAGTATCTAAAAATTTTATTAATTTGTAAAGAGATTTCTAATTAGTAAAAAGAGAAATACAAAGTGATGAAAATAAATAGGGTGAAATATTAAATTTCAAGAAAATTTTTATAATTCAGGATGACCCAATTGAATTAAAATTTTAAGAAGAATGGACTTGTATGATTTAATCTAAGAAGGTATTGAGGTGGCACATAACTAGTGGTACATGTGTAGCGCCTTTTATATCAGACTAATTAAGACCTCTAATTGAAACCCTAACATACGCACACTACCATTTTTGGGAGAGAAGGGGACAACTGAAAGAGGGATCAAGGAGAAGCAAATTAGGAGAGAAAGAGACCGGGTAGACGAAAGAGGGGATGGTGAGTGCCATTAGCAACCACCACCACAGCCACTCCTTCCCCTCTTCTCTTTGACCTCTTCTTCGTAGTCCAGCATGAGAACTAGTCACGAGAGAGAGAGAGAGAGAGAGAGAGAGAGAGAGAGAGAGAGAGAGAGAGAGAGAAGCTGACCAACGTCGCGTGGTGGCTACAGTCGACCACCTCATAACTATCAGCTAAATCCCCTTCCCTTCATATGTCTTCATCCATGCAAAATAGAGGCAATCAAGAAAGAGAGAGAGAAAGAGAACAAATACGGGTAAAAGAGCCCCATCGATGTTCGACAGCATTGCAGCAGCAAGAGGAGGCTTATGGCGGTGATTTCATCCAGCAATAGTAAGCTTTGAACTACTTGATGCTCAGACTGAATTTTTATTCCTCTGACTTGCAATTGTTTGAGTTGAGAATTTCTGATGATGATATAGATGTAATTTCTACTTCTATGGCTTGTTGTTTAATTAGAACTAATTAAGGAATCAGATGAGTTTAGACAAAATTTATGCTAGAAAATTCTGCATTTAAGTGTCTGTAGATGTGGGCTGTCAAAATTAATTTTTGCTACACTAGTGTTAAGAGTTAAGTTGACATTTTGAAACAGAAATTGTAATTCCCATGAATTTTAAATTCACTTTGTGAATGTATTAATCTTATTATATGTTTAATATGTGAAATTTTAGGGTTAATTTGGAATTTAATGAAAACATAAAAATATCGGAATTCTCTAATTTTCATTGTGAGAAATTTCCAAATAAGTTCTCAATGAGGGACTTAGCTGAAATTAATGGTAATAATTTTGGACTTGTTTGAAACTGTTGGACAAGTGGAGCTCTTGAATTTATTTAGAAAAGTATGTTAAGGGAGAAATAAAAAATCAATTTGAACTTTGAGAGTGATTTGGGAATTTTATTTGAAAATGCTAAGGATCCGAGTGAAATGTTGCTTAAAGGAAAGATGGGTTTATGAAATATGAACCAAAGAATATATCAAATGGGAAATTTGGAGAGTAAGACACGTTTATGCCTCTCCCTCCCTTGGATTAAATTAAAGCTTCAAAAGGAAGGTTTTCCCTTCGTGCTAGATAAAAGAAGAAAGAAGAAGAAAAAAGAGAGAAGAGAGAAAGAATGCAGATGACTTCAGGAGGCTAAGGGCTAATTCACGACAGCTTCTTCAGCCAGCTTTGCAGCTCCTGTCATCCTCTTCACCACGTCTCTCTTTGGTGGTACTGCTCACAACGTCTCCACCACGAGTTGGCCGGACTTGGGTGGTGCATGAAGAAAGATCATTTCTACAATTGGTAAGGAACTCAACTCTATTTTCTTTTTCCATTTTCGTCCTTTCTCCATAGATTTGCAAGGTTGACCAAAGAGAGTAAGGTGTTCTTTTTCTGTCTGGATGTTGGTGGAGATTACAGTAAGAAAATGGAAAATGGGAGCTGACAATGGTGAGGTGATGAGTGCAAAAATAGAACAAGGAAATAGAGCAACAATGTCGGGCAAAGGGTGAAGGGTGATTTACAACAGAGCAACAAGATAAGGGGACTGCTATTTGACCTCCTTTTGCAAAAAAGAAGTTCTAATTTAGAACTTTCCTATGTTGTTCATATGTGTTGGATGCTTAAAAAAAAAGGGGTTTAGCAAACCGTAGAATTGGAAATATGATTTCATTAATAGGAATTTTAGAACCATTTAAGGGAAAGCGGAATGGAAACATAGTGTGGTATTTTTTGTCATATATCCTTTTCATTTATTGTTGCTAATTGCTTTGGCCAAAGCTCATAAATGGTGAAGTTATTTTATTGAAATGCTTAAAGAAAATCACCCAAAGAAGAAAGCAGCTGAGTAAACAAAGAAAGAGTAAGGATTAATCCATGAGAATATTATTTTCTGATGTGGTAGACAGAAGTTTGAGATTATGCAAGACTATGTGTTATGGGTGTGATTTGCTCAAGTTTGGTTGCTGTCATTTCTTTGTTTATGAAGTTTTGCTCTGTTTAAAATGAAAGGTTCACCCCAACAGATTTTAAATCCCTTATGCCCCTTTGTGTGGATGTCATAAAAGTGCCTACCAAGTTTTAATGGAACCTAACCTCATATGGTATCCTAAATTCCCTTAATTAGCTTTGTTGCTCAATATAACACCGTGTTTTCTGTTGGCATACTTTCTAAGGTAGAAATATATCTAAACCTAGTCTTTTTGGCTTGAAATTTTTATGAGGTATTCCTTGGCATGTGTGGTTATGAACTGGATTGTTTCATAGTGTTTGGGAAGTCCTTGCTAGGTCAAACATTATAGAAACTGAAGCTACTGTGGAAATCAAAATAATCTGATGAATCTTAACTAACATTGTGCTAGACTGTCCAAATGGTCATATTTTGCTTTGAGATTTTTATGAGAGGATGTCATAACATGAAATTATGTGTCTACCAAGTTTCATGAGATTTGGAATTGTTTTGGTAGGCCAAATGCTTGCAAACCAGAGGTAGTCTAGGCAGCAACTGTTTTTTAGTGGTTTTGAGGGGGCAAATTGAAGTATTTTCTTTTGAAATTTTTATCTAAGATTCTAGACATATTAGGAATGTTATCTATCAAATTTTTTGAATCTTAGAATTGTGATAGTTGCCCAGTAAATTTGCAGATTTCAAGGTCTAGAAATTGCTCTTAATTAGAGCTTATGGAGAAATTTAATTGGTTTAAATTGGATTGGCTTCTAAGCTTTGTAGGAAGAGGTAATTAACACATAAAGGAGTAGTCTCATGGATTTTAACTCCTAGATAGGTTCATTCAGTGGTGATTTAAATTATCACACTGAGTCTAGTGAAACAATAAAGTGATCCTAATGGAAACACCTTTCTCTTCATTTTGAAATGTAAATTCTGTGTCTTGATACCCTTTTAATGTTGGAGCCTTAGTAAGGTGTGAAAGGGAAAATAATTACTCTTGTATTGAACAAGAATGACAAACTACTTTATTCTTATCTCTTGTTATCATTTTGTGTGTGTGGAAATTATTGCCCGTCCTAATGTTTATGCCAATTATATATATGTGTTTGTGTGTGTGTATGTGTGTGTATGTTTATTCTTGTCTCTTGTTATCATTTTGTGTGTGTGGAAATTATTGCCCATCCGAATGTTTACGCATTTCCTAATGTTTATGCCAATTTTTTTGTGTGTGTGTGTGTATGTGTGTGTGTGTGTATGTATGTGTGTGTTAAAGGAGTGGTCACGACTATGTTGTAGGATACGTGCATGTATGGGAGCTTCTATCCTCCCTTGTTTGTTATATATAGATATACAAATGCTAGAGAGCTATTTCATATTTTTCTATGCTTTGCTAAGTGATGATTCCATTTGAAAGGGGCTAAAATGTATGAAATCTTGGCTTAATTATATAGGTAAATATCTTGTTATGGATGAATATGTGTTATACATAGTCTATCATGTGATGTGTTTTACCTACCCTTATATATAACATTGAGATGTGAATATGTGTGTGGATAAGGATACACTTACTTTATTTCACGGAAAGTATGCAAGCATGTATAATTTGAAAATATAGATGTCCTGGAATGGTGGACAGTATTATTAAATTAAATGTCCTGGAATGGTGGACAGTATTATTAAATTAAATGTCTTAGAATAGTGGATAGTATTGTTAAATTAAATATCTTGGAACGGTGGACATTACTATTAAATTAAATGTCCTGGAATGTTGGATAATATTATTAAATTAAATGTCCTGAAACGATGAACATCACTATTAAATTAAATGTCTTGGTATGGTGGACATCATTATTAAATTAAATGTCTTGAAATGGTGGATATCACTATTAAATTAAATATCCTGAAACGGTGAACATCGTTATTAAATTAAAGTCCTAGAATTGTGGACAATATTATTAAATTAAATGTCCTAGAATAGTGGACAATATTAAAATCATAAATGTGTGTGCTTATCTGTGGGTGTTCTTCTTGTGGAACTCTAGCCGTAATTATATATATATATATATATATATATACACGTGTGTGCCTGCTAATAGTCTGTTCCAAAAATGGATTGAAATGAGTTTGGTAATCCACTCATGAAGCATGTTTTAAGTTGTACTTGTGTGTATGGTAGGACTTCTTACTCGACTTGCAGGTTATGTAAAGTGAGTCCTTGGTCTTATGTTGATGGATGGGGTCTCTCTTTACGTCCCATCCCTGTGAGTGGTACGCAAGTCATATTTAAATTTTCGATTGTTTTTCCCTTACTGAGTATTTTCATACTCATCCATTCCTTTGTGTATCTTTTCAGGTTCTGTGTTAGAAGGCGAGTCTTCGTATGAGGAATAGCAGAGTCTCCGAGTATGTGTTCCTCTATCTTGGAATGCTGGTACGTCTAATAGTTGGGTGTCTGAGTCACTTTGTAGTTAGATAGAACAGTTAGAAAATCTTGTGTTGGTTGTAAAATGAAACTATATGTATTATATTTATTCCACGTGTTAATAGCTTGAGGTTTGGCTTACGGTGGTGGACGAAGTCCACTTCCGTGCCGGTCATGTTTCCAAAATGGGGCTTGACAAAAATCATAGATGGTGTTGTAAAGGTTATAATGTAACTTTGATTTCTTCTTTTCTTTGTAGAACCTCTCTATTCAAGGTTGTAAGACTGTAAAATTAGACTAGGAAAAGGGATGTTGGGTGTGTAAGTCCAATTGCAAGTTTAAGGTATTAACTTTGATTGGAATTGTTTTGTTTTATGCTAATTGAGCAAGTTATGAATATAATGAAATGAAAGACTTGTCCTAAGTTGTGCATTTTTGTTTAGAGGACCTAAGTAAGACTACTACGATAGAATGGAGTTTAAATAAGCTATAATGATGGTATCATGAAAGAATACATGTTTGGTTTGTTTTATTTTATTATGTGGAGATCAAATCAAACTTAATTTGATCCCTTATGAAAATTTGAATCAGATTGGAATTCCTGGGAATAATATTCAAAGGTCTCATTGCTATTAATTCCATGTATTTTGGATGACCAAATGAGGCCCTAAAATCTTTAAAAATTTATGACACCTAGCTAAGACATTGCTCTACCTCTCTACATAATTTCATGGCATTTGGACAAGGATAACTAAGTCTAAAATGCATAACATAGTACCTATTCAGAGTTTAGTTAGCTTTGACCTATGGTGACTGATAAGGTTCTTAGAGGGGTCAATCAATGGAATTTAAGTCTGAAGTTTTTAACCTAGTATGTCATTATGCTAATAGGCTTTATACACAATTTCATAATTTTTGGAGCTATGGATTAATACCAAATTTTTTTTTAAATTTTAGATCTGAATTTAGCCTCAAAATAGAACAAAGTTAAATGATTGATATTCTATATTTTGATTTAATATTGCTTTTTGATTGACTTGTTTCCATAATCTATATTTCATAATTGCCTAAAGATTGATTATTAATGAGAAATGATATGATATGAAAGAAATAATGATGAAAGGAAGGAAGAGAGAGTGATGACGGCGTAGATGACAAAGGCTACTTAGTAGGAAGGATGTGAGAGTTGTTGAATGGTTGCTTCTTTCATTTCATACTTCACTTACATACTCCATCCTCCTATATATAGAAATCATAGGTCGACAAACACATATATCTGGACTCTTTTTCGCATTGCTGATATTCTAGAGAATTTTACAATCTTTCATAGCCTCTAGATTTTTCAGCTTCGTTCTATCCGCCTGGTACATTCTAGATTAACTTAATAATTGAAAATTTTCTAAGATTATTTTTTAATAATTTAGATTTTTCTAAATTAATTATTTAACAAAACATTTGTTGTTCTCCTCACATTAGTGTTTGTAGATAAATGCCATTGAACTTTGATTTATTTTTTTCTTTCTTGGGGTTCCTTGTTGACAATATATTAATCCATGACACTACTGTTGTTGCTGCAATAGATAAGATCTAGTAATACTGTGCATTTATGTTCATTGTTCACTTCTCTTTAACAGGGAAAGTATTAAAATGTGATTAAAAAAAAAGAAGATATTAAAGTGGATAGAAAACTATTGATTCTTAAAATGTACATGTATTGATTTGGAGGACAACTATTGATTCTTAAAATGAACCTATTTTATTAATCTGGCAAAATCACTAAACATGTAGATGCTTATAAGATTTCTTTTATCTCTTTTCCACAGAAAAAAAAAAGGAAAGAAAGAAAGACAAGAGAATTTGACCTTGATATTATTTGAGAATTAAGTTAACTTTAATTTTCTAGGTTGATGAGCATGGTGGACTCATTGGTAGGTCAGAGCTTTGGCTACCAATACCCACAGAAAGAAGGATGACTCATTCGTATGTGATGAAGCGAGAGCCGTTAGTGTAAGTTCGTCATTCACTTGTATTAATTATTCTTGATTTTTGTACTTTTAATCAATTTTTAACTATTATATTATAAATGTAGTTTTTTGTGCAACAGAGTGGAGAGAGTTCTGGTCAAGCAACAAACTCTCCATTATCTTGTAATCAAGAGAATAAAGAAAAGGAGGATGACGACGATAGCGATGAAGATACATGATTTGACTTATGTTGCTTGTTTTTAGATTTTTGTTGTATTGAGACTTCTTAAGACTTATGTTGCATGTTTTTAGATATTGGTTGTATTAAGACATTTTTATACTTATGTTGTGTACATTGAGTATATATATATATATATCAATGAAGAAATCATTTCTAAATTAAATTTGCAACTTTAATTATGAGTTATTGTGTATACTGAACTATATAATGAGTAATCTGATTGATATATATATATATATATATATATAGACATAATTAGGCAGAGAAATAGAAAAGCAAAACAAAAAAGTTGTCTATGCAAATGTAATGGCGATTTAATTAATTATAGTGGCGATTTGAACCGCTACTAAAATGTCACTTATAGTGGTGGTTTTTGTAACTAGACACCGTTATATAATGGTGGTTTTATTATGAATCGCCACTACATGTGCTTGATAAAGCTACACTAAAATGGCTCATGTTGGTTCAAACTGCCACAAAAATTGCCACTAAATATATTTAGTGGTTGTTATTCCCATGGTTAGGTAGAACTGCCACTAAAATGCTTGTGGCGCCAAATTTAGTGGCGATTTTGCTAACTGCCACTAAATTTGCTAGTGGTGGTTTGAACTGCTACTATATAGGGAGGAAAACTACCACTAAATCTAAATTTTCTTGTAGTGAGCGTAAACAATGTCTGGCTTGGTAGATCCCAAATAAAGCAACCTCCTGATCAATCTTCTGTACTTCTATGTGTCTTCAAAATGTTCCTAGTCATTACTGCAAAGTTTGACTGCCAAACAGGTGTTTTGGCTAGCTTCCATCCAAGCAGTCCTGCATCTTGAAGCAAGTCTAGTGTGTACTTGCGTTGATTCACATGTAAGCCATCATTTGATCTAATTAAATCCAGCCCCATAAAATACTTAGCACACTTTAAATCCTTGATGGTGAATTTATAATCAAGAAAATCCTTAACTCTTTTAATCTCTATCTTTGAATCAACAGTAAGAAGTATATCATCCATGTACACAAGTAACGCTACAAAAAAAATTAGTAGTTGACAAAACAAATAGGCAATGGTTATATATGGATTGCGAAAAACCATAAGACCTCAATTGTGTTGTTAATTCTGATTTCCATTGTCTAGATGCATGCTTTAGGCCGTGTAGGGACCTTTTCAATTTGCACATGTCTTTTTCTTGCTTTATCATAGCCTTCAAGTACCTCCAAGAACACTTTGTCATTTAAGTGTCTGTGAAGAAATGTGTTATTAACGTCAGTTGCAAAGGCCATGACTGAGTAGCTGCCATTGAGAGAAAAATCCTGACAGTCACCATCTTTGCAATAGGCGAAAAACTCTCCTGAAAGTCCACTTTCTCAGTTTAATGGTACCCTTTTGCCACCAGCCTCATCTCGCATTTATCAATGGTACCATTGGCCTTAAGCTTTACGTTGAAGACCCATTTGATGCCTATGGGCCTCTTCCCAAGTGGCAGATCAACTATTTCCCATGTTTCATTTTTTTCCAAAGCTACTAGCTTTGTATTCATGGCTTCAACCCATGCTGCATTCCTTTTTGCTTTTGTGTAATTATGTGGTTCTTGCACTGTGGAGATGTTTGCAACAAAGTCTATATATGCAGAACAAAAATAACTTGGTATGTCAAAAAGGTAAGTAGTTGGGTTATTATTTGACCCTGTAGATTCAGTGTCATGGGATGCATGATTCACCTGACATTCAAAATAATTCATCTTTGTTGGCCTTTTCTTTGGTTTGGTACTCTGTCTTGTCAAAAGTTGTATTACTGGTGTTCTTGTAAACCAACTTATGCATCTCATGAGTCACTGTTGATGTCCTGAAGAGGATGAGAATTATGATTCTGACCTGTAGTAATGGGCAAATGTGTAAAATCTAGTTCTTCTTGAATTACTGGCACAATGGGTAATGGTAACTCCCACTCCTTCTCACTCTTTTTAGTACATTCATATATGAAGGATATGATCCTTCATGGAAAATTACATTCCTTGACACTATAATTTCTTCCTTAACTAAATCATATAGCTTAAACCCCTTTTGCCTAGGTAAGAATCCAAAAAAGGCACATTTAAGTGCTCTAGGATAAAATTTGTCATCCCTTTGTTTTACATTTGTTGAAAAACATAAGCTAGCAAAACACTTGATTTCACTATATTCTACTTCTTCACTAAACAACACCTGATAGGGTGACTTCCAATTCAAAGTGACAGAAGGTAACATTTTCATTAAAAAACTCTTTTATTGATAGTGTTCCATTATCCGATTGTGCTATCCTCACACTTTTGTTAAATTGATTTCTAACCATTAGTAAGAAATTTTTTAAGATTCCAGTGACCTGATTTTTTGTTTTTGCCATTAAAAGGAACCATGTGGCCCTGTTGTAGTCATCCACTAGTGTTAAGAAAAATCATGCTCCTGTCAAGCTTCTTTGCCTATACGGACCCCATACATCCAAATGTATTAATTCAAAAATCCTCTAAGTTTTACTTGAAGAAAATGGAAGTTTCGTTTGCTTCAAAAAATGGCACACATCACAAACTATGTGTAACACCTCAAAATCACTCAACCCTATCTCCAGCCTAAAAGGTTTTTTAAGATAAGGTTTTTTATTGAGTAATTATGACAATTTTCAAAAGATCTGAAATCCATAATTAAAAACAACTAGGAACCATCATTATCATTATTGGTCTTACGTCACTGTCATTACGACAAACATATACATCACTGGAGATCAATTCTTAATTATTTTACAATAACTATAAAATCTAGGTTACAACTACTGACTCCTCGCTGCAACCCCGCTATTCCCACTTTGATTTGCACCTGGAAATGGTTAATACAACACAAAAATCAAATAAGAACCATTCCTAGTCATAAAAACAAGTTCATCATAATTTATCTCATAAATCAATTCATAGGTCAGTTCATAAACCTATTCATAATTCAATTCAACTAATCTATACTGCTTTCATGTAGAAATCATCACTTAGTCTTATTACCTCACCTCGAGTGGTGCTAAGGGTTATCACTTGGTCATAGTACCCCAAGACTCTGTTTCACCTCAAGTGGCGCCAAGAATTATCATCTTCTCAGTGCTTACCACCAGGGTTTAATTATACTCTGTGGCCGAAGGTCAGCAAGACTGACACTAGCATCGTCGTGCATAGCTGCTTCCACCTTAACCATGGCGAGTCTTATAATGGCACATACCGTCGTACCCTAGATGCTTGGCATACACTGTCTTAGCACATGAGTATTATAATAATACACATACATACATAACAATGCATAGATTTGAATATCACATAATTCATCAATAAATCATTTTCAGTATAAAACAATTTCAAAATATATGAACAATGCTTTTATGAAATATAATTGGCTACTTGAATTTACCGTCTCGTACTGGTTCCACTCAGAATTATTCCAAGGTACTGGTAAAATAAATTAGCTATTAAAATCCTAATATGAAATACTTTAAAATACTATTCCATATTTAAATGCAACTCTTGTGCACTAAATACTAATTACGTATTATTCGTAATCCTATTCCTAATCCCAAATTTAAATAAATATAACTAACTAAAAATATCCTAATTTATTCTCCTAATTTCCAACCTGTTTCCTTTTTTCTCAAGAACCTTGAGTTAATTCACTTTAGTCCTTAATTTAAACTTTAACCATATAATATACCTCAAAATTTGGTAAATTCCATCAAATTCTAATTAAAATCCCATATATACTAAATCTGGACATTTTCAGAAATTTTACTCTTTCCTGCCAACTTTTCATTTCATTCACTTAGGTCCTTAGAAATTATTTTTCCCTTATCTTTCTCATGATCTAAGACCACACTTAGTTTCATCTAAATCCATAGGTCACAAACATATCTTGTTCAAAAATTATAGCTACTCCTACAAACTTTTGATTTTATTCACTTTAGTCTCTATCATGCATGCATACATCTAAACTCCATGTTTTTCCATTCTCCTTGCTACATGGCTCTCCCAAACTCATCTAGGGACTCTATAAGACATGTTTAATCATTTCTAAAACACATGCAAGCCTAAAAGAAAGGATTTAAAGCTTACCCACGATTTCCAAGCTCACTTTTTTCCTTTGTTTTTCTGCACTATCACGCCACTTCCTTGCTACTGTAAAGGGTGTCTAAATACCCAAGAATGTCACCTTGTGTTGTCCCTTTAACTGCACCTAAAAGCGTCAAGGAAGCCTACGATTTTGGATTAGAAAGACTGGAGAAGAACTCACGTGTTTAGCTCTTAGTTTGCACTGTTTTGTGCAATAAAACATAGGTTGAATTTTGTTGCTACTGTTGTACTTTCCTCTCACAGTTTTGGGAAGGTTAAAGTCACTCTCCCTCGTGTTTTTACTGCAGAAAAGGATCTTCTTTCTCTCTATCAGATTTTCTGTAGAAGAGCTCGTGGTTTACTGCAGAAAACTTACTCTTCCTCTCGGTTTCTGTAGAAACAAAGGCCTTTGGTTTTATTCTCTTGCTCTTACTTGGGTTCTCTCTTAAGGTAGCAAAAAATGGAGCTAAGGTCACCCCTTTAATCCCATGGGAGGTGGCTCATGTGGCTGCAGAAAAAGGAGAAGACACAACCATGAGTTTACTGCACAAAGCTCTTCCCTTTCTCGGTTTCACACTTTCCACGAAGATAGCTCAAAAGTTGGATAGAATGGATGAAGCTTAGGTGTCCTTTAGAGATTTCTGTGGCTGCCTAAATTGAAGACAACTCACCCAAGCCTTCCATAGGTTTAAGTGCAGCACAACATACGGATTGAAGCTCTCTCACGTGGCTGCCAATATTCTTCTGTACTTAGCCGAGAATCGGTATAGAAGTTGGTGCCCATGATGTGCTACTACCAAAAGGGAATGTGGTCGAGAGCTTCACATGCTGATCATTAAGTTCTGCTCTCTGTGTATGTTCCTGTGATGATGTTTTGACTCTCTCTCAACACTCACACTTATGCTCTCAAAGTGGAATACATGCTGCAGCTTCCTATTGGCGCAAAGCTAGGTGAAGGGAAGAAGAGCCACGTAAAACACTTTGGCATAAGCATCAGAATTTCCAATTAATATAGTCTTGCTAAAATTCTACAAAGTCCCTCCAACTTTTTGGTCCTTGCCAGTGGGTCCTTGGTCCTCAAGGGAAAATTTCAATTTGATATCCAAAATTATTTTTTGACATTTTCTCTAGCTTTTCTCCAACCTCTAATTATGGAAAAGCCACTTTATTTCCATTTACAAATTTTCCTCTTTAAAAATATTCTTTTCATAATAATCCTTCAAACACTAATTTGCCTATATTTAATAAATGTAAGAATTTGGGATGTTACACTACGGGTGCCTTTCTTTTATTAACATGAAAAGGGAGATGTTGTAGTACAATATCATAGGGATGTCCTAACCTTTAATGCCATGTTGACTCATCTACCTCATTTGCCTTTAGACAAACATTTATAGTAAAATCTGGTCAAGGATCCACATTACAATCGTCCTTCATATTCCCTTCCACGAATGATTTTGAGTCCAGTAAGTATAGATGCCCAGCAGCCTTCCCCATGGCAATGAGACTCTCAATCCTTAGGTCTTGTAAGTGTAATGGGTAGGGAGAAAAACAAACTTAACATTGTTATGATGAGACAGTTTACTCACTAATAGTAAATTGTGCTTGAAATAAGGTATAAACAGGGAGTTATGCAATATTAAGGTATCATGCAACTTGATATCACCATAAAACTCAAATGTTTTTCTCCTCCTATCAAGTAGGTGAATAAGGATTTTCTTTGGTAAATGTTTCAAGTATGTAAAAGTATTCCTATCTGCACATATATGACTTGTTGCATCGGTATGTACAACCTAATGCTTAAGATGGTTATTTGTGGATGATAGACTGTAATACCTGTCATTTAATTTTTTATTTTAATTTTTATTTCACAAATATTGGTTTGCAAATTGTGTGCAATATGTGTTTGTGATATTGTATTGTGATATGGTAATGCTTTAGTATATGATTTTGTGCCATAGACTAATAGTGTGTGATACTAGACCATATAAGGACTAAAATGAAAATTTTAGGGACTAATGAAAGATTTTGGAAACTTGTGGGGTGTACCGAAATGTGTATAAATGATAGGAATAGAAGGAGAAAATTATAAAAAAAAACTTGATGTGAAATAGGAAATGGAAAATAATTCCTAAACCTTATGATATTAATTTTTGAAATAACTAGAATGATTTAATTATTAACTTACAAGAAAAGAATAAAAGAAAGTGTAATAAATATAAAATTAATAGGGGCTGCCGTATAGCCCAGAAGAAAATAAATTAGTATATCTAAAATAACATAATTAGTAGTAGTAATAATTAAAGGATAATAAGAAATATTTGGGAAAAAAGGGGGTTAATTAAATGAATAACTATTCAAACTAACCAAGCTTAAAATTTAATAATTAATTCGAGGATAAGCCATGCTAAGTTTTAATCTGAAAGTCCCTATGGAAATATAGATTAAATATATTATTTTACTTAGGTTAATTTAGGATTTGAAAAGCAAAAGCAAATCTATTTTTTTAAAAAAATCAAGTTAAAGTAATAAAACTACATATTCTTAGTAAAGATAATCTATGAATACTCCTAAGAGATTAAATCTGAAATTGAATCTTTCAAAATTAATATCTCAATCTTGGATTTAATTCACATAAATCTATGTTTGAAAATTTGGTTAGTTTCTAAATTTACAAAAATTAAAATAAAATAATAAGAAGCTAAGCAAGTTAGAATAAATATGATAAATCAATTAAAATTTTTAGGAATCTTAATTAACTCTTGGATAATTAAATAAAGATCAGTAATCACCCAACCACCCATTATTGAAATCTTTTAAAATTAGGTTACCTAATTAAAACAAACCTAGTCTAATTAAACCTATTAGAAACCCTGATTTATATTTCTGTCTTCCATCTCTTATCTAGTTCTCGACTGCACATATACACCTTTACATACAGTACAGCTCACACATATACATACACCGCCATATACCACCTTGCACCCATTCACTCACATTCATTCAAAACCCATTCATACTCCAGCACACCATCCAACACGAACACACACCACTTTCGGCCACCACTGTCTCCAAGCACTTTTCAAGCTTCATACACACACATCAATATAATACTCCAACGCCACTTCTCCATTCAACGTAAGTTTCAAAATTGTAAATTTATATATATATATATATATATATATATATATATCTTTAAGTTCTAAAAATTTAACTAACAAGAAACATGAATTCTAATATAAATTTTCTCTTCTTATTTTCTTTTCAAAAAAATACAATACCTATAGTACACAAGTTCTTTTTCACATCAAGAAGGTTTTGATCGGGTTTGACTAGTAGGATTCATTGGAATCTAGGTAAGTGAACCTATCCTTCTTTAATATTATCTTAAATGTTAAAGTTATAAGATAATAGGATAAGTAATAATCATGGTAGGAAAAGGGAGAATTCGATTAAGGAATTTAGTTTATAAATCGAGAGTTCTATATACAATTCAATTGTTGATGAATTTGCTAACAGAAAACATTAGGGAAAAAGAGATGAATATATTATATATATGTGATTGTTAAGATCGGAGATAATTGAAATTATCTTATGAAATTATGATTGATGACCATTACTACTATTGTTTGGCTTGAGTTGAAACATTGTTTGTTTTTAGATGGGATAGTACCTTCTCTCATGTCAAGCGAGAAATCTAGGTGATATAACTTGACCTTTGAGAGTAGAGACAATGATTCCTTTGGTAGGGTCTGGATTTAATCCGTGAGGCACCCTAACCGTTGATAATGAGGTTGTGCGTTATGACGGATTTTTGATAAGATTGGTCGAGCGGGACTACGGGCTCTCCAGGGTATTTTTCCATTGACGAGTATTAGTATCGTTGGTCTGAATTGTTCGATTGAATTGCAAATTCTCTAGTATGTATCTTTCCTTGTAATTTATGATTTTTGCCTATACTTTTATTTTATTGCTTTTACATAGCGGATTTTATTAGGGCAGGGATTTGCTCGCTCACTGAGGTTATTATCTCATAGTTGTTGCCTTTTCCTTTTTAGATTAGGTAATAGACGAGGATCTTCTGCTAGAGGAATAGTTGTCGTTGGACTATTCTATCATTGGGTGGGTCCCATGTTGTTAGTATTTTATTTTGTTAAGTTTAGGGAGCTATGTGGTCAATCTAGGGGGTCTCGAGCTTATAAACTACTTATTTACTATATTTAATTTGATTTGAATTCGAAGATTTATTTTGAAAATTTATGATATGGATCATGGTAGAAGTTAAGATTTCAATTATGAATTTATTTAAGCTGATATGATTTTGTAAATTAATGAAGTTTTGATTGTTTTATATTAAATATTAAAATTGTAATTTGGGAGATTGCAAGAAATTCGAGTAAGTTTTTATCTTCCCTTGTATGTATATGGTATACAGTTAAAATATTGGAAACTAATAATTATTTTAATAATTATTTGATATTTATTTATATTTTTTCAATTAATATTTAGTTATAAATTAATATTTGTTTTAATTAAGCTTATTTAACTTAATTAATATTTTCTAATTTTAATCTTTATTTTATCATACATATATTCATGTATATATATATATATATAAATATTTCAAACTCTGAGTTGTCTTTAAAATCTAAACAGTTTAAACTATTTAAATTATTTAAAATAAAGTTATCTTGTTTGCTTGATTTAGTTCGCCTGTTTGTTAAATTCTAAATACGTACGAAAACTATGTTATTTAATAAATAAAAAGGGAATGATGTATGTTATAAATATTCATAAATAAACAAAAATGGGTAGAAATTGATATGTTAATTAGGCTTATGGTGACACGAGATTCGTGTCACTGTGCTGGTCACGTGCTCGAAATTTGGGTCGTGACATAGACAAAAGGAAATTGAGTTACCAGTGAAATCTCCCATTTGAGCAAAATTCACTTCACCCCCTGAAAATTTGCTTTCCTTTCAACAATTTTGTGAGCTCCTACTACAACATTTTTGCCACACTAGAGACCACCCTGTTCTCGTGTCATTCTTTATCTTACCATTTTCTTCATCAAATAGATTTGCTGCCATGTTTGCATAATTTTTCCTAGTAGCTATTGATTTATCCTTCCTTAGTTTCTTATACCAATCTGGATACCCTTAAATTTTGAAACATATATCCTTCAAGTGCCCGATTGCCTTACAATGCTCACAAAACTTGTCCTCCTTCCTATGATTCATTTTATTGCTGCTCCCTTTCCCATTACTTTGTTGAGCAACTTTAACTAACATGGCATTGGTCTCAGTATTGTTGAACAAGTCCACTTGTAGTACCCATTGCTTCTCTACTTGCATCACCATCGAATAAGCCTTACTAACTAAAGGTGATGGGCATAGCACCAATATTTAGCTCCTAATTGAATCGAAACTCTCATTCAAACTCATAAGGAATTGAATGAGTTTATTTTGAGACATTATATCAGTAAATGAATTTGGTATTCTATATGTACACTAAGGTAATGGCTGTAAAACATTAAGTTCCTCCCATAATTTACTATAATACATCATTACAGACTAACCTCCTTGCTTTATTGAGGCGATCTGACTCTGGATCTGATAGATTATTGGTCCATTACTTTCGCCAAACTGCTCTTCCAGCTCCTGCCATAATCCTCTTGCAGATGTACGATAGACAAAAGTTTCTACTATCTCCTTGGACATGGAATTAATTATCCATGAAGTTATTATTTCATCAACTCGTCACCACTTACTCTTCTCAAACTCATCATTCGGTTCTTTGATCCTTCTATTCACAAATCCTAACTTCTTTTTAGCTGCTAGAGCTCTTTGCATTGACCTATTCCATGTCTGGTAATTTGAGTCGCTCAATGCCGCAGTCATAAGAGTCATTCCAAGATGGTCTGAGTTTTACAACATTAATAGATAATTTGTGCTCTGTAATGTGTTCAATGTTCTCACCACATTTGAATCCTCAAAACCTTCCATTGTTTAGTTTTGTGTCTATTGATTAGAGTAATTTGGAAAATCTCTTATCGTCATTGTCTATAATACTTTAGCAAGAAATATCTCTTTCTCTTCAAAGTTTACCTTTGCTCTAATACCATGTGAAAATGTGTATCAAAAAAATTTTGAGAAATGTATTATTCTCATAAAAAACAGAGAGATTCAAACCTTGATATATATATATATATATATATATATATATACATACACGTAAAAGACTAACAAATCGATGTTACTGCTAACTACTTTTGACTGTTACCTACTTCCAGTTATCTAATGCTGACTGTACATGGACTATTAATTAATACTTAAGATAATATTTACATATTTCTACAATAAGGCACTAGAGAGTCTAGTTACCTTGGTTTGCCTCCTTTGATAGGTAAATCAACGAAGGTCTTTCAAAATTTGCAAGATAAGATGGGAAGAAAACCTCGTTAGATTTTGAGGTATTTTGGGAGATCGACCTAGTGTCTTTTTATATGCTTTTTCCAAATTTCATATGAGCCTTGTAATCTTATTGTATTCGAGTTGGAATTAAAGTTTTAGGCCTAAGTATCTACTTAAAAAACACAATAAAAATAAAATTTGATATCATATTACAAAAACAATATCCACAATCAAAAGTCCATAATAGAAATTAACCAACTAACAAGAAAATATTATCAATCAATATAATATTCATTTATATCAAATTCATAAAATGCTAATATATTGGCATCTTCACTAAAATTTTGTTTGTAATGTTAATTTCTTTATCACCTAATTATATAATAAGTACAATTTTAAAAAAATAACAAAAAAAATTCTTAATGGGAATTGGTTAAACGAATTCATTCATCACTGATTCTTATATGATTTGATTACTCATTGATTTTAGGAGTGATTCTAAATCAAATCCCTAGCCAGTTTTTAGTCTAATTGGTCGAATTAGCCTATCTAATTTAGTTCTAACAATAATGATATAAACATTCACTTAATATTTTGGCAAAAGTATACTTCATGTCCCTAACATTTACATTGATTTTCACTTATGCCTCTAACGTTTGTTTTTGGTCAAATATGTCTCACATGTTTCTTTTTTTTTTTTTACAAATATGCCCATTTTTTAAACATCGTCAAAGAAACTAAAGGAAAACGATGACTAGATTGTCACATGGCAAATATCATCTGTCAAGTCACTTGCCACATGGACCAATCACATGAAATTACAAAAATACCCTTAATATATTTTTTTAAAGAAAAAATTATCTTGCCTCTTTCTCCGTGTTTCACTTCTCTCTCTCTCTCTCTCTCTCTCCCTCCCCTTCTTTGGAACAACAAATTGTGTCTCAATCTCTCTCTCATCTATGTTCCTATTAATCTCTTGTTCGGCCTCCTATTCATTCACCAACGGAACAGGGATATGGAAGTGCCAAATAGGAGACTGTGGAAGAAGGTTGGAGTGCGAGGGAAAGGAGGAACCTTGCAAAGAAGTTTAGAAAGAGTGCTTGTTTGGTTGTGAAGTATTAGAAGATTTGAACCACTTGTTCCTTCATTATCAATATACAAAATTTTGTTTGGTTTGGTTTAGTTCAAGATATGGTGGATTCAAGGTGGATGCTTTGGTATACCATAGTAATAGTGTAATGGGTTGAATTGCAAAAAATTTAGATGTGATCATCAGGATTAGGAACAATGGTGAGGAAAAGGTGAGATTGGAAGAGTTTCTCAAAGAAATTATTTGGACGTGTTCGGTTAAATAATACAAGGAATAAGGTTATTTTTTAAGGAAAACGACTTGAACCTATGCAGAGCAAGCGCTTGGTTGAAGATATGAAGGAAAACATGCAAGCGACTATCAATTTAAATGAGAAAATTATTGGGAGACATAATAACAACAAGAATCAAGGAATGAATTATAGAGGAAATGCGAATATCACTTAGGATGTATTTATACAAGTTGGCTTGGTGAGGAATAAAAAGAATAGGACGAGATGTGTGGGAATTTTTCTAAAAGAATAGGATGTTTTGGTGCCAACCCTTTTCCTAGTCACTAACAGATTCTCTAACATTGCCTGTGATGCGAGGGATAAGAGCCATTCTAGAGATGCATAGAGATGCCTATGTGCAATGCTTTTTGGAAAATGTTGAGCTCTAACATGCCCACGAGAGAAGAAGCAACTCTAGTTGAAGATACATAACTTTTATGTATCAATTTAGCATGGTAAGTGTTGTCCAAGGAAATACAAAGGAACTTTAATTTCACAATCCCCTATTTGGCACTTTCCCTATCCCTTTTCAGTCAAACCTGTTCCATCGTGAATGTACAGGAGGCCAAACAAGAGATTAATAGGAGCAAAGACGAGAAAGAGATTAAGACACAATATGTTCGACGAAGATAGAGAGAGAGAGAGCATCCACAGAGAGAGAGAGACCAAGAGAACATCTTTTTTCTTTTTCTTTTTTAAAAATTATTATTAAAGGTATTTTTGTAATTTTAAGTGATGGGTCCACATGACAAGTAATGTGGCAGATGATATTTGCCACATGATAGCTCAATCAACGTTTTCCTTTAGTTTCTTTGGCAATATTAAAAAAAGGACATATTTGCAAAATAAATGAAATATGTGGAATATATTTGACCAAAAACAAACTTAAGGGCATAAATGAAAACAATGTAAACGTTAAGGATATGAAGTATACTTCTGCCTAACATTTTTGTACGCATCCATGTCATGCAATTTATGATGATTAATTTTTTATTTTTTTTGTTTATGTATCACTATTATAACATTAAAAGGACCATAAATATAATTTAGTGATATTTGTAATTTACAGTAAATTATTAATTTAATTTTTTTAAAAAATTATCGTTGTTTGGATTTAACTATTTAAAGATCTTTTAAAAAAATATTTAAAGATCAAATATATTAATTTAATTCCTAAAAAAGATTATATTTATTTTAATGTCACCATTTATCTATTAAATGATCTTTTACAAATTCTAAATTTAGCAATTTAGAATTATATTGAGGCAAACTTAATTAATATATTCAATCTTTTATAAATCGAATTGAAATAACTGAAAAGTTTCAAGGCCAAATAAATATTGGCAAAAGTACACTTCATATACCAAGTTTTAACTATGCCTTTAATTTTTTTTGTCAAATATGTTCCACATATTTTAATTTTTTTCAAATATGTCATTTTCATTAATATCGTTAAAGATACTAATAGAAAACATTGAGAAGGCAATCCACGTGGCATATATCACCCTTCACCTCATTTGCTACGTGAACCCATAACATGAAATTTACAAAAAATGCCCTTAATAATAATTAAAAAAAAGAAAGAAAGAACTCTATAGCTTCTTCTTTCTGTCATTCACCATTCTTAGTTTGCTCTTTCTCTCTCTGTCGAACAGAGACATAGAGATGAGAGAGAGATTGAGACGAGATGAGAGAGAGAAAGAGAGCAGAGTGGCGGTGAGAGGGAGGGAGAGACTTTCAACAGCCAATCTTCCTCGATGGGTCTCTGTTCTACACCATCATCTCTATTCTCCCTTTCTACGATCTCTATCTCTCACATTTGATGCTCCTTCTCTTCTTTTCTGTAATCTCTGTCTTTGATTCTCTCCTGGTTAGTGAAATTGGCATTGCAGTATTCGGGAGCAGAGAGGACAGAATCTGAGTCGAGCTATATGGCGGTGAGCTGGCAATGTCGTCAATGAGGATTGGGTATGAATCGAGGTAGACAGCTTTATAGACACATGGTAGGAGGAGATTTGTGAGGTGGTTATAAGCGTAGTTGAGAGGACATTCCAATGCGAAGCATATGGAAATAAAGACTGTGCGATTGAGGACGGGTGCAGAAGAAGGCTTAGAAGCGGTGGAGACGAAGTGGAAGATGATATTCTTAAGATAGGAGGATTGTTGGAGAATGGAGAAGATGACAGCCATGGAGGCACGAAGATAGGGAAGGTCGAGGATCATTGCCATGTGGATGGCTTCATTAGAGCAGATATCGACAGTGGAAATGGCGATGGGGCAAGTAGGGGAGTTGTAAAATTGAGGGGCTTGTTTGAAGCGTTGAGCGGTGGCAACATTGGTGGGGGTGGAGGAGAAGAGAAGGAATGAAGATGAAGGAAGGAATATGCATGGCATATTATGTTTGAATAAAGAGAAAATAAATGGAAAAATGTGAACAATGAGGAAGAGGGCAGAGTGTGATCTTTAACATTTTGAAATGGAGAAAAACAAAGAGAGGAATTAGAAGATGAAGGTAAGAGGTAAGAGAAGGACGACACTTTGTCTTGTCTTTGTGTCTCTATTTGATGGAGAGAAAGAAAGAACAGACTAAGAATAGTAAAAGACGAAGAGAGAGAGAAGCAACAAGTTTTTTTAATTATTATTAAGAGTATTTTTATAATTTTAAATTATGATTTTACGTAATAAATAATGTGGAGGATGATATATCATGTAAATAATTCAATTAGTATTTTTTATTAGTATATTTAATAATATTAGTGAAAAGATAATATTTAAAAAAAAAATGAAACACATTTAATAAAAAAATATTAAAGATATAAACAAAATTTGTTGTAAATATTAAAAATATGAAATGTAATTTTAATCGTATGGTCTAAATTTGCATTTGCAAGACGGCCCCTGACCGACTAACCCACTAGAATCCGAATCCTACAAGATTTGCGCTTCACTTGTCTTATCGCCTATCTCAGGACTGAGATTCTGAATTTCTTTGGAAATTGAATCCAATCTCTGCCCTTAGCTTTTCCCCAATCCACTGTTCTAATCCAATCCACTGTTCTACTCCAATCCCTAAATGGACGCTCTCGAATCGAACCCTAATCCCCCTCCCTCAGAAATTCTCATATGCTCGTATCCTCCTCCACCTCCACACAACTTTTCATCAGAGTATCAAGACCCATCGCAGCACTTCGAACAACCTGTGACTTCTTCAGATTATCAAATTTCATCGAAACTCCTTGTATCAGATGGTCAAAAAGCTGGCGATACTCTCCCGAACGCCTCCATCAATGGCCATACAGTGGATAACGGTGATGGTGGTGCAAATAACAGTTCGATGCCTGAGGTCGCAAAGCCGTTGGTTTCGGAGAATGGCCTGACTAATAATACCCAGAGTGGCACTGATAGGGATCATTCTGGTGGTGAAGAAGAGACTACAAGCAGACGCCGCCGACGTAGTCGATGGGATCCCCAGCCCGAGTCGAACGACCAGAGCGGAGGAGAAACAGGAAGCGGAACGAGGAAGAGGAAGTCCCGTTGGGCCGATGATGAGCCAAAGCCGGTGATTCAGCTTCCTGATTTCATGGGCGGTATTGAGTTCGATCCTGAAATTCAAGCTTTGAATAGTAGGCTTCTTGAGATTAGTCGAATGCTACAATCAGGTTTGCCTTTAGACGATCGCCCGGAAGGTGCTCGATCGCCTTCTCCTGAACCTATATATGATAATATGGGGATTCGAATTAACACTAGGGAATATCGTGCGCGTGAAAGATTGCAAAAAGAAAGGCAAGAAATCATATCTCAGATTATAAAGAAAAACCCCGCATTTAAGCCACCAGCAGATTACAGGCCACCAAAGCTTCAGAAGAAGCTTTATATACCAATGAAAGAATATCCCGGTTACAATTTTATAGGGCTTATTATTGGTCCGAGAGGCAACACCCAGAAGCGGATGGAGAGAGAGACTGGTGCTAAAATTGTGATTCGAGGTAAAGGGTCAGTGAAAGAGGGTAGGCTGCAACAGAAGAGGGATTTGAAACCTGACCCTTCAGAGAATGAAGATTTGCATGTCTTAGTTGAGGCAGAGACACAGGAATCCCTAGATGCTGCTGCAGGTATGGTGGAGAAGCTCTTGCAACCAGTGGATGAGGTGTTGAATGAGCATAAGAGGCAACAACTTAAGGAACTTGCAGCCTTGAATGGGACAATCAGGGATGAAGAGTATTGCCGGTTGTGTGGTGAACCTGGTCATCGCCAATATGCATGTCCTACCCGCACTTCTACATTTAAGAGTGAAGTTGTCTGTAAGCATTGTGGGGATGGTGGTCACCCAAGTATAGATTGTCCGGTAAAGGGTGCTACTGGGAAGAAGATGGATGATGAGTATCAGAACTTCTTGGCAGAGTTGGGAGGCACAGTTCCTGAATCGGCTACAAAGCAAACCAGCACATTGGCAATTGGTTCTGGCAATTCTGGAAGCAACCCTCCATGGGCTAACAATTCTGCCTCTGCTGCTGGTGCACCACAGGCTGGCTTAGGAGCGAATCCAATTAAAAAAGAAATTGATGATACAAATTTGTATATTGGGTATTTGCCACCTACTCTGGATGATGATGGTCTGATCCAATTGTTTCAACAATTTGGTGAGATTGTTATGGCAAAAGTTATCAAGGATCGAATGACTAATTTAAGTAAAGGATATGGATTTGTTAAGTATGCTGATGTTCAAATGGCCAATAATGCAATTATGGCCATGAATGGTTATCGACTTGAAGGTCGAACTATTGCTGTGAGGGTTGCTGGTAAACCTCCTCAGCCTACAGTACCTCCTGGCCCACCTGCATCTGCTTTGCCCACATATCCTGCTGCAAGCCAGCCACTTGGTGCCTATCCATCCCAACAATATGCAGCTGGAGGTCCCCTTGGGAGTGCACCCCCTGGAAGTTATGCTGGTGCCCCAATTCCATGGGCCCCTCCTGTTCCTCCTCCATATGCTCCTTATGCTCCTCCCCCGCCTGGGTCAAATATGTATCCCCCTATGCAAGGTCAACCTATGCCTCCTTATGGTTTTCAATATCCTCCAGTGCAATCAGGTCCCCCTGGTGCCCCCACCCAGTCAGCAACTTCTAGTGAAGCGCAGCAGAGTTACCCTCCAGGAGTGCAGTCGGACATGAGTTCTTCTACTCAATCTGTATATGGAAGCTCAGTACCTGGAATGCCTCCAACAGCTCCACCTCCATATCCTGCATCTTACGGTTATCCATCTTATTACAATGCAGTTCCTCCACCACCTCCCCCTGTACCTGTCTCGACTGCAGACCAATCCCAGAGCATTGGAAATGTGCCTTGGGCCAGTAATCCTCCGGTGCCACCTCCTGCTTCTTCTGCAGAGAAGGCAGCATATGGTGCGGACCAAACCCAGAGCATTGGAAATGTGCCATGGGCCACAAATCCTCCAGTGCCTCCTCCTGCTTCATCTTCAGAGAAGACAGCATATGGTGCTGATTCAGAGTATGAAAAATTCATGGCTGAGATGAAATGATTTGGGTTCATTTCTGGTCATGCTTCCAAGTTCTTAAAGGTGCGTGTGCCATCTGTATTTCTTCTATGTACTCCTTAGTTGGCCAAAAACATGTTATATATTGATGAAAGTTCTGACTTATTTGCACATCTGACATTAAGTTTTGTGTATCGGTCATATAATGGAGTCCTCAGATTTGCTGATTTAATGATTTTTTTATTGCATTACATTAATTCATTAAAATGTTGCATTTGAACCACATATTTTCGCTTTGAGAGCTTTTTCAGTTGACCATCATCGCAAAATAATTATTTATTCCTTTTGATTTTTCTGTCATTAAAACCAGGCGTCATTAAGAACAGTTTGGGTTTGAGATGGTCCTAATAAATTATTTGTATTTGAAGTGACTCTGTGTGTTTATGTTTTCTGGTTATAACTTATCTTCATAGTTGACTTGGGATTTTCATCTGAGTTGGTCTTGAACTGATGGTTGTTAGTATCATTTTATTTCAATCTAATATGTGTTAATTAACATATTTTTTTCAAGAGTAAATTATTAATATGTTCATGGAAAGATAATAGTTGTCTTAATTGGTCCTTGAAAGATCTAGTGTCTCAATTTTGTCCATGAAACATTTTTCATTCCTCCATCTATAAGAGTGACATTTTGGCAATTATAGATTTGAGATTTGACAATGGTAGATTTAGTGATTTAGCAACAACAAGGACTAAATTGACACAACTGTAATCTTGGGACCAATTCATTAATTTACTCTAATTTTGGTTTCATTCTTAATGACTGCATAAGGCAGTCCCCCTGCCTCCTATTTTTAAAGCAAGATTTTATGTTTTATACTAGCTGCATATTTCGTCTTTGGAGCTTATCATTGTTTCAAGGGAGGGGAATTTTTGTTTCAAAAGACTATCTTTCAACTCCCTCAACCCCTAAAAGAAAACTAATATATGTGTATAAAACAACTAATGTAATTGTTATATATAACCATTTTACGATTTTCTACTTGCTCTTTGGTATATCTGAAGGGCCCTTACAGAAAAAGAAGGGAAAAATTACAGGCTTTGTAAGTATATGATTCTTCTGCATTTTGTGCTTCCTGGATTTAAATTATTCAACAATTCATGCATTGGTTTTGTTGTGTTTTGTTCTTGTGTGTTTTCGTAAATAGCAGTCGCAGTTTAATGAAGAAAAGGAAAGAACAAGTAGATAATTCAAGGAATAGATGAATAATTGCTGTGTTGTATATTCTGTGAGTGATACTGAATATAAATAGAGGAAGGAGGCCACAAGATAAGCCACTCAATCCTTCTCAGAATAGGAAAAGTAAATACTAAAAAACAATCTTTATCCTAATCTAATATATTAAACCTATTCCTAATTTGCTAGGATTAATAAATAGATAATAGGATAAGACTTATCTTCACTAATTTAAAATAAACAAAACTTCTAGAATCTATATTAAATAAATAAAAACAATAATCATAAATAAACATTAATTTAGTCCACAGTTCTCTTCCTAATTTTGTGGTGAACGAAAGTTTGTTTGGAGCTTATATTAGTTAGTGTTGTATGGTTCAGGTATAGAATCCCATTCCTGACGGATATGCATGACAGAAAAGAACGAAATTCTGAAGCTATTCCTCTATTATTTATGTAGATATTATCTCTGTAGCATTTGATGTTTTATGGATTTCCTTTCAGATTGCATGCTAATTTTCATACTTAGTTTTACTAAGATCTCTCTTCTGTTTTTCTATATTGGGCTGTCTATTTTACTGTGTAAATTTTAACATGTATACAACTAACTCTTGCCATATGTAAGTTCTTAATCTTTTTAACATGATTGCTGTTGTTAACTCTTTCTTGCTGTGATGTAACATTGTGACAGGCCTGATGTTTGTTGGAGCTCTTGTGAACCTGATTTCTTAACCTGTTGCCCTGACTTTCTTGGAAGTTTGGAACTCACTTCTTTAACCTTGCTGTACTGTTATGACATTTGCAGAGATTGTGGCATGTTCAGAACAATCTTTCATTCAGGAGTAGCAACATCAAAGCTCATTGTCATGATTATGATTAATTCTCGTTGCTCTTGTAGGACATAGTACTGAGTCTTGTTTATTTTCTCTACTTGGTCACCTAATTATACAGGAATGCTGGTTGCTTATGTTTCCTTCTGGTAAGTTTTTGTTTGAACTTTTGTTGCAGCTGGTTCCTGATGATTCGAGTTGATACGTTTCTGTTTTCTTTCTTAGTTGATTCAGCTCATTAAAATTTTCTAACTTATAGTTTTCACTTTGAGAGTCTGATTGTTATCTGGGAGCTGCTGAAGCGAGCTTGAGATGCATCTCATCTCATCTTGAAGGTAACCATGCCTTGCCAATTATATTAGGCATTTGGAATTGGTGGAACTGTTCAAGATATCCTTTTAATGATATGTTCATGCATACATGAGTTGTATTATTTTTAACTGTTCCATTGTGGCAGATGAAATTGGTTAACCTCGTCATTTTTCGTAAATGTCAACTTTGGTAGCTTTTTTTTTTTTTTTATCTTGCCTCAACTTTTGACTGACATGGTGTTGTGAACACCAAGTTCTTGTATGGTACAGGCAATTATCATGTTTCCCATTTGTTTCTGAAGTGATCATATGGTACCAATGTTGTTATAAGATGAGTGCTGAGGCAAAAATGATTGTTGGTAGTGTTTGTGAGTTGTTTGCACTCGGTTTAGATTATGCTATGTTGATTGGTGCAGATAGGAAGTAAAAGATTGAAGAAATTTAACTGTAGAAAGTTTCTCTAATTTTGTGCAGGATGTCTGCTCCTCTGGATTCTAGCAGTTGAGTTTTATTGTCTTTAGGGATGCCTAAGAGATTATACTTTACCCATTAAAAATTTTAATTATGGTCAACAAATCCTTGAGCATTCCGAGCTCACTAGTGTGCTTGGCAGAATGAAGGAATTATGCTCATCTTCTATATGCATATTTTGCTGAAAATTAATACCCACATCCAACAGTCCTAGTTAAAATGTCTTTAAAGATATGTAATTCTAATGTCTGGATATGTTCCGTGTTTTGATAACAAATAGGAAGTTAGCACTTGTTCCTAATACCTTAGGTCCATCCGATGCTTGAGTTAATAAAGACGTGGGTAGTTGGGAATTTATAGTAGTTTCTCTTTTTTCCCTTTATAAAGTTAATTTCCTGGGGGTATTAGGCCAAGCATACTGATCGATGTTTATGATAACAAATGGATTTTGATGCTCCCCGCACTTGATCATTATATTGCATAAGAGGATTAAAGTTGCGTTTCTTCCTAATATAGTTATTCCTTTGGGAAACGCTGGCGTTGGTACTCTCACTGTTGTGCCTCAGTAATTGTGTGCTATTTGGAATTCATTGCCTCTGTCTGTGGATATGTTCCTGAGATTGAAGGGGAGACTATCCAGTCAGTCACATTCCTTTGTTTCACTTACTGAATATTCTGTCTTGTCTGGGGAACCGGATTCTCTGTTGAACAATAGGATGTTGGGTGATCCATCAATGTCAGATATTGGCCGTTCAACACTCCTGCTATACAGTAGGGAACTTGGTCATGTGGGCCGGAACAGATTTTACATTCGGCCATAATTAAATTACTGTCCATCACCTAAAGTTGGTGATTGCAGTTGCAGTGGTGGTTTGAATATAGATAATGATATTTTGATTTTTAAAAATATTAATCTGGGAAGTATCACGCTTTGCAGTCAATAAGCTGAGTTGAATTAGTCCTTTACCCTATTAAATAAGAAGTACAAGACATTTCTGGGAAGTGCACAACAATATAAATTGCTGTATGCACAGTGAATCCAAAACCTTATTTTGATCTAAGGTTTAGTAACAAGTGTACAATATTTTAAAATATAAAATATGATGTAGATGCAAATTTTTTTTATGATGTTATTAATAGTACGAAAGATTGTACATTTAATGATTCAGTAACAAGGTTTCAATTGTTTTAATCGGATCTTTAAAATGTTTCAGTAAATTATTTAACTGGATTTTAATGATTATGTTTTGATTCAATTTAATATTTGAAAGATTTTTTATTTTCGTTTGAAAAAGATTATATTTATTTTAATTTGAAAATTTTTTTTGTTAAATTGTCAAAAATTATTGTTGTTAAATTCAGATAGATAAAATTGAGACAACACTTTAGGGATTTATGTGACGTTTGATTTTTAGAGAAACAAATTAAGATAAATGTATTTTTTAAATTAAATCTATATTTTACTCTAAAGTTTCAATTATTATAAAAATTTTTTTTATAATAAATAATATTTATTTATAAAATTGATATGTTTTATAATGAGATATTTTATATATTTCTTATCTTTTTTAATTCATTCTCTTTCATAATTTTTAATTTTTTTGACAATTATGTATTGTTTATATATTAAGAGAATAAAATGTTACATTTTGAAATTTAAGCAGTAAATTTATAATTTAAAAAAATTATATGTACTCTTTAATAGGAGGTAAAAATAACATTGCTAAACTGATGCAATTCTGAGCAGCGATCGTACAAGCCCATATGATTCATGATCAAATCAGAACTGCTTCGGAAAACGATTCTAAGCAATAATTATATAACATTTTTATATTTTTATTATAGTTTTTTAGTGTGTAAAAATAATTTTTAAAAAATTAATTATATAATGAGGAGTTGTAAAAAAAATAAAATTATTTTAAAAAAAATATACATTTTTCAAGTTTATTACATCTAATTTTTTTTTTTCTAATATTACGATTTTAGTAACCAAGAAAGTAGTTTAATAAGCTATATCAAGCTGTGTCCCTGCTTGTCTCATTCGTTGATTTTTTTTTGAGAAATGATTATATATTTGGCTTTTATAATTTGTTTTGGATGGGCAACAATAATATTTAAATCCCTTATTTTTATTTTAAATTTTAATTTAGTCATCTATTTTTTAGAAATTCCATTTTGATAATTTATCTTTCAAATTAGTGTTATTTTGTTTCTTTTCTGCCTGAGGCATTAACTAAGTTGACGGAACTTCACGTCCTTTGCCACGCGGGTCATGGTTGGACACCTAAAGGACTAATGTGCCATCTGTAATTACTTAAATTTCCAAAATGCCCTTCTCTATCATTCCCTGAATTTCCCAATCTTTTGCCCCAATTCCCAAATGTTCTCAGACTCAGATAAACAATGGGGTGAGTGAACGATCGAAGAAGGATAAAAAATGGAACCAACTTAAAAGATGAAAGAAAATTTTTAAGAGATAAAAAAATTGAAACCTAAAATAAAGACAAGCAATTAAAATAGTTGTCATTTAGAATGTATTTGGAAATAATTTGTGTAAAATTAAATTTTAAAATAAAAAATAAAAGATCTGTTTGGATAATCTGTTTTGCATACTATTTTAAAAGTTGGGGGAAAGAGAGGAGAGAGAGAGAGAGAGGGGGGGGGGGGGGAAGATGGATTAATCTGATGAATTAATGTTGGGAAAGTTGGAATATTATGACTTTGACTCCCATACCGATGAGACATTTGTTTGATTGTCTTCTATTTTTTTTTCTTTAACCACTCACGTATATATATATATATATATATATAGGGAAAAAAACAGAGTTGTCTAACTCCATAATAGTAGGACATTGTAACGCAAAAAAAAAGTTCTTAAAAATAAAAAATAAAAAAATTAGACAGCACTATATGATTCGACCAAACTATATTTTTATCAAAAAGTTCAGAAATTAAAATTTTAAAATAATAAAATAATTATAAACGGATTACTAAGGTAAAACTAAATATAATTTGTATGAAATAATTTTAGAAAAATTGTTCCTTGGGCAAGTTTACAATCATCTTATCCTGGGGAGATACTCCTATATAAATAAAAGTTGAAAAAACTTACATCATTAATTTAAAAAAAATATTATCTCATACAAATGAACTAAATATTTACTAAGTTTTTACTCTTGAAATCATTCATGTTTTTCATACTTATTAGCTTGTCATTTGAAGAATATTTTTAAAGATGAAGAGAACATGATAAAATTTCAATATATGTTCTTTAGAATATGAACACATTAAAACAAATAATGTACTTGAAAAATTAATCTAATATTTAATAATTTCATAGTTCTCTTTTTTTTTTTAAGTTTTTTAACAAAATTTCCTTGTTAAACTAACATAATATTAAATTAAAAGCACATCAATGAAAAGGGTAATATTACCTTTACTTCATGAGATGGGTTCTTTCTTCCCCACTATCACCACCCCTATTTATCATGCCACACACACAAGATACTTAGCAATTGAGACATTTACCTTTTCCTGGTCAAGAGTGGAGAGAGAGAGAGAGAGAGAGAGGCTACGAGGAGACGAAGAGAAGAAAATGAAAACTTTCTCAAGCTTGTATGAGGTGATTTTCTTCCTTTCTTTTTCTTGTTGATGAAGAAAAAAAAGTGTAAGGACTTCTCTAGATAAAATTTTGATGGTGTCTGGGTAACCAAAAATACTATGCTTGACCATAGGTTGACAAAGACTTTAGAGGGGACAAATTTGTATTTGACATAAAGAGAAGGAGGTTTGTAACATTGAGGTAGTTAGCATTGCAAACATGTATGTTAATTGAGTTCAATTATATATTATTTTATTATAAACTGTGTTGCATAATGTGATATATGCTATAAGATTGTTGATATAATTTGACTAGATTCACCAAGCAAACGGTGTGACATACACTTAATATCTTATTAGAGCGTCTTCCAAATTTCCAAGGCGAATGAATATGGTCATGGCCTATTTTCTTGAATTTACTAGGGTTTTACACCTATTTATTTTTGTGAAATATGCAACCTGCAAGTGGGCATTTTTGCTTGATATTTATATTGTTTAAAGTTAGGTTATGAAAGTTACCTTACCTCTTCTATATAAGGAGGCTCCCTAGTCTGTGTTGGGCAGAGCACAAACTTGATAAGAATTTCCTTTGTGTGCCAATCCATGGCTCTCTGAGTAACCAAAACTATAAAAGAATAATATTTGTACAAACGTAAAACTAATCAAAACCTCATGAAGATGCATGGCTTAATCTCAACTCTCAAGAAGCCACCTATCACCATAAGAGAAACTAATCTAAACCACATGAAGACACATGGCTTAATCTCGTGAAGTCATCTATCACTAAGGGACACTAATCTAAACCTCATAAAGACACATGACTTAATCTCATGAAGCCACCTATTCCTATAAGGGACATTAATCTAAGCCTCATGAAGACACATGATTTAATCTCATGAAAGATCCTATTATTAAACCTCATATATGGACAAATATATAGACTGTTAGAATTAAAATCCAACAGTCTAGATTTTAAGATTTTTTTTAAAAAAAAATTACTAAAACTACTATTTAAAATCTGGACTGTTGGATGTGAAATCCAACAGTCTAGATAAAGACAAGAACCATATCCATTTAAATTTATCTCACACCTCCCTTCCCCCCATACACACACAAGATACCTAACAAGTGAGACATTTACCTAACAATCACCAAATCCGTTTGAATTTATCACACTCCACACATACTTTAAAGTGGAAACTTATGTGATGATTTTCTTCAATATCTCTTCTTGTTGATGAAGGGAAAAAAATGTAGGGACTTCTCTTTAGACAATTTTGATGGTGTCTTACTAACAAGAAACATCATGTTTGACCATTGGTTCTGACAAAAACTTTAAAGGAGACAAACTTTTATTTGAAAGCATCATGGAATTTATGGGATAAAAAATCTCTTCCTCAAAGATTTGGCAAGTTCTAAGAGAGATTGCTGAAGGAAGAAGATGGAACGATTTTAGTACAAAAGAGAAGGCTTGGACATTTTCAAGAAATTTATTATGCTAACAGAAGTTTGGGTTTATCATCTCTAACTTTAAAAAAAAAGATATTATTGAATAAAATATTATTTTGGTCCCGTTTTATTTTTGTTAATTAACACAATATTGTTTCTATTATCTTAGAGTTTATTTTAATTTAACTTAATCGTTTAATTTTATATTAAATATCACCTTGTTCTCTTAATTTTATTTAAGAAAAATACAAAAACAATAAGAGGAAAAAGACTCTTTAAACTTTGGACCAATTGAGAGTAGGTGCCTGAATTTTCAATTTCAGAAATTAGCATTGAACTTTCAAGTTTCAACCTTTAAGAAATGAAGGTCCAATTTACGAGTGCTTTTGTTTTTTATTCTGAAAATAAATTTTGTAAAATGATTTTACAATCTAATTTTGAAAATAAAAAAGTGTTTGAATAATTTTTCTGGAAACATTTTTAAAACTTCAAAAAACATTTGATATGAAAGTTTTCTATGTAATGTTGTGATAAATTCAATACAATGAAATAATTAATAAGGACTTTTTACAACAGAGTAAAAATAAATACATATTTATCGTTATAGCCTGAGCTTCATATATGAGAATGTCTATACATAATAACCTGAAATAATTATACTTTTAATAAGATAAAATTGACTGATCGGAATTAGTCAACAAATATTTGTGAAAAAGATAAATACCAAAAGCAATAATTTGTTCACAAAAAAAATGCAAGCACACAACATCAGTTCATCATAACACAAAATCCCCAATTTTTCTCTTAACTAGGGTTGATGATTTTTATTCCAATTAGCCACAATACATCGATCCCAACATATTCTAGACTAGACTCATCATAAGAGGATTCAAGGGAGCCTTCCCAAACCCATCCCACAAGAAGTTTCCTGAATTTCATTTAGTCTAACTTTACATTACAAGAAAAAAAGAATCAAAGATGAAAAATTCCGTCTTTAATTAAAGAAAAATCTGTCTCTGATAGTCAGAGACAGAAATTGATCTGTCTTTGAACTGGGTGTCACAAACAAATTGAGATGAAAAACTATTCTGTCTCCACTTCAGAGACGAAATTAGAGACATAAGTTTCAGGGACAGAATTGATTCTGTTTGGGATTGGGGATGGAAAATTCCATCTCCAGACCGGGTGATTTGAACAAGGGGAGAATGATGTGATCTATGGAACCATATGTTGGAGGAAAATTTGGAACTTTAAGCCTAATGAATTGCATCACATTTTTGTCTATGATCCGTTAGAAATTTTTACGAGTTCAAAATAAAAAATATATATATTTAGGCTTCATGGACAAATGAGAAGAAATTTGATGGTCCAAATTGAAGCTCATTCATGGAGAAGCCTAGAAGAACAAAAAAAAAAAGAGAAAATAGCAAAAGAACAAAAGTTTCGGATTGTGCTGTCTCAAATTAAGGACGGCATATTCCGTCGCTAAAGTGCTAGGAATTTTTTTTAATATGCATAAAAAGACAACTAACAAAAAAAAGACCTATTTTTAAGAAAAAAAAACTAGCAAATTTTGTAGCAAACTTCCATACTAATGAACTCATGTAATAGTTAAATGTAATACAATGATTGATGTAATACCCGTCAATTTTAGGATTATGTAATTGGCAATATTATAGTATTTATGGCTTAATCGCCATTATCCGTATAGTATTATTTTAATATAACATTACTAAATTGAATTAATTTAGTCATTTTTATTCTCCAGATTTAATTTATTCTATTTAAATGATTATTTATAGGAATTGAGATAAATGACTGGACCAGATATTTTATTGTAGTATAGTATTTTCTGAGAATTGAGAAAAACAAGAGGAAGAGAAAATTAAGTAGAATGAATATAATTATTGAGGAATAATTATATATAGACCATTCAGATTTGAGGTATCTAGATATAGATACCCGTGGGTCAACCAAGACCTACCACTCCATTTAAAGCATTTTCCTCTCTCTTTCTTCTCATTTTCTGATGCTGGAGATGCAAAGGACCATGGAGGAGGAAGTTTTCTCTCAAACTTCCATCATCTCTTCTCCTAGTTTCTCCCGATTAAATTCTCATTTCCAGTTACTTTCTAGCTCTTCTGGGATTTCTAAGGCTAGAGGTAAGCTTTGATCTCCTTTATCTCCTTTATTTTCGGCTAGGTTTGGTGCCCTAGAGGAAAGTGGGTTTTGGGATGGTTTTGAGTTTGATTTTGAGGTCTTGTGGATTGTAATTTTTTATAAAGAGTTGGGAACCTTAAAACTTGGCTAAAGTGAGTTTAGGGGCGGAGGAACCAAAGAAGAACATGGCAGAAAAACACAAGAACATGAAAATGGGAAAAGTTTGAGTCTTAGATGAAAACTTGATGATTATGACTTAGATGGTTAGAATTAATTAGGCAAACATCAAAGTGAATGGGTGATTGCTTTTGAGTTTTTATTTAAAATTGCTCAAATCAATATAAATCTCACTCACACCATGATTGAGTTTAAATTCATTAAATTCTTTAGTTAGTGACGTTAACTAGATAGGAGAATTTTGATTGAGGTTTGAGATATTATTATGTGGGAATAGTGAATTGGTTGTTAGTTGTTGTATGTGACATATTGGGTTTCTGTTAATGCATTGTATATGGAAAAGAGAATTATGAGGGAACATAGACCAACGAGAAGAGAAAAGGGAATTAGTGGCAATGTAGACCCACAAGAGGATGACCAATTAGTAAATCCGTGGAGGGCACTATCCGTGTGGACGAAAGTCGGGAATTAATCCTAGAGGAACGTAGACCTCTAGAAAAATTCTACTGAGTATAAATTCTCTGGGAATGGTGAGTACTGAGATTTGGACTCAATATGGTATATGTGAGGATGTAGACTCATCAGTAGGAATGATGTGCCTAAAAGAGGACACAATCTGTACCACAAGGAAAATAAAGAAAAGAAACCAACTCAACTAAATTGATAAGCCTATGGCGCCACAATCAAGCTAAGATGGGTTGAATTCGCCACACCCTAGATTAGAGAACGGAATGGGAGTAATAAGAATTCTGAGATTTTCTCACCACACTAACACAATTGTTAGATAAGAGAAGATAGATGTGCACAAAGCAATCTAAAAAATAATTCATTCAAATTTGATTATCTTGCCACAAGGGGGCAAGTTCCCTTTTATAGATAACAAAAAGCCAGTTGTCTCATTAATGCAACCACAGCCACCTCATTAATGAGCCTACAACAACTATAGTCAACCTATAGCCACCTCATTAATGAGCCTACAACAACTACAGCCTCCCTATAGCCACCTCATTAATGAGCCTACAACAACTATAGTCAACCTACAACCACCTAGCCTATAACAACTACAGCCACCCTATAACCACCTCATTAATGCAACAACAACAACTACAACCACTTGGAAAGCTAAATAACACTACAACAACTCTGAAAACATTAAATTACATCAGATTTTATATCCCAAAAAGTCATGCACGAAAATTATTAAAAATAAGAAAAATTTGTAGTTCTTTTATTCTTCAAAGTCCAAGCTTCTGATTTGGCCCAGCCCATCATTGCACACAAGTAAAGAAACCCAAGTCAATCCCATTTGATGCTTCTTGGCCCTTGAACGTGTTATTGGCCCAAGTATAGATTCAACCTCTTGTTCTTCAAGGACAGCCTTTATGATCACATCATCTTCCCCTGGTTGACAAGGATTTGCCCTCAAATCCAGCTCCATGTTATCTTCCAAATAAGGGGTTATGTCCCTTACATTGAATGTTGCTGAAACACCATAATCTCCTGGGAGATCAATTTTATACGCATTGTCATTTACCTTTTCTAGTACTCGAAAAGGACCATCAGCTCGTGGCATAAGTTTAGACTTCCTTTTGTTTGGAAATCTCTCTTTGCGTAGGTGAATCCAAACAAGATCTCCTGGGCTAAATTGAACATGCTTTCTCCTCTTGTCTACTGACTTTTTATGGGCAGCATTCTTCTTCTCAATTTGCTTTTTTACTGCTTCATGCATTTTCTTCATGAATTCAGCTTTACTTTTGCCATCCAAGCTAAGTTTTTCATTAATTGGGAGAGGTGCCAAATCTACTGGTGTGTTAGGATTAAATCCATACACAACCTCAAATGGAGATTTCTTTGTAGTACTATGAACACTTTGATTATAAGCAAATTCAACATGCAGCAAGTACTCATCCCAATTCTTCAAGTTTTTACTAATAACACTTCTAAGCAAAGTGGAAAGAGATCTATTTACCACTTCGGTTTGCCCATCAGTTTGAGGATGACAGGTTGTGCTAAATAGCAGCTTTGTTCCAAGCTTCATCCATAATGTCTTCCAAAAATAGCTCAAGAATTTGGCATCACGATCAGAAACAATACTCCTTGGAATGCCATGCAATCTCACAACTTCCTTGAAGAATAAATCAGCAATATGAGAAGCATCATCAGTTTTGTGACATGAAATAAAATGAGACATTTTGGAGAACCTATCAACAACCACCATAACTGAATCTTTTCCCCTTTGTGTTCTGGGTAATCCAAGCACAAAGTCCATGCTTAGATCCATCCATGGTTGATCTAGAACAGGCAATGGCATGTACAAGCCATGTGCAGCCTCATTGCTCTTCGCTTTCTTACAAGCAACACATCTTTCTACAATCTGATGCACATCCTTCATCATATTTGGCCAATAGAAATGCTCTTTCAACATTTCAAATGTCTTCTTTTCACCAAAATGTCCAGCTAGCCCACCTGCATGTGATTCTCTAACAAGCAATTCCCTAATAGAACAATTAGGAATCACAAATTTCCCAAATTTGAACATATAACCAGCATGCCTATAAAACCCTTTAATGACCATTTTCTCACAAGCTGAATAGATTTTAGCTAGCATAGGATCAAGCAAGTATTGCTCCTTAATAAGTTCAAAGCCCAACAGCTTAGTGTTCAAAAGAGAAATCAAAGCATACCTCCGAGATAATGCATCAGCCACCACATTCGTCTCTCCCTTTTTGTATTTGATTACATAGGGGAAAGCTTCCAAATACTCCACCCATTTGGCATGTCTTCAATTCAGCTTCCCTTGCCCCTTCAAATGCTTTAGGGACTCATGATCAGTGTGAATGATGAACTCCTTTGGTAATAAATAATGCTGCCATGTCTCAAGAGCTCGAATTAGTGCAAAGAACTCTTTATCATAGATTGAGTAATTCAGACTTGCTCCACCAAGCTTCTCACTAAAATAAGCAATGGGACACTTATCTTGCATTAAGACAGCTCCAATCCCTACTCCAGATGCATCACATTCAATCTCAAATACCTTTGAAAAATCTGGAAGAGCTAGAATAGGTGATGAACACAATTTCTCCTTGATTAAGTCAAAACTCTTTTGTGTAGCTTCGGTCCATTTAAACTCACAATTTTTTTGATGCATGCAGTTAATGGTGCAAGAATAGTGCTAAAATTCTTCACAAATCGTCTATAAAAAGAAGCAAGGCCATGAAAACTTCGTACCTCAGAAATACTTTTAGGAATTGGCCACTCCTTGATTGCTTTTATTTTCTCCTCATCCACGTGTACCCCATGTTGAGAGACAACATAACCAAGGAAAATAACTTGGTCTTGACAGAATTGGCACTTCTTGAAATTGCCAAATAGCTTTTGTTCTCTTAATACTTCAAATACTTGCCTCAAATGCTCTTCATGCTCTTCAAAATTTTTACTATAAACCAAAATGTCATCAAAATAAACGACAACAAACATACCTATAAATTTTCAAAGCACATGGTTCATTAGCCTCATAAAGGTGCTTGGGGCATTGGATAATCCAAATGGCATGACCTTCCATTCATACAGCCCATGTTTTGTCTTAAAGGCTGTCTTCCATTCATCTCCTTCCTTCATACGAATTTGGTGATAACCACTCTTCAAGTCTATCTTTGAAAACACTTTGGAGCCATGTAATTCATCAAGCATGTCATCTAACCTTGGAATGGGATAACGATACTTGACTGTAATCTTGTTGATTGCTCTGCTATCCACACACATCCTCATAGTCCTATCTTTCTTTGGCACCAATAAGGCCGGTACTGAACAAGGACTCATGAACTCCTGAACATATCCTCTTTCCAGCAACTCATTTACTTGACGTTGCAACTCCTTTGCCTCCTCCGGATTCATTCTATAAGCTGGCCTATTTGGTAAGGCAGTTCCTGGCACAAGATCAATTTGGTGCTCAATACCACGAATTAGTGGTAATTCCTTTGGAAGTTCTTCTGGAAATACACCACGAAATTCTTCCAAGAGCCTTTGGATTTGTGGTGGAAGTAATCCCACAATTTTTGGTACTATCTCCTTCAAATGCAATAAAAGAACTAAATTAGAGCTGGATAAAGCTCTCTCAATGTCTCCTTTGTTGGCAAGTAAATTACCCTTCCTTTCAGCTTCTTGTTGATGTGTCTTCACTTGTTGAGGACTCAATGGTGCTAACACAATCTTCCTTCCATCTTTCTCAAAGGAATATGTGTTTTTAAACCCATCATGCAAAGCTCTTCTATCATACTGCCATGGTCTTCCCAAGAGCAAATGACTAGCACTCATTGGAACAACATCATATAGTACCTTGTCTTTGTAATTTTTTTCCAATAGAAAATGGCACAACAACCTGTTTAGTGACTCTCACAACTCCATCTTCATTTAGCCACTGCAATTTGTAAGGATAAGGGTGTTCAGTTGTGGCTAAATTCAACTTCTCCACCAAAGTAGTAGAAGCCACATTTATGTAGCTCCCTCCATCTATAATTACACCACAAACCTTCTTTTCAACAGTACACCTTGTGTGAAAAATGTTCTCCCTTTGCTCATCACTAGGCTTAGCTTGCAAATTTAGAGCACGCCTTATGACAAGGAGTTCTCCCTCATCAGCATACTCCATGTTTTCCTTATCAGAACATTCTTCCATAACTCCTTCAATGACTGCCTCATCTTCGCTTACCACTTCTCCATGCGTGTCTTGGATTATCATTACCCTACGGTTTGGACATTCAGATGCGTAATGCCCATGACCAAGACATTTGAAGTACTTTACATCTCTACTCCTTTTAGGAGGTTCTGAATCAGCTCCCTTTTCTTTCCCTTTTGATGAACTTGATGGAAGTTTTGAAGACTCCCTCTTCTCCACCTTTCTTTCTTCTCCTTTAGATGCAACCCATGATGGTGTTGTAGAGAAATTTGTGATTTTGTTTCTAGCTGGCTGTGACATTTGCTTACTAGAAACTCTCTTCCTTTGTCTCTCCACCTTGATTGCAAGTTTGATAACATTCTCTAAGGTTACATAATTTTGTAGTTCCACCAAATCACCAATCTCCCTATGCAAACCACCAATGAACCTTGCAATTGTTTGCTCTTGAGGTTCATTCAGTTCACATCGAATCATTAGCATCTCAAACTCTTTCACATAGTCTTCTACACACATACCTCCTTGTCTCAAGGATTGAAATTTGAAGAAGAGCTCTTGCTTGTAATATTCTGGCACAAATCTTCTTTGCATAAATCTCTTCATTAGCCTCTAATTTCTAACTTCTTCCTCACCATCTCTCCTCCGTTGGTTCTTCAAATTCTCCCACCATAAATTGGCGTAATCTATGAATTCAAGGGCTGCAAGACGACATTTGGTTTCCTCCGAGTACTCATGGCACTCAAAGACCTTCTCTACACGCTGCACCCACTCCAAAAATTCCTCTAGAGAGCTACTTCCCTTGAAAGTAGGGACCTTCATTTTAATCTTCAATTCTTGCTCTCTTTGTTGCTTCCTTGGCCTTGGAGACCTTTCATCTTCTGTATTGCTTTCTTGGTCCGATTGCTCTTCATTTCTATTTCTTCGCTGCCCACGCCTTGGTTGACGGTTTAGCCTCTCCATTTGTTCTACCAAACGATCCAACCGCTCCATCATTTGTTGTTGAGATCTCTCCATTTGACTTTGAGACCTTTCCAACTTCAGAATTTGAGCTTGCTCTAAAGTACATCCTATTGGAATTGGAAGTTCAGAACTGTTATCTCCAGACATGATCTCTCTCTCTGTAAGTGTTCTACTCTCAAGTTACAAGAGTTTTCCCACACGAAACCACCGCTTTGATACCAATATGATGTGCCTAAAAGAGGACACAATCTGTACCACAAGGAAAATAAAGAAAAGAAACCAACTCAACTAAATTGATAAGCCTAGATGGGTTGAATTCGCCATACCCCAGATTAAAGAATGGAATGGGAGTGATAAGAATTCTGAGATTTTCTCACCACACTAACACAATTGTTAGATAAGAGAAGATAGATGTGCACAAAGCAATCTGAAAAATAATTCATTCAAATTTGATTATCTTGCCACAAGGGGCAAGTTTCCTTTTATAGATAACAAAAAGCCAGTTGTCTCATTAATGCAACCACAGCCACCTCATTAATGAGCCTACAACAACTATAGTCAACCTATAGCCACCTCATTAATGAGCCTACAACAACTACAGCCTCCCTATAGCCACCTCATTAATGAGCCTACAACAACTATAGTCAACCTACAGCCACCTAGCCTATAACAACTACAGCCACCCTATAACCACCTCATTAATGCAACAACAACAACTACACTCACTTGGAAAGCTAAATAACACTACAACAACTCTGAAAACATTAAATTACATCAGATTTTATATCCCAAAAAGTCATGCACGAAAATTATTAAAAATAAGAAAAATCTGTAGTTCTTTTATTCTTCAAAGTCCAAGCTTCTGATTTGGCCCAGCCCATCATTGCACACAAGTAAAGAAACCTAAGTCAATCCCATTTGATGCTTCTTGGCCCTTGAACGTGTTATTGGCCCAAGTATAGATTCAGCCTCTTGTTCTTCAAGGACAGCCTTTATGATCACATCAAGGAAGACATGTGATTGTTCCATAGACCCACTATTCAGTGTCCCTCTTCCTGGTGGATCTGCATGAAGAGGTCTAACAAGTGAGGTCTCTTCTTGGTTTGATGCTCTTGCATAGTGTGTTATGTTTTACTTAAACAACTATGTTAAAGTGTAAAAATAGTACATGTCTTACCATCTGGCTCATATGTTCCGTGGCAGGAATGCTGCCTCAGGTGTGTAATGTCCCACCAATAGCGAACACCCTGTTCATTTGTGCTTTGTTGCACTTCTCCTGGTATGACTCATTTTTCTACTCTCGAATTAGCTCTTGCATAATATCCTCGCTAATCCATTTCAACTTGGGCTAGGTATGATAATGAGCGCGAACATTCCACATCATGCGGTGCAAGACCTGACCGTATTTCTTGGTCCAGTTTCTCTGTATCCTGTCTTCCTGTTCCAGCAACCACTTGTATCGTACTTACACAAAGTAATAGAAATTAAAATTCACATTTGTAGGTGTGATAGGCATCCTAAGTGGGTTATGAGTGGCAAAAAAAATGTTATTGCAGAACAATACATACTGCCCACTCTTGGAACCATAGTTCCTTGAGTTCTTCTAAAACCGCCTTTATGTTGTAGCTAGCTACCTTAAATTTTCCCTTTATGATCGAGGCAATCTCTTGGACCAGGTCTACCATGGGGTCAAACTATGCAATCCAACGGTAAATTTTAGTGCACACAGAATAAGAAATTAAAATGCTTTCAAATATTAACCAAAAAAATAAATGAAATACAACTCACGAATCGCTATCTGGACTTATCCAACGATGCTCGTTAGTTACGTCAGTGCCGCTTGTAGATACCGAAGGGGTCTAGGTCGCGGCTCGTAAAGTGACAGGATCATCATGTATTGATGGAGTCTATGGATAGAACCTCCACAGATGGGGTACGAGACGACGAAAGGGTCTCATAACATAGGTGAGGATGACGTAGGCAGTGCAGAAACTACTAGGTGACACAAGCAGATGGTCAGACGACCTCTGCTATGACCTCTACCTCTACACAAAGCCAGAACTCGAAATCTATATCATTGCAATTGTCCACCAACAATTTTAATAAATGCAAACCATATATAAAAGAAAAAAATTCATTTAAAATGAAAAATTCAAAATTCAAAATAGAACCTCCAAATTACTATTCAAGTAAATAGGTCTTATTCGGCTATGTCCTCCTCTTCTTCAGTCTCCTCATTGGAGTCTGTTGCACCTTCTCCCTTGCCAGTGTCATCTTCCCCATTTTCCTTTTCTTCCTCGTCAGTAATGAAGGGTCGATCAATTAAATCCCTATCAACCTCTTTATATTGTCCATCATCCCGTAAAGCTTGAAGTTCAATATCATTTTGGACCGTTGCAAGTATAACACAACTCATACCTTCTTCTTGGAATGCATCCTCTAAGGTAAGGCATTGGGTGCATCGATAATCCTCCTAGACTTAACATTGATCACTACCAACCGGTCATTCTTATTTTGACATGCGGAATAAAGGGTGTAGTATACCTGCATGGCTTGTTGTGCAAACACGAATGGGTCGTAGGTCTTGAGCCTTCTTGACATGTGAACTTCAACAATTCCAACTTAGTCATTAATTTGTGTGCCACGACCAGGTGTCGAATCAAACCACTCACATTTAAACAACACCAATCATTTTGACGGTGACCTTGTGAAGAGTAACTCATAAACCTCTTGGAATGTACCTCAATAGTCACTCTCTACATCCCTGTAGTTCGACCCCTTAATGCATACACCATCGTTGTTGGTGGACTTAGGATGGCCCCACTCCTCAGTATGAAACTTGTACCCATTGATTAAGTATATGGGCCATGCTTTCACTTTCTTCATCAGGCCCCATGCAATGCTTTTGATCATCGGATCTTCAACTGAGTGGGTTGGGTCTACAAACTATGAAGAGCAACGACATCCAACCATTAAAATGTGGCACGATTATATCGAAAGAACGAAATTGTGTAAGATTAACTTATATATGACCAAGACTAGGAAGGAAATTCTGAGTCTATATGCTTGTGGACCTCATCATGAGTAATGTTAGGCATAGACGTTTGGAGGTTCTCAACAAATAAACTACAAGCATAAAGATGGTTTATAAGATAGTAGCAAGATAAGGTTAGGGAGAAACAACAACTGCTTATGAACTTACTCAAGATAAGGGTGCATTTCATCACAATTCATTAAAATGTACTTTGTGAGAGCCTTCAGCTCTTGATCGGTTAAGAACCGGTGCTTGCATTAATCGGCGGGACACTTAGGATAATTGAAGATTGAGCACCGACCAGAGGGTTCACCCCTGTCATCATTGTTGGGAACCCTGGTTATTCTAGAGACAATGGTGAGCTCGAAATAGTGAGAAAAAAAATGTAGCTCTTTTAGGTGATGTATGCCTCACATATGAATCCTTCCACTCTAGTCTTATTTTTAACTTTTTACTTTAAGGTATAGAGGAACCTAGATTAAATTTGAAATTGACGTGTATAAATTTCAACTAAATTTAAAAGTAGCTAAATGAAAAAATAAAACATAAATTTAATGTTTTACCTCTCGAATGGGTACATCCAGCGATATTACACTAGTCCACTAACCTTTACTTCATATACAATGTATACCGGAAGGTGCTCCATGGAGTCAAAGAAGCTAAGAGGAATATCTTCTCCAACTTGCATAATGTCACCAATAAGTTTACCTTCAACTGTGTTAACTGATCAATCGTCAACGTGGTGGAGCAAATCTCTTTGAAGAAATTACTGAGTTCCATTGGAGGTCTCCACACAGCATCTGGAAGATCAATGAATACGATGGGAAGAAAATTCTCTAGAAAAATGTGACAATCATGACTTTTCAAGCCATGGCATCTTCCTTGCCTGAAGTCCACACATTGTGCCATATTGGAGGCATACCCATCAAGAATCCTGAGCTAGAAACCCACTGACAAATAGCACGTTTCTGCTCTAAGGTGAACAAATATCGAGCCTTTGGTTTTAGTAGCTTTCCACCATGTTTAACTAGCTCCAAATCTTTACGGTAACAATATTCCTTGATGTCCACCCTGGCCTGTGCATTGTCCTTTGTTCTGTCCTTGACATCCATCACAGTGTTAAAGACATTGTCGAAGAAATTTTTTTCATTGTGTATAACGTCCAAGTTGTGTTGTATCAGATTTGTCTTCCAGTATGGCATTTCCCAAAAGGTACTAGATTTTGTCTAATTGTGTGTGACCCCATAACCGGGAACTGTCACTGCTTGACCGCATTTAGGGGTCATAGGAATGTTACATACTTTGCTCCAAACCTTTGACCCATCTAACCACAGTGGAGGTGATGAACTCTCCTCCCTATTTTTAGGAAGGTGTTCTTATTTCTCCGATATGGATGGTCTAGTGGCAAAAATCTTGGATGACAATAAAAAAAAGTTTTCCTACCATGTTTCAATGTAAATGCTTATGACTCCTCCATACAGACAGGGCAAGATAGCTTCCTAACAATCATCCAACCAGACAACATTCCATAAATGGAGAAATCATTCATAGTCCATATGAGCGTTGTTCACATATGAAAATTCTACTTCAATGATGAATTATACATCATAACACCTGCCTCCCACAATAATTTCAATTCATCAATTAAAGGCTGTAAGTAGACATCTATTTTTGCCTTCAGATTGCTAGGCCCTCAAATGATTAATGTCAAAAACATAAACTCCTGTCGCATGCACCTTCCGGGAGGCAGATTATAAGGAGTAATAATGATAGGCCAACATGAATAAACTTTTTTAGACTGTCCAAATGGCATGAAACCATCGGTGCATAGGCCAAGACTTACATTTTGAGGATCTATCGCGAATCCTAGGTGTTCTTAGTCAAACATTTTCCACGCAATTCATTTGATGGGTGGGCCAGCACCACAACTTCTCGGCGATTCTCATGGTGCCACCTCATCTCTTTTGTTGTGACCTCAAAAGTGAATAGCCTTTGAAGTCTTGGGATCAAAGGTAGGAACCACAATTACTTAATTGCCACTATGCTATGGCCACCACGACTGTTCCTTCTAGTGGTGTACCTAGCACTCTCACAAAACTTGCACTTTGTTTCATTTACATCGCCCTTGAAGTACAACATTCAATCATTTTCACAACAATCAATTTCATGTACTAAAGTCCCAAACCTGCAACCAATTTCTTTGTCTAGTACAGGTTATTGTGCAGTTAGTGTCCAGATGGCAAGGCCTTACCCATGAATTTTGTGAAGGCATTGTAGCAGCCCTTAGCCATGTTGTAATATGATTTGATGCTTAGGAGCCTAACAGCTGCAGATAACTCAGAATGATTACTACACCGTTCTCAGAGTTGGGGGGCTCTTATACCATTTGGTCAAGGTCAACACTTAACCTATTCCTGGCTGCATCCAACACCATTTCCTCAAACCTACCCTTATATACCTCACTGTCGCCAAGATTAATAGGGTGGTCAACTAAGGAAGGATTCACTATTGAAGATGATTCACCAATTATTGGCTATTTTTTCCCATGAGATATCCAGTAATAATAATTTGGTTGGAACCATAGAGGTGCAATCTCACGTCATCAAGTTGTAACAACTTCGTATATTTGCACTTTATACATGGACACCTTATCGTCTCTTCTCTCAAAAATACCCATAATTGAGAAGCATGACTAATGAATATCACAACCTCGTTCAAGAATTCAAACCCAACCCTCTTAGGACCCACCATGTTGTACAACTACTGATGGTTTTGTTCCATAATACTAATATCCAAGAAACTAATCGATCAAAACAAAGAAAATCGGTCGAATGGTAAGCATTCAAGCACACACATAATAGCTAAGATAAGAAATCTAAGTTTTAATTCTCTAGTGGTTACAAACAGTTTAGCTCTATTTTACTATTACCAAAGAAACTAATAAAATAGAACAAACAACATCAACCTAGTGGTTAGCACTTGGTGGTCAGCACTTGAAGTGCTGACTAGAACAAGTACAAAATTATTAATTTAGCCAGAGATGACTAAAATAAACAAGAGACATAGCCTTTGATGAACACTGCGTAAGTGACATCAGCTAAAAGAAATAAAAAAGATGACTTGCAAAGGCTCATTTCAAATGCAAAGCAAAGAAGAATCTCTTGATTGAAAATTGTATATAAATTTAATGCAATAGAAAATTGTTAAAAAAAATCCCGAAGTTATTAAGTGTGTTTTTTTAATTGAATTAATGGTCTTTCAGGATTAGTTCACATTTATTGCAATTTTTTATAATTGAGTTTTGTATGAAAACAAATTGAGTTTTTTACCTATGAGTCTCAAAATAAAAAAGAACATTAGGTTACATACATTCTAGGATAAAATTTATAACATATATATTAGCTAGCCATGATGATTTCTATTATACGGTAGTGGTTAGAAATTAGAATTGGGATCACAACACACACTATTTAACAGTAATAACAATAAGACTTAGAAATATAAAGTACCAATTTGAAACTTTTGAAACATAAAGAATTAAAATAGAATCTAATATATATATATATATATATGAAATACTAATTTTGCTTAGTTGTTAATTAGCCATTGTCAGTCATATTAGCAATTCTTAATTATAGCCACACTACATGGACCAGGCATTAATATAGAGTGCCTTTTTGAATTCATGTTAAGAATGATCTCACTTTTGGTCATAAAACCATTAGCATAGGGTTCAATTAGATTAGGGACTTGGGTCAATTGAAAGAGAGAGGCACATATATGCTTTTGGTTAGGTAGGTAGCTACTTGAACATCATAAGAAATGGACTTCCTCATCAATATTATTGTAGTAGCAATGTGAATTAGTGACATTTTGCTTTGTATTTCCACATCAATCATAACGGATAGTGGCTTCTAAAGTTAGTTTCACCATGTCACTATAAACACTACACACACACACACAAAAAACCTAGCAAGACAACACCACATCCTTGCTTTTCAGATTTTTAGTTGTATGTGCCATCACTCAGAATTTAAATAAAAACATTGCTTATATAAAGAATAGTAGTAAAGATACAATCAGCAAATTTCCCATTTCCAAAAAATGCTAGAACCCAACAACGACAAAGGTAGAGACAATTCAAATTTTGCACCTTTGCCAGAAAACGCTGGAAGAATAGCAGTACCCACACACACTCAGCGAATTCCCTTGCGATGAACCAGATGTGCAACTTGAGATGAGTAGTCGGTTGAAAAAAAAAACAAAAGAAAAACCCTAGCTTACTTGTTAGACAGGAATGACAAAGGAGAGGAGAAATTGGAGAGCAACGATGAACGACGATCGATCGACAAAGCTTTAGTGAGGCTAGAGAGAGAGTGCTGGAGAGAGAGAAAATTTCTGAGGAGAAGAAATGTAGACGCGAGGAAGAGGAATGGGTGATTTAGATTAAATTATTAGAGACGAGTTTCTGAGACAGAAAATTTCGTCTCTAGAGCTCAACACGACATCATTTCACTTAAATTATTTGGAGTGCTAGGGTCTTAAAAGATGCGAATTTTCAAGAAAAAGAATAATGATTCCTACCTTTCTTGATGTTGAGGAAGAGTGCCAGTATCCAAGATGCTGGAGAGAAGGTTTGGTGGTGGAGGTTGAGAGTGGGTGTAAGAGAGTATGTGAGAGGAGGATAAAAAAGTTTCCACGTGTTAGGAGAGGAAGCCTATAGGAGGGGAGGGACCAAATTGAAATATTTGCTCCAACACATGTTCAAGCATCACATAAACACAAATTCATTAAAAAAAAACATCATAGTTGGTTATGACACACATAAAAATGCAAATGTCATGAACAACAATCGACTTTTCATTTATTTCAATTTAGTCTCTCCCAAACATGAATATACAAATCGTACATAGAGATTTGCATCATTTCATCCATAGAAATTTTATAGATATTACAAAAAAAAAAATCAGGGGCTCTTTTAACTCTATCCTCACTCCTTATCCAGTTTATGATGATTAATCTTCTTTCATGGAATTGCATGGGGCGGGCTCAAGGATTTTTCCCCGAATGATCCAAGATTGCTGCTCTTAGTTGAGCCTAGGATGAGTGGAGAAAAGGGTGACAAAACCACTGCGAGACGGGTTTTGATGGCATCTTTAGAGTGGAGTTGATTGGTTTTTCTGGGGGTCTATGGATGCTTTGGAAAAAGGATTCTATGAACATGACCATTCTGGATTTTTTGAATCAACATATTCATTCCCATAGATTTTACATGTGTGTATGGCACTCCCAATTCGAGCTTAAGATCTTCGGAACCACTTGGAACATATGAGTCGAAATAATAATGGTTTAGTTGGGCCTATCTTGGGGATTTCAATGCATTTAGATTCCCAATGGACAAGTGGATTTAATAGGCCCAGATACACGTGGACCAATGTCCAAGAAAGATAGGACTGGACCTTTGGGAATCTTAATCGGATCATTAAATTCAAGGACTAGAAAACCTTATTGCTAACAGCATTAAACTGCTCCTAAAACGTCTTATTGTTCCTACTCAATGCAATTTTATCTCTGAGAAACATGGTATTGAAAACTCTATTATTGCGCAAGAAATCAATCATTCTATGGAGAATTAAAAAAGGCAAAAAGGGACTGATGACATAAAAGTAGATTTAGAAAAGGCCTACGATCGTTTAAGTTGGAGTTTTGTTGAAGATTCCCCGAGGGAGTTGGGTTTTTCAACTTATTATTATCTCTTCAAGTAGAATGAATGGTGACATGACTCACATCTTCACTGCCTCTAGAGGAACAAGACAGGGAGACTTGCTTTCCCCTATATTGTTGTTATTTGCATTGAAAGACTCTCTCATGTTTTTGAGGATTCTGTTGAAAAAGGAGATTGGAAACCTATCAAAAATAGTAGAGGGGGACATAGCATTTCTTGCTTATTTTTCTTTTCGCAAACAATTTAATTCTCTTCTCCCAACCCTCCTCTCCTCTGAGCAAATTAGCATTATCAAGAAAGGGAAAGAGGGAGGAGGGTTCAATGATTCAAACAACCAAGAGATTTTAGCAGCAAAAATAAAAACAAGGGGGGGTTGTAAAATGTAAATAACACAGACACAAAAACTTAAACCTGGGCAAGTACAAATAGCTCAACTAAACAAATTAAACCAAAATTCCTTAGACTTTGGCAAGGCTAAGTTATTCAGTCAGAATAAAATGAAATTAACAGTTACAACAGAAAATAACATAATACTATAATGAAGGAACATGCATATAGAAAAACAAGGATTGGACGAAAATTATGAAAAAGACCTAGTTGAAGTATAATCTCAGCTTTAAGGTTCTAGATTTGATCCTGGACATAAAAGATATATAATTTTACCATTTCATCTATAGATTGTTATAGTTCTCATAAAGCACTTTGAATCACCTTTTTCTTAAAATTAGATTGAATGGATCAAGCTGTACATTCATCTCCCCTTTTTAATCATTAATTCAAACAAGCAATGAATTTAAATCAATAAAAATATTAACAAAAGAAAAGCCCAATATTGACGGACTTGAGTTCACTAATTTAGACTCATTTAACCTCTAAGAAAAACAGATAGAGCCTGCAAGGCTCACTTTTTTTTTTTTTTTAACAGAATTTAAATTATTTTGTATATTAAATTTTATTTTATCTTATTTCATTACTTTTTAGATATAGAAAATTTGTAACTTTTAAATGAATATATAAATTTCTAATTTACATAAATAATATTGTGAATAAAATTAAATTAATAGAGTAATTTCATTAATAATTAAAGTTATTAGTAATTTAATAAAAATTATAAAAGATAATATTTTACAAGTATTAAATGTCTTTTAATGAAAAAATAATTGAAATTTTTTTATTCAAAAAAATTTAACATTTAATTAATTGAATATAAAACTTTTTTTTTTATAAAAGTAAAAGTGACACGCAGGCCATCATCGGAGGGTTTGAGCCGACATGTCACAAGCTTGGTCAGGTGACCTGTTTTAACAGTACAAATTCTTCATTGTATAACCCTAAGGTGATATGCAATTAGAATACACAGTGTCCTACTTATGCTATATGAACTAAACAATTCCGATTTCAGCTCAGGAAATTTGCTGTTAGTCAATTTGGCTATGGGCCGAAATAGCTAAGTAAAAAAAAAAAAAAGCAAATAGAGAGATAAGATTATCTATGAAAGCAGAAGATACATGGATGTAGAAGAAGATAGCAAAAAATATAAAGCACACTTTAGTCTCACAAATTCACCAGAAACCTTAGTTTCGATTTACCTCTAACTGGAAAGAAGGTTTAGCCACACATGGCCATTACAAATGCAGAAATGACAGAGAAGAAATTACAAAGGTAACTTGCATAAAATGGAGGTACACAAAAGGATAGAGAGAGAGAAGAAGAAGCTCCCCTCTCTCTTACAATTCTCTCCTCAAATGGGGCAAGGGAGGGAGCAGGAAGGAGGAGGGGATCGGAAAGTGTGGGTGGAGCCGTGAGAGGCGAAGAAGAAGAGAGGTTTTTTTAAAAGAAAAATTGCGGGATTAGGGTTTATTTAAAATTTTTTCCTTTGAATAAGTCTTTGAAAAATATAAAAAAACACTGCAAAAAAAAAAAAGAGCATTGGTGGCCGTTGCTGTAAAACAAGCATTCTGTTTGTCTTTGTCCTTAAAAACAAATAGAAGATCTACTATTTGAAAACCCACTTTAGATGTTAAGAGATCTCTTATAGTTGATATTAAGGGAGTTTCCTTCTCTAGTTGTACCTCTAATATGAATTAGGCCTTGCCTCTCTCTTGTTATTAAAAAGAAAAAAAATACAAGTTTAATTTATTTTAAAATTTTATTAATTTTCTGAAAAAAGTTGTTATTATATATATATATATATATATATATATAATACACATGCTATAGTTAATAATGAATATTTAATTATTATATAATTTTATAAAAATATATTTTGTGAATATATTCTTTGTTTCTAATTTTTTTTAATCATTTACTTTAAAGTTATTAAATTTAAAAACGTAATTGTTTTATAAAGTCAAAAATATTAGGAAGGAACCCGCCAAAAATTTGTCAAGAAGGAAGTGAAAAATTGCGCCTTTTTCTCCATCACTATGAGCGTGTCTTTTTAAAATGCATTTTATATTTAATTTTTCTATGTCTAAAAATAAATAAAAGTAAAGAAATGAAATCCTCTTAATGTGATTGAATAAAAATAATTTAATCTTCATAAAAAAAAACCAATAATTTAATCTACCGAGAATAGATGGTAATTAAAGAAAGAAAACTAGGCAGATTTAGGAATTTCTTATTATAACATCATTTAAAAGGAATATTATTCAAACAAATCTGGACAATATATTTTTTAGTATTATCGTTGAGGGTTCAATATTATTCTGCCATAGAACCTTTGAATAACATACTTCGCAGACGAAATTCTTTAAATAATTATCGTTAATTTTTTAGTAAAAATACACTAAAGCTATTCTTTTTATTATACATTATTGACCTTTCTCTTTTTTTTTAAAAAAAAATCTACATATTAAAATTTTATTATAAACATTATAATACTTGAAAAGTTTAAAATCAGTTGCCATATATAATTATTATACTTAATGTATAAAAACGTAAATAACGCGTATGTGAATGGTTTGACATTAATAGGCGGTTAGTAATTCTATACTCCTTCCACCTTCCAACCCATGATTTCAAAATATTCTATTGACTAAATATACAACTGATTCTCAGAAAATATTTTTTTCATTATTAGTCCCTAAAAATTAAGTGTGAAACAAGTTACTCCTTATAAATTATAAATTCTAATATAAAGCTTTTCTTTCTATATAGGACAAAAGTATAAATTTCTTATCTATGAAAAACTAAATAACAATTTGTAATAAATTCATACCATTTAAAAAATAAATCATGTAAACTTAACTTTTCAAAGACTAAACAATAAACCCATATATCTTTTAATGATTAAATTGTTAATGGTGTCAATATTATTTTGTCATCTTATTTTCATTCCATCCCTCCATTCTCAAAGGATTAAAGGAGGCACTCAAATAAGAAGGGCCTTTTCTTTGCTAATTGGATTAATTGATCTCGCACTTCATCAACAGCAAAACAGTTCAACCTAAGTAACTGCAACATGCTACCAAAAGAATGACAGCAGAGAGATGAAAACTCAGGATGTAGTAGCGTCTAATGTCAAGTTATGTACAAATAAATTTCCATCCACAAGTCCATAATTTACATGACATGTACACTTTGTGAGTTGAAACTGTTCAATATGTGCACAAGAGAAAGAAAAGAAGATTGAAGTTCTGGTGCATTAGATCAATGGAGAACCACCTGAAAAACCCAAAAAAGTTCAAATCAAATCATCTCAATCACAAATATCTGCCACCAAAAGGGCCTATATAACAATCAATGTCTCAGTAAAGACATAAATTATGCCCAATAAAGATGGGGCAAAAGAAAAACAAAAGTGCTATTATGCTTCCCAGACAAAAGCCACTGAAAAACTTCAAAGCTATACCCAGGCATGCATTTAATGGTTAATCAAATGAAAAAGTTTATGAAAAACTCAATCTTTTAAGAGTTACAATTCTCCAAACATATTATCGTTTCATAAATAATAATAATAATAATAATAAAATCTTTTACATAGATTTCGAAATAATTTGAAGGTGAAAATTTTCAACATCTAAAAGAAGTCGAGCTCTTTATAGACTTGTTCTAACCAAATTTATAACTTGTGCACAGGAATGAGCTATTAACTTGAAGTATTTACTAACTGGCTATGATGCATAGAACTACTCAGTAATGATTGATTTAACATTTTAATTTTTTTCCCAAAAAATAGGAAAGTATTTTATAACGTTTAAAAATTGGTTTACTGAATTTCTAATTAGGTCTTAGTTAAAGAGGATAAAAAGTATTTTCCCCATATAAATCTCTCGACTAAAGGGAATGTAGATTCTGGAAAATGTGGCATAACAATTTTAGAACCACAAGGACCATAGCAAATTAGCAATAAAACGCCTCGCCTCCTAGTTTGGTAAATTTAACTAGTTTAAACAAGACCTTATACAAACAACAAACTAGACGAAATCTTGGGTTATGATACATTTAAGTAAAAGGAATAATTACTGAATTCAAATAATAATACAATTGAAACAGAGATAAAAATTACCTCGGTCAATGGCTGGAGCTACCAAGATCAAAGTCCATGGTGTAGTCATACTCAATTGTTGGAATTACAGAGGCCATAAATTTCAAGAATAAGAATAGATACCTACAGAAATAAGTAACTGATTATGTCACCCCGTACAAATATTTGAAGAAATAGAAAGGATGAAAGATCAAAAGTTGCTTCCATTCTCAATTATTAGCAGTAACATTGGTTGAAAATGACATTAAGTAATGCCTAGGAACAAAAATTGCATATTATTTATTTATTTATTATTTTGTGAGAACCCAGAGTATCTCAAAGCCAGATTAGACTTAAGACTAATTCCCATCAAGCCAGGAGCATTTAAGGTTAAAGTCTTCTTAACAAATGTGCTTTGCAAATTTCAAACTTGTGTTTTCCTCCTTACGTGGGTGAGGGTACTCATCACCTCAACCAAATTGCACATTATTCACACAAACACACATAAGTGCACCTTAGGTTTACCAACTGAGCTCTTCATTTTCTTTTCTATGTTCAAGTGTTTAATATATTGCAATATTGTGACAACTAACTTGTAAATAATAACTATTCACCCTCAAGTATACCAAATAAAATTCCTGATTGCAATATTATTAAGCTCTTGGTTGCAGAAGCATTATACCAACAAATAGTTTGAATACTTCCTGGATTCTTAAGAACTCAAAGACATGTCAATTGTGGTAAACCAAGAACCAAGTCAAGGGGACTAATTCATCTCTCCAATGAAATTTGATGGATCCAACAATGTCATCAAAATCTATTGCAGAAAATTAAAATGATTGATAACATTATCAATTCGTTAAACACTGTTTTAAAATTTTTCTATACGGATGCCCAAGCACACTTACAAAATGGCTGCAGCAGTACTCAAGAGTCAAACAGCTCATAGAAATTGTCATTAGACAAGAGATCAAAGAAGTCCAATATCCACAAGTCAACTAGTAAAGCAAAAAATAACTAATGGGTAAAAAACAGTTGGGCATACTTGATAATAATCTCTGAAAAATCTCTAATCTATTGGTTATATGTCAGATTTCACCTAACTCAATATTAAAAGACTAATGGCTTGATACGCACTAAAGTGCAGTTGTTTCTATAATATAATTTTAAGTAATTTTTTGAATATAGAACTAAATTTTAGTAATTTTTATATTTAAAAATAATTAAAAAATATGAGAAGTTTTCCCACTCTCCCACATACATTATTAGCTTCTCTTTTTTATAATATAATTTATATTTCATTTTATAGATATGCTAATATATAAATTTGAAAACCATTAACCACAAGACCCCAAAGCTATATATAATAGTATAGAACTATAGATATTGATTATTCCTTCTCTAAGAAGGGGTTAAAAGTACATTTCCAACGAAAACATATTTGTGAAGCTCCTAGTTGAGAAGTACTTCTATGAAGTATGAAGCATGGATGATGAATCCATTATGAGTGGTTTCCTATACATCTAACCAGACAAAATGCTAATTCAGGCCATACAGAGTAATTGAATACCAATACAACGGTAAATGATGTGACTGAGGAAAAAAAAGATTTACTTGTCAACTTCTGGTTCAACACCACGTGACATCAAGACATCAATGATTTTCTTCATCACTGCTCCATGTCTACATGGATGAACAGATGCATGCTTCCCAGGCAAGTGAGGGTGGTCCTCAATTGTTACCTGCATATACTTTTAAGTTAGAATAACTGATAACTGACATAAATTTACGGAAACTCCAAAACATAAAATAGACAAATAAATTAAGAAAATGTATGAGGACGAATAGTCAAAACTTTATGAGCCCACAACTAACATGCATTCCTTGAATGACTTGTCCGTAAATACATATGTTCAATTCTGGTCAAATACATATGAACTTCAAAAGTCATGTCTCACCGTTTTGCGTGCATGGTCTTGACTAACATCTTCAAGTACAAGTTCTGGTTGCAAAAGCATCCTTGACTGCCACAAGACAGAAAATGGTATTTAAAAAATAACTACATCTGGTTTCCAACATATACAATTTTTTTTTCGTTGATAACAGTGGTATCCGGACGGCATTTTCCTTATTTTCAGGGCCCAACCGACTAGCCCACAGGGCCCAGAGGCATGACCAGGAAAAACCCCCATACCCCCTTGGCACTAAGGAGGATCGAACCCAAGGTCGTGCATGCAACACAACCCTTTTACCACTAGGTCAACTCCTTGGGGGTTATTTCCAACGTGTACAATTGGATTTGGTGAAAGAGTAAAAGACAACAATATGTTTCCATAACCACCTACACAACGTTAATAATAAAGCATCAAGTGAATATACTATTAGGACAATTATTTTCAATGTCCCAGTAATAGTATGATAAATGATAAATTTTAAGAAATAAAAACAAGCAGTGGAACTTAAACAAATTATGATATCAAAGCCAATAAAGAGACACGCATGCACGAAAAAGAAAAAGAAGCAGACACACAATGACACCAAAATACAGTTATAGTCAAGGCTGCCCTGGTCTAGCTCCTCTTTGTTTAAAGCAAGTATGAACATTCAAGGATGTAACAGGGGCTAGCAACGAAGTTGAGTATAATAGCATGCTAAAAACAATCAAGTGAACACAATGCCCAGCCATTCAATGCAAATTGAAGTTTAATGCTCAACATAGCAGCTTAACCATAAAATTTTACTGCATAAGATCAAATAATGACTTTAGTAAAACATCTTACACTACAAAATGGCATAAGTTATGTCACATTGAAAGGAACACAATACCAGCATATACTACTTACGTTAAGGCACTTTTCCTTTCTTTTTTCCTCTCTTATATCAAATACAACATACAAAAAATTTTCCAAATATATCAGAGTAACATAGTAAAATTGCCGAAAGTGGAGATGCAATCAAAGGTATATCACAAATACAGCAAAGAAACATTTACATAATGTATACTATACATCAATTTAGTGTTAAGAATATAAAGAATGGAACAGTGCAAATCATTCCACGCTCATTCACTACATCTGGAAAGCTATAACATTTTTATACTGTTCATCCACAAACCAGATTTTTTTTTTTTTTTGGTTGGCTGGACATCTCAGGGTCATATCCAATGGGATACATCTTGAGATGCATGTTTTAAAAGCTTCAGTATCGATCAATAAACTGAAATATATGCAGCAAGGCTCAAGTGAGAACACTGACCTCATCATATCCAGTAAGCCACACTCGAGGGGTTTGGTAATATTTGTCATAGCTGCAAAACAAGCAAAGTCCAGCTCCTTTAAATCATCACCAGAACACTAATTGGTTTCTACTATAAAGTAGGTAACAGATGGACCACAATTATAATCAGTCAAATATATTTATGACATCATTGCATGACAATAAAATAGAGCAATTTCTATAAAGAGGGGAGGGTGCAGCGAAATAAAACCAACCGAAAATAGAGGGTAGCATTTATCATATGACAGTCAAGAAGATCTATATTGAAACTGATCTTACGTGATGCTGATGTCATATGTTCGGGTTCGAAGAATATTATCATCATCGGGCTCGTGGGCTACTAGATATGTGGACTGAAGAGTTGCATCCATTTAGCAGAACAACATACAAATGACACAAATCAAAATTGTTCATATCAATAACAGATAAATGGCAACCATAAAAGCATGTTATTTAAAAGGAATTGAGATTATGCAAAATTTTATGAACGGGCACAAAGAATTATGCAAGTGAACAAAAACGTCATGACTGAAATATTGAAGTTAAGGCTCATATTCAGGTATTCCATAATGCGCTCACACATTTAGAGTGAAATTGTAAAACTATGTATTGTACACAAGCGTGGGTGGTGGTATGAGTAAGTCCCAAAACCAAGGGCATTAACATATGGTAGTATACAGTTCGAATGTAGTGATTCAAATACACTGATTTATATTTTTAACAAAATATACGTAAATATACAGTTGAAATGTTGCATACAGTGCAATGGACTTCCAAAATCAGGATCCTACAGGCCAACTGTCACATTTTACTTTGATCATCTCACCAAGAATTTGATTGCTTCAATAAGTTTGACCACATACAATCTTTCAGAACCTCTCTCAAGTTTCTCATTCTATTTCATAAAAAGGTCAGTCCATACGTTTTATTAGTCAAAAATTGAAGAAAAAGGCGAAGAGGATGTAAGCAATGCATATGGAACTTGCAGTCAAAAGAGAATTGTATAATAACATAAATTGAAATTCCAGTCTAAAAGAGTTGTAAGTGGGGCAACACAGTATAAGGAGCTTAATTTACTCTGGGACAGTGGCCCTTAACCCCTTGGCGAGGAAGAGAAAAAGCTTCTTCAAAATGGGACTAAAATTCTGCTCCTATTAACACAAGGGAAGATATGGGGGTTTATACAAAGGGAAGGAAGACCAAAATTTGAGGACCAATATATGCAGCAAGACTTGACTGATGAACAAAAGGAAGAGGAATAAAGCAATTAACACTCTATTCCTAACATAATATGATCGTCCAATCTGAACTTATAAACGCCCAAAAGTTGACAGCACAAATATCATTTTCATTTCTATTTTCTGGCCAAAAATTACTTTTTCCAATAAAAACAGTTCAAAAGAGTATAGGAAATAAAATACAATAGAAACTTACTTTCAGACCCGGATCAATTCCTACTTTCCTAGTAACCCTCAAAATTATAACAAGACCTTAGTCTTGCTTTTATCATATTTTTAAGGGCACAAAATGCATTTACTCCTGGTCTTCTATAGAAAACAATTCTTTAACCAGGCTGTAGTTGGAACATCAGTAATAAATCAGATTTAAGCAATCAAATCCCTATTGAACAGCCATAAAAATTGAAAAAACTCATCCATCACTCTGTTCTTTTGTTTCTGACCCTCTAAACAGGACTTGAGTAGCTCACTTGGATGGGAAAGCAATACAATATTAAATGATTACGTTCAAGTGATTCATAGAGGCCCCCAGAATAAAGAATGCGGTATCAACTTACAGGATCTGTTTCAATAATGTTGTCAGCTTCTTCAAACTCTGCCATATCTGGTATATCCTCTTCCTCCTCACCTCCCATGTAGGAAGCAATTGGCTTAATGGAACCCTTTTTGCTGATTTCTAGGCTTTCCATGGAAGGTAAATTCTCATCCTCATCAGATTTGCTTTCTAAAAGGAAAAATAAAAATTCAAAGGCATAAGATCAAATTAATAATGCAAAAGAACAATAAGCAAGACTTCAATCAAAACATACCCTTAGGTTTCCCATGAGTTGCCAGCCACCCATCATTATCATCATTGTCAAGTAAAACTTCTCCTCCAGTAGCTTCATATTCTTCTTCTACAGATGCAGCTCTTCGAAGACAAGGCACTGTTAAGCAGCTTCAATTAGAACAACTATAATTGAGGGAATAGAGCATACAAAAGAGAGGTTAGAGTGCATCTGCTTCAGTAAGGGATAATTAAATCATTAAAGTTAAAAATAGCTCCCATTCAGCTCCCAGGTTCTAGCTCAGATTACCCCATCATGTCCTCCAACCCAAAGCTTACATCACCAAAAGTTAATTTAAAAATCTATAATCCACCATGCATATGGCACTAATGATGAGATCATATTAATGCAACGTAATGAGTGGAATGGTTGGTCAATTGCAGTTAGAGCTCTCCTGCATCAAATTAGACAGAGTGGGGGCAGTACATTATGCCCACGTTTGACATTCCAAAATACAGAAAATCTAGCGTAGCAACAAAGCAATAAGCTTAGGTCTCTCTCTTCTCATAAACATTACACCTTATTTCTATATTGTTCTATGATACCATTATAATGGCCTAATCAACTTCATTATGTAAAGCAAATTATGGAAATAGTCAAATGACCACACTTGTTTAACTGTGATCATAACTGATAGGTGTTCTGCATAAGACTCTCAAGAATGTATAGCTTACTTTAGAAAATTAACTTCATGATTAATTTACAATATTCATCACCAATACTTGGTTTCCCAATATCACTAACAGCAAGCTGAAGACAGATAGAATACAGCATAACTAGGGGAAGCACAAGTAGAATTAGTGTCCTGCAGTTCAGAAAGAAAAAAAATAACTGTTTCTGGAGACTGAAAACAACCGAAAGAAATGGCATGAAAGGTGTATTTCATTCATTGGTCTTACTATTCCTAGTAATTAAGAATTGTTTCTCTGGTGGTAAATACGGCTTCCTCTTGCTTGGCTCCCCTGATTCCCTATTTTGCACGGTGAAAAATAGAACACATAAGCATGCAGTAGTAAATCTGCGAAGCTCAGAAAGCCTGTAGGATTTTATTCTGGACATTTATTGTATTCACGTGGATAAAGAAAATTCAATATTTGTTAATAGCTAATCGACCTAAATCCAACTCGGGTCCCCAACCCTCAGTCACATCACAATCACACCAGACTATCCCCTAACAAAAAATAACATACCTATTCTTGACTAAAATTTCTTCCACAAGTTACAATTTTATCAAAAATAAAGCTTCAAATTGAATACTCATAAGAAACAATCCAGAACACCCTCCCCAGTCATAAAAGGGAAAAAATACGAAAATTTTTGAATAATTTTCCGAAAAAGCAGATGGGTAAGTCAGTAAAATACCAAGACCAGGTGGGGCATTTAGCAACGAGATTATCGCCGGCGACAACGAACTCGCTGACACTGAGAACTCCTTTTTCTTTGAAGGCTGAGGCAGTTCGAGGGCCCGTGATTCTCTCCACAGTGCCTTTGAAAGCTTCGTGGAGTCTCTGGGACAAAACCATCTCTACCTCAAATTTGGCAAGTTGTGATGTGAGAGAGATTGCCAAAGGAAGAGAATGAAAGGACTTCAGTGCAAAAGACAAAGGCTTGGACTTTTCCAAAACAATGGTAACAGACTAACAGTAGGTGGGGCTCATCATCTAATTTTAAAAGATATTATTGAATAAATATTATTTTGGTTCGATTTTATTCTTCTCAAGTTAACTCAATTTTATTTTTATTCTTTTAATTTAATTTATTTTAACTTAATCTTTTATTTTAACTTAATCTTTTATTTTAACTTAAATATCACCTTGTTCTCTCAATTTTAGTAAAGAAAAATGCAGGAAAATGAAAGGGAAAAAATCTCTTTAAGGATCAATGCAAAGTAGGTCCCCTTATTTCAGCCTTTAAGAAATAAAAGATTTGTTTGGATGTATTTTTGTTTTTTGTATTCTGAAAACAAATTTAATAAAATTATTTTACAAAATAATTTTTAAAATAAAAATATAATTTAGATAATTTGTTTTGAAAACAATTTTAAAATTTTCAGAGTATTTTATTAGAATAAAATTGATCAATTAATGAGATTGATTAGATAAAATTTTGACAAAACTTATTTAATTCAATTAATTGTTAGATAATTATAATAGTCATCAATACTAACCAATTACATAATATTACAATATATTGAATATATTATATATTATGTATTACATAATAAGTTCTATATTTTATATTTATATTTTATAGGTAATAATTTTTTATTTTTAATAAAATACTAAAAAGTAAAAAGGAATTCATTTTACGTTTGGAAATATCTATTTTATTATTGAGATTTGGCAAATAAAGAAATTTAATGTTCAAATTTAAATTTTTTTGAGCTTTTTTTTTAAAAAAATTATCTAATCCAATACAAACTGATTATAACTAGATTAGATTAGTTTAAATTGATCAGATTAATTAGATAAAATTTCTTGTTATCCAGTTAAATCATACTAGTTGATCCAAGTGACCAAACGGATGAACACTCCCAACATGATGTAGCATTTAAATTTAAAGCAAGTTAAAATGGTCTCTTAAATTTTAAATTCATTTCATAAGGGCCCTTTTTTATCTCTCTTATGTTAACCACGTTGATACATCTCTACATTCTACTAAAAATTAGTAATCTTTTTTAAAAAAGCTAAATTTATCATTTTCATCCTTATAAATTTGAAGTTTTAAGCTTCATTTATTTGTACTTAATGAAAATTTGAATTTGATTCATTCAAATTTTAGACCATTAAGTGCATTTGTTATTTTTTAAATATTTTTAAACACTTAATAAATCTGAATACATCTTAATGAATCTTATGACAAATCTTAATACTATTTAGATGTACTACTTATTTTAGGTAAAAATGCACTTTTCACCTATACATTTTGTCTCATGTGTACTACATCTCCCTTAAACTTTAAAATTTAATAAATAACCCCTCAAACTTTAGAGTTTGTGCAAGGCAACCATTTTGTTAAATATTTTGTTAATTAGATTAACAATCTATATTTATTTGTTAAGTTTTGAATTTTTTTATTCAATTTATAATTTTCTTTTTTAATTTTGATTTCATCGTTTTTTTATAATATATATTTAATTACTAATTTATTTAAATATTATTTGTTAATAATAAAGAATTTCTATGTACTTAGATGTTAAAAAAAAATAAGCAATATTAATCATTTAGTAATCAGATTCAAACATAACATCTTAATATTCAAAATGTATTTAGTTTTAGACATCTTAATCTTTGAAAATATATATATATATATATATATATATATATATATATATATATATATATATATATGCGCCCTTTAATTTAATGGCAAAAAGTACCCTATTTGTCTCTTACATTTGTTGTTGGTTTAAATTTTGTCCCATATATTTAATTTGTGTCAATTTTGTCTCACTTGTTTACAAAAAGGTGTCAATTTCATCTTAATTATAATACCATTAAAATCATTAACGAAAAATGCTGACATGTCCGCACATGTGGACAATGACCCATCAGATGTTGCCAACATGTAATTTTAGGTCTCAATTTCATCCCTCATGTTTGGGATAAGTTTCAATTTCATCCCTCAAGTTTGAAGTGAATTTCAATTTCATTCTTTATGTTTGACGTAAGTTTCAATTTTGTTCCACTTGTTTAATTATAAAAGTGTGAACTTCTTCCCTATTTTAAAGTATATTGTCTAAACCATTGACAAATTTCAATTTCATCCCTTATGTTTAATGTAAGTTTCAATTTTATTCCACTTTCTAATTATAAAAGTGTGAATTTCTTCCCTATTCATAGTGGATAATATCATGTGCTCCTCATTATTCCAACCTTAACCATTAAACTTGTAAGGCCTTGGGGGCTAATATCCCTTAGGGTTTGGCTTTGTTGTTATCCACTACGAATAGGGAGGTCTAAAGTCAATGTCAGCCACACATTCCTTCTTGGCCTCAAGGAACTTCCTAAGGTCGTCCTTCATCACATACTTTGAAGTTTGGGCAGGTAGAACTTGGGATGCCTTTGGTTGTATGTCATTCCCTTCCTGTTGTGGTCAGGTTCCTCCTCGGCTAGATTTTTAAGTACTTATTTAACCTCATTCTCTACATGGGATACTTATAGGAAAGGGTTTGACTTGTCAGTTGAATGACATGACAACTATATTCTGCAAACAGGGCCACAATTCACAAAAGGGGTTGAATTTACGGGAATGTGATGTCATGGGTGCTGGATGACTTTAAAAAAATGGGGAATGTTGCAATCATAGGTATGATAGCTTATTGAAGTGGTGGTGCGAGCCAAGTTAGCAGGTCAAAGATAGAGTGAGCTCAATAAAAAAAAAATCCTATTTTATTAAGAAATAAATTTGTGTCTAGCTTACCTAAGTGATTGTGCATAGCACAAAGACCTTCTCCTCCAGTCATACCAGGCCACTCCTCAAGATTGTTCCCAAGGAAGGAGAGTGAAGACCACTCATTCACGGCATCCCCAACCTTGTCTAAATAATTGGGAGCCACATATGGCACTTGGCCTACGCCAAACCCACTCTAAGAACGTTGCTTACTTGCAAAGTCAGTAAAGCCTTGGCGTGATATTTCCCAAATCAACACTGCATTGACTCTAAGGGAGTGAGCATCCTCATTCACACTCTAATTCACCTCAACCTTCTTAAGAGGTGGAGAGTGAGGTACTTAGTTTACTATCCAAGAGATAGATTCACATGGTACTTTGAAACACTTAGCTCAGTAGAGTACATCACTGGGGGTGGTCAAGCATCAAAGGTGTCTCAGTACCAAGGTACTTGATTTTAAGAAGGCTTGGCACACCTTGCATGCTTACCTTGAGCATATGACATCTATGCATATTTGTAATACCCGAGATTTTTTTTTAGTTATTCACAATATTTTTTAAATTTGGGGAATTAAATTATTTTTTTAATGAAACTATTGAGAACTAAATTGAGATTGAAAATAAAAGGAAATAATGAAAATAAATAAGTTTGGCTATTGGAAAGGATTATGAATTTCTACAACAATAAATTTTTAAGGACTTATTTGAAAAGTTATATTAGGTTATGATGTGATTTTATTTTAGTGAAAAGGATAACACTTAGAGAATAAATAATTGTGGGCTTTTAGGAGGCATTAGGAATTTCTCTACAAAGCTCATAAGGACCCAAATGAATTAGTATTTTGAAGAAGGATTGTTTTATGAAATTTGACCCATAGAGTAGGATTAGTGGAATGGGTGGAGTTGTACACGTGTAACCCACTACCCTTTCTTGTTTTTGTTGTGATAGATACATTAGGAAAAATAAAAGAATCTGTTGCAATAAGAGAAAATAGAAGACAGAAGTAGATAAGAAAGCGAAAGAGAGAAAGAACCAAGAGAGTGATGATTTTTTTTTCCCTTTCCTTTGTTTTCTTCCTTTTGATCTCCCCTGCACCTAACTAAGATCAGAAATGATGAGAGAGAGAGAGAAAGAAGAAAAGAGAAGTCTTATGGAGATCACCTCTTCTCTTTTCTGTCATGAAGTGAGGTTCATCTTCTTCTCCTCTTCTTCTTTTTTTTTCCATGTTTTCCTATCCCCTTCACTTTTTTTGTCATGAACTAAGAACCCTAGAGACCAAATTGATGGAAACATGTTCATGGGTGTGATTCTTACCATAAAATAGAGTAAGGTAACGGTAAGCTTGAATCTTTTGAATCTATGAGTTTAATTCTTTTCCTTTTGTTTAGTCTTCGGGTAAAGGTGATTATACAAGCTATTATAGATTAAAAATGAAGAAAAATGAAAATAAGGCATGAATTAAGAAGCAAAAATCAAAGGAATCAGTAAGGAGATAAAGAACAAAGCTGATTATGTTTCTGCAGAATTTTTCTTTACTACTAAGAATTATTTGGACTGTTTGAGGTATCAAACGAACTTCAATGGTCATGAATTTTGGTGTGCCATTGGATATGTGTCTAAGATTATGTTAATTTATTTCAAAATTTTTTGGGTTCGTTTAGTACCCTTAATGTACCTGAAACAGTAGCTAAGAACTAGAGAATATAAAACAAGATTGATATGTCATGCTACTAATTTTGTATATTTTGGGTGACCAAATGAAGGTTTTAAATCTTAAAATTTTTATGACTGACTCTTGAAGTCTTAATTAATCAAACTGGAAAGTTTCAAGCTCATTAAAATTGGTTTGCTTAGTCAAATAATCATGAGAACAACACTTTGTTCAATACAGAGCAAGTCTGGGCAGTTTAAGAAATTGATTTGGTTTTGGTAATTAAATACCTCAATTTGATCTGAAAGTTTTATGGTATTTAGATAAGACATGAAACTAATGATTTGCAAAATTTCATGGCGTTTGAACATGATTAACTAAGTCTAAAACACATAACATTGTACCTATTCAGAATTTAGACAGCTTTGACCTACAGTTACTAAAAGGGTCTTTATTGAGAACCAATGATAGAATTAAATTCTGAAATTGTAATTCTAGTATGTCAACATACTAACAAGGCTCTATACCAAATTTCATAATTTTTGGAGCTATATTTAATTCCCAGAAATTTCTTAAAAATTGGTTTTGATTTTAACCTCAAAATGAAATAAAGTTAAACGATTAATATATTATGTTCTGAATTGATGTTGATACTTGCTAGAATTAATTTCTAGGTTGACGATGAGGCTCTTAGCATCTCTTTTTTTTTTTTAACTATAAAGTGTAGAAATATAGCTTGGACTCCAGGTGAGGGATCTAGTCTTGCCTTGTTTGATTTATTTTTAGAATTTTGATTTCTAGAGATGTAATAAAGTAATGAATGAATATATTTTCTATATATTTGAATTGAACTTGCAAAGGAAATGCATGTGAATGATTGATGATTATGAATGACATGGATTTATTAAAGTGCATGATGTGCATATAAATGCTCTTGTTTGTGCATGTGATTGTATTTGAAAGAAACAGAGATTTCAAATACTTTTACGTCCCTTTGAGGGCAGGGGTGAAATAAGGTTGAATTGCTTTAACATCCCTTTGAGGGGCGATGAAATAAGATTGATGCCTACAGGCGAGGATATAGCCTACAGGCAGGATATGTCTATGGGCAAAGATAGAGCCTACGGGTAGAGGATATAGCCTACGGGCAAGATATGCCTACAGGTAGGGATATAGTCTACGGGCAGGATACACCTTCGGGCAGGGATATAGCCTAAGGACAAGATATGCCTTTGGGCAGAAACATTGCCTACGGGTAGGATGATGTCTTCGGGCAGGGTACATGTAAATATTTATGAACTCTTATATAATATTTTCCTCTATACACATATTTACTTCATAAATTATTTATGTTATGGGTACTCATAGGTTCATGCAAGATTATATATACTTTTGGCATGCATAGTTGAATGTGTGTAATAGGTAGGACTAATTTTTATGGTGAGCCAAGTGGACCGGACTCACCCCCTCACAGTTTCAGGTATAGAAGACTTTTTAGCTTCAATGACGTAAATGCCAAGAATACCTCCCATTTTGTTCAGAGTAAAGGCATAATACCTCAGTTTATGTTAAGTTGTATAATTCTAAAAAAGCTCTATAATTGGATAGATGATATTAGGATATTATATTTGGATATATATGTGTGGTACTTTAAGAATGTTTGAATAAACATCAATAATGAATATCTTAAATACTTATTTAAGATGAATGAAATATAATTTTTCTTTTCTTTCAAAAAGCATTGTATTTTTATACGTAGAAATTATTTATATATAAAACTAATATGTTTGTGGGAACCAATAGTTGAGTTAGACTTATGGAGGTGAGGTGGAATTCACCTTCCGTGCCGATCATGTGCTCGAATTTTGAGATGTAACAAAGATGGTATCAGAGGATTGGGTTTAGGTCTCCTACTGATTACAGAACTAGGTAACCTTAGTGGGTCCTATTCTATCGTTGTGAACTTGGGAACAACTATAGAGAGACTGCTCCACCGAAGGTCTTGTAAGATATTTTCATTTCCTTTCCCTTCGAGACTTGTCTTTTCTTAAGAACTATGTTTTTAGTTTTAGTTTTGGACAGGTGTAGCTACACTTTTGAATTTGGTAATGGAAAGGTTGTTATTTATTTTGATTCTATTACCATTGGTTCAAGATTTTTATGTGATGAGTTTTATAAGCTAAATTTGTGATTGATTTTGTATAGTTAATCTCTTGTATCCTTCTTTTTTTTTATTATTATTATTATTATTATTATTATTATTATTATTATTATTATTTCTTATTTGAGAGTACCATCCCACAAAAGAAACCACTGGTATTAAAAGCTGAAGGATTACATTGCCAAAAAAAAATTACTAATGCATGAGTAATCTATTGGCGAGGTGACCTCAGATTAGGAGGGTTGTATTGCAACATCATCCCTCAGCCATTCCTTGGAGTGAGAGACAGAGCAATGTCACGGAGAGTAGTGTAAATCTCATTCATACAATCAACACTTCTTTGTTGTTGATTGCAGAAGCACTGGGTGGACCAATAGAAGAGCTTATCTATTCTCGAAGTCATTGCTGCATTATGGAATTTAGCTAACTTCTCCAGGTCCTTTATCATCTTCTTCAGATCCTTTACTCTTGCTCTAGACGAGCGATTTTGTCTTCCGAGTTACACCCCATGCTAATCTCCTTAGGTTTCTCATTCTTCTTCTTCTTCTCCTTTTACTTCTCTTGAGACCTAAACACAAGTTTAAGTCGAGTTCTTCTTCCTTGGCCTCTGTCGTGAAATCAATGAACTCCCTTGTAGCCATGATTTGCAAGATTTAGAAACTTGTGTAGGAATATGAGGAGAAAGGAATATAGGAAAGTTGTAGGCTCAGAGATGATTACTCTTTGTAGTATGGTAATTGAGAACTCTGGGACAGTTTTTATAGAGAAAAATTAGGACTTAGAGTAAAAAAAAAGATATGTATTCACCCTACCCCTACATGCTTAACCTATAGATTTTTGCAAGCTGGACGCCAGAAGTCTAGGGTAAGCATACACATCAATAATGTGCTGCATTAATGCTGAAACCACGAAAGTCAATTTTCTATGGATTTGCTATTGATTCAATTTGTTTTGATTGAAAATTTTAAGATTTAGTGAAATGGTGATGAACTGAACTGTATTTATTTACTTTGTGGTGTTTCTGTTGAAAGCCATCAATAAAGTATAATATACATGATTAATTGAATCAATCTGTGATTACATGTATTTAAGAACATATGATATGTATGTCATTCATGCATAATGAGTGAAGGCTACGGCCAAGAATAATATATAATGATTCGACTTGCACTCATAGAGAATGAGAAGTCAAAAATTTAAAATGACTTGAATAAAATGAAATGTATAGAAGATGATGCATCTTCATTTTTACACATATGTACATATAATACTCTTGTGGACAAATGAAAGGCAATAATTTCCTTGCACTATGATTATGCTTGATACATGCGACTATAAGCAGTTAACTTTATTTTTTTTTACATATATAATTTGAAAATGTGTAAACCTATAGCAAAGACACGGATTAGAAACCAAGATAATGCTAGTATGAGACTACCCGATCATGGAGTGATATCGTGATATGAGATTACAAGATAAGACAAGTATAGAGTGAGGAAGTTATAGATTGAAGCGGCGATTAGCCAAAATTTTTTAGGAAATATTTGACTTGTGTTGATTGCATAAAATTATATTTACTATTTACTTGCATGTCCGACATCAATTGCTAGCATTTTAATGTATGTGATATGTAAACTTTTAAGGAGTGGCATATAAGTTGTGGTGACTCTAGTTCGAGGGGCTTCGGGTTTCATATAAATCTTGCATGCTCGTTACCACATTCATCACACTAAGCAAATATGCTTCTTTCATTGTATACCTATCCTCAATCTTCATTCCTTTCTCGCTTGAACTTATTTCTGAGATCTCTAGAGCAATGGCCAACAATAAATCTTTGAACATGAATTTTGAGACCGACAACGTAGAGCTTGATTTAAATCCAAGTCTCAGAAACAACAAAGGGAAGAGACCTGTAAATGGGTTACCATAAATTAAGAAGAGAAAGAGGGATGCAATAGAGCTGGAAGATGACAGCACTGCAACATCCTCAGAAAACAAGCTTGCGTTCCTAGAGTCTAAGATAGAGAGCCTCCAACATGAGATAGAAGACCAAAAGAGGCTAATAAATCATCTCTTTGAAGACCAAAGAAACTAATAAATCATTGTTTCGAGGAACTAGCTAATCGAGTTGATAGACATTCGATGTTTGCAACTCAAAACTTCCATGATCAATAAGCAAGATGTATTGATTGTATGAACAGAGTAAATTTTGCTCTTCACCAAATTTCTTGGGTTCTTTCTCCAAAAACCCTTTTTGGGCTCCAACAATTAGCTTCCTTCTTAAGGTCTGAAGCACTTTCCTCTTCTAGACTTAAAGCATCTTCTTCGTCTTAGAAAACTTATATGAAAAATATTAGGAATTTCTACAACAATAAATTTTTAAGGACTTATTTGAAAAGTTATATTAGGTTATGAGGTGATTTTATTTTAATAAATAATAGTGGGCTTTTAGGAGGCATTAGGAATTTCTCTACAAAGCTCATAAGGACCCAAATGAATTAGTATTTTGAAGAAGAATTGTTTTATGAAACTTGACCCATAGAGTAGGATTAATGGAATGGGTTGAGTTTTACATGTTTAACCCACTACCCTTTCTTGTTTTTGTTATGATAGATACATTAGGAAAAGTAAAAGAGTGTGTTGCAATAAGAGAAAATGGGAGACAGAAGTAGATAAGAAAGCAAAAAAGAGAAAGAACTGAGAGAGTGATGATTTCTGTTTTTTTTTTGTTTTTTTACCATTTCCTTTGTTTTCTCCCTATCGATCTCCCCTGCACCTAATTGAGATCAGAAATGATGAGAATGAGAGAGAGAGACTAAAAGCTAGGGAGATGGAAGGAGAAGTTTTGCTATGGAGATCACCTCATCTCTGTTCTGTCATGAAGCGAGGTTCATCTTCTTTTCCTATTCTTTTTCTTTTTTTCGTTTTCCTCTCCCCTTCACTTTTTCTATCATGAACTAAGAACCCTAGAGACCAAATTGATGGAAACATGTTCATCGGTGTGATTCTTACCCTAAAACAGAGCAAGGTAACGGTAAGCTTAAATCCTTTGAATTTATGAGTTTAATTCTTTTCCTTTTGTTTAGTTTTTGGGTAAAGGTGATTATACAAGGTATTACAGATTAAAAATGAAGAAAAATTAACATAAGGCATGAATTAAGAAGCAAAAATTGAAGGAATTAGTAAGGAGATAAAGAACAATGATGATTATGTTTCTGCAGAATTTTTCTTTACTGTTAAGAATTATTTGGACTATTTGAGGTACCAACGAACTTCAATGGTCATGAATTTTGGTATGCAATTGGATATGGTGTCTACAATTATGCCTAATTTATTTCAAAAATTTCTGGGTTGGTTTAGTACCCTTAATATACCTAAAACAGTAGCTAAGAACTAGAGAATATAAAACAAGACTGATCTATCATGCTACTGATTTTGTATATTTTGGGTGACCAAATGAAGGTTTTAAATCTTAAAATTTTTATGACTGACTCTTGAAGTCTTAATTAATCAAAGAAATTTTCAAGCTCATTAAAATTGGTTTGCTCAGTCAAATAATCATGAGCACAACACTTTGTTTAATACAGAGCAAGTTTGGGCAGTTTAGGAAATTGATTTGGTTTTGGTAACTAAATACCTCAATTTGATATGAAAGTTTTATGGTATTTAGATAAGACATTAAACTAATGATCTGCAAAATTTCATGACATTTGAACATGGTTAACTAAGTCTAAAACACATAACATTGTACCTATTTAGAATTTAGACAGCTTGCTTATAGTTACTAAAAGGATCTTTATTAAGACCAAATGATAGAATTAAATTCTGAAATTTTTATCCTAGTATAGCAACATACTAAAAGGCTCTATACCAAATTTCATAATTTTTGGAGCTATAGTTTATCCCCAGAAATTTCTTAAAGATTGATTCTAATTTTAGCCTCAAAATAAAATAAATTTAAATGATTAATATATTATGTTCTGAATTGGTATTGATACTTGCTAGAATTAATTTTTAGGTTTATGATGAAGCTCTTGGCGTCTCTTTTTTTTTTAGTATAAAGTGTAGAAATATATCTTGGACTCCAGGTGAGGGATCTAATCTTGCCTTGTTTGATTTATTTTAGAATTTTGTTTTCTAGAGATGTAATAAAGTAATGAATGAATATATTTTCTATATATTTGGATTGAACTTGCAAAGGAAAATGCATGTGAATGATTGATGATTATGAATGACATGGATTTATTAAAGTGCATGATGTGCATATAAATACTCTTGTTTGTGCATGTGATTGTATCTGAAAGAAACAGAGATTTCAGACACTTTTGCATCCCTTCGAGGGCCGGGGTGAAATAAAGTTGAATTGTTTGACGTCCATTTAAGGACATGGGTGAAATAAGGTTGAATTGCTTTAACATCCCTTTGAGGGTGGGGTGAAGTAAGGTTTATGCCTATAGGCAAGGATATAGCCTACTGGCTAGGATATTGCCTACGGGTAGAGGATATAGCCTATGCGCAGGATACGCCTACGGGTGGGGATATAGCCTACGAGCAGGATACACCTTCGAACGAGGATATAACCTACTGACATGATATGCCTTCAGGTAGAAACATCGCCTTTGGGTAGGATGACGCCATCGGGCATGGTACATGTAAATATTTATGAACTCTTTTATAATATTTTCCTCTATACACAATTTACTTCATGAATTATTTATGTTATGAGTACTCATATATTCATGCACAATTATATGTACTTTTAGCATGCATAGTTGAATGTGTGTGATAGCTAGGACTAATTTTTATGGTGAGCCAAGTAGACCAGACTCACCCCCTCACAGTTTCAGGTATAGAAGACTTTTTAGCTTGAATGATGTGAATGCCAAAAATACCTCCCCTTTTGTTTAAGGTAAAGGTATAATACCTCAATTTATGTTAAGTTGTATAATTCTATAAAAGTTTTTTAATCGGGTAGATGATATTAGGATGTTGTATTTGGATATGCTTGTGTGGTACTTTAAGAATATTTGAATAAACATCAATGATAAATATTCTTAAATACTTATTTAAGATGAATGAAATATAATTTTTCTTTTCTTTCAAGAAGCGTTGTATTTTTATACGTAAAAATTATTTATATATAAAACTAATATGTTTATGGGAATCTATAGTCAAGTTGGGCTCAAGGAGGCGAGGTGGAATTCACCTTTCATGCTGGTCATGTGCTCAAATTTTGGGACGTGACAATATTTACTCTTCGATAGACATATTTATTGGGTTTTCTTGAAGAGGGGAACCTTCTTCATTCTTAATGCTAGGGGGTGCTACTCCTTGGATGCTATGAGGCACTCTTCCTTGATTGCTAAGGGACACTCACCCTTGAATTTGAAGCTCAGGAACTTTAATTTCAATATTTAAAATCTGTAAGAACCTTCAATTCATAAGAAGTTAGGCCTTTTCTACCTAATTTTTTAGTCATTATTTTATATTCCTCAATTCTAATGGGCCTAGATATAAATCATAGATATAAACTTGAAAGGAAGATATTGTCGAACAATTGAGAGGAAGTATAATTGCCTTTAAACCAATCGAAGTTGCTTAAATATGTCCCTAATCAATAGCTGCTTCTGTCAAAGACTTAAGTAATTATAGGAGTTAGGAGTTTGCAACATGCGAGACTCTTATAGGTTTTTGTAGAATTTGAGATTGATATATATCATATTAAGTGTATCACTCTATATAGACACAGCACAATTGTCCATATAAACAAGTCTAAACTAGAGATCATAGCTTGAGGTAGTAAAATTTGATCACATACTTATAATTTTTTAAATAAAAATAAAACATATATAAAAAGTTTCTTAAAAAAGTAATTATGTAATGCTGGTTGTAACAAATATGATTCTTTTTAAAAAATATACACTTGTTGTATTCTAATTAAAGAATTATATATTTATCATATTCTAATTGAAAAACCCGATGTCCAAGATATAAGGAACTATATCTAGGTATTCTACTAAGGATAAATGAACCTAATTTACTTATAGAACCACTTGGATCCTCAATCAAATAAAAATTATCTTTCATAATTAATCTCTTCGTTATCTTATTTTTAAAGATTATACACTTGTCATGCTTTGATTGGATAATTATGCATTTGTTGTGTTTTAATTGGAAAACATGTTAGTAAAGATGTGTAAAACTACAAGGTTGTCAAACTCGCAATTTTAGGCAAACTAGTGGAGGCACTACAAGGAAAAAGATATATAGTGGCAGTTTGGGAAACCGCCACTAAATCAAGCGCCACAAGCAATTTAGTGTTGGTTTCCCATAATGGTGGGAATAAGAACCACCAAATATATAATGGTGATTAAAATAGCCACTGAAGCTGCAATGTTGGCTAAGTAAAGGAATTCTTAGTGGCGGTTAGTCTAATAACTGTCACTATATAGTAGCGTTTGGACAAAATAACTATTATTGTATTGTGGCGATTTATTTTGTGAACTGCCACTATATAGTGGTTTATCTTTCAAACCGCCATTATATAGTGGCAATTTATTTTTAAACCACCACTAGACAATGGCAGTTCATCTTTAAAACCGCCACTATATAATGGCGGTTCATAAGTGCAACCGTCACTATACAATGGCTATTTCAACTATTAATCGCCACTATAAATGCTTAAACTGTCACTATATTTGTAGACAGAATCCTTTTTATTTTGCTTCTCTATTTTTCCCCTCAAATTACTCAATAGACAGCAGCCCAATATTCACAATAACCTATAATTAAAATTGCAAGTAAAATTAACAAAATGATTTCTTCATTAATATATAAGAAGTTCAATGTACATATCCTATGACAACATAAGTCTAAAAACAGTCTCAATACAAACATAAGTCTAAAAAAAGGCAACATATTCATTAATATAATAAGTCACACACATATCATGCATCTTTATTGTCGTCCTCCCTTTCTTCATTCTCTTGATTACAAGAGAATGGAGAGTTTGTTGCTTAAGAAGAACCCTCGCTACTCACTTGATCAAAAAATTGTATTTATAAAAAAAATGTAAATAAATTGATCAGAAGTACAAAAATATGTAAATAAATTAATCAAGATACAAGTGAATGATTAACTTACTCTTCGTACCACATCCTGAAGAGAAAGCTAACCCTGAAGGTCTGAAGGAAGAGATGCATCATTTCGTTATGTCTTTTATTCGTGTCCACAATTTTAGTCCTTAAACTTGTAATCTTCGTCTACATTGCATGAACAGACTGACCCAAAGAAGAAGACTCACCTAAAAGGCAAGAAGTGCAGCCAAACACTTGGGTAAAGCGGGGTCTAAATCCCAAGCCATATACTTGTCCGAGATGCTCTTGGCTTCCTAACGCCAATGCCAACAAGTCCTGAGACAAAACTTTAGCAGCTAAAGTTCTTTACAACTTGATTTCAACAATTTTTTCCTATACACCACACATGAAATAAAAACAAATTATTAACAAACCACCATTTGAATAAAGGTACCTATAGTTACATTTAGGAAGTTGAAGATGTAAGACAACTTACATTGATGGCTCTCGCTTCATCACTTACGAATGAAGCATCCTTCTTTATGTGAATCTCATTCTAGAGTTCAGCCTTATTGACGGGGGCACCTCACTCAACAACCTATAAAATTAGAGGCAGTTATTTTAGTTCTCGAATAATATTATAAATTCTTTTTTAAAAAGTCAATTTACCAGCTTTGCTCCTCTTCGAGCGAAACTCTTCGTGCCTCTGGTGTGATTCAGCGTCTGACATTGCTTGTTTGCTTTATTCTTTTGGTTTTCTCTTAACATTTGGATGAATCATGTTATTATATTGTCAAAAAATGATAAAAAAATGTTTCAAAGTGTTGCCTGGTAGCGTGAATCATACTGCCTCTCAACATATATAGCTCGATGCTCCATTTGAATCCTCGTTGGCACATTTGCTATTATTTCTTCTTTTGTCCTTATTCCAGTGTATCGAGCCTTAAAGAGGTCAAAGCGCTCGTTCTTCCAAGCAACACCAATTTTCTTCTATTTGGTTAATAAGAAATCTCGACTGGAAAACAAAATTAGCTTATTTAGATTATATTTAATTAATGAAATTATAAATTAATAATTTCTAACTATTACATGTATCATATTTGTTATTACCGATTCTTTATAACCAGCTGGAACACTTTTTCAATCCACATAAGTCATCGGCAAGGCTAAGTAGTTTCAACCCACAGGACCCATTAATGATGATTGTAACCTTGCACCTTCTCCAACTGACTATACTAGATCATTCCAGTGCAATATTACATGGTGGCTCAGAGAAAGAAACCATAACTCATTCAGTTGTAGCCTCTTAGCCCGCACAACATCATTTTGATCTGTACAAATTGAATTTATTAGTCTACATATAAATATGATTGAAATTAATTAGTCACATAAGATTGAAATAAATTACCAATCGATTCCACCGTCCAATAAACACTAGTGCAAGGATGTTGTGTTGATGAAGTACCAGTTGGCTGCGGCGATGGAGTCTCAACAGGCTAGGACGATGGAGTCTCAACAGGTTGAGACGACGGAGTTTGAAGGTGTGATGATGGAGAATCGAGCTATGCTACTGGAGACTAGAGTTGTGTTACTGATGATGATGTCTCAAGAATTGCTTGAGTGTCAAGTAGAATGATTGGCTCCAAGCTCCTCGACTATGCACTAGAATTAGTTGGTGGAGTTGGTAAGGGACTACCACTACCAAATGCCTCATGTCTAATAGTGGGGCCTGATTTGCTCTTCTTCTAAATAAACTTTTCAATTTCTAATCACTTAAATCAACAAAAACATAATGTTAAAAGAGAGAAAAGAAAAAAAAAATTAACCACATACCAAATTATAGAAGAAAAAAGTAAAATAAATACTTGTACAAAATTAGTTATGCCCTTCTCCATCCCCATTGTCATTGATCTCTCTGGCTAGTGGCATATTTGTTTCGGCATTAGGGAATAATAACTCTAATTCTTGGAGTCAATACGTTTCATTCTTGTATATAATCTCTTCTTCATCATCTCTCACACTATACAAATCTCTTGGTTTGAGATGATAAGCTATTTTCCAATTCTTGTCAGGTTCACCATCCACATAATAAACTAATTGAGCTTCTGAATCTTGTATATATGGCTCATCATCATCATGATTATTGGTATGGATCTGTGAGAAATTTATGGACGTAAAGTCAAAGTCATCAACAACAATCCCCCTAGGATTGGTTGTATTTGCCCATTTACATTTAAACAATGTAACCATAAATCTTTTATGGTAATTTAGCTCAATTATATCCACAACTTGAACATAGTAAGCAACACCTCCAAATTGCATGTGGTCATCACTGCTGCTCGCATAACTTCTAATTTCAAATGTACTGAATACGCCACTATTCTGGGTCTTCAAACTTTCATCCCATTCTAGAACTCAGAATTTAAACTCGTTGACATTATATATAATAAATCGTCTAACTCTATCATGGGGCCTTGTGCAAGAAATTGAAGATCCACTTAGTGGGATCTAATATCATTCATAATCTAAAAAAGCATATATCTAGTTAGATATATATAAAAAACAAAAGTGCACAAATATGGATAAAAATTTACTTACATGTCGAGAAAACCATCCTACAAATTCTCGATGCACCCTTCTGTCAATTTTAACTGAAGATCATGTATGACTTTTCAAATATCCCATAGTAATATCTCTAATCTCCTTATACCCAAAAAGAAATTAAAAAAGACTGCATATTTTAGTATTGATATAACCATGACAATCCAACCATACTCACCAAAGAAATGGGTCAATTTCTTTACAATTAGTTAGCACATGTTAATGAGCATGTAATTTCTCGATCAGAGACAAGGTATACCATTCGAAATCACTCACGGCTTTCTAATTGGGGGAAAAATGTATTAACCACAGATGATCCAACTTCAAGGTCATCATCAACATGTCCTGGTTGATTTAATACTTTTTCAACTCTATCTAGACATCTTGAATAGAAGGTTAAAATTTCTTGAGCTATGTAACCTTCTGCTATAGAACCTTTTGGTTGAGCCCTATTTCGTACATAGGATTTCAATTTTCCTAGGTATCTACAAAATACCAACTTGGAATATTGTAATTGAAATCAAGAATAAATTAATATGGAAAATAAGTCCTACAAATTACCTCTCTATAGGGTACATCTACTGATATTAGACCAACCCGCCATTTTTGGCTTCATCAACCAAATAGAAAATGAGGTACACCATGATCATAAAGAACAAAGGTAGGAACATCTCCATATTACACAATGTTAACATAATTCTGTCTTGGAGCTTGTTTAGATCATCCACATTTAACACTTTACTGCACAATTGCTTCAAGAATGAGCATAGATTAAAAATAACTATAGAAACTTGTTTTGGTAATACCTTTTTTAGTGCTAATAGAAGAAATTGCTCTATGAGAATGTCATAATTGTGACTCTTCAATCCTCCAAGTTTCTGTTGCCTTAAATCAATACATCTGGAAATATTACTGGAATAACCATCTGGGACAATATTATTTTTTAATGTCTTCATAAACACATCTTTTTCTGCATTATTCATGTTAAAAATCGTCAAAGGATATCTACTAGTTTTATTAGGCCAAAGATTAGATCTAATGCCCATTTCTTGTAGATCTTTTTTTGCATTTAAGTGGTCTTTGGACTTATTAGATCATTTAGCATGAAAACAACATTGTCACAGACATTTTTTTCTATATGTATTACATCTAAATTGTGACGTATCAAGTTGTTTTTCCAATAAGAAGGAAGTTCAAAGAATGTGCTCTTCTTATGCCATTGTTGAGGACTCGTATCTCCAGCCCCTCATGCCCTTTTCCTCTATCCCTCACTATCCACATCTTTTCCAGACAGCACATTAATATTAGAAACTGACTCAAAATGTCATAACTAGTAATTTGCATTGGTGGACCTCTCTTCTCCACTTTACCATTAAATCTATTCTGAGCCTTATGAATTTATGTCATATGTGTAGAAATTGACAATGACCCATGAAACACCACTTTTGACTATGTGGAAGGCGACAAGGAATAGAGTTAAAGTTGCATACTGGACAAGCTAACCTAGTATGAGTATTCCATCCAAACAAAGTCCAAAGCCTAGGAAAATCACTAATAGTCCACAAGATAGCTACATGCATCTTAAACATTTCCTTCACGTGAGTATCATATGTTTCAACACCAAGAGTCCACAACTCTTTAAACTTTGATATCAGTGGCTGTAAATAAACATCAATATCATTACCTAATGCTGCCTTTTCTGGAATAATCATTGACCAAATAAAATAACTTTGTTTCATGCATATCCATGGAGGCATGTTGTATGGAATTAGAACCACTGGTCAAATTCTGTAACTTATACTTAAAGTCCCGAATGGATTGAAATCATCAGTTGCTAACCCAAGACGCACATTACGAGGATCTGAAGAAAATTGATAATTTGACAAATCAAACATTTTTTGAGCTTTGGAGTCCCTTTGATGTCTTAGCAACCCCTCATCATTCCTCTCCTCAGCATGCCATCTCATGTCTTCAACTATCTTAGATGACAAAAACAATATTTATAATATAGGCTTCAATGGAAAACATCTAAGAATTTTGGCAGGCCTTTTTTTTTTTCTGTTTTTCTGACACACCTTAATCCTTAGGTTTCCATCTAGATACATTGCATTTTTTAAATCTATCTCTATTTTCATCATCCCCCCAATAATCATTCGGACATGCGTGAATTTTAGTGTAGTTGAGCTTCAATTTATTGATAGTTTTCTTAGTTTCATAGAAAAAGGTCAGAATTTTGGCTTTTTCAAATGCATCTACCAACAACTCTAATATCATTGGCATTGTCTTGTCAGGTATCCCACACATATACTTAATGTGGTACAATCTAATCAAAAATGACAATTTAGTAAATTTTTTACATTCTTTGTATAGACTCTATTGTCCATCTTCAAGTAACTTGTAAAATTCCTTACTTTCATTATTCATTTGTTTTGACAAAACAACTGTCTCACCAACTTCCACCATTTCATTTTCAATGTGGACACCAAATGCTTCATGGACCATGTCACGCATAGGGTTATCTAAGTTAATTCTATCTGCTCCTACCACATGTGGTCTTGAAAGAGATTCTAAAGAGTATTCTACCATAAGTTTCTCCCCATGTTGAGACTAAAATGTGTAACCTTGTGAAAATGGCTTGACAATTAAGTGTTCCTATGCAACTTCTCTAACTTGCCACTTTTTGAATTTTCATTTGGGCCATAGACATATGATTCTACCCTCAATACTATTATTTGCAAATGTAAAATCTAAGAACCTATTGAGTCCCTCTACATATTCCAGGAGTATTTCAAGGTCTAACAATATAAGACTTATCCATTATGTTCTGTAACCATTCAAAGCAATATTATGACTAACTATCCATTTTATGTCTAGCAAAGTCATCTTATATCAAGGATCCAAATTGTTTTCATCATTGTTTTAATATATCTCTAGCAAATGTCTAATCAGTAGCACAACAACAACAAACAATAGCAAGATTATTTATTTCGCTATGTTTTTATTCAACAAAAGAGATTAAAGACTTAAGCAAATAGTTAGTAGAAAAGAAAATGAAAGAAGCAAGGAAAATATCCTGTCAAAGACAATAGTCAATCAATGAAACCTAGAATTAGAATCAAGAACCATGGATTAATTCAAGAATTGCAATTAAAATCCACAGTTGCACAATATGTTCTTCACTTTGTATTTTCATTGAATAACAAAAAAATATTTACACATTGAGCACATAAGCACATTAGACACAACAAGCTTTAAAGCACATTAAGCAAATAACTTAGAAAAATGAATAATAATAATAATTATTATTCTACCTAGTATGAAGCCAAATCTTTAGTTAGTGCCATAAGAAGCTCCAAACCTAGGAAAAAAAATACTATATATAAATTTTTAGAGAATTAATAACAAGAAAACTATGATTACAAATGACAATAATACAATAACAAATGAGTTAAAATTTTTGTGTGTGTGTATGTGTGTGTGTGTGTGTGTGTGTGTATCATGCATTAATGGTGGAATAAAGCCATATAATGCTAAATTTATCCCTTGTGTTTTTCTTTTTTTAATATTTTGATGGTAAGGATAGATTAGTAAAATAAAAAAAATACACAAATGTCTAAATAATTTAAGGAAAAACAAATTTTCATTTTTTTATATAGTTTTATTTCTCTATTTCTTATGACCCTCTTGCCTATTAGCCCATATGTGAATAAAACTTCAAAAATTAAAAAAAAAAATTAATGACTATTGTTAATCTAATACCTACAATCTAACCACAATGATGGACTCATAATTTATTTTCTTTCTTGGGTAGGCTAAGGTACACAACCCAGAAAACAAAAAAGTTGGTGGATTCTTAATTGTGACTCAATATGGCCAACACCTGTTCTTGATTCCCAACAATTTTCAGAAGGCAACAATTAGTAACATTGAAGGTATAAGGTATTCCCTCATTGAATGCATATTCTGTGGGCTTCAAACTAATCTATTGCTATGTTAATATCCTAATTTTACTAAATTAAGATCCCTTTTTATGATCATTCATATCTCCTTTAGTGCTAATTTGTTGCCTTTTTAGTAAAATTACTCTAGTTTCCTTTAAGTGTTTAATGTTGTTACTATTTGTTTTTAATTTTTAGATTTGAGTAGGTCAATTTTGATTTTCGCTAATAATTGTTGTTTTTGTGTGTTTTTGTAGGGTTGAGTGAAAACATGTGAAATGATGAAGAGATGGAGAGCAAAATTTAGTCCATTTCATGAAGAAAATGTTGTCTGCGCATTTTCGCTAAAGTGAGAGTTTTCTGTGCTAAAGCGAGAATTTTTTCTTGCTATAGCGAGACGGTACAATAGCAGTTTCAAATTTTGAAGCTTTAAATAGATTTTTTTGGAATCTTTTTATGTATTTTGAGTTGAGGACAGAAAGGGGTGTCGTTTTAGACCAATTGTCATGACCCGAAACCTAGCTCGTGACCGGTGCAAACAGTGTATGCCAACATTGCCGCAAGCCTAGATTTCTATTGCAGGATTGTAGGTGGCCTATATGATTACAAAGTATACTAGAGAAATATAATAAAAATAAATTACCTTACCCCGAACAATGGAGAGGAATCCTCGACCCATGAGTCCTCAACCTGACTACCCTGTATACCTGAAACTGTGAGGGGGGTGAGTTTAAACCATGAACTCACCAATGTTAGCCCTACACTACACAAATATATAGAATATATGTATATATATATACCCAATCGAGAATTTATCCTACATGATATCAAGCTACCTAAAGACATGCATATGGTATCACGTCCCATTATATTCTCCCCAAATACACATATACACACCACACACAAATAATGTATGTACCCTACTCAAGGGTCCGTACTCTCATACCATATTCAAGAGGGTCATATCAATAATCATAACATATGTATGGTCTCTCGGATTATGCCCTTAGCTAGTATGTATACCCCATCCATAAAACAATACAGCCATAGCCACACAATATATATATATATATATATATATATGCAGATGAATGAGATGCAATACATATCCCGCTCTTTTCCACACCACATTGAAGACCAACCCTCAATGTGTATGCATATCCATTGACACCACTCAGCGCTGTTACACAATGGGTAGCTTCCCACTCTATTTCCACACTTTTCATAATTTAAATATGCAAATGATATTATGTAATGCACCCACACCAATGCAATACCACAACTAACCCTCTTTTCCCATCCACACATTCCACATAATAATATATTTAACAAATAAATGTATATAAATCAAATTAGGAGAATAACTCCTATTGTTAATAGTTGTTGTTTTTGTGTGTTTTTTATTTTCACTAATAATTTTTGTTTTTGTGTGTTTTTGTAGGGTTGAGTAAAAACATGTGAAATGATGAAGAGATGGAGAGAAAAATTTGGTCCCTTTCATGAAGAAGATGTTGTCTGTGCATTTTAGCTAAAACAAGAGTTTTTTGTGCTGAAGCGAGGTCATTCTTGCTAAAGCAAGAACTTTTTCTCATTGTAGCAAGACGGTATAGTAGTAGTTTCAATTTTTTTTTAATTTTGAAGCTTTGAATAGATTTTTTTAGAATCTTTTCTATGTATTCTGATTTGAGGATAGAAGGAGGTGCCATTTTTGACCAAGGAGCAAGGGAACTTGACCTCAGAGCATGATCGAAGACGTTTTCCATCATCACCCTCAGATTCATGCTTTCTTTCTCTTCTTTTTCTAGTTTTTGTTCTTTTACCACCATGAATGGCTAGTTTTCTTATCTAAGGTTGCTATGAACCTCATTTCAGATTAGGATGATGAACTCTCTCTATACTTATGTGATTTCTCAATGAAATACATGTTGTCTCATTCGTTTATATTTTGCTTTTCATATTTTTGATCAATTTATAATTTGGTGCTCAATCTGAACTTTGACGAGGGAAGTGAGAGTAGACTGTGCATGAAGAAAAGTTATGCTTCAATCCTAAAATTAGGAAAAAGGATTTGTTAATTATATAGAATATAGTAATTAACCTCAATTAATCGATAATAGGATTTGATCGGTAAACAACCTAAATAGCATAAAAGATTGTGTTTTGTTAAGAAAGCTTCGTTGAGGCTCGAGAGAGTTCGTTTAAGCACATTAGGATCTTATATTAGCTTGTATTTCTTGGCAAAAGCATAAGAAAGAGAGAGATAATTTATTCTAGGAAGGAAGAGGAGATTAGCAACCCTAGGTTTCTTTTTATTTATCTATCTTTGATAATTTGCTATGTGATTACTTGTTTTTGTTGTCAATTTATATTCGAGTTCTCAGTTCTATTTTAGAGCTATCTTTAATCTATTCTGAATTGTTTAACTAATACATTTAAATTTCTCGGGTAATTAGCAAGTTTGTCCTCATGAGAACGATACTTTTACTTACTTTTTCACTATATTACTTGTGCGAATGGTACACTTACCAAATCGCTAACAAATTTTTACCTGTGTTGACTTTTGTATTAAGTGTTAAGGTAGTATGTTAATTTACTGTGACTTTTATAACTTCTTGTGCTAATTATCTTATTTTTCAATATAATTTTGTGCTTTAATAAATTATGATGCTTGATAAATTATTCAAATTGATAAATCAAATTTGTGTCTATATTATTATTATATATCAATCTATAACGTGTTCCCCTCTATAGTTTTATTATGAATCTATTAGCATTTTAGATTATTTCTTATCCTCCCCCTTAATCTTAGGAGTACTTTCTTTTTAAATGAAGAAAAAAAGAGTAAAAAGAGAGAACAATAAAAAAATGTACAAAAACAAAGGCCAAGAGATCCTCTTCAAACAAGGGGAAAAAACAAGACTATTTTATCTCAAAAGAGCTTTCCAATCCCTCTAACATCCACAAGGGACACCCTTCCAAAAATGCACTCACTGATTACCAATGTGTTTGGTGAACACCAAAAACCATTATGTAATATCTTATATTAACATACACTACCAGCAAAAGCTTAATAGATCCAATTCAGTTTTACATTCTTTTTTAGGGAGGATGTCCAGATTATTGCAATCTACAGATAAATTCAATTATAGCTCCAAATTAAAGATATCAAATGTTATATCCATCTAAGCTTTATCTATCCAAAAAAATAAGTCCACTCTTCCATTGTTTGTTTACTGTCTACTTAGGATCCATCTTATCTAAATTTTAATCTTTGTGTATAATACAAACTACTTTTTAATCAAGATCATGCATCTACTTCACCCACAATACATTTTAGGCCTATCTATTCAGTTGTGACCATTACTTTTAGATAACAATTTATGCAATTTGATGTAGATACACTTATTATGTAACATTTAAAGTGTAGAGGTTGTTTGCATCTTCATGAGAGCCAATATTTTGTCAAACAAAAACCTAAACCATGTGATAATGAGACTCATAGTCTCTCTATTGGATCCTTATAGACAAGAAAAGAACCCACAGTGATGGCATCAGCATAATTCAAAAAGGTGGTTTTGGTGTTAAGCATTTGAGAACAGATGGCTCCAATGCTTTTATAGAACCAAACAAGAAATGACAAGAAATTTGAAAACAAAATTTGAGATTCAGATGGAGCACTTTGCCTTTTCTCACAAGGGTCTTTCAATGGCGGACGTCAATGGAAGAATGAGAAACCCACTTGAAGAATTCTGATATTCAAATGGCGAACGTCAATGGAAAGATGAGAAACCACTTGAAAATTTCATAGATTTGGATGGCAGATGTCAACTAAAAAATGAAACAAGAAGACACTAAGGAAAAAGGGAAAAAACACACAAAAAGGGGAAACACCGAACAATAACTTACTGGCATAGACACTAACTGTGGCTGTTCTAATCGATAGTGACGGGCCAGATGGAACCGGAAAATGACTCTGTGTGATAGCGGAGGGTGGTTGATCAACTGAGTGATGAGGATGGAATGGGTTGAGATACAACAAAGACGACCATGTCACAAGTATAGGGGTCGAATGGTTGAGAATGTGGATTGTGGGGAAAGTTAGGTTTTTTAAGAAATTTACTGGCAGTTGTTGACCAACCGCCATTAAAATCTTGATATAGTGGTGGTTATAAGTGAAGCGCCACTATACAGTGAATTGTAATCAAAGCAAATTTAATCCTCTTTTTTTTTCATATTTTAAGCAAAAATAGATTATATGTCTTGATGTATACTATATGCATGCAAGATTTTGAAGTGAAAAGTATGGCAATGAGTTCAATATATCTGATTTTGTAATTGAGACATAAACTTACTCAAATGAAGAGCATAAAGATAGGTGTACCAATACCAAAACCCAGAAGCCTTCCCATACAGCCTTTTGTAATAACTAGTGTTTTAATAGTTTTCATATAGGAGAAAGAAGTATAGCAATAAAGAAAGCATGCAGGTTACCTCTTGGGTATTCCTCTAATTAGATATTCAATGGACGTAGGGTGACCAAGGAAAAAAGGAAATGTGAGTCCGCTTGTGAGAGAATGGCATCTTTTGACGGATAGGGTGAATAGTGTTAGCGACAACAAAAAGATACGAGAGTGAGAGAGAAAATGAAATTGGAGGTAGGAGTAGGATTTAAAGAGTTTAGTGGCAGTTGTAGATAAACCGCCACTATATTGTAAAATTAGTGGTGGTTTAATCGAAACAGCCAATGAGTTTCACAATATTGTGGTGATTTGTACGAACGGCCACTATATAGTGGTAGTTCATTGCTGGCCGCCACTATATTGTGGCGTTTGCAATATAATTGTCACTATATAATTGCGGTTGTGATCTAACCGCTACAATATAGTGGCAAGTGTGAAAACCACCACTATGTCCTTGTAAACAACTGTCACTGTATTACTTTTTTCTAAAGTGATGGGGTGTAAACTTGTAACGTATAATTGTAAGAGTCTATAATCAATCATAAAATAAATAAAATAAAATATATTATAAGTTCATAACATAAAATTCTATATATATATATATATATTCATAATTTATAACATATTACAAAAACGGAGTATCTAACATAAAATGAACTCAATAAAATAAAAATTCAACAAAGATCATAGATTTTAAATGGCCATTGACAACCAAGCACAATAACACATCGACATTAATCATAACTTAGCAAAATATATTGCCATAGTTCCATACAAATTGAATTTTTGATCATATCAAAATTAAACTAAACAGTCAAACTTGTTTTAGTTCCATACTATTCATCTTCATTATACTAGTTTTGATCCTATATCATACATATATTACACATCAGTTCCAAACTGAAGAAAAGGGACCACAAAAATGACTAAGCAAGAGAAAGTGAACTCATCTAACAAGTCAGACTGTTTCTGGGTTGTGGATTGCAGAAAAATAGGCCAAAATCTTCTTAAAAAAATAAAGAAAAAAAGTTACAATCGCCTGAGTCTAACTGATTATTTGCGATTCTACTTGATTCTAACGATTTTAACCAATTCTATGGCAATCCAAATTTTACCTTAACTCATACTAAGATCTTGAGGGTGAAAACATAAAATTATGTGATTTTATGAGTTAATCGCAACTTTGATAACCATGCCACACTTAGGTTTTCTACGAACAAGTTTTCTACTAAGGATAAATGTACCTGATTTTTGTACAGAATCACCTGAAACATTGAACCAAGACCAATTATTCTCTATAATTAACCATTCCATTATCTTATTTTTATTTGCAAGATTGACACACCTTAAACAACCTCTTTATTCTGTATAAATAAAGAAAACAATTAGGTTCAATTTCATATATATTTACTATTAGATTCTCCAATCAAAATATAACAAGTATATGATTCTCTAATCAAAATACAAGTGTATGGTATTTAAAAAAATAACTTTATATGTTTTACAATTTATCATTGCATGACAAGTTTAGTGTCACTACTTTTTTGAAAACAACCAAAAATAAATCCTACTTCCTTTAATATACTATTAATTTGTAAATAGAAGGAGTAGGGTCAATCCCATAGAGATTGGTTTAACTTCTTATGTTGAAGAACTAGATGATTAATGGAACTTGACTAAAAATTAAAAAAGGGTTGTTGACCAGCTGAAGATATTAAAATATTCAAAGATAATGAATAAGAGTATGACTCTAGTACTTAACCATGGGCATGGTTAAATACAGTGTAAAATAATATACCGCAGATAATATGTTCAACTAACATGAATTAGAAACAGAGTATGACTACTATGAAATGAAATATTCTAGTTGAATCGAATTACCAGTATGAGATCTATGAATGCGACCACAGACTTAAGGATGAACGAGTTTAATCATGCTCAACATTTTTCTAAATTCTCGCTGTGTCCAACTAACTAACTTCTAAAATTTGCACAACTGTCATTTGGTAGTCAGATTACCAATGAGTGTATCTTCACTTTGCTAGCTTTCTAGGACTTGGCCATGGCTAAGTGCCCTTAGCACTTCTTAATTTACTCTTTTGCAAATTCTTCTCATTAATGGGATGTCTATTCTTCCTTTTCAGATAGTCCCCTCTTCATCTTGGCACAACATAAAAAATAAACATAGGACACTGATATTATAATCATTCTAACAGACAAACAAACTAAAGAAACTATAAAAAAGATATTAAATTGGTAAGTTATCACCTTTATATCAGTTTGCGTCTTTTTTGTGATACTTAACAACGGAATTGAGGCTTCTCATAAGGTATACTCACATATTCAATATGTCTTGACTTTTTACTTGGAGGCACGACATAGAACCAGATATCATTTTCAGCCTCCTTGAAATTAGATTATGGTAATCGTCTCTATTTTTTGTTATTATTACTTTCACAAAAATCCCTATTGAAGTTTTCACTTTTCACAATAACTTACATTGGATTCCATTTTTTATTATATTTTTCTTTTCAAAATGATTCTTTTTTTTTTTTTTGCTTTGTTATGGATTAATTGATGACTTTTCCAGTAAACTAGTTACAACATTATGGTATCATAACTAAAAATAAAAGAAAGAAAATTTCAAGTTGGGAAATTTATTTGAACATCAAAATTCATTTGGAAGAGAGGCCTATGATTTTGAAGAAAAATGTAGATTTCAATTCTAATGAAAACAATAACAATGCGTTTGGTTCTTTTTTTTTTTTTTGGAAAAAGATAAAAATCCAACCCATTTCTTTTCATTCTCTTGTTTGGTTCACATACTTTGAAAATGAGTAATTCCATCACATAAAAAAAAAGTCAATTATTTTTCTTCTCCTCTCTCTCCTTTTTCAGATGGAAAAAAGCACTTTTCCTTGCTGAAAAACATGTGAATTTACATGGTTGCCCTAAACTATGACTTGAAATTCTCAAAATATCCCTTGTTTGAAGCCTTAAACACAAGTCTTTTCATGCGAGATTTGAAGTTGTGATTCCTACTCGTTTTGCTCTGAGGCTGAGGCTTCGGTCTCCATACTCAAATTGGCCTTTGGATTATAGCGTAGCAAGCAACTCACCGCCACAAATATTATGGGTTTTATATTCAGAATTCAAAAAGGGACGAAGCTTGACCTATTCTTTTCAAAATACAATTTCAACTCAGGGATAATTTGGTAAATTGATACATATATATATTTTTTTCTATTAAAATATATACCCGAAAATACAAGTATTTTTCTCTCTTATTCATTTTTTTATTACATACCAAACAAGTTTTTTTTTATCATTTCAAACTTGAACAAAGTACGGCCATTTGATCCAAATTGGAAGAAAGTGTTGTAAAACTTGGATACCAACACGAAAATAATCTGAGTCGCGTCTTTATAATAGACAATGTCCTTAAGGAATTTATTCCGCGACCACAGCTAAAAATCTGCGTCTACAGAACTCCCTCCAGGATTAAACAGATTCTTCTGAGAAAGGTTCTCAGGCCACAGAACAACAGAAATTTTAAAGAGTGTAACCCAAAGAGTTTGAGAGAGGGAAGAGAGAAGAGCACAACAGTTTGTTGTGTGAGTGTGAAAAATGAGGGGAATGAGTCCTCCTTTTATAGCTGATGAACATTAATGAGGCAGACAAGAATTTTAATACAATTAAAATTCGGTTTCAAAAATTAATGGACAGTTTCGAAAATTAATGGGCAGTTTCAGAAAATTAATGGGCAATTTCAAAATATTTAATTATATTTAAAACAAATAAAACAAAACTGTCAGCCTTTAATTTTCTAACATTAATCCAAATTAATTTCATAATAATAAAATTTGCATCTGTTCAGGTAAGCTATTAAAAAGATATTTTGAAATACAAAGTCTTTAAAAGGCTATTTTCACAACAATCCCCCACATATTTCAAAAGATATTTCAAAAAACTTTTGGGTTATGTATATGGGTGTAGACGCATTAATCCAGTGTCTCTTTTTAGACTATGAACTAGACCTAGACTGATAAGATTTATCTTACAGAGTAGTCAGTGAAGCATATAGCTTCTATGAACTAACATACTCTTAGTCGTAAGATAGTGACCTTAAGAGTCGCATCTCACCCCCCCCCCCCACATTTCTGCTGTTAACGCCGTTGTGCGCGTTATTTCGGCCGTGCGCGTGCCTGGAATTCATGAGTGCTCTAGAGACTTCGCCACGATCTCATGGGAGCGGCCCCACTCCACACTCATATAGGTGATTTCATCAAGTGTATCTGCAATGAATACACCACCCTCAATGTAGGGCTATGAAGATCATAAAGAGCTTACGCTCAACCCACAAATCAATACATTCTAGCACTTTCACACTTAACACCATAGGAAATGGACTGAGAATATAGTGCTAGCAGAATTAACAGACGACTTGTTATTACCCATATGAACCTTCTTCATGGGATCTCCAATCACAAAGGTTGGGTTCTCGCCGCTGTTAATTTCATATTAGCTTAAGTCCAATTCCCCTCGATGTGTGAAGGACTAATTTCCTTCTTACATGCATGTTTAGTCAGTGAATTGGCCAAATTCACTTTTGACTTTATAGAACTGATCAGTATACTTCAAATTCATTTTTCTAGCAATTGCTTGATAACTTTGTGTCTCAACACAAGTGTCTACTCTTACCATTGAAAGTTTGTTCTTTACAATGGCTATTGACATTTGGCAATCACAAAACATAGACACTAACATCATTGGGCTTTTACCCAATTAAAAAATTTGCTAAGTAGTTTTTCTGCTACTTAGTCTTATTTTTAGCCAACTCCAGAGTACTAAACTCTGATTTTATAGTGAACCTATAAATTTATGTAGCTGCTCTCTCCAAAATAACGTCCCACCACCCAGGGTGAGGTTTTAGCCACTAGTGGACTTTGTCTCATCTGAATCAAAGATTCAGTTAACATCATTGTATTTTTCTAATACAATGGGAAATCCACTTTATATGATATCGTAAATTACGATACCTTTCAACTCTTTTATTGAAATTGTGTACATATCGACACTCATCTGACACATAACACATGATATGTCAGGTTAGGTAAAGTTTATTAAATACAACAGAGACTCTTCTCTGTTTTCCTTAACTGAGTGTTAAAATCATAAGGAGTTTTTCACCAGTTTGTCATCTTGATAATCAAACTTTTAAGACAATTTTGAATATAAAGTTCTTGTGATAGTAAAATACCATCACCTTTCCTTATGGTTTTAATCCCAAAATCTCATTTACTTCACCTGTGTCTTTCATGTCAACACTAGATGTAAAGGAATATTTGACTTTATGTAACATCTACGTCACACATATACAGACAAATAATCATCCTTACCATCTATCACTTCCACATATATACACATCCATCTTTAATTAAAAGAGATATTTTCACTAATCACAAAGAGAAAATTAACAACATAATAACTAAGGTTTTATAGTTAATTTATTTTTCTCATAGTTGTGTAACATAAACTTTGCAAAATACCCCCACATTTTTAAATTTATCAGAGTATGATTACACAACTCATATGAAACATCATACAAAACCTTATAATTATTATAGATGGGCATCAAACGCATAACATATATGCGCATCTAAATTCATCTATCATATAATATTATTTTTCAAGAAAATAATTTCACAGAATTATTTTGGAACTTTTCAATCTCATTTATGACCAATAACTCAACAACATTGTACCTCTATGTACAATTGAAGAGTTTTCATGGATTGGCATTAGAAAATGCTAATTCCAATTTATATATATATATATGGCATATCATCATCTCAATGAGATGGTTTCCTCAACTTGGAAATTGACAACATATCATCATCTCAATGAGATGGTTTTCTTAATTTCCAAATTGGCCCAAAATTTATATGCCAATATCTTCAAATTTGGTCATAAATCTACAAAATCATGTTCCAAAATAAAACTCTCAAAAGCTTAAGATGAAGCTATTTTGAATTCTTAAATTAAAACCCTCACACATATGTTAATTTCAAGAATTCCACATAAATAAAATTCTCAAAATTGAGAAATTTTAAAATAGTTCATATGTAAGATTTAAGAAAGCCTTTTCATATTATCAATAGTTATGTTAATAGAAATTTATGGGACATACTCAACACACAAATATAATAACTCCATAATTTCTATTAAACCACAATATCATTAACTATTGACCATAAAACATTTTTACCAAAGCTTGTATTATTTTTATAACAACATATTTAAATAACAACACACATCCCTCACTTGTTGTTAAAAATATTATCCAAAAACATTTTTCTTCTTCCCCCACTATTAATATAAATTCTCAAAAAGAGAAAGATTAAAATAGTGTAACATACCTCATGATATAGGGAGAAGAAATCACCATTGCACAAATTTTCTTCATGAGCAAAATTGATTACTTCATGATTACTCAAAATTAGAACTCAAAAAATTATGAGTTGTACTCATAAAAATAATAGCAAATAATAATTTCATTCAATGTATATGATATTTAATAGTGAATCAAATCAATATGTATTTGCTCCACATAATACAAATGATATATATATATATATATATAAACAATTTTATTTTTATCTTCAATTCCATATAATTAATTCCAACATCATATGATTGACAAAACTTGATAGCCAACGTTAAAAGGCTTAATGGACCATTATGATGCAAAGAAAGATAACGTCTATATATATATATATATATATATATATATATATATATATATATATATATATATTAAAACCAACTTAATGTTCATCAGGGAAAGATAAATTGTAAAAGACAGCAACTTAATATATACGCAGGTGCTTTAATGTATATCAAACGCCAACACAGTAAATAAAAAATTATGAATATCAATCATAAATTCTCGCAGTTAAATATGATTAAAGCACAATACTATTCCAATGTCAATATGAGTGTGCATTAATAACATTAACACATTTTATTTGTGAACTGCAATATCTATATAGCAATTTAAATAACTTAAATGGGCTAATGTTAACCACCAAAAACACTTAAGAGATAGCAAAATCTTTTAAGGCTCCAACGCATATATACATATAAAGACACCATAAATCCCAATCATAAAACTGCAACGTAAGACTAATTGGCCTTTCAATATATATATGTACCTCAAGACACTAAGCAACGTTTTTTTTTTCTCTTAAAAAATTGCTTATTAAAACAATTATTATATTCTTAACTTGACATTTTATAATAATAAATTTCCAACATCTGATATACATATATGTAGCTAGCAAATTGGAAAAACAAATTCCAAGACAAAATACCATATAATTAAAATCAACAAATGTTGAAAAAGATATTACCGGTGTCCTTTAAGGCGCGATTGTGGCAGCGTCAGTATCCTAAATTCCTTAAGATTATTGTAAAACTTGGATACCAACACGAAAATAATCTGAGTCGCGTCTTTATAATAGACAATGTCCTTAAGGAATTTATTCCGCGACCACAGCTAAAAATCTGCGTCTACAGAACTCCCTCCAGGATTAAACAGATTCTTCTGAGAAAGGTTCTCAGGCCACAGAACAACAGAAATTTTAAAGAGTGTAACCCAAAGAGTTTGAGAGAGGGAAGAGAGAAGAGCACAACAGTTTGTTGTGTGAGTGTGAAAAATGAGGGGAATGAGTCCTCCTTTTATAGCTGATGAACATTAATGAGGCAGACAAGAATTTTAATACAATTAAAATTCGGTTTCAAAAATTAATGGACAGTTTCGAAAATTAATGGGCAGTTTCAGAAAATTAATGGGCAATTTCAAAATATTTAATTATATTTAAAACAAATAAAACAAAACTGTCAGCCTTTAATTTTCTAACATTAATCCAAATTAATTTCATAATAATAAAATTTGCATCTGTTCAGGTAAGCTATTAAAAAGATATTTTGAAATACAAAGCCTTTAAAAGGCTATTTTCACAACAGAAAGCACATGACTTGGCCAAAAGGGTTCAAAGGCAAATGGTGAGGTTGGACCGTTTGGACTTCTCACATTAACTTATAAGAACTCGAAGGAATTTACACTTGTGTGCTTTAGAATGTTCAAAGCTTCAAAGAAGAACATTTTAACAACCTAACATTTTAAAATTTAAATAGGAGAAATTAAAGAGAAAAAAATAAATTAAAAATATGAGTTGAATAATAATTTTAATTTAGTAGATCATGTAACAATAAACAAACTATATTTATTTTAAGTATCAAACAGAAAGAAAAATATAAAAACATCTTAGACATGAACTATAGAGATTTAGAGAATTATAAAGCATGTTAAAAATATTAAATGAGAATTGTCATAAGATAATATATATGTGTGTATACGTGACAGTATATATATATATATATATATATATATATATATATATATATATATATATATATATATATATATGAGGTAATTGAAAAAATAAAATAAAATAATGAGCAAACATATTGGTAAAAATATTTTAGAGTTTAGAAACATTGATTGAGAGGTTAAATTTAATTAAAATAAAGAATATTAATATATCTTAAAAGTAAAATAAAATAAAATAAAATAAGAAGAAACTCACTCTTACAATTTATTTAAAAAAGAAAAGAAAAGAAAAAGAAAAAGTCCACTAATTGTTAATATCTAACATCTTTGTTAATGTGAGGGCCTCAATGATATATTCCACTTTCACTCTTCTGACTGGTAAGATTGGGAAGAAATTGATGTACTTATACAAGCTGTTTGGTATGGATCTAGATACAGGCATTTAAAAGTTTTAAGTTCTTATTAGTCACGATTTTATTTATTTAGCCAAGATTAAAATCATGACTAAATTTAAATTTTTAATTACAGTCCTCTAAATGTTTAGAACTGATCTATTTCCGTTTGGTATGCGTACGAGATAGGAAAGGAGTGCTAAATTCTATTATTGTTCTCCTCTCCCGTTTTGGTATGTGCTTTCTACCGTGACTCATTTTCGAGAATTGAATTTCACTCCCATTTAATCGTATTGGAAAGCTTCTTCCGCTGGATTGATGAAAAGTTGCGAAAAGAAAGGGAGAATGAATGTTAATACCCATTTTGTGTCTCATGCGCGTCTTCCACGCTTGTTCGTGCTGCCCTAGCATTTGTTGAAGAAGTGTTGGTATTCAGCTTGTCTGTGCTCTGCTGCGTTGGTATTGAGCTTTCCACGTCGCTCGCTGTGTTAACGCTTGTCTGTGCTCTGCTTCACCGGTGACTTAATCCAAATGCCATCTTCTTTTCTGTGTGTTGACGCTTCTTGTGAATGGGTGCTGCTTATATACCTTATGGAACTCCAGTTTTATGATTTCTTAATGGGTGCTTCGCTAGTAATTTGTTTCGAATTCCATTCTCTGTAGTCTCTGACTCTCTGTAAAACCGAAACCGAGAGTGAGCTCAAAATGGAGATGGAGCTCATCAGTTTTATGTTTCTAACTCATCATTTTTCTGTTTGGAATTCCATTGTTTGTGTGAATGGGTACTGTGCTCTGTTGTAGTTCTCTGTGTCACTTCGCTGTTTTGTTTAGTTGTATTCGGAAACTTCAGTGGAAATGGAGTCTATCTTTTTTTCATTATTTGTTGTTCTATTTTCCTAACTAAAAGACAAAATTTGAAAGCACAGCCACACAAACACTTGTTAAAGTATCAAATGATCTCCATTTCCCATTGCATTGTATATTTGATTCTGATCATATCGTGAACCATCGTCAGTGTGCATTTTATGGTTAGAGAAGTTATTCTAATTTGAGTCACAACTGCATTAAAATTTGCAATTGGAACCAGCTCATTAAGATGCCAACAGATATTTCAATCAATGTCAAGGAACTCCATCCTTCACCTCATGGTTCCCTTTAGATCAAAAACATCTCTTTCCACTCTGAGCCTAAATGTGAAGCAAATGAAATGAAATTACCATATATGCAGAATAAATTAAAAAAAAAAATGAACTAAACTTGTCCTTATATTTACCAAAATAAAGAAGGTTTTTTTTTTTTTTTTGTGGGTGGGGGGAGGTGGAACAGATTCTTAACATATGGGAGCACGAAGTAAGAAAATTAATGGTAAAATCAACAAAGAAACAATGGCCAAAATTTATGGAAATGGCTCCAATGCTAGATTTTGGCCGTTGGATTATCTCATTCAACGGCCGTCATTAATCTTGTGTTTTTTTATTACATGATTAATTAAAAAAAAAAGAAATAACACAAGATCGGACTTGTTAAAATAAATCATACAATTTTTTTAAAACAAAAAAAAATACAAGATTAACGATCATCTAACGGATAATATTCAGCACTGGAAGAAACATGTCCTTCTTGAGAGAAGCCATTTCCAAAATTTATATGAAAGTCACAAGGAGCTCTGCTGGCTGAAAGAGTAAGACCGAATGAGAAAGATGTGTGTATTGACCAAATGTGAGGAGAGAAGAAAGAGAAGGAAAAGGAGGAGAGCAAGAAGCCAAGAAAAAGGGGCAATTTTGTTATTCATTGAGATAACAAGTGTTATTTTAGTCATTTTAAGTGGCATATTTAGAATAGATGATATGACACTTACGTGTGTAACATAAGATGCTACATCGATGTCTATTGTTGAATATTTTAATAGTGTTAATTTTAGAAATATAATTGAATTAATTAAAAAATAAAGTAAAAGTATACTTTTATATCCCTAACGTTTACATAACTTTTTAACTAATACCCTTACTTTTTTTTTTATTAAATATGTTCTACATGTTTTATTTATTTATTTTTAAATATGTATTTTTTTAACACCGTCAAATATATTAATGAAAAATACTGACTGAATGGTCAACATAATATATATCACCCACCATGTTATTTGTCACATATACCCATAACTTGAAATTACAAAAATACCCTTAATAATAATTTTTTTAAAAAAACTCAGTTGCTTCTCTCTCTCAGCCAGAAGACTCACTTCTCCCATAAACAGAGAGCAAAATACTAAGACTCACCTAAAGAAAAGGAGAAAAGAAGGAGGAGAAATAGCTTCGGGAGTCACTCATAGCAGTGCACGACGGTGTCACCACTCGTCGTTTGCTCTCTCTCTAGTTCGTTGTTGCTCCCTCTCGCCTAGTTCACTCTACCTTTGTTTTGTACGTCTTGAGTTCACTTGCCACCACCATACACCACCGTGAGTGACTTTCCAAAACTGTTTCTCCTCCTCCTTTTCCCCTTTTCTTTTGCTCTCTCTATTTCTCAGAGAATAGAGGTGAGTCTTTTGGCCCCGAGAGAGAGAGAGAGAGAGAGAGAGAGAGAGAGAGAGAGAGAGAGAGAGAGAGAGAGAGAGAGAGAGAGAGAGAGAGAGAGAGAGAGAGAGAGAGAGAGAGAGAGAGAGAGAGAGAGAGAGAGAGAGAGAGAGAGAGAGAGAGAGAGAGAGAAGGGTGAACGATGGACGAAGAGAAGTGATTGAGTTAGTTTTTTTAAAAAAATTATTATGAAGGATATTTTTATAATTTTAAGTTATGAATCTAAGTGACAAATGATGTAGCATGTAATATATGTTATCTGGACCGTTCAGTCAACATTTTTTGTTAGTATTGTTATTAAAAAAATGACATATTTGAAGAAAAAAATAAAATTGATATATATTTGATGAAAAAAAAGTTAAGAATATAAATAAAAATTAATGTAAATATTAAAAAAATAAAATGTATTTTTGCCAAAATATGAATACAATTGATATAAAATAATTTTTAAGGTATAATTGAAATATACCTTAAGTATATGGGTAAGAATGGTAATTTTGCATGATATAAAACAACAAAACCCGTAGTCTGACTGGTAATTTGCTTTCGTAGGACGGGCCCTAACCTAAGTCCCCGATCTTACCGTCACAGCTAGAATCAAAATCCTACACGACTTCTTGAATTGATCTCTCTCAAGCCTGAGATCGTGAATTCCTAAAAGTCGAACCCGATCACCGTCTTCTTTCTACTACTTATCCAATCCATTGTTCTACTCCAATCCCTAGCATGGAGGCTCTCGAATCGAACCCTAGTCCCCCTCCCTTAGAAACCATCACATCCTCCTATGCTCCACCTCCAGACAACTTCTCATCAGAGTATCAGAACTCATCGCAGCAATTCGAACAACCAGTAACTTCTTCAGACTATCAAATTTCATCGAAATCCCGTGCATCGGATGCTCAAAACACTGGCAGTACTTTCCCGAACGCCTTCATCAACGGGCACACAGCGGATGACGGTGATGGCGGTGCCAATAACAGTTCGAAGCCTGAGGTTGCCAAGCCGTTGGTTTCGGAGAACGGCATGACTAATAATACCCAAAGTGGCACTGATAGGGATCATTCTGGCGGTGAGGAAGAGACTACAAGCAGACGCCGCCGACGAAGTCGATGGGATCCCCAGCCCGAGTCGAACGACCAGAGCGGAGGAGAAACGGGAAGCGGAACGAGGAAGAGGAAGTCCCGTTGGGCCGATGACGAGCCGAAGCCGGTGATTCAGCTTCCTGATTTCATGGGCGGTATTGAGTTCGATCCTGAAATTCAAGCTTTGAATAGTAGGCTTCTTGAAATTAGTCGAATGCTACAATCAGGTCTGCCTTTAGATGATCGACCGGAAGGTGCTCGATCGCCTTCGCCAGAACCTATATATGATAATATGGGGATTCGAATTAACACTAGAGAATATCGTGCGCGTGAAAGATTGCAAAAAGAGAGGCAAGAAATTATATCTCAGATTATAAAGAAAAACCCCGCATTTAAGCCACCAGCAGATTACAGGCCACCAAAGCTTCAGAAGAAGCTATACATACCAATGAAAGAGTATCCCGGTTACAATTTTATAGGGCTAATTATTGGTCCGAGAGGCAACACCCAGAAGCGGATGGAGAGAGAGACTGGTGCTAAAATTGTGATTCGAGGTAAAGGGTCAGTGAAAGAGGGTAGGCTTCAACAGAAGAGGGATTTGAAACCTGACCCTTCAGAAAATGAAGATTTGCATGTCTTAGTGGAGGCAGATACACCGGAATCACTAGAAGCTGCTGCAGGTATGGTGGAGAAGCTCTTGCAACCGGTGGATGAGGTGTTGAATGAGCATAAGAGGCAACAGCTGAGGGAACTTGCAGCCTTGAATGGGACAATCAGGGATGAAGAATACTGCCGGTTGTGTGGTGAACCTGGTCATCGCCAATATGCCTGTCCTACCCGCACTTCTACATTTAAGAGTGAAGTTGTCTGTAAGCATTGTGGGGATGGTGGTCACCCAAGTATAGATTGTCCGGTAAAGGGTGCTACTGGGAAGAAGATGGATGATGAGTATCAGAACTTCTTGGCAGAGTTGGGAGGGACAGTTCCTGAATCAGCTACAAAGCAAACCAGCACATTGGCAATTGGTTCTGGCAATTCTGGGAGCAATCCTCCATGGTCTAACAATTCTGCCTCTGCTGGTGGTGCACCACAGGCTGGCTTAGGGGCGAATCCAATTAAAAAGGAAATTGATGATACAAATTTGTATATTGGGTATTTGCCACCCACTCTGGATGATGATGGTCTGATCCAATTGTTTCAACAGTTTGGTGAGATTGTCATGGCAAAAGTTATCAAGGATCGAATGACTAATTTAAGTAAAGGATACGGATTTGTTAAGTATGCTGATGTTCAAATGGCCAATAATGCAATTATGGCCATGAATGGTTATCGACTTGAGGGTCGAACTATTGCAGTAAGGGTTGCTGGTAAACCTCCTCAGCCTACAGTACCTCCTGGCCCACCTGCATCTGCTATGCCCGCATATCCTGCTTCAAGCCAGCCACTTGGAGCCTATCCATCCCAACAATATGCAGCCGGTGGTCCCCTTGGGAGTGCACCCGCTGGAAGTTATGCTGGTGCCCCAGTGCCATGGGCACCTACTGTTCCTCCTCCATATGCTCCTTATGCTCCTCCCCCGCCTGGGTCAAATATGTATCCCCCTATGCAAAGTCAACCTATGCCTCCTTATGGTGTTCAATATCCACCAGTGCAGTCAGGTCCACCTGGTGCCCCCATCCAGTCAGTAACTTCTAGTGAAGCCCAGCAGAATTACCCTCCAGGAGTGCAGTCGGACAATAGTTCCTCTACTCAATCTGTATTCGGAAGCTCAGTACCTGCAATGCCTCCAACTGCTCCACCTCCATATCCTGCACCTTACAGTTATCCACCTTATTACAATGCAGTTCCTCCACCACCTCCCCCTGTACCCATCTCGACTGCAGACCAATCCCAGAGCATTGGAAATGTGCCTTGGGCCAGTAATCCTCCGGTGCCACCTCCTGCCTCTTCTGCAGAGAAGGCAGCATATGGCGCGGATCAAACCCAGAGCATTGGAAATGTTCCATGGGCCACAAATCCTCCAGTGCCTCCTCCTGCTTCATCTTCAGAGAAGACAGCATATGGTGCAGATTCAGAGTATGAAAAATTCATGGCAGAGATGAAATGAGTTGGGTTCATATCAATTCATTATTCCAAGTTCTGAAAGGTGAGTGTGCCATCTGTATTTCTTCTCTGTACTCCTTAGTTGGCCAAATACATGTTATGTATTGATGGAAGTTCTGACTTATTTGCATATCTTCATTAAGTTTTGTGTAATCGGTCATAAAATGGAGTCCTCAGATTTTCTGATTTTATGATTCTTTTATTGCATTACATTTGTTCATTTAAAAGTTGCATTTTAACCAGACATATTTTCACAGTGAGAGATTTTTCAGCTGGCCATCATCACAAAATAACTATTGAGTCCTTTTGATTTTTCTTTTTCATTAAAACCAGGTGTCATTAAGAACATTTTGGATTTGAGATGGCCCTAATAAATTATTTGTATTTGAAGTGAACTCTGTTTGTTTTCTGGTTGCAACTTATCTTCATATTTGATTTGGAATTCTCATAAGAGTTGGTCTTGTACTGATGGTTATTAGTATTTTTTCAATCCAATCTAAGATGTTTTAATTAACATTTTTGTTCAAGAGTAAATTATTGATATGTTCCTTGAAAGATTTAGTCCATGAAACATTTTTTTGTTCCTCCATTTGTCAAAGTGGCATTATGGCATAATAGATTTGATATTTGACAATGGTAGATTTTGCTATTTAGCAACAAAAAAGACCAAATTGAAACAAATATATCTTTCAAGAACTAAATTGAGCCGTTTTAATTTTTCAAGGACCAAATTGAGATAATTGTAATCTTGAGACCAACTCAGTAATTTATTCTTCTTTAAATTTTGGTTTCATCCTTAATGACTGCTGCATAAGGCACTTTGTTTCTTTTTAAAGCAAGATTTTCTGTTTTTAATAGCTACATATTTCTTCTTTGGAGTTTATCATTGTTTCAACAGAGGGGGATTTTTATTTCAAGAGTCTATCTTTCAACTCCCTCAACCCCAAAGAAAACTATTTCTTGTGTATAAAAGAACTAATTCAATTGTTCTATTTAACCATTTTACAATTTTCTACTTGCTCTTTGGTATATCTGAAGGGCCCTTACTGGAAAAAAGGGCAAATGGTGGGCTTTGTAAGTATATGATTCTTCTGCATGTCTTGTTTCCTGGATTTGAATTATCTACAGCTCATGCATTTGTTTGTTGTGTCTTGTCTCCTTCCTAATTTTTTGGTGAACAAAAGTTTGTTTGGAGCTGACACTAGTTAGTGTTGTATGGCTCAGGTATAAAATCCTGTTCCTGTTGGATAAGCACAACAGAAAAGAACGAAATTCTGAAGCTATTCCTCTTTTTTTTTTTTTTTTTTTAATGTAGTTGTTATCTCTGCAGTATTTGATGTTTAATGGGTTTCCTTTTAGACTGCATGCCAATTTGCATATCTAGTTTTACCAAGATCTCCTCTTTTTTCCTATATAGGGCTGTTTATTTTACTGCTTAAATTTTAACATGTATACAGCTAACTCTGGTCGTATGTAAGTTCTCCATATTTTTAACACAATTGCAGTTATTAACTCTTTCTTCTTGCTGTGATGCAACATTGTGACAGGCCTGATGTTTGTTGGAGCTCTTGTGAACCTGATTTCTTAACCTGTTGCCATGACTTTCTTGGAAGTTTGGGACTCACTTCTTTAACCTTGCTGTACTGTTATGACATTTGCAGAGATTTGGCAAGTTCAGAATGATCTTTCATTCAGGAGTGGCAACATCAAAGCTTATTGTCATGATTATTATTAATTCTCACTGCTCGTGTAGGATTTAGTACTGGGTCTTATTTTTTATTTTCTCTACGTGGTTACCTAATGATTTATACAGGAATGCGGGTTGCTAATGTTTCCCTCTGATAAGTTTTTGTTTGAACTTCTGTTGCAGCTGGTTCCTGATGTTTCAAGTTGATACATTTCTGTTATCTTTTTTAGTTGATTTAGCTCATTAAAATTTGTCCTAACTTATAGTTTTGATCTTGAGTTTGATTATTATCTGGGAACTGTGATTTTCTTAATGCTTTGATGGTGAAGCGAGCTTGAGATGCCTTTATTCATCTCATAACGAAGGTAACCATGCCTTGCCAATTATATTAGGCATTTGGGATTGGTGGAACTGTTCAAGATATCCTTATAATGATTCATGCATATATGAATTGTATTATTTTTAACAGTTCCAATGTGGCAGGTCAAATTGGTTAACCTCATAATTTTTCATAATTCTGGCATGATAAATGTCAATTCTGGTAGCTTTTTATTATCTTGCCTCAATTTTTAACTGACATGGTGTGGTGAACACCAAGTTCTTGTATGATACAGGCAATTATCAAGTTTCCCATTTGTTTCTGAAGTGATCATGTGGTACCAATGTTGTCATAAGATGAGTGCTGAGGCAGAAATGATTGTCGGTAGTGTTTGTGAGTTGTTTGCACAGACTCGTTTAAGCTTATGCTATGTTGATTGGTGCAGATAGGAAGTAAAAGATTGAAGAAATTTAGTAGGGTTTCTCTAATTTTGTCCGGCATGTCTGCTCCTTTGGATTTTAGCTGTTTTGAGTTTTTATTGTCTTTAGGGATATCTAAGTGATTATTATACTTTACGAATGCAAAATTTAATTGATTATGATCAATAAATCCTGGAGCCTTCCGTGGTCACTAGTGTGCTTGGCAGAATGAAGGAATAATGCTTATAAATTATTTCTATATGCACACATGCTGAAAATTAATACCACATCCAATGGTTCAAGTTAAAAGATGCTTTGAAGACGTGAAATTCTAATGTTTGGATATGTTGTTCCGTGCTTTGATAACAAATAGGAAGATAACATTTCTTCCCAATCTCTTAGGTCCATCAGATGTTTAAGTTAATCAAGGCGTGGGTTAGCTTGGAATTGATAGTAGCTTCTGTTTTCCTTTTCTAGAGTTAATAATTCCCTCGAGGTATTGGACCAAGCATACTGATCGCCACATTAATGATGACAAATGGATTTTGATGTTCCCCTCACATGATCATTATATCTCGTAATAGGATTCAGATTGCTTTTCTTCCTAATATCTGTTGTCTCCATTTCCCCCTCCCTTCCCCCCACACACACAAAAAAAAAAAAAGAAAAAAGATAAATTCTCAAGATCATTCATGTATGTCGCATGATATAGTTATTCATTGTAGAGGGAAGCAATTGGCTGCTGTTACCGTATTATCATATTTAACAGACGCAGTACTGGGAATACCAGTCTTGTATGGGCTCATATTAGCAGATTAAGAAATTCTTTGGTACTCACTGTATTGCTATAATAATTGTACGCTTGAACGTTGATATGGATTCCATTGCCTCTATTGTCTGTAAGGGGAGACTATGGAGTCAGTCTCATCTTGGTTTCACTTGGTGAATAATCTGTTTTGTAGTTGGCCAGATACTGAAGTTTTTCATGGCCCTTCAGTACATGCTGCATTAGGTGTTGCAATGATGCTACGTTTGATCAAAGTTAAATTGCTGTATGAAACCGAAGTTGTGCGATCGAAATGGTTATTTGAATTTCAAGAGCGATAATTTGATTTGTAGAGATGTGTTATGTTCTTTGTGATGAATAATTTTGAAATGATGTAGTATCTTTATGGTGAATCTAAACCCAAAGTGTGTTTAGCTTTATTTGATCGCACTTGGGAGTTTGAAATTTATATTTTAGTATGTTGAGGACATGTTTGTTACTAAGGGTGGGAAGGCTGGAATCAGTGAAAGAAATAGACAATTAATAAGAAATTGTTTAAATTAATTTTTTTAAAAAATAGTACATTTATTTTATTATTTTTTTAGATATTTTACTTATTTTATTATTTTTTCTAATATTTTAGTAAAACATCTTTTGTTTTCTTTCTCTTTTCTTTTTCAGGTACTAAATATATGGTAAGTTTTTTTTTTTTAATTTTTTTTTATTTATATAGTGCTTAATTTTTTGAATATATCTTAATAAGATTTTATGAAAACTCAGAAAAATATTTAGAAAGAGTAACTTTTATTGATATATATTTTAATGTTTATAGATATTTGTTGCTATGTTCTAAGAATGAAAAAGTAAGACAATGTTTTAGAGAATTAGTTGAGACGTTTTTATTTTTTAAAGTTTGAATTAAGATAACCGTATATTTTTCAATGATAAATCTATAATTTACTCTAAATGTTGTAATTTAATGTTTTACTTCTTCAATTATTATAAAAATAAAATATTGTAAATGTTTTAATTTAATGTTTTACTTCTTCAATTATTATAAAAATAAAATATTTTATATTAGTTAATACATAACAAATCATATGATTTGTTATATATTTTAGTTTAATCTTTTAAAATTTATTCTCTTTCATAACTTTTAAATTAAGTGTTTTTTAAATAATTTTTTTAGTATGTAATGTTTTTACTGTTCGTAAGAGTGTAAAGTGTTATAAAATTATATGTACTTTTATCTTAAATAGCATAGCTACACGAACGTTTTATCTTAACAAGGTGGGCTAGGCTAAGCCCTAGTTTTAAAAAAAAATTATTTTGAAATGTATTACTTATTATGATTAAATAATATAATAAATAAATAAATATATAAAATAAGTAATTAACTTATCAAATATTTATTTATCACAAACAAAACCTAATCCAATATTTCAAAAATAAATTTATTTCAAAAAGTCAATATATTAAATTTCTAAAATAATAAATTTTTTTGTTACATAAAATACTACATTTTTTACTTTCATCCAAAATATCAAAAACCATCGAAATGTATTTTTTCTTATTTTGAAAAATAATAAATTTTGCACTATTTTATTTTATTTAAGTTTTATAAAATAAAAACGTTGCTCCTAGCATTTTTTGGCCCATTTTAAAAACGAACTAAAAATTTATAACCCAATTCTAATTTTTTTAGTAGGCTTATGGGTTAATCTAGAGGAACTAATATGTTTTGACAGCTCCAAGTTAAGCTTTTCCCAAAGATGACTCTAAAATTTGAATACCTCGCCTTTGTAGCCAATTCGTAGTCAAATTTCTAATTGTACAATTTCTGTGCCTCATTGGCTTGTCATGGTGTTTTCAGTTTTCAAGTTAGGATGCGTTCGGCTGTTTTATTTTTTATTTTTTAATTTTGAAATAAGTTTTATGAAATTGTTTTCGAACCTAGTGTTAATTAAAACTTTAAAAGGAAAAAAAAATCTATTTGTAATAATTTGGTTTAGAAACAATTTTAAAACTTCTTAAAGAAGACCTGGAAGGTTCATTTATTAAAAACTATTTGATACTAATGTTTTTCTTAATTTTGTAATATCTAATATACTAAAATAATTAATGATATTTTAAGAGAAACAATAGAAACATACAAATAAATTATTACTTTGAAACATTTTAACGAATTAGTTAAACATATATTGTATTGAATTCTATAAATTATTAAGTCAGAAATATTTAAATAATGATTTCATAAAAACTAAAAATGTAACATTAATCGGACACTCACACACAGCAGCGGTTATTAAGGCCCCAACTGCAATCTTGGTTTGAGAGGCCTTGTGATTTTAGCAGCAGTATCTAACGGCCAATAGAAATAATCTTTTTCCATATATTATATTTATATAAATGCTATTAATGCAACTACATATATACAAATATCACCACTTTTTTTTAAACTATTTTGAAAATATGTAAAATGTTTTCATTTTTTATTTTAAAAACAATAATTTCAAAAAATATTTTAAAAATACATCTTTGTTTTAATGGAGAAATATATCTTTTTAACATACTCAGCAAACAAAGTTATTTATGAATATAGGCCCTATACATGTCCATGCTTAAAATATGAGAATAGAAACAAAGACCACAATCTACTCCTGAGAATTCTGTTTAATCCAAAAATAAAATTACTTGTGAATAAAATGTTGAAACTTACTTCTAACATTTATCTTTCCCCTTCCTTCGCTCATAATAATTCAAAGAAATATAACTGTCTTCATTCCATCAATCCTTCCCATTTCATTTATTTCTTTTCAATTCATCTCCTATTAAAAAGTTGGACAAATAATACTTGCCATGTCCTCTTATAATTTGAATACAATAGCTTGCCTAGCAACAAAACCAAAGAATTCAAAGGTCAAATTCATTATTCAAAGATGGTTAGGGCAAAAGTTGCAAATAGATATGTTCAGTAGTTTTCATAATGCAATGAAAGCATATAAACAATACATAATTACAGTTATTCGTAGTACCAAATGGTCACGAGGACGACATATAACTAACAAAAGCAGTTTTGACTCGAACAGAAAATTGATTCAATAATTACTTTCCTCCTTACGACCACTGCTTTCTTTCCCCAAGCATGATCTGCCAAAGTGGACCGTCACAAGAGGCCGGCAACCGTCAGTTCTGTAGATGGCATCTGGAAAGAGGACTTGAGAAGTTATAAAGTAGATGCAAGAGAAGTCAGCATCATTATGAGGTTTCAGCCATGTTCTTGTGACAGACTTGTTTCCTTCCCATTTGATTTTCTATAATTTATTCTGCTGCACGTTGAATCAAGAAATCATAACTGAATTATGGCAAAAACATCGCTTAATGAATGGGAGACTAGCTTAATCAATGGGAAACATAGTCTCCGAGTCTCCAACATTGTTTAAAGATGAAGATGCAAACACATCCTTTCAACTGTAAGAAAACAAAATTTAGCCCTCCTGAACTGTTGCCTTCAAATGACATAAAGTTGAAGGTTTCATTTGTATTATTTTCCTTGGCAAAGTCATAATCTATAAATGGAAAATCCATCACAGGCATGCAGTATACTAACACAGTGGAAAGGGAAATTGGCTCTCTACCGTGACGGAGTACACTTTAGGAGCCAGGGAGGGGGAAAATACATAAACAGAGTTTTAATATATATATATATATATATTTTATTTTTTTTAAAAAAAAAGTCAACAGCTTGAATGAATCATTTAGCCATGGGATGAGAATTCATGAAAGCCTAAAAATCTGAACCACTTAATCATTAACGAGGGGAAATTGTTGGGTAGAATCAGTTTACCTAAATAGGTAGACTAAAGTCCAAGCCAATAAGTGTTATCCATGAGGACGTTTCCACTTTCAGTGAGCCTTCCGGTATTTTCACATGGCTGTTCATTAATATAGTCTATACATCTGAGTTCAGTGCAATCTACCTATGAATGTCTCACCAATGACTTTCAGAATGCACTTCACTGTCTCTAATTTGCACTGAATAATATTATTCATCAGAGATAAAATCCAGTACACAAATTAAAATTTATGGCAGTCAATTCATACCTGTCTCAAAGTTGGACGAACTATGTTGCAGCTACTTGTGGACCCTTTTCATGTGACACTGATGTAATGCCTTGCTCAATACACTGAAAGAAATCAGATTTTAACTTTTTTAGTCACAGTACAGGAGCAATTTAAGATGTCAAGAAAATGCTTCCAGCAGTAAGAGTGTCAGCCAGTAATTGGTGCCACATCCTATTTGAGAAAGATAAACAAATAAGAGAGCATTTGGTACAGTTATCTCACATTTCATAGTATCTTGGATATTGATGTATAAAATCACGGTATTTAAGATGCCCATATTTGGTATGATAATTGAAAACTATCATAGAAAGGATATAATTGGTGATATTTTAACAAAACTAAAAGGGAAGTGATGTGAGACCCCTATATGATGGAACTCAAGCAAAACTCGAAAGAAATTATATGATAATAACTCCCCCGCTTAATAGTAGTTAGGTAGAGCTCTTACGGAATTGAAATTGAAAAGAAAAAGCAATCCGCCAGTGTGGCAGAGATGCTTTTACAACAAAACAGATACAATGCTGCAGAAGAAAAATAACATTAGCTATTCAAGATGCTAGAGATTTCCTCAGATCTCTTGCAGATTTGACATATCCCTTCACACACTTCATCCATGCTCCATAAAACTATCTATATCTCCTCACAACCTTCCTGTCCCCTACTCGTAGGCCTTCTAGAGTACACCTTTGGGCCCATCAATATCTCATACCACCCAAAATTGTGTATCTTGGATGACAACCATCAACTTCGATATTTTGGGTATCTAACACAGGCATCTTGGATGCCAACTAGGATCCAAGATAACAAGGTTAAAATGACACTGTACCAAACATCTCCATAATGTAATCAATAAATAAATGCTATATATTTACAGTACAATAAGATTAGTGAAGCGGTCAGCTAGCACTTCCTAGCATAATGCACTTCCCTATACTAAATGTTTCAGTCCTAGCATGTTACCCATGAATGCTCAACTTCCAGTCACAACCACTACCATGTAATAATTTTATTGGAAACATGATAAAACAAGAAACGCATGATGTTGTCAAGATCGGTATCATACATAGGATCAATCAAGGGATCAAAATATCAAATTAAAAAGATCGGATCAAGGATCATAAGATCCTATTTCTTATGACATGAATATATATAGTCACATAAGATTACCAAAATTTCATTATACCTTAATAAAACATAAGAATAAAACGTAAGTAGCAAAAGTCATCAAATCTCTTGTATAAACACAACCCATAATTTACCAAAACATTAATATTCATAAAGTCATATGTCATAAAAGTCACAAATCAAAAGACAAAAAATAATTCACTAAACTTAGACACGTTCAATTATCAAATTCCTCCAACAAGTTTCATGAGAAACAATAGTTAAGACACAATAAGAAGCAAGAAATCAACAAGTTAAATCATAAACTAGAGTCAGAGACTACTTACATTATATCAACTAGAAAGATCCGTAATGGCCTTCAAAATGATACATTTTGAGTCAAGTAAAAGAACACAAAATATAAACATATGCAATCTTCTAGGATCAGGTAGAATAGCATGATCCTACAATCTTACTATCTTGGCAGTGATCTTACCATGATCCTAGTATTTCCAATTCTACCAAGGATTAAGATAGTTTTTGGGAGGTGGGACAATAGGATCTTAGGATCTCACAATCTTACTAGTGATCTGGACAACTGTGTCATGTTCCACTAAAATACATCTTTCAATATATTTTGACTATGAAGCATTTTGAAACATAACATGACAGTCATAAGAATGGTTTTAAATTGCGGTTACGGTCATTACGGTTGTGAATTTTTTGAGTTGCACAAAATATGTAAAAAATAGTATATAATTATTATATATCTTATATATATAAACCACATTAGATCTAATATCTATATTTATTTGATAAATAAATATAACTTTAATATGATTCTTTCATTAAATTTGTATTTTTTTTTTCATTCTTCTTCACTCCTATTAAAATACTTTTCATTTCCCTGAATTCTCATACTAGTTTTTCCTGCCCTCATTTTCTTTTTCAAATTTTCCCACTTAATATTTTCAGTTTTTTTCCCCCTAATTTCCCTCCTTCAAGTTTGCCAAATGTCATCCCTCCATACCACATTATTTTATTTTTCTAATTCTTCAAATTTATAATTTATATCCATATCCAAATGCCAGGTGCCCACTGTCCCCGTGTCTCTTCTCACTTCTCAACTCTCTCTGCTAATCTATTCCTCTCCTCCCTCCCCATTTCTGATTTTCCAATCCCAAATCCTAGTTTCATAGCCAAATGCCCAAATCGAAGGCCATGAATCAAACCACACATTGAATCAAATAAATTATGTGTTCCTCCTCCTGCCCTACTATAATCAGCCAACTGCAACTCTGCAAGTCTTCGAGTATTACAGAGAATGCGGTATCAACTATCGATGTGACTCACTCTGCTAATCTTTGCTCTGCTATAATCACCCTTCGCAGTATCACATCGCCGCTTGGTAGTCACACACAATCACATATAAGCAGATTTGGCACCAGAACTGCGGGGTGATGCGGAGCCGCATCCACAATTTTGCAGCCTCATTTAAAACCATGGTCATAAGTAATAATTGCTATGTTTATTATATTGCCAGTTATTGCTCTTACATCAGTGATAACAAACATGTCTTCCAATGTCTCATATGAAGAACAACCTCACATAGTTACAGCAGAATATGATTCAGTAATTACCATTACCCTTCTCAAATAATACAAAATCTTTCTCTAGGCCAAAGTCACAGAAATCCCAGTTGCAGTGTTAGAGTATGAAGACTATCATGTCAAAGCAGAGATCAACATGGTGCATGCAGGATAAAGTATGACTAAAAATGATGAAAACATCAGATTTGATGTAGGAGAAGTGATGAAGAATGAATTTGGCATTATGTTAGGCATGGTATGACCCTTTTGTTTTGTAAAGAATGAAAAAAGGAAGACTTTGGAAAGGCTTGATAAAGGGAGGCACAAGTTATTTTCAATAGAAAAAGAATAAACTTATTAAAGAGAGAAGAAAGAAGTAAAAGGGAGAAAAAAAAAAAAGCAGAAGATACAAAGAAAAAGTGGCAAACAAGGAATCCTCCTGAGAAAGAAGAAAAACTAAACAAACAGCTTAAATTCTAAAGGAGGAGAGCCTTCCAATCCCTTTGGAGATCCATAAAAAACATCCCTTTGAAAATACCATTTGCTGACACCGTTAGAGAAGACATAAAAATAATCCTATCCCAAAGGACGTACGATAGAAGAAACTATTGTTTAAAATAAAGTGAGGTTGTATACAGTGAAACCCTAAACTCTAAACCCTTAGAGAAGACATAAAAATAATCCTATCCCAAAGGAGGTACGATGGGAGAAACTATTGTTTAAAATAGAGTGAAGGTTGTGAATCAAAAGGTCCTTCCAATCCCTTCGAAGATCCATAAGAGAACCCCTCAAAACAGCCATTGGCAGAAAGCCAGAAAACTATAAAGAAGACAAGAAAAGAATCCTATCCCAAAGGTGTGAAGGAAAAATTTGCTGCTTAAAAACTCTAGCATTCCTTTTCTAGCAAAGACACCACAGAACTGAGAAAATTTGAGGATTGAATCATGGATTTAAGGTCCTAAGAAGGCAACTAGCAATTTTCCCAGTAAAAGCCTTATGGTGGTGTGCCGTAAGGTAGAAATTTAGCTCTAGCTTTTTTACCCAATCCCAACCAAAAACAAGTTCCTCAAAATTTTCTCAATCATCTATGCCACAGCCACTAGAATCAAAAAAAGAGAAAAATAGTAAATGAGAATGCTGCATAGACAGGACCTGATGAGAGTGATATGGTCACCCAAAGAGAAGAAAGCACCCTTGCAGACACTAAGAGTATCAGTTGAAAGGCAACCAGAAATCTACCTTACCACCAGGCACTAAAACCCTTTCTATAAAGATGCTTAACCCACCCTGTGAATTTCCTTGTCACACAGCACAAGTGAAGAAAATAGGCGAGAAAATAATATGTAGAGAGAATGAATGATATAATACAATGAGTTATTTTATTTTGAGGGGCTGAGAATAAATAGAGGATCGAGGCGACAAAGATAGCCACTTAATCCTTCTCAGATAAGGAAAAAATAAAATAAATTTTATCCTAATCTAGAAAATTAAATCTGATCCTAATTAAATTAGGATTAGTAAACAGATAAGAATTATCTAAACTAAATTAAAATAATAAAATAACTTTTAGAATAAATAAAATAAAATAACAAAAAAAGAACAAAAAATAATGATTTCGTCCACACTCCCCCTAAAGTTTGGCTATAGATGTTGATAAGACCAAGCTTGCTTTCTAGGAATGCATGATGTTGTTCTGAGAGTCCCTTTGTGAGTAGATCAGCTAATTGGTGAGATGTAGGGACATATTCAATCTTGATAATGTTCCCATCAAGTTTCTCGTTAATAAAGTGTAAATCCAACTCTACGCGTTTAGTTCTGTCGAGATGGACCGAATTATAAGCTATGCAAATTGCTGACTTATTGTCACAATAGAATACCATAGGTTCTTCACATTTGATTTTTAATTCCTCCAACACTCCTAATCCAAATTAGTTCACAAACTCCTTGAGCCATAGCTCTAAACTCTGTTTCTGCGCTGCTTCTAGCAACTACAGTATGCTTTTTGCTATGCCAAGTCATCAAGTTTCCCCATAACAAAGTGCAATATCCAGAAGTTGATTTGCGGTCATCAATTGACCCAGCCCATCAGCATCTATGTAAGATTCTACCTTTCGATCATTGTTTTTTTGCAAAAAACAAGACTTTTCCTGGTGTTTGCTTCAAGTATCTTGGGATTCTGTATACTGCATTTAGATGACCTTGACATGGTGCATGCATGTACTGGCTTACAAGCTCACTGCAAAAGCAATGTATGGTCTTGTGTGTGCTAGGTAGATCAATTTTCCAACTCAGTCAATTGGTTCTCCTTCGAATAATTTCCCTTTGTTGCCAAGTTCTATTGGAGTCTTGATTTACAACCTAACATCCCAGTTTCTTCTAATAAATCTAATGTATATTTTCTTTGAGAGACTAAGTCCCTTTTTTACTCCTTGCAATTTCCATTCCGAAAAAAGTATCCTAGTGCTTCTAGATCTTTAATTTCAAATTTCTTTGCCATCATCACTTTAACTCGTTCTATTTCTTTACTGTCATTGCCAGTGATGATTATATCATCAACATACACAATCAAAATGTAATCTTTGTTGTCAGCATGCTTAACAAATAAAGTGTAGTCAACTTGCCCATGGACATATCCAATTTTTCTGATGACTTTGGAAAATCTCTCAAACCATACTCGTGGGGATTGTTTTAATCTATAGAGGGATTTGTTGAGTTTACAAACGGTGTGGCTGCCTATCTCTTCAAACCTGGAGGCTGACACATGTATACTTCTTCCTCAAGTTCGCCATTCAAAAAGGCATTTTTTTATATCAAGTTGATGTAAAAGCCAATCAGAATTTGTTGCTAAAGATAAATCTGGATAGTGTTGAGTTTAGCAACGGGCGCAAAGGTTTTTTGTATAATCGATCCCATATGTTTGAGTGAAACCTTTGGCCACTAGACGTGCTTTGTATCTCTCAATTGAACCATTAGCCTTATAAAATATTTTATAGTGAACACCCATTTTACACCCCACTGTATTTTTTCCTTGTGGCAATTCTACAAGGTTCCATGTATTGTTTTGTTTAAGGGCGTGCATCTCTTTGAGAATGGCATCCTTCCATTTAGGGATAGATAGGGCTTCTTCAATGGATCTAGGAATAGTGACACTTGACAAATTTGAGGTGAAGGCATGCAACGAAGGAGATAAGTTCAAATAAGATATGATATTTGAAATAGGACGATTGGTACTAGAGCCAACACCCTTTCTGAGTGCTATTGGCATATCTAAATCAAGTATAAGATTAGAATTACCTGAGTAAGACTCTACCATCGGGTCTTCTTGAGTAGTGTCAGTAGGATTCATGATGTATGGTCTTTTCTTTCTAGTGTAGACTTTCAACTCTTGCTATTTAGTGGGATTTAAAGATGTTAATTCTCCCCGTTTCCAATACTGGTGAAATAGTAATGTCAGTCAGATTACTATCAGTGGAAGATTGGTTAGTAGTTTCCCACAAACAACAAGCTTCATCCCAATTCTCCCCTTGAAGTGATGTTGAAAAATATGGTGAGTTTTCAAAAAAGGTGACATCACAAGAAACAAATATTTTTTTGGTCTTTGGACAGTAGCATCGATGTCCTTTTTGAGTGGAAGAATAGCCTATGAACAGAGTTTTAATTGCTCAGGGGTCAAGTTTACTCCTATTATAGTTGTGATTGTGGATGAAGGCCGTGCACCCAAAAACTTTTATGGTTTTTGAAACCTGGGGATATATTTTGAGAGAACTGATAGGGGGGTTTCAAATTTGATAAGGCGACTTGGTAAATGATTTATTAGGTAGGTAGCAGTTAAGATGGCATCCCCCCACAAGTATTTTGGAACATTCATTGTAAACACGAGTGCCCTAACCACTTCTAATAGGTGACGGTTTTTTCTTTCTGATACCCCATTCTGTTGAGGGGTGTCCACACACGAGGTTTAATGTTGAATACCATTTTCTAGTAAATAATCCCCAAAAATGGAGTTGAAGTATAAACAATAATCTTTCTTTGAATCCAGCTTAAAAACAATAACCTGGTTTCCTCAACTTCACAAACTCATCTGCAAAATGGGCAGCACTTGAGATCTTTCTAGCAAGAACAAAAGCATTTTGACTCTCTGAAATGGTTCCTGGTATGGTAACACCTGAATCAGATAGAAAGAAACTTGTTCATAGGGCTTGCACAAACCAGTAACTGAACTAAACCCCCCCCCCCCTTTTATAATCTTTCAACTTAGCGACTTATCCTTCTTAGGGACAAGTTTGCATTTCTTCGTTTTTCCCTTGCCACTGGTAAGGAGGATTTATTTTATCCCTCTTTAACATGAACCTCATCTTAACTCTCACTTTAACAAAAGTTGATAATTATGTGTTTGCATTTGGTACCTTTCCTTTTGTTCTTCATATTCTCCTTCCCAATCCTTTGTACAAAGTTCACTGATTGAAGTAAAAGAAGGAATTACCGAGTTATCTTCCCCGAAAAATGCAAAATTCCCTCCTTGAACTTTGGGTGATCTGCAAATAGCTCCTTGAACTTTCAAAACTAGAAAATATCCCTAAGTATTCACACTTCAGGAAATAGGTCCATCTGTATATTTCACCCATAATGGCCCATTACTTCATTTGCCACTTCAAATTCACCATTTGTCCCGAATGCCAGCATGTTCAGTTGAAGTGGTATATATGGTAGCAACATAAAGGATGAAAATAACTAGAATGACCTACTTCCTAGAGTATAAAAATTGAAGAACCCATTTTTCAGTTTTCAAATAATGTCTTTTGCATTTTTCCCTTATTTTATATTAAATCAGAAGCAAAGAAAACAAATACAAAGGACATAAATGATAAATCAAGACAATAAAGTCTCATGGAATGTCATTCTGCTTAAAACATCTAACGTCATTCCAGCTAAATACACTAAACCACACACATTACCTGAATCCTGCTGACCTTTCTCTTCTAATAAATTATTTTTAAGAATTATTAAAAAAAAAAAAAGAATCTAGCAATAACAAATTAAAGATAAATATACCTGAAGAAGATAACCATGCAGCCAGTCCAATGTTTGAGGGAATGTTGTCGCTGATACATTGACCACAGTCAAGCCCTATGACATAACAAGGTATTAATATAAAATTTCCACCTTACTAGAAGGAAGAACTAGAAGGAAGAGCTTTGGGTAACAATACTGCTATCAGGGGATGAAATTTCAAATCAATTAGTATTAATTAGTTAATAAATGGAAACATTTCATTGTGGAAACATTGTAAAACCAGATGTGCAACCTACAACTTGGAAACTCTGGAGCAGCAAAGCAAAAAATAAAAATAAATGCCATGTTATGAAAAACTCAATTGTCTTATGTGAGAATTTAAATATTTACAACATATGCATATGTCAAATACCATAAAACTTAATATAATTATTTTTCTTTCTTTTGATAGAGGATGAAATTTCATTAAGGAGAAGAAAGAGCACAGAATAGAAGGAAAGGCACATAAAGAAAGTAAAGTCAACACAAACAAGCTCATCAAAGTTCAAACTTCAAGCCATATAAATATATACTAAATCCATTTGAATAAATATGCATTCAGCCCCCAGTCACTATCAAATCAAACCATCTTGCACTTTTTCCATAAAGCAATATTTCAATCCTTGTCTACCCTGTTAATTATCATATTGAACTGAAACAGAACCATGAATTATGACATTGGTACATCCACTAATTAGTAATTGAAAAAAGCATCAGTTTTTTCCCGGTTCCAGTTCTCATGCATCTGGTATATTTAGGAAATATACAAAAAGGGAGTCAATCTAGTTTCCTTTTTTGGGTCATTCCTGAATATAAATATTTCTAAATTGTGCTGGACTAGACTTTATCAACCAGTGCAACAATTATAAACCACACCAATATACATCACATAAGAGTGTATAGCTCATAGGTGAAATCCCTATGAAATCCATTTATTTTACTTCATTAACAAATGACACTAGACCATCTCCATACAAACTTTTTGTCACTCTGAAACCTCCAAAATTTAGTGGTGTGGTTGACGGATGTAGTACTAGGCTCTGCTACAATAAGTGAAGTATTATGCTTGATTTTGATTTGGGAGGACTACTTGTGCTTGATTTTGTATTGTTTAGAATTGCTATTCACTGTCTGAAATTTATAAAAGGAAACGGTTTATATACACCTAACAAGAGCAATTAAGGGAAGAGAATCCTTCACAATCCTAGGGATACAAATTAATCCTATTAAAAACAAATCAATCATAATTTATCAAACTTAATTTTAAGGAAACAAATTAGAAATCAAATATTTACATAAACGGAAACTAATAAGAATAAAAACCAAATAATTATAGAATCCCACACTCCTCAAGTTGGGGAGTAAAAATAATCATTCCTAGCTTGGACAACAGATTGTCAATAACACTTCTTTTGGATGAAATGACGACCAATCTCCAACACTCCTTGTAATCTGAATCACTACTAGATTGTCATAGAGGAGTTTCATAAAGGTGGTGATTGGAAGCCGAAGTTCTTCCAACACTCCTTTTAACTGTATCCCTATGCTGATCCCACATGCCATAGCATGAAATTCTACTTCAACACTACTCCTAAAAACCACAGACTACTTACTTACTTCTCCAAATGATGACATTCCCCCACACATATGTACAATATCTTAAAGTAGAACTCCTATCAGTTATGGATCTTGCCCAATCAACATCAAAGAAAACTTCAATAAATTTGTTGGACCATTTCTTGAAAAATAGGCCCTTTTCCAGTATTTGAGCACCCAAAAATCTTTGATACATCTTTTTATCGCTTGGATTAGAGGCCTCTTTTGAGCCTATTTAGTTGAACAAGTCCATAGGAGTGTCAACAAGTTTACACCCTAGCTTCCCAGTTTCCTTCAAAAGGTCTAGAGTGTACTTCCTCTATTAAACAAAAATCCCTTTGCTTGACCAAGCTATCTCCATCCCAAGGAAATTTTTTTTTTTGGACAAAAGTATACTTTATGTCCCTAACATTTACACCCATTTTCAATTTATGCCCTTCAACTTTTTTTTTTGGTGTCAGGCATGTCCCATATGTTTTATTTGCTTTCAAATATGCTCCAAAATGACAAAAATGCCCTTCCTCCTCTCTCTCTCTCACATTGTGTCTCTTTCTCACTGCATCTCTCTCTCTCTCTTTCTCTCTCTACCCTTCCCTGACCTCACCAGCATCTCTCTTTTTCCTCGTCACTTGCATCTCTCTCTGAATCTCTCTTCTCTCCTTTGTTGGCATTTCTCTCTCTTTTTGCATCTCCCCTTCGCCAGCACCGCCTCTCTCTCTTCTCTGTCTTCTTTGCACCTGCTCTCTCTCTCTCTCTCTCGCGTCTTCTCCCTCAAACGTTACTCTCTCTCCAAGGCAATGGCGATTTTGATGAAGATTTAAGGAAGGCTAAAGGAATCTACAAATACTTCAATATTTAAAAAGCTTGAGTAAGATCCATTTTTGAACCTCCAAGGAATAAAATATGGCACTGACAATTGGCTTCTTCACAAATTGTCCTCAATTGCCGAAATTGAACTCAAACCCAATGATCTCCCCAACATGAATTTAAATTCCTTTCCACTTAGCCTTTGAGGGAGAAGACGAGAGAGAGAGATGCCAGGGCGGGGGAGAAAAGAGATGCAGGCGAGGTTGGGGAAGAGGAGAGAGAGAGAAGGAATGGCACTTTTGTCATTTTGGGGCATATTTGAAAGCAAATAAAATATGTGGGACATGCTTGATACCCAAAAAAAAAAAAAGTTAAAGGGCATATTGAAAATGGGTGTAAATATTAGGGACATGAAATATACTTTTGCCTTTTTTTGATAGGAAAAGAAGTATTATTATAGGAGAGAAGGATACCAAAGAAAGAGCAACCAAAAAGAAAAAAGGAGGCAAAGAGATCCTTCTGGGAAATACAAAACTAAAATCAAAACCAACCCACAAAGTCCCCCCAAACAGAGCTAATACAACAAAGCCCTCCAATCTTGTACTGGAAGTGGGACTACATAAAAACGTAAAAAATTCAGATAATGTCTGTACCTAGCTATTAATGAAACGGAAACTTCAAGTGAAGAAAATAAAAATAAATAAACCATATATATATTCGGCATTCCGCAACCCGCCCAACACCAATAGCCTAGCACAAACATGGGTTAATTGATAGCAATTCTTCTGAAACCTCCCTAAAAAGCCATCCAGCCACCTTACACCTTCTGTATGTCAGAATAGGTTATGCCCCTCCTCATCCTCTCTCTGTCCCCACTGCCAGCTCACCAATCCTTTTTGGCTTATTCCTTCTAAATACTTCTGTATGCCTCCATTTGGGTCTTTCTTTGTCTCTGTAATTTATCCCTTCTATTATAGGCTTGGGTAAAAATAGACCCATCATATTTATCTACGTCAAGACCCAAGAGACTTAAATTAACTATATTGATGTCAATATCTAAAATATAATTAGGTTCTATTCGACAAAATTAGTTTATAAGCTAGCTTATAACTTTTAAGCTAATTTTTAGCTTATAACTTATAACTTATAGCTAATAGCTTATAAGTTAGCTTAATGAATTAGAAGTGTTCGGTAAAAGTAGCTGTTGAAGTAGTTGAAAAATGTAAAATGACACAAAAGGGCATATATTTTTTAATTCTAAAATAATATAAATAAATATATCATTTTTTAGTTTTTAATTAAATTAATTTAAATTATTATATATATATAATTCATTAAAAATATATATAATATATTTATATATTATTATATTTTATTATATATAATAAAATATATTTACATATTCTATTATATTTATATATTATATATATTTATATATAAGGGTATAATAGATATTTTCATAAAATAACAAGGGTAAAAAGAGAAGAAAAGTACATAAGCTATAAGCTACTCAAAGTAACTTATTAAAATAAGCTATAAGCTACTAAAATAAGCTCATTTACCGAACACTTTCAACGAGCTTATAAGCTAGTCAAATAAGCTATAAGCTCACACGACGAACACAGTCTTAATCTATTTAGGAAAGAGAAATTGGCAAAAAAAAGTTCTGTTCATTGAGAAAGTCATGGCAATTTTATATCAGCTATGGATTTGTGCTGTTTGTTGATTAAGAAGTCCCCATTTTTTAGCATTCCTTTTTTTCTGATAGAAAAAGAAATGTTTTAGCTATTGTCATACTAGACAATGATACAGATTTTGATCACAGCTGACTAAAAGAGCTACCTTCAAAAGAACCTGATCTCAATTAATTTATAAGGACTCCTAGCATAGACATAACTCATACTTGCCGCTGCCTCTCTTATCATTAAAATAAATTGCACAAAAGATTGAAAATGATTGTCTACTTGTAAACTAACAGGAACGAAAATTATTGGACTTACCTGTGATTTAAACGAGCAGAGATAATCTTGTATGGTTTTCAAATTCTTTATAAGCTTATTTTTATCCTGTATGTTGTAAAATTTATTTCAGAAATACATGAGACAGATATTGAAACCCAATCTAATACAGGAAATTACATTATCATATTAACAACTCACAGTATCTGATATCTAACAAAATAATAAATCAAAAATAGAAATTGCATGTACTAAACATGAGTAAACATATAACCAAAACCACTGAAGATAACATGTCTCATCTAGTTTGACCAGAAAGAAACATTTTGCTAGTATATTAAAAAAACAAATTGGAGTGAATCAGCTTAAAATAAATTCAGAAATTGCCACTGCCATGGCCAAAACACCCACCTCCAATCACCATTCCCAAATTGCCAAGCCATGGAACAACACATTCAAAAATTCCAAATTAACCTGGACAAACTTGCAGAAGAACATCCAACTAATAAAGAGTATGTGGACTGACATTTTGATGAAATCATGAATGCAATAGCTTGTTAGCAAGGCAAATTAATGATAAAAATGTTGAAGGTTATCCTAATTACACTAACACAAAATTCCAAGATGAAACTGAATCTTTTTCTTCCCAAATTGAGCATGAAAAATATCATCAAAATTATGAAGCAATAGAGGAGGTTGTCAAAAACAAGCCCGCCCCAAATTACTCATCTGATATTGATGGTGATGCCTTGTCACGGTAGACTTTGAAGAGCATTGGAAAAGAGTGAAGAGCATGAAGATTCTAAAGAACATTAGAAAACTTTTTCAAAGATGACAAGATTGGGAGAAATAAACTCCAAGTGGCAGGAACTCAATTTCAAGATGTGCTATCCTATGTTGAATTTGTTATTCAAAATGAGGTGGAGTGTCCAAAATTGCTTTTGTCATCTCTTCTTCCATTCCTACAATTGCCTGACCTAATACTTTTCAGATTGATGAAGAATGGGAAAAGAATAATTAAAGCGATATTTCAATGTTATGGGTAATTAATTCTAAGCATAATAAATGTCCTAGGAATAAGAAGACCATGGAAATATTAGAATTAATATAATTAATTTATCTTGGAATTAATATCCTAATTAATGCAACTAGGAATTATTACTTATTTATTTCACATAGGAACTATTTAGTTTGTTAGTTTCAATTTGAAACTTGTTATATGTATTTATTTTTTTTCTATTTTTATATATTGGCTCCCTATAAGTCCTATTTATGGTCAAAGCATCTTGACATTAGCGATTAATCATATCAGAATTTTCTCTTCCCCTCTACTTTTCTCTCTATTTCTCCATCATTTTCTCTTTTTCCCTCCACTGTTCTGCTTCCTTGTCCTTTGTGATTTATTCATATTTTTAATTTTTTACAGAGAATAAATTGTAAAATGTCATCAATAAGATGGATTACTTGACTCCTAAAACATTTGTGCCCTGGGAAAGGGATTTGTTACCTGGTCTGGGCATTTATCATTGAATGAACGACTGGAGATCCACTCCTCGAGTAATGCCTGCAAATAAGAAAGTCTCATTACATTAATTGACTTTTAGAAGTTAGCAAGGAACTGATGGTATCTGATACCAAGACCTATGCACTTCACCTAAGTTATTTATTTATTTATTTATTTTGATAGATTAAGGAAAGAAGGAACTACAGATGGTAAAGAAAAAAAAAAAAAGTAAAAGGAGGACAAAAGATCCTCCTAGGAAAACAAAACTGGAACAAAACCAACCCTAGAAGTTCAACAAGGGGTTAGCACAATAAAGCCCTCCAATTCCTATAAATATCTGCAAGTGGCATCCCCTGAAAAAACCCATTGGCAGAGACCCTATAAGTTGTTGAATAAATAAATAAACTATCCCATCAATACAGGACAGAAGAAGGCTTAGTAATTAATAGCCAAAACTAGGGTTTTCATGAGCAAACTGAGGGTAAAAAGGTTGAGGATTAAGGTTTATAGTAAATATATTAAGGAAATAGCAATTTCCAGGTAAGAGTACAAGGTTTTGGGAGCAATTTAGCGGCTTTTAGGGTGCTGCAACAAGCACCAGTATATTTGATATTTAGGGTTGCATTAGTTAGTTTTAGAGGCTTAAAGAACCACTGACGTTTTGTTTGAATAAATTATTAATGTTGTCCACCAAGAATAATATATCTGGGCAGGCTAGGAAAAATAGAAAGAAATGACTATAAACGGAGAAGAAAAGTAAACAAGGCACATGTGATTGTATTACACAACGGTCAATAACTCATAAAACTGAACAGAGTACCCAAAGAACTAAATCCCCTGATAATTGTTCTCTAGTAAGGTGTTCAGAATTTTACAAGTTCCCAAATTAAAATTAAACCAAGATGCTAAGACGATTTGAACTTTATGCTTTCTTTATCCTTCCTGAACCATCTGCAAAGTGAAATAGCTTACAGCACATGTCTTTGGATTTAGGGGAAAAGAAAAGATTATAACCTCTTTTAAGCAAGGAACTAAATTCAACAAAATAATAGATACAGAAAGTGACAAGGACTGCTGGTCTTCTGAAGGGATCATAAGTTCATAACAAATGAAGACTAATCGATAAATTACAGACTAGGAAGCATGGACACTGATACAGACACAGGGCCATGACAAAATCTAAAGTGACCATATGTAATTTAAAGTGCCCTATCATGTTTAATACGAGTGTCTACCATGTTACAAACAAGGACATGGCTTGTTTTTTTTTTTTAAAAGTCTCCATGCTTATCATATCACAAATCAATAACATGTTCCCTCATTCTTTCATGCTTTATTTTTAACGTTTTCTTAAATTCTCCAATCATATTCTTTCACGTCTTAAAATAACATTTTCCCTCATCATAACAACTATGGACATCACTAGCAAAAAAATAAAAAACCAACAACAACAATAACAATGAGGACCACCATCATTTATGTCTATTATACTTCCCTATGTAATAATGAAATAACATATAAATACGCAAGGGATCTACCCCTGCTGTTACACTTGGATAACCAAGTAAGTTTTAGACTTTACACAGGATGTATATGCAAATAGCTATTACAGTATTGCTTCCACTAAAGAAATAGACATATAAACAAGACCTTGTGATCAAATTCGGCCATCCTCAGAACAATAGGGACAATAATTGGTTTGGGGCCCGACTTCTCCTTCCTACCATTAGTTTTGTCTGTCTCCAGTGCTCTAGGAGAAACAACTGCATGACAAAATAGATATTTCACCATTAAAATCTTTAGCATAAATGAAAACATGTATGCCTATTCATACATAAACTATGACTTCCTCTATACAAGTTAAAACATCTGTCCTCTTTGAAGGAAAAATTAAAAGCATTAAAACATGACAGGTAATAGAATTGAACCTTTATCTCCAGATATTTTTGCGGCTAGATCCACGGATTTCATAGATTTTGATAGTGCATCAACTTGATCAGTAGATATTTCCTCCTTGGAGCTTAGAGACCTTAAACCTCCATTGTTCTCCCCACCACAACAAATGACATCGTGATTATTCTTTAATTGCGCCATAGCATTTTCATTAGGTACATTAGATACTGATTCTGTCTCTTTCAATTCTACGGGTACATTAGAGAGTGATTTATGTCCATCATCCACTAAATAAATGCTAGGATCCAGATGTATTCCCTGGCATAATTATAAATAACAAAATAAAGAAAATGAGTCATCTATAAAAGATAGATTAACTGCATATTAACATGCCAGGCCTAAACCCTAAACCTCACGACAAATTCTAGTTATTTTTCAAACCAAAGTTACACATAATACAAAATGATAAAATCAGTGACTTCTATTGAGAAACAAAACCTGCCAACTTTTGTTCCCAAATCTTGTTTCAATCTGTAGGACTGTATACTTTTTGTGATCAAAAAAGAAATATTATTAAAAAAGAAAAAGGAAAATGGAAACAAAAGACAAGAGGAGGACTAGATATCCTCCTAGAAAAAACAAAACTCAAACATAAACAATCCAAATGGCCAAAAACAGAGCTAATAAAACAAAGCCCTCCAATCCCTATGGACATCAACAAAGAACACTCCCTTAAAAATCTATTAGCTGAAACCCAAAGAGAAGCAACAAAGCAAATTCTATCCCATAGCAGATGAGCAGGCGGGAGCTGTTGAGGTCTGTATATTTTTCATTTTACAATCATTTTGGGCACTAAATTCTCACCGCTTACGTCACTTTGTGAAGCCACCATTCCCTCCCCCTTGTATGGTATCACTTTTGTTAAAATTGTGTGAACAATAATAAACAAGTTATGCTTAAATTTGAAGCAGGAGATATATAAAAATCCTAAATATAGATAATAAATTTATACCCTATTACTACTAAAGTAACTACAACATTTTTGAATTTAAAGAAAGTAATTTTAGCTATGTTTTTCCAAGTTTTCTTAGTTCAACATTTTATGAGTAAGATGATCTAGATAGAATGAAAACGCACTTCTGATGGTTGACATTTTCAGAACCATATCAGGAAATACCCTAAATGCATGTTCATACATACCTCAATTATTATTGGTTTTCCATCTTTCATTGCTTTTTTCAAATCGCCAGCCAAACCTATAAAAAAAAATCTTAATTTAGTTAAAGAAAAAAGGGAAAAAAATAGAGGAAAGAAAGAAAAATCCATCACTTCTCTCGTAAAATAGATCTTTCCCGAATTTAAGCAAATATTTGAAATTGAATGAAATCCCAAGCTAGAAAGAACTAATAATACCTTTACGTACAACTCTGCATTCTCTGCAAAATTCAGTTATTAACTCCTCTGATGAACTGAAGTCTCGGTACCACACAGGAGTAGATGCCAATGGTGCACTGTAGAAGATAGAAGAAAATAATAATCCAGGTTTGATCCCTTTTTATTTTGGATAGAAAAGGTTTGGTCCATTAATATTGACTAGTAATCAATCTAGTGATGCAAAACATGAAAATGCTAGCTAAAAATTCAAGTTTCTATAGAATTTTATCAACTGCATTCCTCTGATTGACATGGAGATATCAGGTGGCAGTAATGCTGTAACTACGGCCAACCTAAGATAGTGCAAAGATGAATAATGTGATCTTTCACCATTAAGGGCAAGTGAAGTAAACTTTTATAAACAAAAAGTACAAGCATGATGCAACTTAATTATTTAAAGGAAGAGGATAACAATGCTCTATTAATGTTAACCAAATAAATCAAGGATGAAAGAATTATACTATCACAAGGAGAGGTTATATTTTATTTTCAAATAATTTTTATAATAAATTAAATATTGCCTTCAGAAGATCTTCAAATATATAAGGTGCGCAGTATTTAATGTATGCCACCTATTAACATAATGGTTAAAAAAAAAAAAAAGATTGAAGGCTGTTTGCATTTGTTTTTAATGCAAATGAGCCTTAATGTATTAATTTAAGCATAGTATTGGATTAGAAAGCATCCACATCCACTTCTGTGTTTCATAATTAAATTATGGTCAAAGGTAGCCCCTTACATGTTCTATATTTCATGACTGAATTCCTAGATTTGATTTCGATTAAAGCAGAGAATATAGTCAACACAAAAATGAAAAAGAGATTCAGGACATACTCGGTTGATGTGCGCAACAATTCGTACACCATATCTGTCTACAAGCATCAACAAGAAAAATGTGAACCATTTGCATATAATGTAGAAGTAGAAAAATCAAACTCAAATATGAAGACAATTCCAATTAGGTGCAAGTTAGCAGAAATGTACCATTTGAAGAATAAATAATTACGAGAAAGTAGAGGTACAAGAGAGACAAGGATAAGATACACTCCTATAACAGCTAAAAGCAATATCCGGAAGAAGAAAAAAAACTACAATAATTAAGAAAATACCAATATGAAGACAATTCCTATAATGTAGAAGTAGAACAATATCAAACTCAAATATGAAGACAATTCCAATTAGGTGCAAGTTAGCAGAAATGTACCATTTGATGGTAACCACATTTTATGTTTTCTTTGATAAAAGAATAAATAATTAAGAAAAAGTAGAGATACAAGAGAGACAAGGATAAGATACACTCCTATAACAGCTAAAAGCAATATGCGGAAGAAGAAAAAAAAATTAAAAAAAAAAAAAGAACTACAATACCTCCATTTGTAGATCAGTAAGAGAAAAACACCTGAATAAATCATGCGGTGACACCAACATGGCTGCCAAGAAAACAACACTATAGTTGACCCCACAAAAAAAACTTTTGGGGTGGGGGGGTGGTGTGGTAAACCCCAGAACATTGTGTTGAAATAATTTTAGATATTTCGAATATTTCATAATATCCCAAATAATTATCCTTTTATAATTATAGTCTAGGAAGATATGTATTAGATATATTTAATCTATTTTATTCTGCCGTTATCTAGTGAGAATTTTGATGAAAGAAATTCTTTGATTCATAATGAAAATAAAACTTAATATTTATATATATGTGGCTGGCCTTCCAGTCCATAATTCTACGAGAAAAATAAGAGGAGAATCCCTCTTAAATAAGGAATCTTCACTAAACTAGAAAAGCAAATAATTAGTAAATAACTTATCCTTATCTATTAGGAAAGTATACCCTAATCTATCAAAACAATAATAATTTCCTAAACATAAGGATTGGCTTCCTTTTACATCTAGTTTGTTGGGCAGTTCCCTAAACTTGCTGCTACACATCTCTGACTTGCTTTCTCTATAGAAGCAGCTCGTTGTATCTGTATTGTGAGAAATAAAACCAAGAAGGAAGAAGTCCTCTTGTTCAGATGGTATCAGAGCCTGGTTTTCCACCAGCCCTGAAATCGCATTTACTGCCACCTGTCTTCCTTTTAAGGAAAAAGAGTAAAGGAATGTTTGAAGTTAATACACTTTTAAACCCCTCCACTCAAATCACAGTACTTAACTGAGGAAATCTTTCAAGAATCTCAGTTCAAATTACCACTAATCACCTAAATGGCATAAGCTTTTTTATCAAGGAAAAAAGGATTTTAATGACAAGAAGAAAGAAAACAGAAAATACAAGCATGAAGGACAAGAGATCGTCCTCAAACAAAGAAAATTTAAAAAATAAAAAAATAAAATAAAACTAAATGGCATAAATTTCCTAAGATGGCACCAATCACTGCATACGTATATCCAAGGGAAATGGAAAATTGGCTATCTAATTGGTAAATACTAAGGAACCAGCATCCAATGACCCCCAGTATGCCATATGGGATGCTGAAAACTCCATAGTCATGACATGGCTAGTAAAACCCATGGATGAGGACACTAGTTCCATAATATGTGTTAACACGCAGCAAGGAGCTCTAGGATAACGTTAACCAAATGTATTTTGATTTGGGCAACCAGTCATAATTTCACAACTCAACCCTAAAACTTGGTGAAACCGGCCAAAACAGAGAAAGATCCATCAAGTATACCCCGTTTTAAAACATATATGGCATGACTTGGATTTGTTCCATGACTACAAATGGAAGTCAGCAGAGGATGCCCAGCACCACATTGAATTGGTGGAAAAAGATTGAGTTTCCATGTTCCTTGCTGGACTTTTTTGGACCATGCAAAAGCATACTGCCCTAGAACTACAGTCTCCTTCCTGCTGAAGTATCTCAATTGACTGGAAAGACATTGATCTGAGGATTATGGACAGACTCACTGCTCCTCAAAGATTGCCAAAAAACCTAATTTAAAGCTGCTAAGAGACTTCATAATGCAAAAAGAAAAAAAGAAAAAAAAGGGTTATTTATCTCCAAACTCCAAAAGTAAATGAAAGTAACACAAACATGAAGAGAAACAATAACTTGTATTAATTTTATAATCTTTACCAGGGAGGGACCACAAAATAAACACATTTTATGATACAATTATGGAAACTGAACCACCACGTTGTATAGCAAAACGACCACTTAGATAAATCAAAATTTAAAACAAAAATATTTTTTTAAACTTGGCACCTAATTGGAATTGTCCATTCAAAAACATCATTGATAGATGCAGTTATGTTACAGATATATAAAGCCTACCTGTAAGACATTTGGCAAATTTAGCCTTTGAGCAAGCTGAGTTGCAATAGTGGACTTTCCAACACAAGCAGTTCCACAAACAAGTATTACTAATGGAACTCTTTGGTGGTGAAATCTGGACCATAGGTGATAGCAGTAAAATGAAAAGAAGGATCAGTATTATTAACTACAAGAAGTATCACCCTACAAAAGTGTCCTCTTTTTCTTTATCTTTGTATTTTCTGATTGCCATGGAAAAACTGAGCTGAAAACTAACATAATACACACTACGTTGAGCCATTTTGTTATGGATGAAAAGAAGAAATTTTACTAGGAAAGACAGTAGACTAAGAAAACAAGGTCTAGATATTGAGGAGATACTTGTTAGGAACAAAACAAAAATATCTTGCATACCAACCTCGTCATCATCTTATAACGATTTATGTACTCTTCTCCATACCCCCGCCGCTCCATAAGCTGCACAAAAAGTGACCTATTTAGAAAGTTTCATGAGATCAAATCATTATCAGCAATTAGAAAAATATGGAATTCCAGCCATGATTATTTCATCACAATAATCTTAAAACATAAGATCAACTTCCTCTTCTTAAGATAGCATAGAGAAGAGAGAAAGTATGGCTGGGAGAAGGATATGAAATCTTCCTAAACAGGAAGAGGACCCCATGGGGGAGGGGAAAACAGTGAAGCAAGCCACAAAGGCTCAAAATACAACAAAGCTCTCAAGCTTATTTGCTCGTTAGTACTGGAAATTCCTGATAAGCCCCTGCTGACATACTCCTGAAGAAGAGCACGTGGGGATAAGGAGCAAGCATCAGTTGACTTATGATAGAAACCAGAAAACAACACTGAGATTTTACTGTTATATTTAAAGAAATATTAAGGATTACATAGAACCCTTCCCTCAAAGCTACAGAAAAATAGACTGAAATACATTAACAACCTTGCAATCCTCCCCCAGAGCCTAGCTCCTACAGAATATTAATGTATTCTGCCCATCCCCATCAGCAGAGCTGATACTCCACTAATTCTGACCAAATATTCTCCCTGCTGCCCACTCACTCTCCCTCTCCTTTATTTATAATAAACTCACCCCTCCAGAAATTACTTACTTACCCTTTAACCTAATAAGAAAAATATATTATAGGTTCCAATCAATTACCACCCCTTAAAATCAGCCTTGTCCTCAAGGCTGAAATTTAAAAAAAATTACAATCAATTTCAGTCAGCCTATTCCTACTCTTTCCGGCAAATTGTCTGGTGCCAGAAGAAGTTTGGATCCTTTTTGAAATCCAAGATGATGCATATATACAGATTCATAATGCTCCTCCAGCCACAGTAGTAATGGTAGGCATCCAGCAGTGTTAATAAACCTTGGGCCTTGTCCAAAAACAAAAATAAACTTTGGGCCCAGCTTAGGATAGGTTTTAGAGGCACGGGTCGGATTACCCGTTTTCAAACCCACGTCCCTGTCCTTATTGCCGAACACGTCTCCCTCTTTTTCTTTGCTAAGCACTTTGTATTCTACCTCAAGGCTTCTCGCCATCATCCTTTCATTGCTTCCTCTTCGAACCACTGACCCGTCAGGACCAATGACATCAACAGCTTTAAGGAGGCCATCGGAATTGGATTCAATCAGAAGCTGTGAGATTGCGAAACCCAAACTGCAAAACTCTTTGATAGGACCTCCATCTTCATTTGTCTAAGACTCGCCCCACAATCGCACACCCGAGCCCAATCCATCTTCATTTCCCCTTCTAGCGGCATCAAAGAGCTTCGCCGTCGTCTCCTGTTTCGTCGTCACCAGTGGTGGTCCACCAGTGTTGCTCTCTTGCATCGAATCACTATTCCTGCCTTCATGAGAATGGGTTTGCCCTGATACACCGAGAAGAGACTCCATGATAGACACCTTTCCTTTGCTACCAATGTCTCCTTCGTCTTCTCCACAAATAGATGTGGCACTTCCCTGCTCAACTTCTACTCTTTTCCCTCCTAATCTATTAATCTCCTTCTATAGAGATTGTTGCAACCCTTCCTGTGTATCCTGGAAATTCTCCATCATCATTTTTTGCATTTCTTGTTGCAATTTTTGCATCTCAAAAAGAGATGTCCAAAGTTCATTCATGGACCCTTCCAATTTATCTACCCACGGAACCATAGCTTCCATGGCAGCTATTCGTGCTTCCATGGCGTTCCCTTTATCAATTGATCTCCAATGGCGTTATCCGACAGGTCGAACCAATTGATAGAAACTAGAAAACAACACTGAGATTTTACTGTTATATTTAAAGAAATATTAAGGGTTACAAAGAACCCTTCCCCCAAAGCTACAAAAAAAATAGACTGATATATTAATAACCAATGAAGGATTGCAAGCAATCCTCCCCCAGAGCCTACCTCCTACAAAATACTAAAGTATTCTGCCCATCCCCATCAGTAGAGCAGATACTCCACTAATTCTGACCAAATATTCTACTTGCTGCCCACTCACCCTCCCTCTCCTTTATTTATAATAAACTCACCCCTCTAGAAATTACTGATAGGATACTAGGGTGGTTATAGTTTGTTATATGGTTAAGGGTACCAATTAGGAAATTATTAGTGGGTGAGTTTCTTATAAATAGGAGAGTGGGCATGTGAGAAAAGGGGGAAGAATATTAGTTTGGTTGTGTTTAGGAGCTTTGCTTTGGGAAAGTCTTAAACTCTAGGAGACCTAGTCTCTGGAAATTATCCTCCTCTTGTCATTCTTGCTATTCTTGCTCCATATTTTCATTCACTCAGAAATAATATATTAGTTTCTTACAGTTAAGGGGTAATTAGGATATTATTAAAGGGTGAGTCTTATAAATAGAAGAGTTAGAGTGTGAGAAAGGGAGGAAAAAATTATAATTGTTGTGTTTAGAAGCTTTGCTCTATGGTGAGTTTTAGGACTCTAGGAGACTTAGTTGCTAGAATTATCCTTTTCTTGTCATTATTGTTCTGTATTTTCATTCACTGAGAATAATATCTTTTTTTTCTTTAATCTTTCTTTAATTAGGTCTTGGGTTCACATCATTTGGTCAGACCAATTGATGAAAACCCAAGACTTAATTAAAGAAAGATTAAAGAAAGAACAAGATATTATTTCTGAGTGAATGAAATTAAAGAACAAGAATAGGAAGAATGACAAGAGGATAATTTTCAGAGACTAGGTCTTCTGGAGTCTAAGACTCTTCCAAAGCAAAGCTCCTAAACACAACCAAACTAATATTCTTCCCCCTTCTCTCCCATTCCCACTCACCCCATAGTAACAACAAAGAGTGTGATAAACTATTAGCATGAGTAGAGATTGCAGTGATTAAGAAGTTACAGCCTTCCAAATAGGAACTTGCCAATTTATGAGTATACCATGAAGTTACAAAGGTTGTACCTGTGAACCAACCCCCCAAGGCTAAATAAGCGCAAGGAATGAGCAATCAGAGTGGGAATGTGAGAAAAGGGGGAAGAATATTAGTTTGGTTGTGTTTAGGAGCTTTGTTCTGGGAGAGTCTTAGACTCTAGGAGACCTAGTCTCTAGAAATTATCCTCTTCTTGTCATTCTTCCTATTCTTGTTCTGTATTTTCATTCACTCAGAAATAATATCTTGTTCTTTCTTTAATCTTTCTTTAATTAAGTCTTGGGTTCTAATCAATTACTTACTTACCCTTTAACCTAATAAGAGAAATATACTATTTAACCTAATAAGAAAAATATACTATAGGTTCCTATCAACTTACTCAATCTGTTGGCACCAGATCAGATTTTATGGAACGTGATGTTGATAGTGCATTTATGAGTGTAGTTGATATCCTAGATTTCAGATTATTTTGTTATTCTAGATAAGAGTCCAGTTCCTTATTTTTTAGCAGAATAGGTTGTTAGTGCTTCCTTATTTCAGCGTAGTTGGTTATTGTAAGTCCCTCTGATATGGCTCTATAAATTTCAGATGGGAGTTCTGTTTTGGGGCAGATTTGAAATTCAGATTGTCATTTGTGTACTTGGAGTATTGTCCTCTCCACACGGACATGTTATTGGTAGTTTTATTGTGTTAAGATTATTCACTTTAATCTTTCTAGTAATCATTATCTACTTATTTTATTGCCATAGTTCCGTGGGCGTTCTTTTCGCTTCCTTAAAACAGCCATCATTAGAGAGCACCAAAGACAAGCAATACAATGACCCTATCCTAAACCCTAAACGAAATACACCAGAGAACAGCAAAAAATGCAGTATTTCACTAACTTCAGGCATCTAGGTCCTTGCCAAAATGTTGAAATTTACCTTGAGCAAAGGAATCAAGGTAAAAGGGCAGCAAACCCATATTTTCAATACGTAAGCAAAACAGATTAAGTTATAAGAAAGTACCAACCTGACTATGCAACAACAACAACAACATAGCCTTATCCCACTAAGTGGGGTCGGCTACATGGATCGCACGACGCCATTGAGCTCTATCAATGACCAACTCTTTAGATATCTCATTTACTAAAAGGTCCCGTTCAATAATTTCTCTAAGTGTCTGTTTTGGTTTTCCTCGACTTTTTTTCACAAGGCTCCAAACCATCTGCTACACTCTCCTAATTGGCGCTTCCAATGATCTTCTTTGCACATGCCCAAACCATCTTAAACGATTTTCAACCATTTTTTCCTCAATAAGTGCTACCCCAACTCTACCTCGTATATGATCATTACGGATCCTATCTCTTCTTGTATGACTACACATCCAACGCAACATCCTCATCTCCGCCACTCCAATTTTATGTTCTTGTTGTCCTTTCATTGCCCAACATTCACTCTCATATAAAATCGCTGGTCTTATAGCAGTACGATAAAACTTTCCTTTGAGTTTATCAGGTACTTTCCGATCACAAACAACCCATGATGCCATTCTCCACTTTAACCACCCATCTTGTATCCTATGTTCCACATCTCTAATAATTTCGCCGTCGTCTTGTATAATTGACCCCAAATACTTAAACTTTGACACTTTTGATATGACCTGATCACCAAGTTTAACCTCTATCTCGTTCTTAGCTTGTCGCTTGTTAAACTTACAATGCATATATTCGGTCTTACTCCTGCTCAGACGAAAACCCTTCAATTCCAAAATAGCTCTCCATAACTCAAGTTTAAAATTAATCTCTTCCCTTGTCTCTGCTATGAGAACAACGTCATCTACAAAAAGCATGCACTTAGGAATTTTTTCTTGGATGTGTTTCATCAGAACATCTAAAACCAGGTCAAACAAATAAGGGCTTAAGGATGATCCCTGATGTAGGCCAATTTTAATAGGAAAGTCTGTAGTCTCCCCTCCAGACGTTCTCACACTAGTCGTAGCCCCCTCGTACATATCTTTTATAACTCTAATATACGCAACCCGTACACCTTTTTGTTCCAAGACTTTCCACAGCACCTCTCTTAGTACTCGATCATAGGCTTTTTCAAAGTCAATAAATGCTATATGCAGGTATTTTTGTTTACTCCGATACCTTTCCATCAACCCGCTTAGAAGATATATAGCTTCCATAGTAGACCATCCTGGCATGAATCCAAATTGATTTTCAGAAATACTCGTCTCGATTTTTAACCTACGTTCAATCACTCTTTCCCATAATTTTAGAGTGTGACTCATAAGCTTAATCCCGCGGTAGTTTGCGCAATTCTGAATGTCTCCTTTGTTTTTGTAAATAGGAACTAAAGTGCTTCTTCTCCATTCCTCAGGTATTTTTTTAGACCTTAAAATCTCATTAAAGAGTTTAGTTAGCTAGATAGTACCCTCCTCTCCTAAACACTTCCAAACTTCAATAGGAATACCATCGGGACCAACAGCTTTACCATTATCCATTTTTTTAAGAGCTTCCTTGACCTCATCAACTTTGATCCTGCGATAATATGCCAAATTTTGTTCTCTCTCCAAGGTTGTTAGATCTTTCATATCACAAGTCGACTCCATTCCGTCATTAAAGAGCTTATGAAAATAACCCTTCCATCTGTTTTTAATATCTCTATCTGTAACTAGAACTTTTCCTTCTTCATCCTTAACACATCTTACTTGATCCAAATCTCTAGATTTCCTCTCTCTAGCCTTCGCAATCTTGTAAATCTTTTGCTCCCCTTTTTTTGTTCCTAAATCCTTGTAAAACTCTTCAAACGCTTTAGATTGTGCTTCACTTACTGCTTTTTTTGTCTCCTTATTAGCCTTTCGATACCTTTCCCAATTTTTCGAGTTATTGCACAGATGGATAGCTTTAAAGCATTCTCTTTTAAATTTGATCTTCTCTTGAACAGCCTCATTCCACCACCAAGATTCCTTATCTCTTTGTCCAAAACCTTTTGATTCTCCTAAAAGTGCTTTAGCTACTTTTCTAACCTTCTTGGTCATCTCCTCCCACATGGTGTTAGCATCTTCTCGTAACTCCCAAGATCCTTCCTCCAACAATCTTCTCTTGAAAGACTGTTGATTCTCCCCCTTTAGCTACCACCACTTGATCCTAGGGTTCATCGCCTGACGATGCTTTTGTTTCCGACCCTTAATAACCACGTTAAGGACCAAAACCCTATGTTGAGTTGCCACGGGTTCCTCAAGAATAACTTTACAATTTTGACAGATTTTTCTATCTGGATTCCTTACCAGAAAGAAGTCAATCTGTGACCTTGAAGCTCCACTCTTGTATGTGATTAAATGTTCCTCTCGCTTCTTGAAGCAGGTATTGACAACCTTGAAATTATAAGCCATTGAGAAATCCAATATAGACTGTCCTTCCTCGTTAAGCTCCCCAAAACCAAAGCCACCATGGACCCACTCATACTGTCCTGCTTTTTTCCCAACATGACCATTAAGGCCCCCCCCGATGAAAATCTTCTCTTCTAAAGGTATGTTTCTAACCAATCCCTCCAAATCTTCCCAAAACTTTTCTTTAAGATATGCATCCATCCCTACCTCTGGTGCATAGGCACTTATGATGTGGATAGTATCTCTTACGATAATCATCCTTAAGCATAGAATCCTATCCCCAATCCTTTTTACCTCCACCACACTCGGTGTCCATTCCTTGTCAACCATAATATCTACACTATTCTTTGTCCTTACTTTTCCAGTGTACCAGAACTTGAAGCCTGAACAGTCAAATTTCTTAGCCTTTTCTCCAACCCATTTAGTCTCTTGAAGGCACAAGATGTTAATTTTCCTCCTCTTCATAGTGTCCACACTCCATGAATTTCCCTGTTATGGTTCCAACATTCCACGTAGCAATCCTGATTTTGTTCTCCTCGACTAGCTTCTTTATCCTCAACCTTCCAGGAACAAGCTCTTGTGACACTACAATCGATCGACGATGCAGTGGCTCTAGCTCATTTGACACTGTACTCGAGCCATACAGCACGTTGCTTCCGGACAACGACCTAGTATTAGTAGACCCTTGCTCATTTAACACTACATCCGGGTGACTATGCAAAAAAAATGAGCTGTTGTTTCAAATATAGATATGCACATAACACGCATATCAAGAGAAGTAGCTAGGTGAGGTTTGAAAATTTGGTACATGTCATATGTATTTCTTTTTTCACCTAAAAAAATTAGTTAGAAAAACTCCATAAAGTTTAATAGAATCAACTAACTACTTAAAAGAAAGCACGGCAGAGGAGTCAAAAGTCCAAATTCTCCTATCCAGAATGAAATACAGATTAATAGAATCAATTAATTACATTCACGCAAACAATTGTAGCAAGCTCCATGAGACAATCAAATCAATGCTCATGCAATGTGGCATCTTAACTATGTGCTTTTTAAGTTACACATACCCAACAACTTTAAAAGATCTTCATAAAATATAAGTTAGGACTCAATAAAAAGCTAATGGTAAAGGAACATTTAAGATTCCCTTGCATGTCTTTCAATAAGAAGTATATCAAATAATAAAACAAAACTAAAACTATAAAAGAGCATGCCAACAAAGCCAAGAAAAGTAGGGTGGGCTTGGAGTTGAATGTATCAAACTACAAATCTACCGTACCTTAAAGAGATTAGCTTCCAAATCAGACTGGGAGCTGCATTGTAGAATGACAAGGAAAGAAAATTAATACTTAAACCTACAAGAAATCAGGTGAAGAAAGAAAAAGGGAACAAATAATCAGAGAAAGAAAAAAGGTATAAGGAGAGCAGCATTACACATCAAGAAGGCTGTTGTCTATCAGCACCTTCTTGAGTTCGAGAGCAATTTTAACTGCTACATGGTTTGGAATCTGAAATCAGCATGTCAAAATGGAAATAAATCGATACTAGATGTCACCCACTCAAATTCAGATTATAAAATGAAATCAAACTGTAACATAAATGACAGCTGAAAAGAAAAAAGAGCATGTCATTAAAAGACCTGACAATATTAGGCATATTAACTCAGTTCACTTTGTGTAGTAGAAGGTTAATTTGAGCAAATCAATAATATAACGTTAACCTGGGACTATAAGGCCTTCAATTTAGCATCAACTTATTATAAATATAAGAGGAGAATGGGGTTTGTATACACCTAGCTAGAGCAATAAGAGCCGGAAAATCCTCCACAATCCTTAGAATATAATTAATCCTATTGAATACAAATAATTCCCTATTGAATACAAATAAATCCTAATTAATCATAATAACGGAAAAGGAAACAAATTAAAGACCAAATATTTTACAAGAAAGGAAATAAATCAGTCATAATATCACAATAAAGATAGAATCCCACATAAAATAATAGAAAAGTCCAATTTGAAGCTTTTGGCCAAGCAATAGATAGGGAAGGAACAAAGGATGGCAAAAGCAATTTTGGACACTCAAAAACTCTTCTTGAATAACAAATTCGACATGGCATAGCTCATCAATTGGTTGAACTTCTACCACTTCGAGTTTTTTTTTTTTTGATAGAAAAAGAAGTATTATTAAGGAGAAAAGAGAGATACAAAGGGAATGGTTACAAAAGGTGGAGGACAAGAGATCCTCCTAAAAAAACAAGAACATAAAGTAAGAAAAACTAACAGACAGCACAGACACCCCACATAGCCCCTAACAACGTATTAATGCAATAACGCCCTCCAGTCCCTATAAACATCAGATATAGGCATCCCCTTGAACAGCCCATTGGCTGAAACCCACAGTGAAGCCACGTAACGAATTCGATCCCATAACATCTGAGTAGGCATACACCGATCATTAAAAACTCTGGCATTTCTTTCCAGCCATATGCACCACACAGTTGCGAACAAAGCCGTATTCCAAAGAGTTCTGTTGTCCTTCCTATGGCCAAAGCCAATAAATTTGGTCGCAAGGAAATCACCAAGGTCCTTTGGGCAAACCCAACTCTCGTCAAAGAGATCAAATAACCTATTCCAAATACTCAAAGCCACGTCGCAGTGCAGGAATAAATGATTACTTGTCTCTGAATGTTTGAAGCACATAATGCAAACGTCCGGGGATAAAGCCTTAAGTGGCCTTCTGATTTGACACAGATCGTTTGTATTAATTTTATTGAGCACTGCAAGCCACAAAAAAGCTTTAACCTTTGAAGGAGCCTTAACTTTCCAATAAGATTTTTTAAAAAAGGGGGAGACGATAGGGTTACGAGCGAGATAATTGAGGAAGGAAGCACAAGTGTAAGAGCCTGAGGAATCAAGCTTCCACATTCTCCTATCAGGAAAAGGAGAAAGGTGAATAGGATCAAGGATGTTAAGCAATATGGAAAGGTCAGGCAAAAGTCTATCATTAACATTCCTGGCAAAATGCAAATTCCAACAAGGGTGATCCCCTTGTAAGCAAAAGAATTCAGAAATGGGGGCATCATGGAGGGAAGATAAGGAGTAAAGGCGCGGGAATCTTTCTTTGAAGGGGGTGGGAACAATCCAACAGTCCTCCCAAAACCGAAAACGGGAACCATCACCAACAATAAGAGATATCGAAGGAGAGAAGAGGTGATATACTTGAGAAATCGCTTTCCAAGGACTTGCGTGCGTAACGACATCCCCCAAACCAGCGTCCCATCCATTCCGGTGAAGCCCATACTTAGCTTTGATCACCTTGTGCCAAAGGGAGTTAGGCTCTAAGGGAAATCTCCATAACCATTTAGCCAAAAGAGAGATGTTTTTAGACACAATATTTCCAAGACCCAAGCCGCCTTCATCCTTAGGTTTGCAACACACCTCCCAACTAACCAAATGGCCCTTCTTTTCCCCCCCACTGTCATTCCAGAGAAAGTCCCTCATAATTCTCTCAATCGTTTTAGCCACTCCGGAAGGGATTTTGAACAAGGACAGAAAGTACAGGGGCACACTAGATAAGGAGGCCTGAATAAGGGTCAATCTGCCTCCTAGGGAGAAGTAAGGGCCTTTCCAACTGTCAAGCTTGCGGGAAATTCTTTGAATAATGGGATCCCAAAAAGATTTGGCTCTAGGATTACCTCCAAGAGGGACACCTAGATAGTTAAGAGGCCAGTTGAGAACCGCGCAACCCGCTTGCTCCGCCATCTGCCCGAGAGAATCATCCTGAATGTTAATGCCAGCTAGGCCACTTTTGCCTAAGTTAACACGGAGACCTGAGACCAGCTCAAAAATCTGAATCAGTGTAAGCACTCTAAGAAAGTTATCCTTATCCTTGGGCAAGAAGAGGATTGTGTCGTCAGCAAACTGCAAATGAGTAACCATACATCCATCTCCCTTTATTGATAGTCCTTTGAGAATCCCTCTCTCGGACCCCCGCCTCAACATGCAGCTAAAAACGTCGGCCACCAGGGTAAAGAGGAATGGAGATAAGGGATCTCCTTGCCTGATCCCGCGTTGCCCCTTGAACCATTCTTTGGGCTGTCCATTGATAATAACCGAAAAGGCGACAGAGGAAAGACATCCATTCATCCACCGTCTCCATCTATCACCGAAACCCTTGCGACGAAAAATCAAGTCCAAGAAGTCCCAATTGACCATATCATAGGCCTTTTCAAAGTCTAATTTAAATACTAAGCCCTGTTGTTTTCTGCGTTTGACATCATCAACTAGCTCATTAGCTATCAAGCTGGCATCAAGAATTTGACGGTCAGCGATGAAGGCGCTTTGGTTCTCCGATATGGAAAACCCAATAACCGTACTCAATCTGTCGGAGAGGACCTTGGCGATGATCTTGTAGACACTAGTAACCAGGCTTATAGGTCTGAAATCCCCCACCTTAATGGATCTGTCTTTTTTGGGAACAAGGGTGATGAAAGTAGAATTCATGCTAGTAGGAATACGGCCAGTATGGAAGAATTCATCAAAGACTTTCATCAAATCGTCCTTCACTATCGACCAGCAGGCTTGGAAGAAAGCCATATTGAAACCGTCAGGCCCAGGAGCTTTATCCTTATCCATCTTGAAAATTGCATTTCTAACTTCTTCCTCCTCAAAGGGTCTTTCTATCCAAGTCCTTTGGGTATCATCGATAGGGATCCAATCCAAACCCTCAATTGTGGGTCGTTCTTGCATGTCCTCCTTGTAGAGTTTCTTGAAGAAACTAGTCGACTCTTCAGAGATCCCCTCATTGTCCTTCACCGTAATACCATCCTCCGTCTCAAGCTCTTTAATGAAGTTCCTTCTCCTCTTTCCATTCACCACCTTGTGAAAGAATCTTGAATTCACATCACCCTCACGAACCCATTTAATTCTGCTCTTTTGGCGCCATTTTATGTCTTCTTTTTTCCTAATGTTATCCAAATCATTCCTGAGAATCACTTTACGCTCAGCGAGATTCTCCTCAAGGCCACCCTCACTCTCTAGTTTGTCAAGAGCATCCAATTCCTTAAGAATGTTAGACTTTTGGATTCTGATGTCTCCAAAGACTTCTTTGTTCCAGGTCTTTAACTTCTCCTTCACGTATTTTAATTTCTTCATAAACTTAAATCCCTCCCATCCTGGATTTGTGTATTCTGACCACCACTTCTCTACGTTGCTAAAAAAAGACCGGTGTAGAAGCCACATATTCTCGAATCTAAAAGGGGTAGGACCCCATTTGACTCTGCTAGTCTCAAGGATAACGGGGAAGTGATCGGACACCAGGCGAGAGCCAACTTCTTGAATGGGGTCAGGAAACGAATCCTCCCATTCGGGAGTGAGCAGGAATCTATCAAGGCGAGAGGAGAAAATCGAGCCCCTGTTAACCGACCAGGTGAATTGAGCATTAGAAAGTGGGAGATCCTTAAGGCCGCAATCCCTGATAAAGGAGTTAAAACCTCTCATGCTAGCATTGATCCTTGATCCTCCAAGCTTTTCATCAGGGGACCTCACCACATTGAAGTCACCGCCAACACACCAATGGGGGTTACAAAAACCATGAATGTAAGATAACTCCTCCCACAATTCGCCCCTCAACCTAGGGTTCGTCGGACTATAAACATTGGTAAACCACCAACACCCTTTGTCCTTAAACTCAAGAAGCACCGAAAGAGAGAAAGCGCCTTGAAGAACATCCCTTCTTGTGGCGACACGAGTATCCCAAATGACTAAAAGACCGCCTGAAGCACCCACGGAAGGTAAGTATTCCCAATCCTTGAATTTGAAATCCCAAATGCTTCTGATAAAAAATCTATCCAAAACCCCTAGTTTAGTTTCCTGTATCATCCCAATATCTGGATCCACCCTCCTGAAAACTTCTTTCACCTTGTGCCTTTTGAGGGAGTTACCAAGGCCGTTCACATTCCAACTCAAAATCCTCATAGAGAACCTGACTTGCCCTTTCCTTTCTTGGACGTGCCATAATTAATTGAAGAAGTCAACCTTTTTAACTCATTATCAAGTTTGTTCTTCTTCCTTTGGTATGTCCTAGGGGAAACTGACAACTTGACCTCCTTTCCAGATTTATCTCTCAACATAAAGTTAAGAGACTCCAACAAGGCTTGTGGATCTTGGCTGGCCCTCTCGTCTCCTAAATGTCGAAGATGTATGACTTTTTCCTTTAGATCTATATCCTCCCTACAGGCAGAAGATTGTTTGGCGGGATCGGGAGAATGGGAGGACCCTGCTTGGAATTTGTCGCTACGCATGCAAGTCCAGGTCAAAGGCAAATCGCAAGGTCCCTTAAAAGCTCCATCATCCTTATTTTGCACAAAGAGCCGGTGGACATCTTCCAGAGTATCATCGATCTCCCCAATGGAAACATCTTTATCATCAATTTGTTCCTCAATTTGCTGTATAAGAAGACCATCTTCGCTATCGAAATCGGATAGGGATAAATCATCTTCAGAGAGCAACTCCTCCTCCCTTATAGCCTCTGTCGCTGGCGCGCTTTCGGGATCGACAGACTTCCTCAACGACGATACCGAACTCCTCACCGTCGCCCCTTGCTTGAACGGATGAGGGGAATCACGGGGGAGCAGTTGCCGGCCATTCAGATTCTCCGGCGGGGTCTCCGGTACCCCATAGTCTCTGTCAACTGGTTCTGTGCATGTCCGGTCGATGTCCGCCTCCTGAAACGCTGTCGAGGAGGGGGTCGAAGGGATCGGGTCGCATTGCTTCTCTGGGGCCCGATAGCAAGGTGCTTTGATCGGATCAGCCCTCTCGGTCCTCTCCACTTCTACTGGACCCGAGATTTGGGCCTTTTTGGCTCTCCAAAATAGGACCCTGTTGGAAGAGGCAGACCCATTGGATTTGGATGCATAGACTGGTGTCTTGTCCAATGGAAGTTTAGACCCAGAGGAGTCAGGATTTGGCTCCCTTCGAGAACAACCTTCTACTCCAACCTGATTTCTCACCAAGGCCCAGTGGACCTTCCTAATCCCCTTTGGATTCACCAATATCCTGAGGGTCCTCGAGAAAGCTGGACCAGAGCCTTTCTTATCATAGTCGTCTGATTTGGAAATAACTGCCACGCCTTCAGCACAATATTTTCCTCTTCTGTGATTGTCATGCTTACCGAGATCGCCAAAGTCAGAAGGGCCTTTCATAACCTTTTTGCCCTTTACAACCTCTGCATATGATCTGTTATCTGTTACATGAGAGCAAAATTTCAAAATACTACCTTTCTTCTCTTGCTTCAACTTTTTGGCTCCTTCAGAATGGACGAGGAAATTCAGCGCATGGTTGAAGGAACTCCAGCCTCTTCCTCCCTTTCCTTTGGGGATAATAAGGGTAGTTCTCTTACCTCCTGGAAAAATTTTTTTAATAATCAGAAACTCACCCTTATGATTCTTCCCAAATTCTACTACGAAGATGATTCCGTTTTCTCTGCAGCTTCTACTTTCAAATCCCTTCCAAAGGGCTGGTTCTAGGGAGTGGGTGATAGAAATTAACCACCTAGCAGTTTCCCACCCCATAGAGATAAAAACAAGAAATCTCTCCCTTTTTCAGTGATAACAACTATTGGAGCAGTTCCGATATGTTTCTTCACCAAGTCAAAGGTTTTGGCCTCAATTGCAAACCTTTGAATCATCATAGTGACAATAAACAAAATAAAGCAGGAAGACAGTGGGGTAGAAAAGAGGACAATCCTCACAGCTCAGACCATCTCACTTTCAACTGTTTTTTTTTTTTTTTTTTTTTTTTGGGGTTCACTGGTTGAGGGATCGAGCTTCGTCCTCTAGTCCGAGGAAGGGGTCAGATTTTGGGGTAGTCGCCGATGTCTGGATCACCTCTTCAAGAGAGAACGCCATGCGAGTAATGATCAGAAGCTTCAGATTGGAAGCGAGTCCTCCCCAAATGTCCTTCTCCGGTTTGTAGTCGTGTCACTAACCACAACGAGGATTGCAGCTTGGTATCTCATCTCTCGCAGTCTCGTCAGCCGCTGATCGCACACCGTCGCCCGTCGCACTCTTCGCAGCGTCGCAGCGACACTTACAATCTTAGCTGATGATGGATTCAAGGTCGTTAAAGGGTTTTCAGCCCACTATCTGATATCTCCTTACGGCCGATACAATGGATCGAAGAAGACTGAATGACGGCGAGAGAGGATCGAGACTGAGAGTGGGGCGTTAGAATCGCCGGCGAGAGATAAACAATGAGGGGTGAGGCAGAGAAAGACGACGGCAAGAGAGGAGCTGGGATACGAAGAGGGACTGGCCGCCGGCGATCTAATCCTCTTCTACTGGATAACATGGGGACAAATTTTTTTTTCCTCCAAAATAGTATTCTTCACCAAACATCTTGTACCACTTCGAGTTTCTTTTGCCCACTCTCATCATCTTCAAGAAAAATCTCCAAATATCAATGACCAACTCTTTAGATATCTCATTTATTAAAAGGTCCCGATCAATGGCGTCGTGCGATCCATATAACCGACCCCACTTAGTGGGATAAGGCTATGTTGTTGTTGTTGTTGTTGTTGTTTAAGGTCTTCACGTTCCTCACATTTTTTTCAAATGTTCTTCAAAGTTTATGACGTTACCATCATCATCAATATCAAATGGGTACTCTAAGGGTTCTACAATGATATCTTTTGGCTCTTCTTTGACAACTTCTATTGCTTCATGATGTTGACAATATTTTCCTTGCTCAACAATGGAAGGGTTTGATTTCTAAAATTTCGTGTAAGAATAATGAGAAAAATCTTCCACATATTCACCATTAATTTTCCTTGAATCAAGTGAATGGCATTCAAGATTTCATCAAGAAGTCGATCCACATACTCTTCAAAAGCCATAATTTTCTATTCAAGTTTGTCCAGTCTATTTGGAAATTTTGATGGTTCTGTTCCATCATTATTTTTACCTCAAGAAGTTGCTCAGCAAAAAGGCTTACCTCAACAACTATGAGGCAAAATAAGTATAAATATTACCCCATTTATTCCTTGATGGCCGTTGAGAAGAGGCAAAATCTAGCTTGAAAATGATAGAAAACTTGAATTTGCCGTTTGGTGCATGTAGGCACATGAGATCCACATGCAGGGGAGCCCGCCAATGCGTGTCATCTCAGGCAATCAAACTTCAAGGATGGGCTGATCAGATGCTGTCGGAGGTGATGGTAAGGGTGGTTTCTTGGTTTGGTGACTAGAAGTGGGTGAATAGGCTTAGACAGTGACAAAAATAGGGTTTGGTGGGTTTTCTTGGTGAGTTGTTTCAATCAGTCGGTTGGGCACAGGGAGTGTGGATGGAACAAAAAGGCCTTGCTCTGAAACCAGTCTAATGCAAAACAATATGAGAGGAGAAAAGAGAGAGGAAGGAGAAACAAAAAAGCAAGGAGGGAGAAATAGAGAAGAAAGGGGAGGAGAAGCAGAAAACTCTTTATATTTCAATTGTAGCATATAAAGGATCCCTTTATATAGGGAGCCAAGATAGAAAGGAAGCTTTATATTTCAATTCAATAATATCAAGCTTGCTACAACCATATAGAGGATCCTTTATATAGGAAGCCAAGATAGAAAGGAAGTAAATACATATAATAAGTTTCAAAATGATATTAATTAGCTAATAGTTCCTAGGTGCATTTACTAGGATACTAATTCTAAGATAAAGTAATTATTCTTATACTTTCAAGGTTTTCTATTTCCTAGATCATTTATTATACTCATAATTAAGTACCCATAACATTGACAATATCATCTTAATTATTCTTTTCCCATTCTCCATCAAGTCTTATGTGGCTTCCCTGGTCACAAGTAATAGGAATTAAATCCAATAAGTTTTCCGTATTGAATAAAGCTTAGACCCTTTTTCTTAATGCATGAGATAGGACTTTATTGATGAAAACAGAGAATAATACAGAGGTACAAAAATACAGGACTAGTAAAAGCTAATTCCCAAAAAAAAAAAATTCAGGCTCTAAATCAAAAGAGCCTACCGATCCCTTTGAAGATCCACCAGGGACAGACCCCAAAAAAGCCATTTGTTAAGGAATTGCTAATAGAACACTCTAACATTCTGTCCCAACCAAAGATACCACAAATCAACAAAGACTGCACATTGCCAAAGAACTTTAAAGGGATAAAAAAGTGAAAAGACACATAACCGTGAGAAATGAATTTCCAAGGGTTAGCATGCATAGCAATAATAACCAGGTTGGCAACCCACTCATTTTGATCCAAACCATAACCGCTCTGGATAACTGGAACCATGAACAATTAGTTTAAAGAAACGCCATAACCATTTGCTTGCCAGAGAGATGTCCTTAGACATCAAAATTCCAAGACCTTAACCCACTTCACTCCTCTGTCTAATAACAGATATCCCAATTAATAAGGTGATCCCTTCTAAACACATTCACACTACTCCAAAAAATTTCCGCATTATTATCTAAGCATATTGGAATCCCCATTGGAAGTCAAAAGAGGGAAAGAAAATATAGCAAATATACCTAAGATGAACTTCAATTGACTTCCTTAAGCAATTTTGACCCCAAACTTGGCATCTTAAGCATGTTGCTACAAGTCCTACTATTTTTAATTGAGAAATTAACTTCTGTAAAGAAAAGAGTAAATTAAAAAAGGGGGGTAAGACATCCTCCTAAAGAAACCACAAAAGAACACAAAAGAGAGAAGTACAAAAATCCAAAAACCACAAAGATGAATTGTCCAAAAAAAGCAAATCGATATCTTTGCAAATGTGAAACAGGAAGACACCTAAAAAGTCCATCAAAGCAACAAATGGAAGTCATTAAGACTATCCTTCCCCACAGCAGCTGAGGAGATAAAGACACCTAAAATTACAAGCATTCCTTTCCAAGCAAACACACATTAACACCACTAAAAGCGAACATACTACATGACTTTGGCCACCTTTTACCTTCCAAAACTTAGCATCATCAAATGAAACCCTCCAAAATATTCCAGCACATCACTAAGATCAATCTGATTTATCATGTTTTATAACGCTATATTCTAGTAACTCTCAATTCTTGCATCAAGTCGAGCTCCATGACCGTATCATTAACACCAACATCAATAAATATTAAGCACAATTCACTGACATCTTCTCCATAATCGAGACATGCATATGGAAACATACTAAGTGGAAAAAAAAAAAGAATCAAAATGGCTATATCATATATACCTTGGTTACAGTTAGCATTCTACTGAGCAAAAATCTGGATAGAACATAGTAGTGATCCGCATTATCACCCAACCACACCTTTACCTGGAAACACAGAGGCGATTAAAAGATGCAAAGCAAAAACCACAATCAGACATAACCAAATAAAATATTCTCTGATCCCAGTTCTTATGGGTATTGAAATAGAGAGAAAAAGAAACATTCTCAAATTCAACCAAACCCAGACTCTAAAATGCCCCAAGAGCATGAGATATGTCTTCGGTGATATAAAAAAGATATAATTTTCAATGTCATAACCTTCCACATTATCCTGAGAATGAATTATAACGAGAAGTGAGACCTTAACGAAATCGTATTTGGAGGAAGTGTTTCGAGAAGAGAATCTGACGGCGGGAAATGATTCCTTCTCGTCACTCTCTTCGCCGCTGTTGAGGCCTGACACCATCACTCCCTTGTCCTTCTTCATCCTGTTACCGCACAACTCGAAGCCCTCCTTCACTCTCTAACACTAAGACAAATCTAGAAAACCAAGAACTATTGCGTGCTTGCCCTCCGATTTGATTCTCTCGACACAAGCCAGCAACTATTTACCAGCTACATATACGCGTTTCCCAGTATGTTTCGGAATCTGATGCGCACCTACAAAAACTTGACACAAAATAGCTGAGGAGGGAACCAAAAATGATTTGGGAATTAGTGCTACTTTATATATATAAACGGATGGCAGGGAAGGAATTTGATCAGAGGGAGAAAAAATAAATTTTTTTTGGTTTAGTTTGTAAGAGGAAGTGAGGGAAAATAAAATAAAATAATTAGTAGTATTTTGATTTTATGGTTAATAAAATATAATAAATTTGTTATTAGTTATAAGTTTATTCTTTTGTTATGATGAAATAATATAATATTTTACAAGTTACAATTTAATTCATTTAAAAAGTATTTCAAATATATAATATGTTTTTAAAAGCATATAAAATTTTAATTTTATTTTTATCATAATAAGAAAAGAAACTAAATAATTTTATTATTAGAAGAAAAAATAATTTATTATTTGTTTGATATAAACTCATCTTTTACTTCGTCTAGATTCTTAGTTTAAGAATATATTTTGTTCTTTGCAAGCATACAACCCTTGAAACTTGAATTTTAATTTATTTCTTATATAATTTTTTGGAAGAAATTATTAGATTGAATTATATTATGACTAAAAATGAAATTATAAACTGATTTGGATGACTAAACCATGAAAAAAAGTATAAAAGTGAAGAATAGGGACTAAAGTGACCAAACTAAAAAGTTTGTAGAGATGGTTTTGACAAAGAACAAAATATATTTTTAAATTAGAAACAAAATATATTATTAAATTAGAAACTTAGACGAAGTAGAAGACAAGTTTATATCAAGTAAAAGATAAAAGAAAAATTTTGATGAAGGAACTAAGTGAGTAAACTGAAACCTTTTTTTTTTATTATGAAAGAATACATGTGGCTATTTAATTAGCATTTTTGTTAACTTAATTGATGGAGTTATAAAAAATAGTATATATGACAAAAATTAAAATATGTGGGACATAAACAGGCAAAAAAATGTTAGGGGCATAAACGAAACTTGGTGTAAACCTTAGGAACATAAAGTATCATTTTGCCTATCAAATATTATTTACGTATAATAATAATAATAATAATAATAATAATAATAATAATAATAATAATAATAATAATAATAATAAAATTTTTAAATAGTCTAAATATGTTATACAAATATATTAATAATTTATTATTTAAGGAGTAAATTGAAGTAAGTTAGAGGGCAATCTTAGTATTAAAGTATTAAAAAAATTGTTATAACACTTATGTCTTTTACATTGTTACCATTTTCTTTCCCTCCAAATAAATTCCTTTACTTTTAGAAGAAAAGAAAATGAGAGGGAGGGGAAATTTTTCACCTTTATTTTTTGTCACCTTCCCTTTAATTAATTGAAACAAACAATGTTAATTTAAAAAAATCTCTCCCTTCCATTCCCCTCCAACCAAATAATACCTAAAAAAGTAATTTCCTTTTCATTATAGCTCATATTAAAGAGAATTTTTTGTTTAAAAGATTTAAAAATGACCTTTAATCACTAATCAGCGTACCACGTGCTACTTTTTTCTATATTTGGTTAAGTAAATTTTTAATTAAAAAGCAATTGTTATCAGAAAAATGAAATAAATCAAATTTCATCTCTTTTAAGCAATTATCATTCGGTAAGGAGAGTTCTATTGTTTACTGAGATTATAACTAGCTTGAATCTGAATTAGTTGATACTCATGTAATATTTGATATACCATAGTTAAAAAAAATTGTCAATAGCAAAAGTGGAGCAATCTATTTTATTCTTTTTTTATTAGAATCATTAATCTATGTAATAGAATTAATAAGTCATTTTTCAAATATTGATATAACCAATCCTTATGGTTGTTGACTGGATATTAATTTCTTACTTGTAGTTTCCAAAATACCCAAAATACTCTTATAGGATTTATAAGGGAGCAAGAATAAGGATACTTTTGGTATATTTTGAATGCAACCAAAGCAATGGAATCTGATTCCTTCACAATTTTGATGGAATTCAATTGTCTCAAATTTTACTTGCATGGAATCCCTTTACTCATTCATTAATGAGTACCAAACATAAAAGTAAGATAATGAAAATCTTTTTCCTATTCAATTAATGCATATCTAATGGCCCCTAAGGTCATTTTGAAAATTACACATGGGATACTAATATCTAATTAGCTACCAGCCATCTCAACATTTGAATGATGACAAGCCAATTTTATTATATAAACTAACAGTTTTAATAAAAAATGACCAAAATAGTAAGACTTTAAAACATCAGGGCTAAAGTGAAACTTCTAAAACATAGAGAACTTAAATGAAACTTAAAATAAACATAAAAGACTTTTTGAACACTTTGAGAAAAAAAAAAAGATCATTCAATCCAATCTAGATTGATTATGGCTAAATTGAATTGATTTAGATTTATGTAAAATGATCTGATTGATTAAATGGAATTTCTTCCCATTCAATTAGATTGAATTGACTCATCAAAATAAACATACCAATTCAATATGAACCAATGAAACACGAACTTAGGTTCTCTCCTTAGCCCTCATGAGCCGTCAAATAGTTATGGTCCCTATACAAATTGTGAGGTCCATAGCCATCTAACAGCTCAGGAAGGCTAAGAGGGCCAATGACAAGGAGAGAATCCTTTCGCAATGGACACCCTTACACAACAATATACAAAGTAGTGCTCTTGAACTAGGTTGAAACTTGTGAAATAACTTGTTTAGTTCATCAATCATGGGTTTGTTGCAATGTTTTGAAAACTGGACCGGTTATTAAATCGGTGAAAGTACCGGTTTAAGGGTAAATGATTAGACCATAATCGAACTATGGTCGAAATGGTGGTACTTTAAAAATATTAAAAAAATAAAATATATAATTAAAAATATTTAAATACTATACATAATTACATATCATAAATATAAATTTGCAATCTCAATTAAAAATGAGATTTAATACTTAATTACACAAAAGTTGACAAAACAACATCGTCAATCAAAAGTTTACAAAAAAAAAAACCAACTAACAAGAAAACATTATCAATAATCATATAATTCATGCATATCAAATCTATCAAATAATTAAAAAAATCATTGAACCAATCCGCTTTATCAGTTCAAAATTGGCCTGACCATTTTTTACTAGTCTAATCCTTCAACAGTTTAAACGATTTTTTTGGACTAAACTTAGGATCAGTTCCCGATCCAACAGGTCAAACCGGCTGGTCCGGTCCAATTCTAACAACCATAATTTATTGTACTGTTTTTGTTGTTTTCTTTATTTCTTTTTTTTTTGTCCAAAAAGCTCAAAAAGTTTTCTATGTTGTTAGCATAGTGAACAAAGATTTGGTTCTTTTCAGTGTTTTGTGTTCTTAATATTTCAGATCTGTTGTTAATCTTTATTTTAGCCTGATTATTTCAAAAAGTTTGTTGTTTTCTGTGTTTTGTGTACTTCAAAGTTCAGATCTACGTTAAGTGGTGGTTCTAAGTAAAATAGAAAATATTTACAATAACAAAAAACTGGTGGTTTCATGGTTTATGGTAATAGATGTTCCTTTTAGTTTGAGAACTAGAATCAACAGTAGAGTATAGTAAAAAATGAAACTTGAGAACCAGAGGTTAGCCCCTTTGATCTGCTAGTATAAACATATCAGTTGCTTAGAGATGAATGCTTTTCTGGATAATTAGACCTATCAGTGTTGTGGTAAACATGGTTTTATAATTTAATTTTAATTTTAAAATTTTAAATTACAAATTATTATATTTTAATAGTTCTTGTAATAAGTCACAATATTTGCTATGTTTCAATATCTAAGTTTAAATTTTAAATTACTTGATATGTTTCAATATATGTGTAATACCCATGAAAAATAAAGTATAAAGGTGTGTTCTCAAACTACAGTTACTATTTCAGTATACGGTATTATTTACCTTATAATACTATTTACGTATACGATACTTTTCATTTATATAATTGAAATGTCAAGTACTAGATGTGGTTTGGTCATAAGAGAAAATTAGAAAGAAGTTCGTAAAAGAAAATGACGTTTTATGTGAGAAAATACCCTCAAGGACTAAAATGAAAGGAGTGAATTGAAAAGAACTTAAAGGTTTAAGGTGAAAAGATATTTTTTCCTTAAGTTCTCAATAGTAAAGCCGCTTTCGACTTTTCCGTGATTGCACAGTAAACTAAATGATTAACATACACAGTAAATTGAATTATTTTATTAGAAATGTCATTTTTATGAATAGTAAATTGAATATTTTATTAGTGCATAGTATCAAATAGTACCCTTGACTTTTCCTCTAAATAGGCCCTTCCATTTTACTTCTAAACTCATACCTTCAACTTCTCTTCTTTTCTCCTTAAGTTTTTTTTGCTTCCACGCTAGGCTTCTGAGATTTTGGGCTTTTCTTTTTTCAGCCTAGGTGAGGATACTATGCCCTTCTTATGTCTTTTAAATTTTAGAAGTTATTTTCTTAAGTATGCTCTGTGGTTGCGGCTTTGGCTGATCTTCTACATCAGAAAAACTGTCCTTCGCTACCAATATATTATTTTAATTCTCTGATTACCTAAATAGAATGTAAACTGTGAAGAATACATGTCTAGGAAAGTTTTGGCTAAGGAAAGACCTGGTATTTAAGTGTGTCTATTGCGACCTTCCACTTTTTCTCAGAAACTTACCTAGTGTACTCTTTTACAGATTGTATTCTCTATTTTTAATATGAATTGTGCCCGTATGTATGAATAGTAATTGTATATATGAATAGTGACCATACATATAAATAGTAACCATATGTATGAACAGTATCTATACGAAAATAACCATAATTTATTTTCTCTAATCTTTCATGAAAATCTCCGTAGCGAAACACTAAAATTTACCTGTGTACTCTTATCCGTAATGACTTAGAAAAGTGATACTCGTACAGAATCCAGGTGAGTGGAACGGCCCCATTTTAATAGATTTTTAGCATTACTGGTGATAAAAAAATATGGCGTAAGACACTCCCAAGATTCACAGGGATAAACTGGATTCAGAGTGGTGAATCTAGGGAGATAATTAATCTAGAAGTATGGATAAAATAAAACAAGTATTTCATGATGATGTGAAGTTTGAATCTTTCCAAAAATAGTTTAATTGTTATCTTGATTTGTGATTTATAAACTTATAATATATTTATATACGATACCTGTTATATGAATGAATATTACATTGTACTTTTGATTATGATATGAAATACTATACTATTGATTGTGATTGAGCAGGACAATACCCTCTCTTACGACAAGGTGGAAAACCCGGTATAAAGGGTATCTTGACTAACGAGTGTGGAGACAATGATTCCCACAGTAGGGATATAGCTTAGGTCAGTAACAAATCCTTGAGATGCCGTAGCTGAGAGGATGAGGTTGTGCATTATGGTGGAAATAAACAAATTTAATGAGTCAGCCTATGTGTGTTATCTGTGATATATTGCAATTGATGAGTACTAGTACCATTGGTTGAATTGGATGAATTTATATCTTCTAGTATATAATTTCTAACTTTGTCTATTGGTTGAGTTTGAGTCTTCGGGTATACTTACATGACTGGTAATGTATTTGAATTTTATTAACGCGAGACCGATTTACTCACTAAGTTTTAAAGCTCATACTCTCTGTGAAATCTTTTTGTTCAGATCAAGTTACCGGTGAAGAATATCCGCTAGAAGAGTATATCACTTTATACCTTCCTGCTATCGGGTAGGCCCCTCTTTTATCATAGATTATGTTGCTCTATAATCGTCTAGGACATTTAAGTCAAGGGTTTGACATATCTAGCTTGTATTTCAGTATAATAATGTATTTCATAAAGAGTATCTATTATTATATGCAAGTTATCTCTGTGTATTTCAAATAAGGAAATTCGATATATTTTCTTCATATTTATTTAATAAGGAATGGTTATTTTAATAATACAGAGATAATTTCTAATAATTTAACTCGTGGATAGAATTTATTGAAAGGCTTACAGTAATGGGAGATTCATTATTGTGCCGGTCATGTACCTAGAAATTAGGTCGTGACAATATGCAAGGAAATTTTGCAATATTTATTATCAATAACAATGGTTGATAAAGTCTTTGATGAAATTAATTCCAATTTTGATGCGTTGTTTTAACTGAATCAAAAAGGATATAATAGAGCTATGGTCATGCTTGAAATTAGAACATACTTCCATCAATCTCACTTTTAGTTTGGAATATGTTGGCGATGCATGTTCGTGAGTCTCTGTGAATTCCCATTAATAATTGCTAATTGGAAGTTCTTCCATTAATTATCACTGTTCAAAGAATTGGACCGAGTAGGTCTGTTCAACCGAAAAATTAGTGAATTGATAAGAGAATCGGTTCAGTTTGAACCAGTAAATCGGTAAGTATTTAAACCAGTGAAAAATCGGTCGAAAACTAATCTCAAACCAATAAAATTGGTAAAATTGGCCAGCTCAACCGATTTATTTTTTTAAATTTTTTTAATTTTTCCTAATATTATTATATTTTTAAGAAATCTCCAAAAAATTGAACTATTAAGAGAAGATCTAAGATTTGTATAAATACATATCTGTAATATGCTTAGAATATTTTAATATATACTACATATACATTAATTATATATTTTGAATATTATCGGTTCAATCGTAGTTCAATAGCAGTCCAACCATTGACTCTTGAACCGATGCCTCGGTCTGTTCAATAACTGGTTCTGAACCTTGCTAATATTCAGGTAGTATGTTTCATATTTTCTAAATTCTTTGATCAAGTTTGTGAATGTTTCATATTTAAGATTGCGAATGTTGTTGTAATACCCGCCAATTTTATTTTTATAATAATTGACGGTATTACAGTAATTATTTGCTTTTAGGGAATTGGCATTATTTTTATTATAGTGTTTAATAGTGTTGCCTTTATTTTTCTATTTCCAACCATTTAATTTTCATAAATTGGTGGGATACTTTTGGTAATTTATTTATGGATTCAATATTATGTGATTGGATTGGGTGATTTGTGGTGTTGTAGTAATTTTATGTTATATATGGGAAATTACGAACAAGGAATTTATTAGAATTTATATGGTTTAATTATGACTATGTGTAAGTGAATTGGGTGTGGGGCCCACGGGTCAACCCATGACCCACCACCCATATATATTGGTTTTCTTCATTTTTCCTCCCTTCATTTTCACACTTTGAACATTTTGAGCAAAGTTTGAGACCTTCCCTTTCTCTCTTCTCTCTCCTCATCTAACTTGCTTTTTCACCGATTAATCTTCGATTTCTGGTTGTTTTCTTTATCTTGGGACTATTCTAGGACTACGGGTAAGATTACAATTCGTTAATCTCTCTTAGATTCTTGAAATTTCCTTTGCCCTGGGTTAATATGAGTTTCAGAGGTTTTTCATGAAAAATTTGCCTCTTTGTCTCCTTTCTTAAATCTATTTAGTTGATTGTGTTTTAATCTAGTTCACGGAGGTAAAACAAACAAGTTTCACCGATTAAAACTCAAGAACACGTTCTTGAGATATTTCAAGAGAATTTGAGGAAATTTGTGAAATTCGTTTGTTTTGCATTTTAAATGTTCTAAATTGTTCCATGAACTTTATTTGGACTTGGGAACTTAAACGAAGAAGAAAAAGGGGTGAAAATCTAGATTTTTGGGAGTTTTCTTCCCAAAATCTGTGATGAACGGTGAAGAACTGAAGTTCTGGGTTGTGGCGCCTCAGGCCAGAGCCACTTTAAGAGTTTAGAGCTTAGCTCCCCAGGCACCAAGAACAACTTTTTGGGCAAAAAGCGTAGAGCATGGCGCCCCAGGCACTGTGAGTGGCACCCAGGCACCAAGCCCATAAACTCTGGTAGAGAGTTTAGGTGCTGGCGCCTCAGGCGCTACACTTGGCGCCCAAGCGCTCTTGGAGCTGAAAGGGGATTTTGAGTGTTTCGTTATAGGTTTTCGATGATTCTTGAAGCCTATGTTTTGGCATTTCTTTTAGATGCTTTGGTAGGAGTAATCGGCTCTATTTCGAGACTTTGTGAATGGTAAAACTTGTGAGGCAAAGGTGAGTGGTAGACCTTGCCAAATTCATTTTTATTTCAAGTACAATGTAAATCCCTCCTCTCTTATTTGTGAAAGATAAATTAGTCTCATTTTTGTTTGGTCATATTAATTAGAACGGAATGGTAGGTGGAATGTTTACTTTGTAGTAAGTGGTGTATTTATTATTATTGCAATGTACTGTGTTGTGTTCTGGAATCATCGCATTCACTCATGACACAAAATGCATAGATGTGGGAAGCAGAGGGTTGGTCTTCTGTAGGATGTGGATATTCAAATGTGTGTGCCTTTGGAATACACTCATTGAGGGTTGGTATTCAATGGGTAGTGAGGTAAAATATGACAAACATTCATATGGTTGATCGCATGCTTGTAATTTGTCACTATTATTTAATATTTCTTTGTGTTGGATGGTTTTCATTGGTGGTGGTGAGTTACGGTAATTGTACTTGTGCACTATAACTATTTTTCTGCACAGTCTATTACTTACTAAGTTTTGATGAACTCACACCCTCTGTGGTTACTCTTTTCAGAGGTTGAGGGTGGGAAAGATGAGTACCTACTGGAGTATTAGCGGCTCTTTTGGAGATATACTTCTTTTGGTGTCGGTAGGTTCTTGGAACCAAATTTTTGCTAAGCTTAGAATGTTGCTCTATAGTCGGTTATGTAACATCACGATTTATTACTAATTAAATATTTAATATTTTTTTAATTATGAGAGATTATTACTAAATATTAGGTATTCAATATTCAGAAGGAATTTTTATACAAAAGAAATTTTTAAGACAAAAATATTTAACTAAAAGGAAAATAAAATATTATTAAATATCCAGTAATTAATATTACCTTATTTTCAATTTAGTCCTTACTCAAATAATTATTTAAAATAACTATAATATAAAAATTATACTAATCTATATAATTGGTCTTGTGCATAAAATAGTTTTGGTTTTAATAATATATATATATATATATATATATATATATATATATATATATATATATATATATATATATATATATATATATGAAGATTTGGTTGCATTCTCAATGGAAAAAAGAAAGCAATAATATAATATAATAGAATAAAGCATCCTCAATGGTAGCATTCTGTTAAGGCACATGAAGGAGATATAATAGGATATATATATAGAGAGAGAGAGAGAAGGCAACACGTATGCCATTCCCTAGGCCTATATGAATAAGATATAAATTGAAAATCACTTTATTCAAAAAGAAAACTTCCACTTTGTGCCTTTAAGCTGGCTTTGAGGAAGCCAAAAACAACACATGAACAGCAAAATGAAGCCTCCATGCTCTTGAAAAGTTGACAGCACACGATTTTTTTTAGATGACAGAAAAATGGAAGACAACACATCCTCCCAAGCTTCAAACTTTTAGGCTAAGTAGGAAGCAAAATAGAACTCAAACACTTAACACATATTCCCTAAATACATGACCAAATACATGACAACAAACTCTTATACAAGTGGCAACCCATGATAGATGGAATATGATAGGTTTGAATCAAGGGCTTCCATTCTTTCGGTCAAAAAGAAATAAAATAGCAAAAGAGAATTTGTATACGCAAACCCAGCTCATATTCTCAGCCAAAAAGAAAGAAAATTTGACAGCAAATAAAAAGAAGGTGCACTACATCCTGGATACAGTAAGGATTATAGAGGTGCAGTCATAATAGACTTTGATAGAGACTTATGACAGCAAAAGCTTCCATCCTTTTCACCTTGTACCACTACCATTTGCCTCCTCATTTTTAGCTTTAAATAGTAGTACCTTCCTCCCCTTTCCTTGCACCATTCACAAAGAGAGTGAGAAAAAGAGAGTACAATCCCCATGTATACGCAAACCCAACTCATGTTCTTGGCGAAAAAGAAAGAAAATTTGACAGCAAATAAAGAGAAGGTGTACTACATCCTGCATACAGTGAGGATTATGGAGGTGCAGTCATGATAGACTTTGACAGAGACTTATGATAGCAAAAGCTTCCATCTTTTTCACCTTGTACCACTACCACTTGCCTCCTCATTTTTAGCTTTGAATAGCAGCACCTTCTTCCCTTTTCCTTGCACCATTCACAGCCGAGAGAGAGTGAGAAAAAGAGAGTATAGCAGCGTGGACAGTAGTAGAAAATTTTTCCTCTGTTTTTCAACCATAAAATATAAATTTTCAGAAAAAGCAAACAGCAACATTAAACTCGATTTTCTGGGTTGTTTCGGGGAGATTCTTCTGTTACTAACCTACACAAGTGTTAAAGAAGAAGTGGTAGTAAATAGGGAGCAAAAACCAGAACCAAAACCAGTGCAAATACCCCACGTTCAACGGTAACTTTTTGGAAAATTTAAGTTTTTAGTTTAAATGATTCTTTAGCTTAGTTTATGGGTAGAAATAGTCGCATAGGTCCTAAAAACACCTAAGAAAGAAATCTGGGCAGGTTTTAGTTTCTAACTCACAAGAAAGAATGTGAAACACAGAAAAGGGACTAAACTGAAAAAATTAAAAAGTTTGTATATACTGTTTTAATTTTACAAAAAAAATATATTCTAGGACTAGGGACCTAGACAAAACTAATTATGAACTTAGATCTTGCAAAGGAAAAAGGGAAAATATTGCAAGAGGGACCTAGCTAAATAATAGAAAAGTTTGTAATTACGCATTAAAGAAATTTAAGAAAAATCTAGTTTTAACTAGAATCTAATTCTATATAATATATTAACTAAAAACTAAGTTATTTTAATTAAATTAGTTATTTATATCATTACATAAAAATTTATAAAATTATATTTATACTTGTATCTATATCCTATACATGAATAAATACGTATGTAGTATATTTTATATTTGCTAGGTAATGTCATCTATGTTACACCTCTATTTATATATATATATATATATATATATATATATATATAAGTATACTCATATATGAGTATATGTTCACCGAAACTTATGTATATATTGATTTTATAAAAATACATATATATATCAATTTATAAACATTTGATTAATTAAGCCATATATTTTAGATATGGATAATTAAATTTAGCTATATGATACATATATTTTTTTATATATCCTTATGCTACTTTAGTATATTTATATACTAATATATATATATATATATATATATATATATAATTAGATATATAAGTGAATGTATTAACTTTATAAGTTTACATGTATATAAATTATTTACAAATAAATGAGTATTTGATTAATTGATTAAGTTATATATTTTATATATATGGGTAATCAAAATTAGTTTTATATAATTATGTATACATGTAAGTATATATATATATATACATATGTGTTTATTTTTAGAAAGTTAACTATGTATAAATATGATCTTTTAGATATATATATATATATATATATATATCTCTGTGTGTGTGTGTGTGTTATATAAATTAATGATATTTATTTATACATATCATCTAAAAAATATTATGAAAAATATTGGTTTAATGTGAGATTAAGAAGAAACCCAATGAATAGAAATTTGGGATAGAATTAGGAATTTAATAAGATCAGGGAAAGATGATATTCTATAATCTTTTTAGTTAAGATTTTAAATAAGGTTATATAAACTGTTTGAATAGGTCAAAATTCGTGAATCGAATTTCAAGACAATTGAATAGCCATTTTAGCTAAAAAGTCAAACTACAAAGTTCAGGTAGCTTAGTAATTCATAAAAGCTTGTCTTTACTACTTGAATACTATATAAGTCCATGAAGTTTTATTTAAAGTGAAATATGTTTTCATGATGAAATTAGCATGATATTAGTTTGGAAGTTTACTTCCATGTTTAGTTTGGGAGCTCTGCTTCCATGTCAGCTTGGAAATTCTATTTCTATGTTAGCTTGGAAATTATATTTTCATGTTTCAGCTTGGAATCTTTCTAGTTTGAGTTACAGGACTGTAATAGTCTTTCTCTCATGTTCAACTTGGAAAAGTGGTTCTGCAGACTATCTTTTCCATGTCATTGAGTGTGCCACCAACTATTCTTGATTCCATGGTTTATTTATATATCAGCTTGCTAATTTTTCATCAACTTATTGCACTGAACTTAGAATTTATATTATGTGGACTGATTTTTATGATACAAGTGCTTTTATGACTAAAATGGTATGTTTATAAATGTTTATAAAATTATGCTAGCTAATGAGATAACTTTATCTTACCTTTTGTGTTTTTCCAACTGACAATTTCAGGGGCTGAGTATAAGGAAAAAGGTGTAAAGATTGATTGAACACTTTAAGAGCACTCAAGTTTATTAAGTATTAGAATTATAGATCTTTTAAAGTTTAGAAGTCAAATTACTATGTACGGCAGATTTGTAATTTATTACGAATGAATGTAAAATTATCTTATATTTAGAATTTGAATTGTTATGTATGATAAATTATGATTTATACTGAGAACAATTGTAGAATGTTTTTTTTGAAAGTATGAGTATCAAGCATTAGAATTTGATTAAATTTTTTTTTCAAATTTTAGTATAGTAAAATAAGGACGTTACAAAATTTGGTATCAGAGCAAAGATTTGGGCACCTTATGGGTAAAATATGGATATTTTGATGATTTTTGCTATATGTTTGATTAGCTTGTTTCTATGATTTAAAAATACAACCTTTCCAGTATCTTGTAGAAATGGCCTCATCTCAGAGGACCCAAGGCGAGATCTTGGAAACCCTTACTCAGAACATAGAACACTTGGTGGCTAGGGTAGATCAACAAGAAGACAATCAGGCTGCCACCACTGAAGTTCTAAAACTCTTGACTAATGAGTTAAAGGGTAAAGGAAAAAGAAAGGAAGCTGAAACTAGTAGCTCAATTAACCAGATTCTAGTGGAATTCCGAAAGAATAACCCTCCTTCATTTAAGGGATCTCATGACCCAGACATAGCCCAAGAGTGGATAGATCAAATCGAGAAAATTTTCGGAGTAATGGAGTGTAGCTCTCAGCAGAAAGTAACCTTAGCTGTGTTCAAATTAAAAGGCGAGGCTGAGCACTAGAGGCGAGGAGCCAAGAAGCTGTTGGAATCGAAAGAAATAGAAATTTCACGGAAGGTATTTCAAAATACTTTCTTTGATAAATACTTTCCAGATTGTGTAAAGATAGAAAAAGAAACAACTTTTATCCATATTAGACAAGGGTAGAAATCTGCGGCTGAATATGAGGCAAAGTTTGAGGAATTGGTCAAATTCTTTTCCTATTTAAAGAATACCCATGACGAGGCCTGGAAGGCTAGTCACTTCGAAAGAGGACTTAAAGCAAACATAAGAGATTGAGTAACCACTCACGAAATAAAGAATTTTGCCTAACTTGTAAACAAATGTAAGTTGGCTGAAAAAGTATTCGTGAGACCAATTTGGAGAGGGAAAAGATGTATGAGAGAAAGTGGGAGTCCGGACCAAATAATAAGGGTGGAAGTTCATGGAAGAAAAAGAAAAAGTTTACCCATAAGCAAAATAGAAGTAAATCAACAAACAACTCCAACCCGCCTAAGACTCCATGCATTAGATGTGGAAAGAACCATGGCAACACTTAGTGCCTAGCTGGTTTAGGCATGTGCTACAGATGTAGCAAGCCAGGACATATGTCTCGGGATTTCCAAGCCATAAAGGAGACAGTCTCTCAGTCCAGATCACAAACTCAAGGACGAGTATTTGCTTTGACTTATCAAGAAGTCGAGAAATCACCTGATTTGATTCAAGGTAACATTTCTATTTGTAATACCCTTGTAAATGCACTATTTGACTCTAGAGCAACACATTCTTTCATATCATATGTATGTGCTAAGAATTTTGGATTGAAAATGAATAATTTGCCATATGATCTATTTGTTTCAACACCCACCGGTAGCCAAGCTTATACTTCTCAAGTTTGCCTAAATTGCATTGTCCAACTCAAAAACCGAATGACTACCTTAGACTTGATTTGCATTACAATGCATGACTTTGATATCATCATTGGTATGGACTGGTTATCTATAAATAATGCAATCCTTGATTGTTCCTGTAAAGTAGTATCCTTACCTGTCCATATAACAACCCCAGAATCAAAGACTAAGTTGACTTATCTATCTGCTACCATAGCTATAAAATACCTAAAAAAAGGTTGCCAATGGTACTTAATTCTGTTCTCTACAGAAGTTAAAATAAAGGATGGAATAGAGAACATTCCCATAGTAGATGAATTTCCAGAAGTATTCCTTGAAGATGTAAGTGGTTTACCCCCTAAAAGTGAAGTAGAATTTGCTATTGATTTGGTACCTAGTTTTGGTCCAATATCAATTACCCCCTATAGGATGGCCTTGATTGAGTTAGCTGAACTTAAGAAACAAATAGAAGAACTTTTAGAAAAAGGTTTCATTAGACCTAGTGTTTCACTATGGGGAGCCCCAGTTCTATTCATTAAAAAGAAAGATGGAACACTTAGATTATGTATCAACTATAGGCAACTAAATAAAATCACATCAAGAATAAATACCCTTTGCCCAGAATAGATGACTTGTTAGAACAACTTGCAGGAGCTTTGGTATTTTCAAAAATTGACCTAAGATCAGGATACCATCAATTGAGAGTTAAGGAAGAAAATATTCCTAAAACAGCCTTTAGGACTAGATATGGGCATTATGAATTCCTAGTTATGCTGTTTGGTCTAACAAACACACTAGCTATTTTCAGGCCTTACTTAGATCAATTTGTAGTTGTTTTTATTGATGATATCTTAATCTATTCAAAAACTGTAGAAGAACATGAACAACATCTAAGAATTTTGCCTTAAATTTTAAAAGAAAAGAAATTGTATGCCAAACTTAGCAAATATGAGTTTTGGTTGAAAGAAGTAAAATTCTTAAGACATGTTGTCTTTGGAGAAGGAGTATGAATTGATCCTATTAAAGTAGAAGCTATCTTACACTGGGAAAGACCACAAACTGTAATAGAGATTAGGAGTTTCCTAGGATTAGCTGGTTATTATAGAAAGTTCATCGAGGGATTCTCACAAATAGCTCTACCTTTAACCAGGCTAACAAAGAAAAATCTGCCTTTCATTTGGGACAGTAGGTGTAAAGAAAGTTTTTAGGAATTAAAGGTTAGATTAACATCAACCCCAGTATTAATTATACCTGACCCTCCAAAACGTTTCGTGATTTATATAGATGCATCACTTAAAGGTTCAAGTTGTGTACTAATGCAACTAGGAAGAGTAGTGGCCTATGCATCTAGACAATTAAGACTACATGAACAAAATTACCTACTCATGATCTAGAATTAGCAGTCGTAGTCTTTGCCCTTAAAATTTGGAGACATTATCTATACTGTGCAAGTTTTGAAATATTTTCTAACCATAAGAGCCTTAAATACCTTTTTGACCAAAAAGAGCTTAACATTGAGGTAGAGGAGGACTATGATTTCACTCTTAAGTACCACCCAGGTAAAGCCAACATAGTAGTTGATGCTTTAAGCAGGAAATTTGTTCACCTAGCTATTATGAAGCTTAGGGAGGAACAACTCTTAGAGGAATTCAAAGATATGAGTCTCAAAGTATCTATTAACCCTAAGAGTCTAAAAATAAGTGCCCTAGTGATTAGAAATGAACTAGAGGATTTAATCTTCGAAGCTCTAACTAAAGACCCTTACATCAAAGAAGTAGAAGAGTTAATGGTCTTAGGTAAAGCAGAGAATCTTAAATTCACCGACAAAGGGTTACTAAAATTCGGAGATAGAGTGTATGTTCCTAATCAAGGAAATCTTAGGGAAGATATTCTGAGAGAAGCACACCAAAGTAAGTATATTATTCATCCAGGAATAATAAAGATGTACCATGACCTAAAAAGAAATTTTTGGTGGCCCGGAATGAAGAAAGAGGTAACAGAATTTGTTAGTAAATGCCTAACCTGTCACAAAGTAAAAGCTGAACACCAAAGACCAGGTGGTTCATTACAAACTCTAGAAATCCCAATAGGGAAATGGGATAGCATCTCAATGGATTTCATTGTAGGACTAACTAGAACTTCTTCTGGTCATGATTCCATTTGGGTAATAGTAGATAGATTAACAAAATCAGCACATTTCTTAGCTATTAATACTACCTATACCCTAGACAAGTATGCTGAGTTATACATAAAGGAGATAGTCAGATTGCATGGTGTTCCATGTGACAGTATATCAGATAGGGACTCAAGGTTCACCTCTAGATTTTGGAGATTTTTACAAGAAGCCATGGGTACAAAACTAAAGTTTAGCACTGCTTATCATCCTCAAACAGATGGTCAAACAGAGAGGACAAACCAGACCTTAGAGGATATGTTAATGGCTTGCGTGATTGAGTTCAAGGGGAATTAGGACAGATTCTTGCCATTAGCAGAGTTTGTCTACAATAACAGTTTCCAATCCAGTATCAAGATGGCCCCATATGAATTTTTATATGGAAGGAAGTGTAGGTCACCTATCTGTTGGGTTAAACTAGGAGAAAGAGCATTGATAGGCCCAGAAATAGTAGACCAAACTTCAAGGCAAAATTGAAATTATAAGGGATAGATTACTTATAGCTCAAAGTAGACAAAAGAGCTATGCAGATAAGAGAAGAAGGCCCTTAAGTTTTGAAGAAGGTGATCATGTTTTTCTTAAAATATCACCAATTACAACAGTTGGAAGATCTATGAAGTCAAAGAAACTTAGTCCAAGATACATAGGCCTATTCCAAATACTTGAAAAATTTGGCAACACCGGTTACAAATTGGCCTTGCCCCTGAACTTGGCAAATATTCATAATGTTTTTCATGTGTCTCAACTAAAAAAGTACATCCCAGATCCTTCACATGTCATTGAACATGAGAATGTACATTTACAAGAGAATATGACAGTAGAGATGAGACCAAATAGAACCATTGATACACAAATCATTGCGAAATAAGCAAATCCCTCTGCTTAAAGTAGTCTGGAGAGGATTATCCCAAGAGGAAGCAACATGGGAAACTAAAGAACACATGAGAAGACATTATCTTGAGTTATTTGACTAAGGTAATTACAATTTCTAATGTATGTCTAATCCTTTTAATTATATGCTTACCAAATTTTGGGGACAAAATTCAAATTTTAGGGGGATGAGTTGTAACATCCCGATTTATTACTAATTAAATATTTAATATTTTTTTTCAATTATAAGAGATTATTACTAAATATTAGGTATTCAATATTCAGAAGGAATTTTTATACAAAAGAAATTTTTAGGACAAAAATATTTAACTAAAAGGAAAATAAAATATTATTAAATATCTAGTAATTAATATTACCTTATTTTCAATTTAGTCCTTACTCAAATAATTATTTAAAATAACTATAATATAAAAATTATACTTATCTATATAATTGGTCTTGTACATAAAATAGTTTTGGTGTTAATAATAATATGTATATATTATAATGATACATACATATATATATATATATATATATATATATGATCATATATGTGTGTGTGTGTGTGTGTGTGTATGAAGAGATGGTAGCATTCTCAGTGGAAAGAAGAAAGCAAGAGTATAATATAATAGAATAAAGCATTCTCAGTGGTAGCATTATGTTAAGGCACATGAAGAAGATATAATAGAATATATATATGTATATATACATATATATATATATATATATATATATTTGGAGAAGGCAACACGTAAACAACACATGAACATAGCACATGAACAACAAAATGAAGCCTCCATGCTGTCGAAAAGTTGACAGCACACGATTTTTTTTAGATGACAGCAAAATGGAAGACAACACATCCTCCCAAGCTTCAAACTTTTCGGCTAAGTAGGAAGCAAAATAGAACTCAAACACTTAACCCATATTCCCCAAATACATGACCAAATACATGACAACAAACTCTTATATAAGTGGCAGCTCGTGATGTAACGTCCTTATTTTACTATACTAAAATCTGAAATTTTTTTTTTAAAAATTCTAATGCTTAATACTCGTACCTTCAAAAAGAACATTCTACAATTGTTCTCAGTATAAATCATAATTGGTTATACATAATAATTGAAATTCTAAACATAAGATAATTTTACATTCGTTTGAAATAAATTACAAATCTGTCGTACATAGTAATTTGATATCTAAACTTAAAAAAATAATCTATAATTCTAATACTTAATAAACTTGAGTGCTCTAAAAGAGTTCAATCCATCTTTACACCTTTCCCCTTATACTCAGCCCCTGAAATGGTCAGTTGGAAAAGCACAAAAGGGTGAGATAAGGGTATCTCAGTAGCTAGCATAATTTTATAAACATTTATAAATATACCATTTCAGTCATAAAAGCACTTATATCATAAAAATCAGTCCATGTAATATAAATTCTCAATTCAGTGTAATAGGTTGATGAAAAATTAGCAAGCTGATATATAAATAAACCATGGAATCAAGAATAGTTGGTGGCACACTCAACGACATGGAAAAGATAGTCTGCATAACTACTTTTTCCAAGCTGAACATGAGAGAAAGGCTACTGCAGTCCTTTAACTCAAGCTAGAAAGATTCCAAGCTAAAACATGGAAATATAATTTCCAAGCTGACATGGAAATAGAATTTCCAAGTTGACATGGAAGCAGAACTCCCAAGCTGAACATGGAAGTAAACTTCCAAGCTGATATCATGCTAATTTCATCATGAAAAACAAGCTTTTATGAATTGCTACGCTACCTGTACTTTGTAGTCTGACTTTTTAGCTCAAATAGCTATTCAATCTATCTTGAAATTCGTTTCACGATTTTTGACCGTTGACCGTGGGGTAGTTTGCACTAGTTTTGGTTCTGATTTTTGCTTCCTATTCACTGCCACTTCTCCCTTAACACTTGTGTGGTCAAAATAGCTAAGAAAAATCGAGTTTAACGTTGCTATTTGCTTCTTCCAAAATCTCTATTTTATGGTTGAAAAACAGAGAATATTTTTCTGCTTCTGTCCAAGCTGCTGGATTCTTTTTTTCTCACTCTCTCTCGGTTGTGAATGGTGCAAGGAAAGGGGAGGAAGATGTTGCTATTTATAGCTAAAAAGGGGAGGCAACATCTCTCTAAAGCCTAGAAATATTTAGAGAACTCAAGATAACTCAAGATAAACCTAGACTAACCTGGAATTCTCTAGAATTATCTATACCATTCTACAACATTCTACACTTATTTAGGAAATTCAAGAATATACAAGATATCTCTAGAACATAACTAACCTGGAATTTTCTAGAATTATCTATACCATTCTACAACATTCTACACTTATCTAGGAAATTCAAGAATATACAAGATATCTATAGAACATAACTAACCTGGAATTTTCTAGAATCATCTATACCATTCTACAACTTATCTAGGAAATTCAAGAATATACAAGATATCTCTCTAGAACATAACTAACCTGGAATTTTCTAGAATCATCTATACCATTCTACAACATTCTACACTTATCTAGGAAATTCAAGAATATACAAGATATCTCTAGAACATAACTAACCTGGAATTTTCTAGAATTATCTATACCATTCTACCATATTCTACACTTATCTAGGAAATTCAAGAATATACAAGATATCTCTAGAACATAACTAACTTGGAATTTTCTAGAATTATCTATACCATTCTACAATATTCTACACTTATCTAGGAAATTCAAGAATATACAAGATATCTGTAGAACATACAAGATTCCTCTAGAACAATCTAGATTCATCAAGGACATTCAAGAGATTTCTAGAGTCTCAAAAATAAAAATAAAAAAATATTAAATATTTATTCCATAATAATTTGGGATGTTACACGTGATAGAAGGAATATGATAGGTTTGAATCAAGGACTTCTATGCTTTGGGTCAAAAAGAAAAAAAAAATAGCAAAAGAGAATTTGTATACGCAAACCCAGCTCATATTCTCAGCCAAAAAGAAAGAAAATTTGACAGCAAATAAAAAGAAGGTGCACTACATCCTGGATACAGTTAGGATTATAGAGGTGCAGTCATAATAAACTTTGACAGAGACTTATGACAGCAAAAGCTTCCATCCTTTTCACCTTGTACCACTACCATTTGCCTCCTCATTTTTAGCTTTAAACAGTAGTACCTTCCTCCCCTTTCCTTGCACCATTCACAAAGAGAGTGAGAAAAAGAGAGTACAATCCCCCACACTTAGTCTTTTGAACTCCTGGGCAAAATAATATTCAGAACACCAAAAGACACCAAAGGAAAAGCATGGAAAGCATGCAAGAATGGAATAATTAAAATTTGAAAAGATTTAGTACTTAAAGAAAATAAATCTTAAATTTCTAAAATTCCAAGTATCATGGCAATTTACTTTGACAAGAATGAATTCAAGTAATTATCCTCCTTACAATGGATGTGTTTACTCTCTATTCTCTCAAGTGTCTAGGGTAAATCACTCAAAATTCAAATTATCACAAAATTCACTACCATAAGCTTGTCAAGTATCTAAAATCTCCACTACTCAATTTCACATGTATGCTTGAATCAAAAGGACTTTGCAAGGATGTAATTTAATGTTGGTGGAGAACAGAGGAAAGGAAGAGAGAAAAACAGAACAAAGGTGGAAAACAACTCAAGAAAGTGAAGGAAAAATAAGAATAAAGTGTGGAAATAATTTGGGGAAATGAAGGAAACAACTTAAGAACATGAAGAGCATTAGCTACGACATTACAAGAGACTGAAATAAATTTTGGGTCTAAAAAGTTCTATCTACTCCCTTTTCTTCTTTCTTTTCTTCTTTTGTTTTTCTTTCTTTTGACATCGACATCATTTTTCTTTTTTAACCATAAAATTCTATTTTTCTATTTTCTTCTTGAATGGCCATTTTTTCCTTTCTTTTTCTTTTTGCTTGGGAGTAGAGAGAAATATTCATTTCAAAATATCCCAAAATTCATAAAAATTTTCAGCACATCAAATCTCTAAAAGAATTTAAATGCTCTTCACTTCTCAAATTGGCAAGGAAAAATTCTGGTTTGGGAAGAAAAAGTGGTAGAAAATGCAAGAAGGAAAGTGGAAATAAGGCACAATGGAAACAACACATGGGGTGGTTATTTGGCTAAAAATGGCTCACAAAGAAATGCCTAAATCATCTCCAAGCATGCATATGTAAATGTAGTCTCAACTAAGATCCAAGACAAGTTCTAGAGTGAAAATCATGATAGGTGCAACACTCAACAAGAAAGAAAAGCATTTTGTATTCAAGGCTCAAAATCCTCACGGTTTAAAGACTTTTACTAAAAATTCATTGAAACCAAATTTATTGTCATTTAAGCTTGAACTCTAGAAAAACAAGGTTAAAATTCTAATCATGCTAAAACAATTCAAACCTAAAACTATTCCAGCAAGTATATTTCCACAACAAAATTCTTTTTCCAAAGCACAAAAAGAAAGCACTAAAAACTAAGCTAAAAGCAATCTAAAATTTTCAAATTTTCCGCACTAAAAACACAAACTAATTACTCCAAAAAGTACAGAAAAAGGCTAGAAACATAACAAAAACACAAAAATATAACAGAAAAATTTTAAAAAAAATGCATGAAATTTAAAAGGAAAGAAAATGCATGATATTTAAAAGCAAAGACCATTTCATTCTCCCCCATACTTAAATTTTGCATTGTCCTCAATTCAAATCAGCATGTATCATTAAAGAGACATAGAGGACATGAAAATAAAAGAGAGAAAAGGGAAAACAAATAGCCTTATCATCAATGGCGCGCCTTTTCTACATCTTTCAATTGCGTGGCACTAGCTTCTTTCAGAAGTTTTTCTCAGCAGCATGTTGAATGATGGAAAGAATTTATTTTATGTCACCAACCTGAAGAAAAACATAAGAAGCTTCACTTGCCACAGAGGGGTGAGAAGAACCAAGAGAAAAACAAAAAGAAAGGGAAGGACTACTAACTAAAACACAATTTAAAACAAAAAGAAAGCTACTCTCTAAAACAAAATCAAAATTAAAACTTCTACTCCTACTCCTACTCCTAAATCTATCAGAACAAGAATTATCTAAAATAGAATTACTATGTAAAACACAATTAACTAAAATAGAATTATCTAAACAAAGACTATCACCTAAAACAAAATCTAACCTATAAACAGAATTAAAAACACAAGGGACAAAATCAGAATTTACAATGGAAACAGAGGGAAATTGGAGTCATATTCAGATGCAATTGCACATGCACTATCATATTCAAATACAATGTCAGATGCACTTGTACATTCAAATTCAAAATTAATTGCACATTCAGATTCAAAGGCCTTAAATTTAGGTGCAGGTGCAAAATCAAATGTAATTACAAAATTTGATGCAAGTTCAGATGCATATTCAGATGCATTTTCAGATTCAAATGCATTCAATTCAGGTTGAAGCACAGATTCAGGTGCAAATGCATTCAGCTCATGTTCAACAAAATCATTAAAATTGCCAAGTTCAAAGCTTTTTCTATCTCAATGCATGCATGACAAGTATGAGAGTCACAATTAAAATCTAGATCTCCCACAAACTCATTCTTATTTTCCAATTCCAGCACTTTTATGTCTACCTCTTCTTCTCATAAGGGTTCTATTTCTTTTTCTAATTCAATCTCAACAATCTTAGGTTGGATGACCCTATTTGGAGAAGGTAATGGTCTATGAAGGAAAGGGAACTCATCCTGTAATACCCGCCAAATTTGGAGTTATTTGTTTTGGAATATTTAATTTAGTCATTTTAATTTTTCATATTTAATTAATTCTTTTGAATATTATTTATGGAATTTGGGTGTACCTCAATATTTGAACTGTATATTTTTATGCTATGTATAATATTTTCATAGATTATGGAGTTTATGAGAGAGGGATTTAATTTAATTAATTTGGGAATTAATTATGGAGATATTTCATTGGTTGGACAAAGTGGGTTGGGTATTTAGGTATGGGTACCCATGAATCACCCATTAACCCTCCTAACATAAAATAAGTCTTCATCTTTTCTCCTTCTCCCATTTCTTTTTTTACGAAGAGGCATTGTGAAGCAAGAAGAGGAAGTGGTTTTCTCTCAACCTCTTCCATCTTTTCTTCCAATTCCTTCTATCAATCTTTGGTTCTCCAATTATCTTCTGGCTCATTGGAATTTTTGAAGCAAGAGGTAAGCTCCATCATCAATCTCTTTTTCATTTTCGGATTTAAGGCATTTTGGTTTGATTTGAGGTTCTAATGGATGAATTTAAGTGTGGATGTTGGTTTAAAACATTTCTACAAGTTGGATAATATTTATAGAACAAGAAATTTGGAGAAAACTAGGAGAAATTCTGGTTTTGGGGCTGAAAGAGATATTTGAAAAATAAGAAAAGTTAGTGTTCTTAATGAAAATTTGATGATTGGGACTTGGATTGTTGGTTTAAATTGGGGGTTTTGGTATTAAAAAATCCTTAAACATCAAGGATAAAAACCCATGGAAGAAATCAAGATAAATGATGAAGATTTGATCTCAAAATCATGAAAAACTAAAAACGAAATCGCGAGTTACTGTTCATGGTACTGTTCATCCTAGAAATTTTCCAGATTCGGGGTAATGTAGCAGTGTTGACTGTTGACCATTTGTTGACTATTTGACTTTTTATTGTAGCATCATTTAAAAATGGTCATAACTCTTTCATCCAGACTCTGTTTTTTAGTAAATAAGATATCATTGGAAAGCTCTTTGAGTCTAGTTTCTAATGGTTCAAGTTTTATTTGAAAATTGTTTATTGTTTGAAAGTTATGTCCAGAGTAGTAATCAAAGGTCAAAATTGTAGTAGGGAATTTTTCCTATTTTGTGACCTTGATATGATTTTGCATAATTGATCTTATAAGGATGGATTCTTTGATGCATTTTCACATCTTTTGGGATGTTGTGACTAGATTGGAGTAGAGAGAAATACGTTCCATCATCTTACACATCTTCGAGGAAGGTTCAAGGTAAAATTGGACAAATACCAAGGTAAGTGAATAACCTTGCAAAACTAATTTGGTATTATTAGACAAAGTACAATATAGTCCCATTTACAATATTATTGAAATATTAAATAACCAACCTTCCAGTTGATAATATATGATGATCGATATGATTGTTGATAGAAATTCAAAAGAATACAGGTATGTATACATTAAGCTATTTATGGTAGTTATAATGCATGATAAATTTTCACTGTCTTACTGTTGAACAAACTTCTACGGTTATCTATGTACAAAGAGTTTGAGGGTTAAATTCCCAGGTCACTTAATGCAAGTATCTACGGTACAAATGCAAAGTGATTGAGGGTTTGATCACCCAAGAAATCATACACAAATCTATGGCACAATTGTAAAGTGATTGAGGGTTTGATCACCTAAGAAATCATACGCAAATCTACGACACAATTGCAAAGTGATTGAGGGTTTGATCACCCAAGAATCATACGCAAATCTAAACAAATGTAATACTACGGTTGTGTGAAATGAATGATAGATTGACTATGTTAGTAAATGTGGTATTTGTACTTATGATGCTTTAAAGTTGCACAGTCATTTTTTCACTAAGTTTTGATGAACTCACACTCTATATGATTATTTTTTTCAGATACAGTAGTTGAGGAGGACGATTAGTAGCTCTTCGTGGTAATACTCCACTTTCGTCTGGTGGGCTTTTGGATGTAATTTTTGGTAAAGGATTAGGACATGCTCTGTAATCTAGTAGGTCACCTAGGCTTGCGAGGTTGTATAGTATTGTGTAATGTATGAATATTGAACATTTTTTAAATATGTATGCAAAATATCTTTCTTAGAAAATTTATGATTTGCATAGTTATGAATATTAAGAATGTTCATAGAGATTAAGAGGTACCACGGAGGTACACCCTAGGCATTTTATGTTTATCTCACATGTCTAAATTTTGGTATGTGACACATCTTTATTAGCTTCCTCATACTCACTTTTCTCACTTGTACTTGAGGAAGAGGACTCCCTATTTTGCCCATCTAGCTCTTCTAATTCCTCTATTTAGATTAGAGGGCTAGACTGTCATCTAATTGAGTGCCATTATTCAGAAAAATGACACTATCATTGGCTCTTATGTCAGCCATGGGTGGAGAAAGTGGACTACTATAAAACCCCTGATGGATCATCTCATTAACAATGCAAGCTAGTTAGCCTAATTGAGATTCCAAATTTTGTAAGTTCACCTCAGTTCGCTCTTGGAATAGCAGGTTATTTATGGCCAACTATTAAATCATTTCTTCTAAGCTTGATTCTGGCTCCCTAGGGATGGCTGGAAGGGGTAATTCACTAAGGAAAGGAGCATGAATTTCGTGTTCATATGATGGATAGGATAATCTCTCATACCCTAGGTTTGGAAGTTCAAATTCAGAAATGTAAGTGGTGGGGTAATGTGCATACTGTTGAGGATCTTGTTGAAATTCCCTAAGGCCATGAAAGACTCCTATATAAGACCCTGTACTTTCTTGGAATTGAAGATATGGGTTAGTCCTATATGCAGAGAAGGAATCTATGCCACTCACAAATGGAGAAGGTGGATGAGGAAAGGGTGGTGGCTCTTGTTGTTCTTGCCTAGGGGTTAGGTGCCTCAATGTGGATTCTAGATCCATGGTCAAGGTCCTAATCTAACTCACTAGAAGCAACCTAAAAAATAGAATTAAAGTCTGATTCTATGCCAAAGACAATAATGCTACTGAAAAGAACGAAAACTACAACAATTACAACAACTACAATACTCCTAACACAACAACTCTAACTAGCTTATAAAAAGGGTTTGTCCAATTTTGGGATAAAAAATTGCTAATTTAGCTTAACAGACCTTAATATAGACTAGAAAGATACAACTTCTAATGTTATTGCTTCTTACTAACCTATGGAAGGTCTTATCAATTTCAAGATCAAAGGGTGGTAAGTCCACGTTAAAAGGCCTTTTCATACACTAGGAAGGACAAATTCACAAGAAAACAACAAAAACAAAAAAAACCAACAAAAACATTGAAATCAGAAAAATTCGGTACACTAAGATCCAACCAATGAAAATCGCTGAAAAAATGAAGTATCTCAGAAAAATCCTTCACAAGTTGGAGGAATTAATGCAAAAAATAGAACTTAAAAATTTGATCTACAAAAATCACACTAAAAATTAGAATTAATTAAAAAATTAAAAAATTAAAAAATAGAAAAGAGGGCCTAAACGATGGAATTTGGAAAAATGGCCACCCCGTACTAGGCTAAGCTAAGTAGGGGTTACAACTTGCTCAAAACATCGGAAACTAATGGTCTACCAAGTTTGAGGTCAATCGGAGATAGTTAGGTTTTTAGCCAGTAGGAAAATGACTAATTTTGACTAGTTTCCAAGAAAATTCTGCTTGACTAGTTTAACTAGTTTCTCCGGCAACGGTGCCAAAATTCTGGTTCAAGCCACTACGACCACCGAGTCGCCCAGAATTAGATTCGTGGTAACTTGTAGTATAGTAGTTGTCCCAGGTCATTTCACTCTTGGAGCCTTGTTTCTAAATTGCCTAATTAATTGTTCTAGACACTAATTTATGCTAATCTACCCTAATTTACACTAATTATCTACTGACTATAGCCTAATTACCATGGAGGAAGGGGATTTGCATTGTTTAAAGCTAAAACAGAAACTAACTACAGCAAACAGAATAACACAACACAGCATAGAATAGAACATGAATCAAAACAGGACAGAAACGAAATTACACAAATGCATACATGTAATCAGCCATAGAATCCTTAAAGTTGCAACTATCATCATTCTTGTTCTCCAATTAATTCTAGTGTCTATCATTAGGTTTTCTAACTAAAATTTCCAAGAGACCTCCTAGAACTAGATTACACATAAGCTAAACCTAACCAATATGTAATCTGATTAAGCCTAACCTAATCAAGTTAGATAATCACCTAAGCAAGTCATTTCCATTCTACTTGTTACATTAGCTCATATCACAACAAGCAGTAACAAAAATTTAGAGGAAAAATATAATAGAAATGAAATAGAAAAGCAATAAGAAACTTATCTGATTTAAGTTCCCAAAAATTCAGGTTACAAACTTTAGTTCTCCATGGACTGATTACAAAACTCTTTAGCCTTCCATGGAGGCTAAAATACACAAAGGGGGGAAGGAAAAACGAAAATACAGATATTATGGAAGAAGACAACTCTTTAATAGATGTGAAATGGAGTGCTGGTCTGTCTTTGTAGATGTAGGAGAGAGATGGATGAAATTTGCCTCTTGTTTGACCTTAAGAGCTGTCCCTTTCATCTGCTGCAGCTGATACCTTTTTCTATTCTGTTGAAGCTACTTTTCTTTTGCCGTCTGCTGCCTTTGCTGTTTTTGCTTCTGTTTTCTGGTGGTCAGCTGAAAGCATGCTGTTTTACTGCTATAAAGAGAACAGAATAGTAGGCCCCACTCCAGTCAATGCCCGGTTAGCCCTAGAATACCCCAAGTCAGTGCCATATCAGCAAATTCATCCATGTGGCATCCAAGTCAGTGAAACACTCTCCAAATAATTAAATCTACAATTTAAGCACAATAATTAATTGCGATAAATTATGAAATTAAAGCATATTAATTCTATAATTAATTTACACCCAATAAATTCAAAATATGATATAGAGAGTTCACAATATTTAGGATGCAAAAAGGACTAAGATGGAGACTATATTGCATATAAAAATGCCCGATATCATACAGCAGCTTGGACAATAGCAAAAAAATCTTCCTCTATTTTTCAACCATAAAATAGAGATTTTTAGAAAAAGCAAACAACAACATTAAACTCAATTTTTTTGGGCTGTTTTGGGAAGATTCTTCTATTACTAACCTACACAAGTGTTAAAGGAGAAGTGAAATAGGGAGCAAAAACCAAAACCAAAACTAGTGCAAATACCCCATGTTCAAAGGTAAGTTTTTGGAAATTTTAAGTTTTTAGTTTAAATGATTCTTTAGCTTAGTTTATGGGTAGAAATGGTCACATAGGTCCTAAAAACACCTAAGAAAGAAATCTGGGCAAGTTTTAGTTTCTAACTCACAAGAAAGAACGTGAAACACAGAAAAGGGACTAAACTAAAAGAATTAAAAAGTTTGTATATGCTGTTTTAATTTTATAAAAAAAATATATTCTAGGACTAGGGACCTAGACAAAACTAATTATGAACTTAGATCTTGCAAAGGAAAAAGGGAAAATATTGCAAGAGGGACCTAGCTGAATAACAGAAAAGTTTGTAATTACTCATTAAAGAAATTTAAGAAAAATCTAGTTTTAACTAGAATCTAATTCCATGTAATATGTTAACTAAAAACTATCTAATTCCATGTAATATGTTAACTAAAAACTAAGTTATTTTAATTAAATTAGCTATTTATATCATTATGTAAAAAATTATAAAATTATATTTATACTTGTATCTATATCCTAAACATGAATAAATACATATGTAGTATATTTTATATTTGCTAAGTAATGTCATCTATGTGACACCTCTATTTTTATATATATCTAAGTATACTCATATTTGAGTTTATGATCACCGAAACTTATGTATATATTGATTTTATAAAAATACTTATATATCAATTTATAAACATTTGATTAATTAAGCCATATATTTTAGATATGGATAATTAAATTTAGCTGTATGATACACATATATTTTTATATATCCTTATGCTACTTTAGTATATTTATATACTAATATATATATATATATATATAATTAGATACATAAGTGAATGTATTAACTTTATAAGTTTACATGTATATGAATTATTTACAAATACATGAGTATTTGATTAATTGATTAAGTTATATATTATATATATATGGGTAATCAAAATTAGTTTTATATAATTATGTATACATGTAAGTGTATATATATATACATATGTGTTTATTTTTAGAAAGTTAACTATGTATAAATATGATCTTTTAGATTTATATATTTATATATATATGTGTGTGTGTATGTGTGTGTGTGTGTGTGTGTGTTATTTAAATTAATGATATTTATTTATACATATTATCTCAAAAATATTATGAAAAATATTGGTTTAATATGAGATTAAGATGAAACCCAATGAATAGAAATTTGGGATAGAATTAGGAATTTAAAAAGATCAGGGAAAGATGATATTCTAGAATCTTTTTATTTAAGATTTTAAATAAGGTTATATATACTGTTTGAATAGGTCAGAATTTGTGAATCGAATTTCAAGATGAATTAAATAGCCATTTAAGCTAAAAAGTTAGACTACAAAGTCCAGGTAGCTTAGCAATTCATAAAAGCTTGTTTTTAATACTTGAATACTATATAAGTCCATGAAGTTTTATTTAAAGTGAAATATGTTTTTCATGATGAAATTAGCATAATATCAGTTTGGAAGTTTACTTCCATGTTCAGTTTGGGAGCTCTGCTTCCATGTCAGCTTGGAAATTATATTTCCATGTTGCAGCTTGGAATCTTTCTAGCTTGAGTTAAAGGACTGCAGTAGCCTTTCTGTTATGTTCAGCTTGGAAAAGTGGTTATGCAGAATATCTTTTTCATGTCGTTGAGTATGCCACCAACTATTCTTGATTCCATGGTTTATTTGTATATCAACTTGCTAATTTTTCATCAACTTATTGCACTGAGCCGAGAATTTATATTATATGGATTGATTTTTATGATATAAGTGCTTTTATGACTGAAATGATATATTTATAAATGTTTATAAAATTATGCTAGCTACTGAGGTAACCTTATCTCACCTTTTATGTTTTTCCAACTGACCATTTCAGGGGCTAAGTATAAGGGGAAATGTGTAAAGATTGATTGAACACTTTAAGAGCACTCAAGTTTATTAAGTATTAGAATTATAGATCTTTTAATGTTTAGAAGTCAAATTACTATGTACGGCAGATTTGTAATTTATTACGAACAAATGTAAAATTATCTTATGTTTAGAATTTGAATTATTATATATGATAAATTATGATTTGTACTGAGAACAATTGTAGAATGTTCTTATTGAAAGTACGAGTATCAAGCATTAGAATTTGACTAAATTTTTTTTTTCAAATTTTAATACAGTATAATACGGACGTTATAGGTTAGGCCACCTAGGCTTGGGACGGGAATTGTACATTATAAATTCGGCTGCAATTTACTGTTGTATTGTGTTTGCTGCATTCTGATGTTGTAGGATTTTCTATACATTTCTGTATGTATATTATTCTACTTATATAAAAATGACTGGCTTATGTACTGCTAGTTGTGGATAACTAAGATTGTTTGATGTGGTTTGGAATATTCACGCTTATTGCAGGGGCTTACTTTTGGGGGCGTGACAAAATGGTATCAGAGGAAGAGTTTTGTAGGTCTCCTAAGGATTGCAGAGCTAGATATTCTTTGTGGGTCCTTCCCCATTGTCATGAGTCACGTCATGACGATGACCATGGTTTAGGTTCCATAAAATTTACTATTTAGAGTTGAGTGTCCCTTTTTACTAAGCCACTCCTGGGTGGAGTAGGTTTAGATACGTTGTTAATATTGAAGTGTTTATTGCTTGTGTGTAGATTGTTATAATTTCTGATGGTGGATGAGAATTCTGGAAATGAACGTGCTCATAGTGAACATGGCCGCAATGTTGTCGAATCGGTCCAAGGTAACACCACGGTTAACCCACAGCATGATTCTTCTGGGCATGTTGAGATTGAATTTGTTGAAGAAGTTAAAGGTTCTAACTAGAATCCAGCTCAGCCAGATGGTTTGGTTCATGCAGTTAATGCTTCAGTAATTGAGGGAATTGTAGATATGTTTACAACTCATATGGATTGCATGGATGCAAAGTGGGAGGCAAGGTTTGTATCTTTGGTTCCACCTGTAGCTCCTTCTTCTATAATAGTACCACCAGTAGCTCATGTACCATCTTTTCCTCCAGCCAGAGAAGGTATGGTAAAAGATATTAAGATAATTGAACTTCTAAAGATGGAACCACCAGTGTTCTTTGGGGAAGACCCTGATGATGATCCCTAGCGTTTTCTTGATGATTGTGAGGTGATTTGTGACACATTGGGATGTTTAGATGTAAGAAGGGTGGAAATGATTGCTTTCAACTAAGAGGATGTGCAAAAAGATGATGGGGAACTTTGAGAAAAGGGCGACCACAGGATGTACCGCCTTTGCATTGGGCTAGTTCCGTAAGGCTTTTATGGACCAGTTTCTTCCTAAGACTTTGAGAGCGGCCAGGGCAAAAGAGTTTGAGGAGTTGAAACAAGATACCATGTCTGTTGATGAATACGATGCCCAATATATTCGCCTAGCTGAATATGCTCCAAATATGGTACTTACAGAAGAGTACAAGATTTGTTGAAGGACTCCGGGAGCCTTTGTATGATCGGGTAAGACCTATGATAGAATATTTTACTTGTTATAAAGATGCTATAGAGGTTGCCAAGAGAATGGAGAGAAGGGCCAAGGGCCGGTAAGATCATTTTAAGGGTAAGAAACGAAAGAATGAGGGTAAGTTCCTTGAGCACAGGGGAAGTTCAGGAACTCAGAGATTTCCTTTTCCTACTCCAGTCACCCTGATTATATCTTCAAGATTGGCTGCGTCTGCAGGTAGTGTGGTGAGACTCCGTACCGAGTACAGTGGAGGTTATTCAATTACTAGTCATGGGAGTGTCTAGGGAGGGTGAGGTAAACCTCTCTGTCCTTTGTGTGGGAGATTCCATACAGGAATATGTTTTGGGAAAGAAGCCAGTAGTGGATGCTTCCATTGTGGTTAGCCAGATCACTTTTAAAGGGAGTGTCCTCAGTTATTTTCTGAACCTGCTCAGGGACCTGTCTATCTTGCACGTGTTCAGCCTACTACTCCTCCTATGCCACCTTCGCTGATTCACCCGGTAGGAGGCAAGAACCTTGGGCGAGGGGCTGGCAGAGCCCAGAGAGGTCGAGGGCAACATATTACAGGTAGAGGGACTACACGGGTCTATGCTTTAACTAGATAGGATGCTCAGGCATCCAATGCCATGGTAACAGGTATTTTACCAGTGTGTTCATTTTTGGCTTATGTATTATTTTACCCTGGACTCTTATGTGTCACCTTTGCTTGCAAAGAAATTTTCTTTAGGACCTGATAGAATTAAGGAACCCTTTTTAGTCGATACACTGACCAGGGATACTCTAGTAGTGAATTCAGGTTATAATTCTTGTAAGGTTCTAATGAAGGGGTTTGAGACGGAGGTAAATCTCATGCGCCTTAATATGGCTGAGTTCGACGTAATTTTAGGAATGGATTGGCTTGCTGCATATCATGCTATGGTGGATTGTCATGGTAAAACTATATCTGTTAAAATTTCAGGACAACAAGAGCTAATATTCCAAGGGGATAGATTAGATGTGCCTCTTAACATTGTGTCTTAGATGTGTGCTCGGTGAATGTTGAGGAAATTCTATCAGAGTTTTCTAGCTTTTATCAAGGATATAGAAAAAGAGGAGAAAGTCCTGGATCAGGTACCAGTGGTTCATGATTTCTCAGATGTTTTCCCTGATGAATTACCAAGTTTACCACCTGTAAAGGAGATTGAGTTTGCTATTGACTTGGTCCCAGGTACTCGACCAATTTCAATCCCTCTTTATAGGATGACACCCGCTGAATTGAAGGAACTAAAATAACAGTTGAAAGATTTGTTAGATAAGGGATTCATTCGTCCTAGTTTTTCGCCGTGGGGTGCCCTTGTCCTTTTTGTAAGGAAGAAGGATAGTTCTTTAAGGCTATGTATTTATTATAAGCAGTTGAACAAAGTCACTGTAAAGAATAAGTATCCTTTACCAAGAATTGATGACTTGTTTGATCAGCTATAAGGAGGTCAATATTTTTCTAAAATTGATTTGAGGTTCGGATATCATCAATTGGGTGTCAAGGAGAATGATATTCCTAAAACTGCCTTCTCAACGCGTTATGGACACTATGAGTTTCTAGTAATGTCATTTCGGTTGACTGACGCACCAACAACTTTTCATGGACCTTATGAATATGGTCCTTAGACCTTTTCTTTACAGATTTGTTATTGTCTTAATTGATGACATTTTGGTTTATTACCCTCACAATCATGCAAAACATTTGGAAATTGTGTTGCAAGTTTTGAGAGCTCATCCGCTTTATGCTAAAATTTTCCAAGTGCGAATTTTGGACAAATCAAGTGACTTTCTTGGGTCATATAATATTACAGGAAGGTATTCACGTTGACCCTAGTAAGATTGAAGCTGTTAAACAATGGCCAAGGCCAACGACGGCATCTAAACTCCAAAGTTTTCTAGGTTTGGCGGGGTATTACCGACGCTTTGTTCCAGATTTTTCTAAGTTAGCTCTCCTATTGCACAAGCTAACTCGGAAAAATGTTAAGTATGTTTGGGATGATTCTTGTGAACAAGGTTTTATTGCACTTAAGGAACGTTTGACTACAGCACCTGTTCTAGTTTTGCCATCGAGATCGGGAGGATTTATCATGTTTTGTAATGCATTTAGAACGGGATTAGGATATGTGCTTATACAGTGTGGTAAGGTTATAGCTTATGGTTCTCGTCAACTTAAAAAGGATGAGCACAATGATTCCACCCACGACTTGGAATTGGCAGCCGTTGTCTATCCTTTGAAGACGTGGCGGCATTACCTATATGGTGAGACTTGTGAAATTTTCATTGATCACAAGAGTCTCAAATACATTTTCGAATAGAAAGAGCTCAATTTAAGGCAGCGTCGTTGGATGGAACTCTTAAAAGACTACGATTCTTTTAATCTTTATCATCCTAGAAAGGCCAATGTGGTAGCTGATGCTCTTAGTCTAAAGTATATGAGAAGTCTAGCTCATATCTCCATGATAAAGAGATCTTTAGTTCAAGAGTTATATGAACTTGTGGCTGATGGGGTACTCTTTGATATTACCAAATCTAGTGCATTTTTGGCTCATTTTCTATTTAAGTCTTCTTTGGTAGAGAAGATTAAGGCTGATATTGTTAGTGACCCTGTCATGATGAAAATTAGGGATAAGGCAAGTGTTGGTTTAGCACCAGACTTTTCTGTTGATGATGGAGGTATTTTCTGGTTTAGAGGTAGACTTTGCATACCAAATGTGGGACAATTAAGGAAAGAAATTATGGATGAAGCTCATAGTTCTGCATACATGGTACACCTTGGCGCTACCAAAATGTATTAGGATCTGAAGTAAGTTTATTAGTGGGAAGGCATGAAGCATGATTTTACTAATCATGTAGTTCGTTGCTTAACCTGCCAATAAGTTAAGGCCGAACATCAGAGGCCACTAAGAAAGATGCAAAAGTTAGAAATTCTTGAGTGGAAATGGGAAATGATTACCATGGATTTTGTTATAGGTTTGCCTAGGTCGCAGAAGGGGTATGACTCTATATGGGTCATAATTGATCAGCTTACCAAGTCAGCCCATTTTCTTCCTGTGCTTACTACTTATAGTGTTGTGAAACTTGCTCAGCTTTATGTGAATGAAATTGTGAAACTTCATGGAGTACCAGTGTCTATAATTTCAGACCGTGGAATTCAATTTACATCCCGATTCTGGAAGACTTTTCAGCAAGCACTAGGTACTAGATGGACTTAAGCATAGCCTTTCATCCTCAAACAGATGGACAGTCAGAAAGAACTATTCAGACACTCGAGGATATGTTAAGGACTTGTGTTTTGGATTTTGGAGGAAATTAAGAAAAACATTTGCCACTTGTTGGGTTCACTTATAACAATAGCTTTCAAGCAAGTATTCATATGGCACCCTATGAGGCTCTGTATGGGAGGTGTTGTCGATCTCCTATTGGTTGGTTTGAGCTTGGAGAAACTAAAATATTGGGACCTGATATGGTACAAGAAGCCGTTGAAAAAGTTAAGCTAATCAGAGAATGACTACTTATTGCTCAAAACAGGCAAAAGTCATATACAGACAATCGGCGTAGAGAGTTGGAGTTTATTGTGGGAGATATGGTTTTCCTACGGATCTCACCTATGAAAGGAGTGATGAGATTCGGTAAGAAAGGAAAACTTAGCTCGAGATTGGTCCCTACGAGATTATAGAGAAAATACATAATGTGGCGTACCACTTAGCTTTGCCTTTGGATCTGGAGGGAGTTCATCCGATTTTCCACATGTCTATGTTGCGGAAGTATATCCCTGATCCTTCTCATGTTATTCAACCTTAGGAGATATAGTTTGATGAGACTCTTACTTATGAAGAGGTACCGGTAGCCATTCTTGACAGACAAGTTAAGAAACTTCGCACTAAGGAGGTTCCTTCTGTCAAGGTATTGTGGAGAAATCATTCACATGAAGAGGCTATATGGGAAGTAGAGAAAGAAATATAGACCAACTATCCACACTTGTTTGAGATTTAAGGTTAGTTTTGAATTTGGAGGGCCGAATTCTTTTAAGGGAGGTGGAATGTAATACCCTCCAATTTTATTTTTATAATAATTGATGGTATTACGGTAATTATTTGCTTTTGTGGAATTGGCATTATTTTTATTACAGTGTTTAACAGCGTTGCTTTATTTTTCTATTTCCAACCATTTAATTTCCATAAATTGGTGGGATACTTTTGGTAATTTATTTATGGATTCAATATTATGTGATTGGATTGGGTGATGTGTGGTGTTGTAGTAATTTTACGTTATATACGGGAAATTACGCACAAGGAATTTACTAGAATTTATGTGGTTTAATTATGATTATGTGGAAGTGAATTGGGTGTAGGGTCCATGGGTCAACCCATGACCCACCACATATATATATTGGTTTCCTTCACTTTTCCTCCCCTCATTTTCACACTTAGAATATTTTGAGCAAAGTTTGAGACCTTCCCTTTCTCTCTTCTCTCTCTTCGTCTAACTTGCTTTTTCACCGATTAATCTTCGATTTCTGATTGTTTTCTTCATCCTAGGACTATTCTAGGACTACGGGGTAAGATTATAATTCGTTAATCTCTCTTAGATTCTTGAAATTTCCTTTGCCCTGGGTTAATATGAGTTTTGGAGGTTTTTCATGAACACTTTGCCTCTTTTTCTCCTTTCTTAAATCTGTTCAGTTGATTATGTTTTAATCTAGTTCATGGAAGTAAAACAAACAAGTTTAAAGGATTAAAACTCAAGAACACATTCTTGAGAAATTTCAAGAGAATTTGAGGAAATTCATGAAATTCGTTTGTTTTGTGTTTTAAATGTTCTAAATTGTTCCATAAACTTTATTTGGACTTGGGAACTCAAAGGAAGAAGAGAAAGGGGTGAAAATCTGGATTTTTGGGAGTTTTCTTCCTAAAATCTGTGATGAACTGCGAAGAACTTAAGTTCTAGGTTATGGTGCCCAAGTGCCACGTATAATGCCTCAGGCACCAGAGCCACTTCGAGGGTTTAGAGCTTGGAGCCCACGTGGCACCTTAGGAGCCAAGAGCAACTTTTTGGGCAGAGAGTGTAGGGAATGGTGCCCCAGGTGCCAAGAATATAAACTCTGGCGGAGAGTTTAGGTGCTGGCGCCTCAGGCGCCACGCCTAGCACCCAGGCGTCCTTGGAGCTAAAAGGGGATTTTGAGTGTTTCGCTATAGGTTTTTGACGGGTTCTTGAGGCCTATGTTTTGGCATTTCTTGTAGGTGATTTGGTAGAAGTAATAGGCTCTATTTCGAGACTTCGAGAATGGTAAAACTTGTGAGGCAAAGGTGAGTGGTGGACCTTGCCAAATTCATTTTTATTTCAAGTACAGCGTAAATTCCTCCTCCCTCATTTGTGAAAGATAAATTAGTCTCATTTTTATTTGGTCATATTAATTAGAACAGAATAGTAGGTGGAATGTTTACTTTATAGTAACTGGTGTATTTATTATTATTGCATTGTACTGTGTTATGTTCTGCAATCATTGCATTCACTCATGACACAAAATGCATAGATGTGGGAAGTAGAGGGTTGGTCTTATGCAGGATATAGATATTCAAAGGTGTGCCTTTGGAATACACTCATTAAGGGTTGGTCTTCAATGGGTTGCAAGGTAAAATATGGCAAGCATTCATATGGTTAATTGCATGTTCATAATTTGTCACTATTCTTTAATATTTCTTTGTGTTGGATAGTTTTCACTGGTGGTGGTGAGTTACGGTAATTGTACTTGTGGACTATAACTATTTTTCTGCACAATCTATTACTCACTGAGTTTTGATGAACTCACACCCTCTGTGGTTACTCTTTTTGGAGACGGAGGCTGGGAAAGAGGAGTACCCGCTGGAGTGTTAACGGCTCTTTTGGAGATATACTTCTCTTGGTGTCGGTGAGTTCTTGGAACCAAATTTTTGCTAAGCTTAGGATGTCGCTTTATAGTCAGTTATGCTGCCTAGGCTTGGGACGGGAATTGTACATTATAAATTTAGCTGTAATTTACTGTTGTACTATATTTGCTGCATTCAGATGTTGTAGGATTTTCTATTCAATTGTGTATGTATATTATTCTACTTATATAAAAATGACTGGCTTATGTACTGCTAGTTGTGGATAACTAGGATTGTTTGATGTGGTTTGGAATATTCACACTTATTGCATGGGCTTACTTTTCGGGGCATGACAGTTTCAGTATTCGAGTAGTATATTTCACGTTTTTTGAATTCTAAACTTTGAGTTGCTTGTCCTTCTCTCTTATGAACAACAAAAAATTTGCAAATGAGGCAAAGATTTCTAAGTTTAATTGAATAAATTACCTTCAATTGGGAGTTATTGTTGAATAAGTGTGTATTCCTTTTAAATTAAATAGTTTAACATAGTGAGTAGATCATAATTGAATTGGTTTACTATGACCACTACTTCTCCTTTCAACACCATGTTTATAAGCACTTATATAGGGTTTTTTGGGATTTGGATCGTGTCCTGCTTGTAGAAGAGTCTTATGCAAAATGAATTTTTAGCCATGGTTATAAACGTAACTAAAACCATATTTAGCCACGGCTATAACTGTGATTGTGGCTAAATGTAACTTTAACCGTGGCTAAGGTCGTGCAGACTCTCTTATGCCTTTAAGGCGCAGGAGACGATCCATTTCTAGGTTTTTTATCCCATTACTTTACATCACTGTTGTATAACCCGACCCACCCAGTTGACCTAGACTTTTTTTTAATGTTTAAATTTATATGAAAATTTAGAAAAATATACAATTACCAAGAATCAAACTCTATCCCTATAGGTTGTGTGCCTTACAATCTTACTATCAATTTCTTTTTAATTTATATGAGTGAAATATTATATAAATAAAGTGCTAAAATTATTGTAACCCATAAACCAAAAAGTGCATGTAGCTAGATGACAAAAACTAAAATAGAAAAGACATTTAATTTAACAAAAAATAAGTATATTATTACTAATTAGTTAGGAAATAAGAAAAAAATAATTATATATATATAATTATTTTATGTAAGAAAATTAAATCAACAAAAATTAAAGAGCATAAACAAAAAATTTTATATAATCATCTAATATAAAAAATGACAATCAAGTATTTTAAAAAAATTATTTGTAATTTTATGACTAATAACATTATTTATGAATATTTGTATTTTAATTATTTATGATTAATGATGATGGTTTTAAGATTTTAAAGTGTGAAATTTGTATATATATTATTTATTTTACTTGTCTTTAAATTTATTTGAAAAAAAATATAGGTTTATATATAATTTTTAATTTTTTTAATTTATTTACCCGGATGACCTGTGACGGTGACCTAAAGGCCTGCCTAGATCAATGACCAGGTCGGGTCTGACAACTATGCTATACATCATACATCTTCACCATTTTTGGCTTATATTAGACTTTCAAGATATGATCTTCATAGTTTTCTTTTCTCTTTGCTTGGCTAATATGTAGTTTGACCTCACAATCGAAGTTTTTTTTAAGTCCTTTGTTTTTTTTTGAAGATTATAACATGTGATATGTAATAACCTGGGCCGATATGGGTTCGTGTGAGAAATTTTCTTTGGACGGGCTCGAAAGTTTTGAAAATATAAGCAAGTGCATGAGCGCTAGATGTCATTTAAAGTTGGAGTGTGTGCTTGTAATGTAATGGGAGCAAACATGGAGACCAGTATTAGCTTTGCCCTTAGGAAGTTCTTGAGGATGGAAAAATGAGTGTTTGGAAAGGGATTGGTGAATTATGGATTTAGAGAATGGCCGAGATGGTGGAAGAGTTGTGGTCTTGTATGGGATACGCTAGAAGGATAAGACTCTTCATCTGAGAGGATCTTGCATGTTCATGGGTTGTAAGAAGGACTAAAGTAAAGAGAATTTTTGTTATGTGTTATTTATAAAATTGAGTTTTATCTATAATGAGAGTGCCAAGTGAAGTGATTTAATGTGTTGAGTCGAGGTGTGTATGGCGAATATTTTTATTGGATAACCGATTTTGCTCTAAATCCTTAATTTCTTTAGGAGGGGCAAAATGGTAATTTTATTTGGTTAATACACACACACACACATACACACACATGCACACACTTCTTCACTCTCATGCCTCACTATTTTTCTCCTTATCCTCTTATGGCTGCCCACTTCCACCACAGCCACCATTGTCTCCGATATGGTGCTTGGTTCCGACAGCCTCTTCCACTATCGAAAGGAGCTTGGGTTGAGGTAAGGGTGGATTTCCTCTCTCTTTTTTGCCCATTTTCATTCTTAAACCCTAGGCTAGCTTGAGGGAGGAAATGCTTGATGTTTGTTAATGTTTTATGCTTCTAAATATTTCCTTCTGTGGTTCTTTTTGTTTGGGAAGTGGGATTTTAAATTAGGAATTGATTTGGAGAGAGAAACTCATGTGGAATGGTGAGGAGATAAACCATAAAAGTGTGAGTTTGGGATTGGTTGTGGAAATATGATTTAATGTTATTTGTTGCTTGAAGGGAGTGTTATGGGAGAGTTTTAGGATGCCAAAACATGCTTTTGGTAACCTAAATTAACTGGGAGAAGCCTTAGGATGATTTGGGAACCTTGGGGAAGATTTTGGAGTGGTTTGAGAGACTGAGATCGGGCTGCCTAAGAGCACCCAACTGTGGGCACCCCAGGCACCACACAACAAACCTAAACCCAAGAGGTGGGGGAGCCTTTGTGTCACAACCCACCTTAGACACGTGATTGGCACAAGAGTGAGCTTTACCTTACCTCAGAACCTAGTTCATTTTTATCAAATCGACATACACAACATTTGAAATATAGACAAATGACAATAAATAATTAATTAAAGATGCATTCCTTTCACATATCCATAGATAGCCAAATACATAAAATTTTGCTATTCTTTGCCCTCATTGTATTCCATCACAAAAAGTAAGTTAAATAAAATGTTTAAAGACATTTTGGGCAATAATGTTATTTCATTATATATATTATTCCTTAACTCATAATAACAGCAAACCAAGTCCTTGGAAAACAGGCTTTGGCCCAAGGGCCAAGCCTGGCCTGCCCGCATTTTGTTAGAAATAAAAAAAAATAATAGAGGCGTTAAGGCATGAAAGATCACTTTCTTTAAAGAGTTTATGTCTATGCATTGGGGAATCACAGGCAAACCCTTTCAGAATACAACAAAGCCTTATTGGAACCAAGATATCCATCGTAGAATTCTAATAAGATATATATAGAGTTTTAACAGTTGTGTTTGTTCAATTTTAACAGGTGTATTTATTCAATATCAATAGGTGTGTTTGTTCTAGTTCCAACAGTCATGACTATTCTATTTTCAATAGTCATATATATTAATAGATATGTCTATTTTATTTCGAATAAATGTGTTTATTCAATTTATGTTTTATTAAATTTTTAAATAAATTTAAAATTCAATTTTCAAATGAAAGATACATCCTTTCAAATAAAAGACATATCTCTTCAATCAAGAGACACTTCTTTTTAAATAAAAAAGACATATTTTTTTAAATAAAAGATATCTCATTTCAAATTAAAAGATGCATCTTTTCTAATACAAACACACATTTTCAAATAAAAGGAACAACAATTAAATCCCTTTTTTGAATATCTTATTTTATCTAATGCTAGACTTTAAATTCTACTCAATATTACAAACTATATAACAATCCCCCACTAATTTGTAATATTTCTATATGATATCATACATAATAGAAAGTATCTTTACATAGATTTGAACTTCCTAATAGTGTAATACTTTAAAGTTTTGACAAAGATAATGGTATCATAAGATTTAAATCATAACTTCATTTGCCAAAATCGAAAGTACAACACATACGACATTATTAAGTTTGTGGTGACATTCCAGTAATCTTGCTTTAACACTAGCCATGCGCTAATCCTAGTTTCATGAATGTTTACAAGATCAACCCTTTTAAATCTTGCTTGAAGCGTCACCACTTCAATATTCATATAGGTGGTATTGTTATTATGTCCCTATTACTCCAGATATTTAACAATTCCATTAAGACATTTGTTAACCTCTCTTTGTAACAGTATGCACTATGGAGTGTTTGTTAGCAAGTCCTTTCATTATAGACATCTAACAATTCCTTAACTCTTCACATGATGTTATGTAGTACACTTTCTTAAATGAGGTCTCAATTTAAAAGTTTGTGCCTCAAACAATACTTAGTAACCTGTTATTACCCATTAAACTTTTATTGTTAGAGTATATACTAACTCAAAGTTGGGTTCTTATTACTAGTGTTTTATTTTAAGGGTTTTTAACCTCATTCTTTCAGTAGTTTGTTGTGGTACATCTCTAGACAATGATTTGGTCAATGAATCATTCAAATTCTCTTTCATAGACAATTGTCATTGTTCTATTTGTAATCAATTCCCTTATATAAGTATGTATTAAGCTTATATCGTTCTATTTGTGACCAATTCCCTTATATAAGTATGTATTAAGCTTATATGTCTTGATTTTACATTATAAATTTTATCATGAGCTACACATTGTAACTTCATCATCACAAAATATAGAAATGGATGGTTAGCTAAGTGTTATGGCCACAACTTTGTTTAATAAACATGTTCATCAATCATTTTGTTTCTTTTTCAGCAGCTGCTAATTCTATGAATTCAAATTCAATTGTGAAATGGGAAATACAATTTTGCTTCTTGAATGTCCAACTAATAGTACCCCCACTCAAGGTGAATATTCAACCAATTGTGAATTTTTTATCATTAATACTTATGATCCAACTTGTATTTAGAATAAAATTTCTAACACAGTAGAAAATCACTATAGCAAATACCAAAAGTGATTTGTTCTTTTCAAATATCCAAGCATTCTAATATGAATTTTCAATATTCATTGCTTGGATTACTTATAAACCTTCGAAGTTTACAAACATCAAACACAATATATGGTTTAGTACAACGCATTACACACATCATACTACTTATTGCACTTGTATATTCTAACCCTGTCATCATTCTCTCTAGACTTTCAATCATTTTTATATTGAAATAATAAAGAGTATTAAACTCTTTTTTCTAAATGTTTGAATTTATCAAACATTTTACTTATGTAGTGTGATTGTATTAAAGTCACTCATTGTTACCTCTTAGAACTTTTATTTCTAAAATAATATCTACTTCATTTAAATCTTTAATTTAGAGAACTAAATTTAGATACTTCTTAATTTCAGATATAACAAACATATATGTTCTAAATATTAACATATCATCAACATATGGATAGACAAGTAATGACATTCTATTCACTAAATCTATTTGATAATATCATAATATCAAATATCTCATACCATTGCTTCAATGTTTGTTTCAAACCATAAAGAAACTTTAATAATTTAAATGTTATTGAGCATAATCATGTTTGTTTCATCATTTATTCCTCTTTCCAAAATACTATATTTTAGAAGACAAAGTTTCTTAAAAATTATTTGGATCATTTCTAACATTTAAACACAATTGGTATTTTTTATTACAAATATCAATTTTATTTCCTTTAACAAGGAACATAAAACTTGTGAAAAATAAAATTAGAACCTATATATATATACACTGAAAATCTTTTATTTCTTCTGATTTGTTAACACTTTTGATGCCTTTAAGTCATAATTTTGTTCTTTGATGATCAAGAACTCTAAAATATGAAATACTCCCATGTACTTTGAAATAATTTAAATTTGGTATTCTATTATTCCAAAATTCATAAAGTGATATTTTCATTTTTTAAGGCATTTTATAAATGTATAACATGCAATCAATAGTGTTTTACCCTATAAAACATGTGAATATTGAGTATTCATTAATAAATAAAGTTAAAATCGTGTACCAGATTCTCCTTTCTTCGATAATGCTTTTCACCACAACTGCTTTTTCGTCCTTCTTAATCTTTTCACAAGTGAAATTGGTTCCGTTAATCAAAACGATTCAATTTGAAAAATTCTTTTGAATCTCCAAAACAACTCATAAACTCTTAAAAATTGTTAGAAATAAAGAAAAATAATAAAGGCTTTGAGGTGAGAAAGATCACTTTCTTTAAAGAGTTTATGTCTGTGTATTAGGGAATTACATGCAAACCCTTCTAGGATACAAGAAAGCCTTCTTGGAACCAAGATATTTACCTTAGAATTCTGATAGGATATATATGGAGTTTGAACAGTTGTGTCTGTTCAATTTTAACAGGTGTGTCTATTCAATATCAACAGGCGTGTCTATTCTATTTCTAGCAATCATGACTATTCTATTTTCAATAGTCAAATCCATTCATTTTTCAATAGAAATGTCTATTTTATTTCGAATAAATGTGTTTATTCAATTTATGTTTTATTGAATTTTAAAATAAATTTAAAATTTAATTTTCAAATGAAAGACACATCCTTTTAAATAAAAGACATATATCTTCAATCAAGAGATACGTTGTTTTAAATAAAAAGACACATCTTTTAAAATAAAAGATACATCCTTTTAAATTAAAAGATGTATCTTTTCAAATAAAACACATCTTTTCAAATAAAAGGAACAATAATTAAATTCCTTTTTTGAATATCGTATTTTATCTAATGCTAGACTTTTAATTCTACTTAATATTATAAACTGTATAACACATTTGGGCGGGCTTGGATAGCAAAATGTAGGCATATTTAAAAATAGGCCTACACAGGTAAGCCCGTTTGGCCTACACGAGCCAAATGGATGGGGCCTGCAAGGTCCGCAAGCCAGCCCATTTTTATTTTAAAAAATTTATTTATATATAATTATATTATATTAGTTAGTATGTAAATAGTTTTACTATATGACATTTTTATATTTTATAACATTATATTCAATAATTATAATAAATTTGGATATGAAATTTTTTATAATTTTTCAAAAATAAATATAGAATTTATTAAAAATAGAAGAATAAAATTATAATAAATATATAATTTTTGGTGAATAGAGAAATTATATTAAAACTTCAAAGCAAGAAAACGTCCATGGCATGCATATAGGTAGTATAGTAGTAGTGAGGAGCAACAACAACATGAAACATTGAAATTGCAACAAGAAGAAAACGTCATGACTTGCAATAGTTCTCTTTTTTTCTTTTTTTTTAAAAGTAGCTTGGCCCATAGGGCTGGACATCAAAGTCTAGGCTTGTATTCTTAGTGATACCTATACGATTACGGAGTAACTCTAGAGTAGAAAAATATAAGATACAAGAATAAGAAGCAGATCATTCCCAAATTCAAGTGGTGTCTTGTGCTAAAAAAATATTCATGACTCTCTGTACGAAGATTTTCTTCAACTGCCAAATTTGAAAAAAAAATGTTAATAAGAGGGTATGAGCAAACCACTTACCCAATGATGGGATAACACTATGCTACGATGAAAAATAGTTATCATTTATCATAATGATAACATGCATCAATCATACATAAACCAATTACAACATAATATAATATAGTCTGGAATAGTTTTCAACAACATTTAATTAAATCAATCACATTTCAATATAACATAGTTAAGAACAATTCACAATAGCAAGTAATTCAATTAATTGCACAAAGTTTTTCATACCAACTGGATCGCCCATGGTACCTCTAAATCGTTGTCTGCGGCTCCCGCTGCATCCACCCTTGTGAATCCATATATAAATCTCCACCTTTATAGCTCTTTGTAGAATTTTCCATGGGGTACACCACCATGACTTTTCTTTCTCACACACAAACATAGAGCTGTCAAAATGGGCTGGCGGGCTGGGTTTGGGCTGGCTCATGCTGGGTTGAACATTATGTGGGCTAAGCTGGGCTAGCCCGATTATAAACGGGCTATTAAATTGATAGCCCGACCCATCCAGGAACGGGTTGGCAGGCTCAAACAATACAACCCTCCAGCCCATGCCTTTTTTTTTGGGGTAAAATTAGCCCCCAAATTCTTTTTTTTTCTTGCTCTTTCATTCAAATTTCAATATTCATTTGCTCATTTTCTGTAACAAAAATGCCAATATTGTTGGAAATGGATTACTAAGACAGTGAGACTAATTATCATGAGTTGATAATCAATACGTAATTAGATATCATTTCATGAAGAATAGCAATTATAAAAAAAAATATAAAACACCTACAATTTCCCACAATATATATCACATCAATAAAGAAAATTACGAATGTATATAAATCAATGTAGAAAATCTCGCTTTCCTTTCTTCCTATCTTAAACTATTGTGTTACGAATGAATGACTTTTGGAAGATAGGAATGAAAATAGCATTGAAGCACAAATTTATTTTGACATTTGACAAGTTGTTAAGGCTCCCATCTTCCTATACCATAAAAAATGATAACACATTTCCATCATTATAACAGAAAAATGGTATCTAGTTCTAAATGATAATAAAATAAGTGCCATTAAAATATAAAAAATGCATCAATATAAATCCAAGACCAACATAGCTATAAACTTTAACCTAATTCCACATCACAAAGTAAAAATAAATAAATAAATAAAAGCATCTATACTCCATTTTGTATAGGCACCCATACCATATAATAAAATCCAAGAAACCTAACAATTAACATAACTATACTCTATATAATATAAATACATAACCATTAACCAATAAATGATAATCAATCAACAAAAGTACTTAATAACATAATAATAAATCCAGTACTAAGTAAGCAACATTCAACATCAAAGTACTGAAGAAATCCATCAACTTACAATCTTAAGTCCTTAAGACTTTAACAATTAACATCAACATTCAACATCCAATTTCAAATTTAAGAAGCATAAGAAACAAACATCCTATTGTTCACAAATCACAACTTAAGTACTTAACATTAACATAATTATAAATTTGGTAATGAGTGGGAAGACCATCACACTCCAAAAGAGACAGTCATCTTTAATCAAACTGCAAAGTAAAAAAATGAAAAGAATATTAGTAATTAAAACAAACAAATCACCAAAAATTTCAACTAAATCATCAAGTAAAGTTAAAACTATAATCATTACCATGAGCATTAACATTAACAGTAGTATTTGAATCATTGTAATCATTACCTTTAGCATTAACATCTTCATCTACATCTCATAATAAGAATAATAAAGAAAATTAAAATCAAATAATTAAAATTAATACTATAAACTAATTTGAGTATATTAATATATTATTACCTTCACCTTCAGAATTGAGTCCATGTAACCAATTTCGGGCACACATAATTGCTTGAACATTGTTTGGAAGAAAGGAACATCTATACTTGCTAAGAACTCGAGATCCAATACTAAAAGTTCATTCACTAGCTATGTGGTGATTGGAATGCTTAGAACATCACATGCCATTCTAGAAAGGCATGGATATTTAACATGATAGCCTTTCCAAAAGTCTAAAATATCCAATGATTTATATATGAAATTTAGGTTCAAATTTCAGCTCCTTTAAATATTGATCTAATTTAGACTTCCCATTATTATTAGGACCTTAATTCACATAATTGACAGAATCCTGTATATTCAAAATAATAAAAAAGAAAGCACAAGTTTTGATATAATTTAAAAATATAAAGGAATACTTAGTCACTTACAGCAAGTCTAAAGACATCAAAGCTTGAATTTGATTGGGAAAAATCACTCGCTATTGCATTGTATTGGGAAGCCCAACTAATAGCAATTCTCTTGGGCCACTATATGAAGATTCTTTCTTTTCATAGTGAGAAAAAAGATCATACATCTCCTTCTTAATACGATTGATCTTTTCATTCACATCAAAAACATCAAGCCTCCCATAGTAATATTGCAAGAAGTCAAATTTACATCTCAAATCAAACACACATGCCATGGAAAGGATGACACTATATTCACTTCAATATTTGTCAAATTTGTCCATCATTCTTGAAGCCATGTCTCGAATTGTTAAATTGTCACTATTTATGCTATCCCTCAACAAACATTCAATCTTCCAAATTTGCATGAAATACACATTGGAAGTGGGATAAGAAGAACCAGAAAATAAGTTAGTGATGACATAAAAAGGATTCAAGAAATCACGAATCAATTATCATCTTCTCCATTCCTTTTGTGATGGACAGGTCACAAAATTTTTATCATGCAAAGCCAAGCTTCCAAAAGCACGTCGATATTTCAGTTAACATCATAAATGTTGAATTCCACTTAGTGGGGACATCTAACCTCAAACCCACAGTACCAATATCACCAACTTATTCAACACAATCGTTAAACATTATTTTTCTTGGCTCAGAAGCTCTAACATGCTTAATACTTTCTCTTTTTTTTTTCTCTGTAAAGCCTTATTAGTAACTTTCATCCCCTCATTACAATTAGATTCAAAATGTGAGCACAACACCTAACATGAAAGAACATTCCATCATACAACAAACTATTTTTCAAAGACAAATGCTCTTTTAAGATGTTTTGCATACTATCATTAGCAGAAGCATTGTCCAAAGTAAGAGAAAAAAATTTTCTTATAAATTCCCCATTCCTTAAGCAAGCTAAAATCTTCTTAGCGAACTCCTGGCCAGTATATGGTGGCACCATTTTACAAATGAAAGAATCTTACTATTTAACCTCTAAGTGTCATCGACATAATGGGTTGTTAAACAAATATAACCTTCAATAGTATATACAATCTAACTATCAGAAGTCAAACAAATTCTAGCCAGACTGTTCATCATACTATGTTTCAACTTTTCTTTCTGCTCTAAATAAAAGTTCCAAACATCAGAGACTGCAGTATTCCTACTTATATGCTTCACTTCGAGATTCAAGTTCTCATATGTCTCCCTAACCTATCTACACTCAACATAATAATATAGGAGATCATGCTCAATTATAGACTTTGTCATACAATCCCTATGGTGTTTGTGATCATATTGCCTTGCCCTCAATCTTCCTTATTGATTTAACATCATTACCCCAATATCATGGGACTTAGGAAGAGCTATACACTTAGGAATATGATGCAACAATGTTAAAGTACCATATTTGTTACTCCCTATGGTATCTTTCCCACAAACTTCGCCTTTTCTTTACCATCAACAATGCCTAATTTCGTAAAAGACTTCCATACATCAGAAGTAAAAGTTCTTGCCCTTTTAGGTAATGGTGGTTTATCAAAAGTACAACCAGTATAAGTATTGGTAGTGGAAGGGGTTTCATTTAATTCATTGTGTACTCTATCTATTTCATCCTTAATATCATCAGTAGTAGCATTACCAACACTACTTTCATTTAAAGATTCCATATAACTTATTGCTGCATTTGGTGATTAAATAAAAGAATTAATACTCTTATTAATTATTATCAATCTAAGTATCTAACAGATTATTAAAATTAAAAAGTAGTAATGATTCTTTTACTAACAGTAATTCGCATTTTAGTTTTACCATAGCAAATTAACAATCAAACATGCAAGTTCCAATCAAGCAATTTAAACTTTGTTCCCCACTCAATAGTCAATACTAACAATCAGTCATACTAATCGGAGTAATAATCAGTCATTAACATTTTAGTTTTACCATAGAAAATTAGCAATCATTAATCAAACATTCAAGCTCATTCAACAATCAATCAAAATAACTCAGTTTGAATAAACTTACTTACCTATATCCTTCTCTTAGTGTCTTTCCTGTAGAAGCAAACAACAACACCAACAGAGGATAAATAAAAACATAATATAGCCACACTCAAGCTGTTGAAAACCAAGTAACCAATTAAGACTTCTTTCCCTACAATAATTTGTAAATCCAACAAATTATGCTCAACAATCCATAGAACAAACAATAAGCAAATATTTGATATTTCACTTCAATAAACATTAAACAACCAGTCAACCAGAACCTAGGAGTAGGAATATATCTTATTATTTAATTGTCACTAGCTGGCAAGAAAAGATAAATTTAAGAAAAAAAATTTGCTATGGTACTTGGAGTCACAGACTCACAAACGGTCATGATCCTCAGCCCTCACGTTTACGATCACGGAGGAAGGGGAAGACCAATTCTCTTTACTGAATACTGAACACAAGTATCTAGAGGAGTAAGAACAAAATCGATCATTTGTAGACGAAGAATAAGCAGAGTTAAGCATACCAGATTCAAAGAGAAAAGACGAATCACGATTCATGAAGAGGAGTACTGGAGTATCAGATTCGACTTATTCGAGCACCTACCAGATTCGAAGACAACGGTAGAGGTTTGAAGGTGGATGAAGGGTTAGGTGTCGGACTCACTCGAATTGAAGGAAGAAGAATGGCAGAGTAGTGAGCAGAGATGACACTAGGGTTCACGGATGTCGCACAATTCATGAGTCAGATTGGGGGAATTAGGGATTATGATTGATTTGTTATTTTGTTATATGTGTATGTATATTAGAGGGTTATATGGGTAACTCGTGGGTTACCTGAGTTTAACCTGCTTAAACCAGTGAGTTACTGGGCTAGGCTATGTAGGCCCAGACTTAAATGGGCTGGCTCAACCCTCCATCAAAGTGGCGGGCTGAGCCCATTTTGATAGGTCTACACAAACACAATCACAACCAAAATCTCAATTCATAAACAATTATTCATCCATAACACACCTCAACTATCCACATATAATAATTTCAACAATTAAAACTTATCTTATTTCAACACAATTTTCATATCATTCACAAATCATAATATGATCTCAACATTCAATATACATTGCTTACTCAAAAGCTTACATCTACTCCATATATATGCTCAACATATCATACTTAACTTAATATACAGAAAATTTGTAACTTCCATACTTCCATCTCAAGGTCAAGATGCCCCTATGTGTGTATATGTTTATATATACATTCATTAAAGCTAAGTCTTCCAAACAAATACTTCACAAGTAGATATAAGTATATGTATATATATGTACATACATCTCATGATTAATTATATATATATATATACATGTGCATGTATTTTTCTAAATTTAAGACATAAAACTTTATAAGTTTCCATGTATATATATATTTCCTAAAAAAATGTATGTACATACATACTTGCTAAGTTCTCTTATGAACCAATTTAACACATGAACATATATATATATACATACACACACACACACACACACATATACACACATCTAAAACTTTACTCTTCACATCTCCTTTCATGAGAGAACATGAATATTTATACATAATTACACAAGTATCTCAATTAATTATTTTCTATCACTCCATAATAACAATATGACTTCAACATTTCCTTTTATAAATTAATCGTTATTCTCATTAATTTGAATATATTACATGCTTTCACTAGGATGCAAGAGTCATTAAAGAAAAATGATTAGTCATATGAAGTATCAATCCACTTACCTTGAATTGGTATTTGAATTACCAATTCAATGTTATTTACCCACATAATTTATGCTTCAAGATGTCTCCCAATCTGATTCCTATAGTTAGATCAAAAAGGAAATGAAAAGAGGAGTCAAAAATGGCAATTAAGAGGAATTTCTATTTATTCACTTACGTCCTTAGTCCAAAATTTCCCTTTGTCTTTTGTATGATTCATATTTAGCTTCATCTAGGTCCCTAGTCTAAGAATATATATTTTTTCCTAAAATTAAATCAACTCCTATGAACTTTTTATTTCTTTCACTGTAGTCCTTGTCATGATTTTGAATTCCAAACCAACCCAGAACTTCAACTTACCCATAAACTTTTAGAGTTGATTTGATCACTTCCACCCATAAACTAAGCCAAAGAAAGATTTTTAAGAATAAAAACTCTAATTTCCAAAACTTACCCAAGACTCCTTAAGTTTTTTGCACTCTCACGTCCTTTTTGGCTACTGAAAATGGTTGTTTGAATACCCCAAAATGCCACCTCGTGTTGTTCCTTTAAACTGTACTTAGATGTAGACTATGGTTTTAGGTTCGAAAAATTGATCTAAAACTCTCTCAATCACAATTTTCCTCTATTTTTAGTGCAGTGAAACATAGTAAGTTTTCTGGTTTGGACATTCCTCTCTTGTAGTTTCACAAACTATGCTTAACTCTCAAGGGACTCAAGGTTTTGGGAAGGAGAAGATCACTCTTTACTATAGAAAACAAACTCTCTTCCTCTCTCTCTATTTCTACAAAATAAAGAATGAAAGTCACAGTTTTACGTTGCAAGAAACTATCTCCTCGGTTCACAATTAGCACAACCACAGAATGAAGCTATAGCCCTTTTAATGCTTGGAAGGTGGTTTACGTGGCTGCCCAGCACAGAAACACCACATATATGGCAAAAAGGGAATGAAGTTAAGTGTCCCTTTAAAGCATGAAGGGAGCTTCACGAGTTGAAGAATGAAGGAGAAAGCTATAGAAAGAATAAATATATCTTTTATTCCTGATGCTTCTTTCACCATGAGCTCTACTTCGGCAACCCTCTTGAAGGCAAAGGAGCAACATGCAGCAACGGGTACACCAAGAGATGACAACACTGATTATGCCAAAGGAGAGCACCCAAAACGAGAGAGAGAGAGAGAGAGAGAGAGAGATCAAAACTTGGAAGCTGACTTTGATTGTAAAAAGAGAGAGTCTCCAAAAATTTCATTCCAGAGAACCTTTTCGGCCAAGATAAGGAAATGTTAGTGGATTCTATATGGCAGCTTCCCATTATGCCACCTCTTATTTATTTGGCTGAAATAGTACAAAGTACCCTTTAACATGTTTTCTTTTCAATTTAGTCCCTAGCCTCTTAGCAATAATTTGATTTATGCCCAAATAAAATTATAATTTCCTTATTACAATTTAATCCTCTATACATCCACAAATTGAGAATTTTAATCCTTCAAAAAAAATTCTTTTAACTTTGAAGGTTCAAAGTATTATTTTAAAAATATGGGATATTACACTTTGTGTGAGGCATGTGGCGCCTCAGGTACCACCATTTGAATGTAGTCTTTGGCTCTTTTATGTGCTAAATTCCCACCTTAGTTTGTATCCGTAGGAATACTACAAATGAATGGAGGTCGGGATGGCTTCTTAGGAGAATATTTGTAATGGACTCTCAGGTGACTAGAAGTTTTCTTAGTAAGGATTTAAGAATCTTACTTTATTTATATTAATTGTTCATTAATATGTGTGGTGCATGAACGATTAAAATAAATGCTTATATGCTTAGTTGTAGTTCCATAGAAGAAGAAATAACTTGAAATGAGGAGAATGAGATTCGCCTATGGTAAAATCTCATGATGAATGATGCTTGGCAATAAGGCTTCCTAATAAAGTGCATGTAATTACCTATTTGTGCTTGATGGGTGCTTATTTTAATCTATTTCATATAATGTATGTCCTTTAACTTTATACTAAGGAAATTTAGTGGTTTTACAGCACAAGAGTTATAAGGTCTCGTACCTTGGAGGTTTCATGATCTTGTACCATGAAAAGGTTAATGAATTAGCCCTCGTGCTTAGAGGATCTACGGTAAAATATTTGTTTTGCATTTGGCCCTTTTTCGTGTTGTTGGTATGTTTAGGAATGCAATGCAACTACCTTGTAGGAAATTTATGGGGAATTCTTTGTGTGTGGAAATGATATCATCCAATTTATTATGTGTGCTTGTGTTATGGATGTAATGTTTGCGGGATGAGGTAAAATCCCTTGAGAGATTATTAGCCTTCGGGCTAGAGATTATATGCCTTTCTGGTTGGGAGATTATTAGCCTTCGGGCTAGAGATTATATGCCTTTTTGGTTGGGAGATTATTAGCCTTCGGGCTGTTAATTACATGGCCTTTTGGCCGGGAGGTTACTAGCCTTCAGGCCAGAGATTATTTGGCCTTTGGCTATGAGATAATTTAGCCTTCATGCTAGAGATTTATTTTGGTCTTCAGGCCTTTGTGATGGTATCCTTTTTAGTTTATTTTATATTCATATCTATACCCTTGTAATGGCGTTTAAGTTGGCAATGTGTTGCTAGGAGTTAAACTTGTAATGTAGCATTATGCTTGCTTGTCAAGAGGCGATACAGCCTACGGGTTAGGAGAAAGTATGGCCTATAGGTCGGTACACTTCAAGGAGCCTTAGTGGTCAAATTCGATTAAGGATTTTAAAGCTTGTATTAAGTACTTTTATGTTAGTGGTTAGTTGCATAATGCCAATTATATGGGTGAGAGTCGGATATAGAGGAGTGTTTAAAAGGAGATCCCCAAGTATGGGTTAGACTAGAAGTGTACATTTATTGTTGAAGGTCATGGAGTCTATTAGCCTACGGGCTTAGAGGTGTGTTTGCCTACAGACTTAGAGACTTTACTAGCCTACGAGCAAGAAATTAGGTAGTGGCCTTCAAGCCTTAAAAAGAGTATTCTAAGATTGGATGTAAGAGTAGCATTGTATTGCTTACTCACATTGGGGACCAACTGACCATGTGTGGTCAGAGTTTCATATATAGGAGATTTTCTTCGAACATCCCGAGAAGTAGCTCATGTGAGAGTCAAGGAGTGGGGCATGGAAATCCTTTCAATGAAAAGGATGGAGATCCCAGTTTGCATTTCTCGAGGATGTTTACATATTCATATAAATCTTTGTAAGAGACGTATCTATTCACTGAGATGATTAGCTCACTCTATTGTTGCAAATTTCTTTTGCAAGTTGTTTAAGCCATGACACTACCACCAGAGGAGTAGTAATGGTTCAAGGGTTCTGACCTTGCGTATCTTAAAGGTCGGAGTTCTTCAGTCTTCTTTCAATATTTTGTCATTGCGTTGTAAGCTCTGTAGTCAAATAGGACACCTATGAAGGAGGGATTGCATGTAGGGAATCTCTAACATGGCATATTTACTTATTTATGCATGTTTGAATATTTATTCAAATGATCATGCATATCACATTTTGCTTGGGAGCCAAGAGTTAGGAGAATTACGCTTACAGCGTAGGAAAATAACCCTATGTCGTGCCGATCATGTGCCCGGATTTTGGGTCATGACAAAGTTGGTATTAGAGCTTAGGATTTTAGGTCTCCTATCGACTATAGAGCTAGGAGTAAGAGTTGTCGAAATCAAAGTTCTTTTTGTGTCATACTTCTAGGTTGGGTGGCGGCAAAATATAATAGAGATTCAAAGGTGTACCTTGCTATGTATCGTGTCTCCAATGAGGCATGAAGTATTTTCACCTAGCAATATAGTGTTGGGGGAGGGGAGGAGATTTATATGTTTTATGGAGTGGAGAAAGTGGTTAACACCACTTATAAATAATTAATAACAATTTGGTTTAAAGGGGTTGGATGCACAATCTTGTGAAGTGTATAAGGCCTCAGTAAGTAATAAAGTGATCCCATGGTAGTATTTAAAGGGAGTATGATTGGAGATGACATGAAGAAGATAGAGATGAACTCATGTCACTGATCGGGAGACGAAGAGGAGAGGAGTAACAGTCCACTATCGGAGTTCTCTTTATTATGTTTAGGTGAGATGAACTATGCCATGAGCATACCTTGGCACAAAGTTGTAGTGGTAAGATAGAGGATTTTGGGGCATTCTCACCACTAACCAGTTATATGGACGACTACTTGTGCAAAGCAATAGCTTAAAGCATGGCAAGAGGAGCAATGTGAACCTTACCATGACTTGTGGCATGGTTATCCTAGGGGTTTGATAGGCATGGAGACCTAGGAGCTTGGAGACCAAAAAGGACTAAGGTGTTCTCTAAAGGGGTGATTAATCACCTATTCATATTGTAATACCCACTATATTTTAAAGTTATGAGTATTCATAAACTACGGTAAAATAATTCCCCTATCTATTTAATTTTGTACGCTTGTTTGTGCATATTATTGAAAATATTGATTTTCACCTATAGATTATATAAATTGTGGGGAATAATGAATATCATGATATAGAATTTATCCCATGGGTAAAATATGGTTTAAGTATAAGAGGAATCTAGAAAGTAACTGGTAAGTGAAATCAGTAGATGGAATAATATATGAGAATGGCAGATGGAATAGTATATGAGAATGATGGATAGAATAGTATCAAATAGTGCCCTAACTTCTCCTATAAATAGGCCCTTCCATTTCACTTCTAAACTCACACTTTTAGTTTCTCTTCTCTCCTCTCCTCAAAACTTCTCTTGCTCTGACGTTAGGGCTCTGAAATTCTAGGTCTTTCCTCTTTAGCCTAGATCCAAGAGGAACCTGAAATCCAACTACGTGCTATTCTTTGTAATAACTTGGAAAGGTGACTCGGATACATAATTTATGTGAGTGAATGACCTTGCTAACCAATTTTATTTACTTTTATTCCAAGTACAATATAAATCTCACCTCATATTGCAATTAGATTCTATATTTAATGATGATAGATAGATAATGAAATTTATTGTTATGCTGATGAAAATTATGATTGAAAATATACACATGGAATGGTTGAAGGCTTGACCCAAGATACCAATACATGCAAATATACACATGGAATGGTTGAGGGCTTGACCCAAGATACGAATGCATATAATTATACACATGTAATGGTTGAGGGTTTGATCCCCTAAGATACCAATGCATGTAATGGTTGTGAACATGAATACAAAGGGAATTGAATCCTTGAATATAAACCAAACACAGAGGTATAGAAACCCTGGATATGAATATAACTGTTCTTATTGTGATAATGATTATGGTATTTATACTTGTGATATATTTATTATTGCACAATTATTTACTCACTGAGTTTTGATGAACTTACACTCTTAATGAATATTTTTTTAGATACAATGGGTGAGGAAGAAGAAAATCCACAAAAGGATTGATAATCATTGAAGATACTTTCATGTTTGTCTGGAAGGCTTATGAAAGCTTTGTAATCTTTATACGTCACCTAGGCTTGGAAAATTGTATCATACTGTATGATATTTGGCTTGTATTTGCTATTTTATTATGTTGAAGTTTTTATATAAATATGCAGAAATCTCTTTCTTGGAAAATTTATGTTTGCATGACTATGGACTTTAGAACTAATCAGAGATCTTATGGAATACCATAGAGGTATACCCTCGAGTTTATAGAATTATTCACATGCCTAGAATTGGGATGTGACAATTTTGGTATCAGAGGTCAATTTTTAGGTCCCCTATAGATTACAGAGAAAAGTATTCTTTGTGGGCCCCTTCCTATTGTCGTAATCCATGTCATAACCATGGGATTAGGTTACATAAAAGACCTTATAGAGTATAGTGTCTTTTGTTTTTATAACTTATTCCTTGGTGGGTTAATATAAGGTAATCTTGTTTGATCTAAGAAGAATTTATTCTCTGTGTAGACTTTTGACACTACAATGTCAGAGGAATCTTCAAATCATAACGAGCATATAGGTTCAGGGAGGATCTTAATTCCAGCAGTTAATATGCATGACAACCCTTCTGACCATGCAAATAATTCACATGCTCCAAATGTTGAAAGCTCAACTGATGGTCGAGCGGAGGGAGTTAGGGTCGCCCCACAAGTTGATGTCACTGTAATTGTAGAAATGTTCAACTTGGTGAATGAACGGTTGGACAGAATGGAGGCAAAAAGGCAAGAACAAGCAGCACAGATTAACTCGTTAGTGGTACCTCCTATTATTGGAGCTAGAATTGTACCATCATCTCTTCTAGCTAGAGGAGGTAATATTAGATAAGTGAAGATGTCAATGAGGCTGCCTATTTTTACAAGGGAAAATCCCAATGAGGATCCATAAAGTTTCTTAGATGATTGTGAAGTGATTTGTGATGCTCTAGAGTGTTCCCATATTCAAAAGGCAGAGATCATTTCCTTTCAGTTGAAAGAAAGGGTAAGTAAGTTGTCACGTCCCAAAATCTGAGCACGTGACCGGCACGGAAAATGAATTTCATTTCACCTCCGTAAGCCTATCTTTCTCTTAAAAATCATACAATTTTTTTTCATGCAACCAAACCGAGTCCTCTATACATACTACAATTATTCACATTACATCACTGAATGAACCTACCCGATTACAAAGATTTCTAGATTTATACAACTTAGAATAAGACTTAACTATTATACCTTTATCCTGAACAAATGAAAGGTAATCATGGACTAAGGATCCATAATTTCTTGTACCGCTATTTACCTTCAGCCATCAACTCTGAAAAAAAAAATGTTAATAAGAGGGGTATGAGCAAACCACGTGTGCAGTGAGTAGACAACACAACACTATGACAAAAAAAATATCATGCATCATAATGATAACATGCAGCAATCATACGTAAATCGATCATCATATAATATAATATTATTCATAATACCTCACAACAATATCCAAGTAAATCAAATACATTTCAAATAATTCACAACAGCAATCGGTGAAATCAATTTCACACACATTTCCCGTACCAACCGGGTCGTACCCCCGCCGCATCCACCCTTATCGCTCCATTTATATTCTCCACCCTTATAACTTCACATAAATTTCTTCATGGAGTGCACCACCATGCCTTTCCTTTCTAGCCAAACACAATCACAATCACAACCAAGAACATGCTCAATCATAATCTTGAGCCACACACACAACTCAGTCATTTACAATTCAAGTCGCAACATAATCAATATTGTCACATCCCAAAAATTGAACATGTGAAAAGATACTACTCATTTGATAAAATTCTCAAACATACGCTATTTACATATATTCTGTAAGGTTTTACATTCAACCTTAATCATTCATTCCACACTACAGAATTATATTCATCTGATAAGCAAATATAGACATACATAGTCTGATATTTCTATCTCATCGCAAGCCTAGGAGACCTATAGAAAGTACAGAGCGTTCCTAGTATCCACATTAATAAGTACTGGTATCCCACCAGACAGAAATAGAGGATAATTCCAAGGGCTTCTATTCTTCAAACGGATACTTTTGTTCTTTGTTTTCTGTATCTGAAAAAAATAATCATAGGGAGTGTGAGTTTATTTAAAAACTCAGTAAGTAAATAACTGTACTATATAAAATATTAAAAGTACAAATACCACATTTACTCATATAATTAATTGTCTTATACATCGAGTAGTATGGGACTCTAACCCTTTCAAACTCATGAATAAGATTTCATAGATATACACCGAGTAGTATGGGACTCTAACCCTTTCAAACTCGTGAATAAGATCTCATAGGTATACACCGAGTAGTATGGGACTCTAACCCTTTCAACTCGTGTATAGGTTTCATAGATATGCACTGAGTAGTATGGGACTTTAACCCTTTCAAACTCGTGTATAAGATTTCTTAGATATACACCGAGTAGTATGGGACTTTAACCCTTTCAACTCGTGTATTAGATCCCGTAGATCTTTACTCATTAATAAGATAGTGAGAATTTATCACATAGTACAATTGTCATGAAATAAAATAATTTCTACATACTCTTATTTCTACCGATCATCATATACTCCCATATGAAAAATTGATTGCTTATTATCCAAATAATATTGTAAATGGGACTTATATTGTACTTTGACTAGTAATATCAAATTAGCTGAGCAAGGTTATTCACTCACCTTGATGTTTGTCCAAGTTTACCTTGTTCCACACTAGAATTGGTGTAGAAAAATTTCCTAGTAAAATATATTACAAGGAAACATAAGAAAGGAAACAAAATCACGAAAATACGCAAAATTTTCTGATTGCTACAGTAACGGTTTGCTACAGTACTCGAAGAAAAATTTCCAGATTTTCCCGAAATTTCTGGTCGCTACAGTAACTTGAGTTTTTTGCAGAAGTTTTTGCAGAAATTTCTAACAAATTCATCCTTTCCTTTCTTGTTTCAAAACCAGAATTTCAACTCTTTTAACCGATTATAACTCAAATATAACTTCTAAAACAACTGAGATTCATGAATTATCATCAAAATCTTCAAGAACAAAACCTCCTCTAATCTTCCATATAAACTTAGATTTAAGGAAAATAATGAGATTAAAGCTTACCTTTGATCCTTATAAAGCTTTTGAACCGAACAAATAATCAAACTCTGAAGATCAAGGAAAGGATTTGAGAAGAGAATGAAGAAAGGAGAGAAAACTTCCTCAGCTGCTTCGGTTGCGTGAGAAAAATGAGGGGGTACTATTGAAACTTTATATTAAATATTTCTAATGGGTTATTGAATAACCCATGGGTATCCATAACCCAACATCCAAACCCATCCAGTCAATTTACAATAAATGGACTAATTGACCATTCTTAAACCACTTTTCCATGAATTTCACCATTCTTAGAATATATCCCACGTAGTGCAAATATTCAGTCCAGTCATTTAACTCAATTTTCATAAATAATATTCAAAGAGAACAATTAAATATGAAAATTAAAAATGACCAAAATAAATAACTAAAGTAACGTTGTAAAATTCTAAAATACTCTTAAGCGAATTATATTCCGAAATTAAAGGGTATTACAAATATGGTTCCAGCAACATAGCATGTATACAACATAATCCATAATATAGAACAATTATTCAACAATAACATACTTCAACTATCCGCATATGAATGAACTCAACAATCAAAGTATGATATATTTCAACTCAGTTCACATGCCATTGACAAACCATCATATAACCTCCATTCATGAGAAAATAAGAAAATATAATTATATACATTACCAGACACGTTCCACAATTGTTTATACCTCATCGTTCCACATCATCCTCTTCAAACTTTGATATACAACATATTTCCACTATGATGCAAAAAGTCAATAACAGATATTTAATCATAGCAAGTATTAACCCACTCACCTTAATTCCTAGCTAAGTTGTACTCTTCAATTTGGAGAAAGATACCAAAAACCTTATAAGAGGCCTAGAAAATAAACTACAAAAGAAAAAAAACACCATTTTAGAATTTAACGCACCAAGCACTCAACATTGTTCTGTTTTTCTGCTAAATTCTGTACTAAACTTTACAAAATTTCTGGTACCAATTCATAGCTCTAAAATTAATGATACTTGATATATATCTTTATTCATGTGTTAATATGATAGGATAACAATTTCAGCCCAAAAATCCACCATTTGGCCCTTCAAATCATCACTTTAGTACCATTACATCAGAACTGCTTACTTCTGCTATAGGTTCTGCGTTTTTGTTTGAAATACCATCCTAACCATATCCAAATGCAAATAAAATTTTGTATATCATTGGTTTCATGTCTTAGCTAAATACCATAAAAACTTCAGATCAAAAAGAGATGTTTAGCTACCAAGACCAAACCAATTTCCTAAATTGCCCAAACTTTACTCTACACTTAACAAGTGCTGTTTCCATGCCTATTTGACCAAGCAAATCAATTTTAATGACCATGAAACTTTCCAGATCACACTGCCACTATATTAAGAATTTCTCACAAAAATTTCATGATTTTAGGAGTTGATTTATTTATCCAAAACTCATAAAAACGGCAGCATGCCATAACAGTCTCATTTTTTATATTCATCAAACTTCAGCTATTGTTTTTGGTGCATTAGGGATACCAAATCAACCTAGAAAATTCCAAAATAATTTGGACACACTCTTGGACACCATTTCAACTAGGATACCAAATTTCACGATCATCTGAGCAAATTTCATACCACAAACAGTCAAAAACATTAACAGCAGTAAGTGACAACAAACATGATTCAATTTCCACTATCCTTTTCTTCTTATTTTTCTTTCTGCTAAAACTTCTATTATAGACCTTCACCCAACTTCAACACATCCTCTGTCAACCCAAGACACAAATTAAAAGAAAGAGAACTAAACTCCTCTTGGCACACGTGCTATAGCATGAAAAAGAAAGAAAATCCCAGACAAAACCAATTTCTATTCGCCCTTACCCCTTGCTAGATGGTTTCGCTGTCGAGACCCACTGCTCCAGCACCTTTCATGGTGAAGAACCACCACAACCAGCGACATCGGCATGGTTTTTTGCAGCAAAAAGGAGAAGGATGGTTCACGATTTTTGCTGCAAGTGCTGTCATATACTTTCCATCATGTTGCTGCATGTGCTTTGGTCTTCCATTATTTGCTGCATTGTATTCTCTACTGGCCGAAAGCATAAGGGACCACTTGATAAGATTTTTCTGCTGCAAAGTGCTATCCTTTGGCCGAAAGTGTGGGTAGCTAAATGTGTAAAGAAACATCATCCAATAATTGTTACCCACTATCAATTATCTAGCTAATGGCCGAAAATGTGGGGGCTTGTGGATGTATTGCAATCCTTCTTTTCTTAGTTAATTTTAAAGTTCCACTACACCACTAAAAAAAATATCTGGGATATTACATAAGTGGTGGAGGAATTTGAAGAAAGAAAGAACCCAAGGCACACCACCAGTTACATGGGCAGAGTTTCATGGTATAGTTATGGAAGAGTTTCTTCCACCAAGTGTGCGGTCATCAAGGATAAAGGATTTTCTATACTTAAGATAAGGACCTATGTCTGTTGATGACTATTCAGCTCAGTTTGTCAAACTGTCTGACTATGCCCCTTAAATGATTCCTTCTGAAAAGACAAAAATACAGAAATTTGTGTAGGGTCTTCATAGACCCTTTTTCTCATAGGTAGGGCCAAATATTACTCTTCTTATTTTCAGAAGCTATGGATGTTGCCCGTATAATGGAAAAAAGATCAAAAAATGATGAAGAATTTAAGAAAAATAAGAAGGCTAGATTTGGGAGATCTCTTGACCAAGGAAGGGATATAGGAACTTCAAAGCCTTTCACCATATAGCAACAAACTCTGACCATATCTGCTAGGCCATCCCCTTCCATAGCAAGCATATCTAAACCGCATACAAGATTTAGAGGTGATTACAGTTCTTCGAGTGGAGGTAGTTATCAAGCTAGAAGAGGGAAGCCTTAGTGTCCCGAATATGAAAATTTTCATTTTGGAGAGTGCTTCAAGAAGATAAGAACATCAAGTTATTTTCGTTGTGGACAAGAAGGGTAATTTAGAAGGGAATGCCCTCAACTTATTTTTGAATCCGATCAGGGATCCATTTTCCCATCTTACACCCAGCCAGGAGTTGCTCCAATCACTCATGCATTGGCTACTTCTACTGAAGATAGCTTTAGGGGAGGATCTGACAGAGGCCAAGGAGGTCATGGGTAGTAGGCAACCGGTAAAGGAACTGTCAGAGTGTATACCTTAACTCGACAGGATGCCCAGGTATCCAATGCTGTTGTTACAGGTACTTTATTAGTTGGCGCTTTAGCTGCACATGTATTGTTTGATCCTAGTTCTACACTTTTGTATGTGTCACCTTTATTTGCTAAGAGGTTTGAGTCTGAGCTAGTTATACTAGATGAACTATTTTGATAGCTAAACCGATGGAGGAAGCCCTAGTAGTGAGATCAAGATACCGTTCTTGTAAGGTAACTGTTAGAGACATGGAGACAAAGGTAGATCTCATGCTTCTTATTATGACAGACTTTGATGTAATCTTAGGCATAGACTGGTTATCCTCATGCCATGCTACATTGAATTGTCATGACAAGGACATTTCTTTTAGTATACCGGGGGGACATAATTTCATATTTTAAGGAGACTAGAGTGAGTTGCCCTACAATATGATATCTATATTAATCGCCTGATGTATGTTACGAAAATGTTGTCATGGATTTCTGGCCTTTGTCAAAGATACAGATAATGAAGAACGAAATCTTGAACAAATACCAATAGTTAGCGAATTTCCAAATGTATTTCTAGAAAATATACCTGGTTTACCACCGAAGAGGAATATTGAATTTAATATTGAATTAGTTTCAAGCACTAGACCAATTTCAATTCCTCCTTACTGTATAGCACTCACTGAGTTGAAAGAGCTTAAAGAGCAATTACAAGACCTGTTGGATAAGGGGTTTATTCGCCTCAGTTTCTTACCTTGGGGTGCCCCAGTACTCTCTGTGAGGAAGAAAGATGGCTCTCTAAGATTGTGCATAGATTACCAACAGTTAAACAAAGTCACGATAAAGAATAAATATCCTTTACCAAGAATTGATGACTTGTTTGACCAGCTTCAAGGGGCGCAATGCTTCTTGAAGATTGATTTAAGATTTGGTTACCATCAACTAAAGATTAAGGAGGAAGACATACCCAAGATTACCTTCCGGACACTATATGGGCATTATGAATTTCTTGTAATGTCATTTAGATTGACTAATGCCCCAGCAATATTCATGGATCTTATGAACCAGGTTTCAAACATTTTCTTGATAGATTTGTGATTGTTTTCATTGACGACATTCTGGTTTATTCCAAGAGTCAAGAGGATCATGTAGAACATTTAAGAACGGTGCTGGAGACTTTGAGGGAACATCAATTATATGCTAAATTGTCAAAACATGAATTCTGGATAAGTCAAGTAACATTCTTAGGGCTTGTAATTTCTCAGGAAGGTGTTCATATGGATCTAAGTATTGAGGCAGTGAAGCAGTGGCCTAGACCAACAACTGTATCTGAAGTTTGTAGTTTTCTTGGCTTAGCCGTCTCTTTGTCAAGAATTTCTCTAAGTTGGCTCTTCCATTGACTAAGTTGGCCTGATAGAATGTTAAGTATGATTGAGATGATTCTTGTAAGCAAAGTTTCTTTGAGTTGAAGAAGTGTCTAACTTCGGCACCAGTTCTGGTTCTACCATCAAGACAGGGGGTTACACTGTATATTGTAATGCTTTGAAGGTGGGATTGGGGTATGTGTTAATGCAACACGGTAGGGTCATTGCTTATGGTTCTCAACAGCTTAAAAAGCATTAACTCAATTATCCCACTCATGATCTAGAAATGGCAGCTGTAGTGTTTGTTTTAAAAATTTAGAGGCATTATTTGTATAGTGAGACATGTGAGATTTTCACGGATCATAAGAGCCTCAAATATATCTTTGAATAGAAGGATCTTAACTTAAGGCAACATAGATGGATGGAACTCTTGAAGGATTATGGCTATACCATCCTCTACCATCCAGGGAAGACAAACGTAGTAGCGGATGCCCTTAGTCAAAAGTCTATAGGGAGTCTAGCTCATATTACCACAGTAAAGAGGTCCTTGATTCAAGAATTACATAAGTTAGAGGCTAGTGGGTATTCTTTGAGATTACTAAGTCAGGTACTTTCTTGGCTTACTTGACGGTTAAGTCCTCCCTTGTAGAAAGGGTGAAGGCAACATTAGAAAATGATGCTAAAATGGTTAAGACTATAAACAAGGTAAGGAAAGTGTAATACTCGCCAATTTTATTTTTATAATAATTGACGGTATTACGGTAATTATTTGCTTTTGTGAAATTGGTGTTATTTTTATTATAGTGTTTTGTAACATTGCCTTTATTTTTCTATTCCCAATCATTTAATTTCCATAAATTGATGGAATGCTTTTGGTAATTTACTTATGGATTCAATATTAGATGATTAGTTTGGATGATTTGTGGTAGTGTAGTAATTCTACGTTATATACGGAAAATTATGAACAAGGAATTTTTTTGGAATTTGTATGGTTTAATTATGATTCTGTAGAAGTGGATTGGGTGTGGGGCTCACCTATATATGGCCTCCTTTCACTTTTTCTTCTTCATTTTCACACTTGGAGTAATTTGGCCAAGTTGAACCTTCCATTCTCTCTCTTCACTTAACCTGATCCTTTCACCAATCAATCTTCGATTTCTAGTTGTTTTTTTCATCTTGGGACTATTCTAGGACTACTGGTAAGATTACATTTTGTTAATCTCTCTTAGGTTCTTAAATTTCCCTTTGCCCTGGGTTAATATGAGTTTGGAAGTTTTTCATGAAAACTTTGCCTTTGTCTCCTTTCTTAAGTCTGTTCGGTTGATTATGTTTTAATATAGTTCATGGAGGTAAAACAAACAAGTTTCACAGATTAAAACTCAAGGACACATTCTTTAGAAATTTCAATAGAAATTAAGGAAATTCGTGAAATTCGTTTGTTTTACGTTTTAAATGTTCTAAATTGTTCCATGAACTTTATTTGGACTTGGGAACTCAAAGGAAGAAGAGAAAGGGGTGAAAATCTGGATTTTTAGGAGTTTTCTCCCTAAAATCCGTGATGATCTACAAAGAACTGAAGTTCTGGGCTCTGGCGCCAAGAGTAATATTTTTGGGTAGAGAGTTTAGGGCATGGTGCCCTTGGCACCATGTGTGGCGCTCAGGCACCAAGTCCATAAACTTTGGCAGAGAGTTTAGGTTCTGGTGCCTAGGTGCCCTTGGAGATGAAAAGGGATTTTTGAGTGTTTTTTATGGGTTTTTGACAGATTCTTGAGGCCTATGTTTTGGCATTTCTTTTAGGTGCTTTGGTAGGATTAATCGGCTCTGTTTTGAGACTTTGTGAACGATAAAACTTGTGAGGCAAAGGTGATTGATGGACCTTGCCAAATTCATTTTATTTCAAGTACAGTGTAAATCCCTCCTCCCTCATTTGTGAAAGATAATTTAATCTTATTTTTATTTGGTCATAGTGATTAGAATGGAACAGTAGATGGAATGTTTACTTTACAATAAGTGGTGTATTTATTAATATTGCGTTGTACTGTGTTGTGTTCTGGAATCATTGCATTCACTCATGACACAAAATGCATAGATGTGGGAAGTAGAGGGTTGGTCTTCTGCAGGATGTAGATATTCAAAGGTGTGTACCTTTGGAATACACTCATTGAGGGTTGGCCTTCAATAGGTAGCAAGGTAAAATATGGCATGCATTCATATGGTTAATTGCATATTTGAAATTTATCACTATTATTTAATATTTCGTTATGTTGAATAGCTTTCATTGGTGGTGGTGAGTTACGGTAATTGTACTTGTACATTATAATTATTTTTCTGCACAGTCTATTGCTCACTGAGTTTTGATGAACTCACACCCTCTGTGGTTATTCTTTTCAAAGGTGGAGGCTGGGGAAGAGGGGCACTCACTAGAGAGTTAGCAGCTCTTTGGAGTTATACTTCTTTTGGTGTCGGTGGTGTCACATCCCAAAAATTGAGCATGTGAAAAGATACTACTCATTTGATATAATTCTCAAACATACGTTATATACATATATTCTGTAAGGTTTTACATTCAACCTTAATCATTCATTCCACACTACAGAATTATATTCATCTGATAAGCAAATATAGACATACATAGTCTGATATTTCTATCTCATCGCAAGCCTAGGAGACCTATAGAAAGTACAGAGCGTTTCTAATATCCACATTATTAAGTACTGGTATCCCACCAGACAGAAATAGAGAGTAATCCCAAGGGGCTTCTAATCTTCAAATGGATACTCTTGTTCTTTGTTTTCTATATCTGAAAAAAAATAATCATAGGGAGTGTGAGTTTATTTAAAAACTCAGTAAGTAAATAACTGTACTATATAAAATATCAAAAGTACAAATACCACATTTACTCATATAATTAATTGTCTTATACATCGAGTAGTATGGGACTCTAACCCTTTCAAACTCATGAATAAGATTTCATAGATATACACCGAGTAGTATGGGACTCTAACCCTTTCAAACTCGTGAATAAGATCTCATAGGTATACGCCGAGTAGTATGGGACTTTAACCCTTTCAACTCATGTATAGGTTTCATAGATATGCACTGAGTAGTATGGGACTTTAACACTTTCAAACTCGTGTATAAGATTTCTTAAATATACACCGAGTAGTATGGGACTTTAACCCTTTCACACTCGTGTATTAGATCCCGTAGATCTTTACTCATTAATAAATAGTGAGAATTCATCACATAGTACAATTGTCATGAAATAAATAATTTCTTCATACTCTTATTTCTATTGATCATCATATACTCCCATATGAAAAATTAATTGCTTATTATCCAAATAATATTGTAAATGGGACTTATATTGTACTTTGACTAGTAATATCAAATTAACTGAGCAAGGTTATTCACTCACCTTGATGTTTGTCCAAGTTTACCTTGTTCCACACTAGAATTTGTGTAGGAAAATTTCCTAGTAAAATATATTACAAGGAAACATAAGAAAGGAAACAAAATCACGAAAATACGTAAAATTTTCTGACTGCTACAGTAACGGTTTGCTACAGTGTCAGTTCGCTACAGTGCCGGTTCGCTACAGTAACGTTGACTGCTACAGTACCGTTGACTGCCGACACTGCAGTGCTGCTACAGTAACCCGAAGAAAATTTTTCAGATTTTGTTTCGAAATTTCTAGTCGCTACAGTAACTCGAATTTTTGCAAAAAAATCTTTCAAAAATTCATCCTTTCCTTTTTTGTTTCAAAACCAGAATTTCAACTCTTTTAACCGATTATAACTCAAATATAACTTCTAAAACTACTGAGATTCATGAATTATCATCAAAATCTTCAAGAACAAAACCTCCTCTGATCTTCTACATAAACTGAAATTTAAGGAAAATAATCGGATTAAAGCTTACCTTTGATCCTTACAAAGCTTTTGAACCGAACAAATAATCGAAACTCTGAAGATCAAGGAAAGGATTTGAGAAGAAAATGAAGAACTGAGAGAGAAATCTTTTCTGCTTCCTTCGGCTGAGTGAAAAAAATGAGGGTTACTATTGAAACTTTATATTAAATATTTCTAATGGGTTATTCAATAACCCATGGGTATCCATAACCCAACATCCAAACCCATCCAGTCAATTTACAATAAATGGATTAATTGACCATTCTGAAACCACTTTTCCATGAATTTCACCATTCTTAGAATATATCCCTCATTGTGCAAATATTTAGTCCAGTCATTTAACTCAATTTTCATAAATAATATTCAAAGAGAACAATTAAATATGAAAATTAAAAATGACCAAAATAAATAACTAAAGTAACGTTGTAGAATTCTAAAATACTCTTAAGCGAATTATATTCTGAAATTAACGGGTATTACATTCTACCCCCCTTAAAAGAATTCGGTCCTCCGAATTAAAATCTTACCTCAAGTTTCAAATAAATGTGGATAGTTTTTCCACATCTCATCTTCTGCTTCCCACGTAGCTTCCTCGCGAGAATGATTTCTCCAAAGAACCTTGACAGTAGGAATTTCTTTGGTACGCAATTTTTTGATTTTTCTATCAAAGATAGCTACTGGTACCTCTTCGTAGGTGAGAGTTTCATCAAAATGAACTTCTTGGGGTTGAATGACATGAGAAGGATCAGGAAGATACTTCCGTAGCATGGACACATGAAATATTGGATGAACTCCCTCTAGGTTGGAAGGTAGGTCTAGGCGATATGCCGCATTACCCACTCTGTCTACAACCTCATATGGGCCAACATACCTCGGACTAAGCTTGCCTTTCTTCCCGAATCTCATTACTCCCTTCATAGGTGAGATTCGTAAGAAAACCATATCACCTATTGCAAATTCAAGGTCACGTCGTCGGTTGTCCGCATAAGACTTCTGTCTACTCTGAGCAGTTAACAACTTTTCTCTGATAAGTTTAACTTTATTTATATCTTCCTGAATCATCTCAGGTCCAAATATTTTGGTTTCACTAAGTTCAAACCAACCTATAGGAGATCGACACTGTCTCCCATATAAAGCCTCAAAAGGTGCCATCTGAATACTGGCTTGGTAACTGTTGTTATAAGCAAATTCAATAAGAGACAAATGATCTTCCCAACTTCCACTGAAATCCATCACACAAGCTCTTAGCATATCCTCTAAAGTCTGAATTGTCCTTTCGGACTGTCCATCCGTCTGAGGATGGAATGCTGTGCTAAGATTCACTTTGGTACCCAAAGCCTCTTGAAAGACTTTCCAGAACCGAGAAGTAAACTGAGGTCCTCGATCTGATATAATGGATATTGGTACACCATGAAGTTTCACTATTTCTTTAACATAAATTCGAGCAAGTTTTGCTACACTGAAGGTGGTATGAACAGGAAGAAAATGTGCTGACTTAGTAAGTCGATCCACTATGACCCATATTGAGTCATTTCCTTTTGTTGACCGAGGTAAACCTACTACAAAATCCATAGTGATCCTTTCCCACTTCCATTCGGGAATATCTAGTTTTTGCATCAATCCAGATGGTCGTCGATGTTCAGCTTTAACTTGCTGACAAGTCAAACATCGAGCTACAAAGTCAGTCACGTCTCGCTTCATGCCCTCCCACCAGTAAACTTGTTTCAAGTCCTGATACATTTTCACAGCACCAGGATGTACAACGTAAGGCGAACCATGAGCTTCCATTAAGATTTCATGTTTCAAAGATTCAATGTTGGGGACACAGAGTCTCCCATTAAACCATAAGACTCCTTCTTCATCTACCAAGAAACTTGGTGCTAGACCTTGCCTTGCCTTATCTCTTATTTTGACCATATCAATGTCATTTTCTAAAGTTGCTTTTACTTTTTCTACAAGGGATGATCTAACTGTTAAATGAGCCAGAAATGTACCTGACTCAGTGATCTCGAAGAATACTCCATCAGCTTCCAATTCTTGTAGTTCATGTATTAGAGACCTCCTTATAGTGGCAATGTGAGCTAAGCTTCCCATAGACTTTCGACTTAGAGCATCAGCCACTACATTTGCTTTACCTGGATGGTAAAGAATGGTACAATCATAATCTTTCAGAAGTTCCATCCACCTTCGTTGCCTTAGATTGAGATCTCTCTGCTAAAAAATGTACTTAAGGCTTTTGTGATCTGTAAAAATTTTACAAGTTTCCCCATACAAGTAATGTCTCCATATCTTTAGGGCAAACACTACAGCTGCCATTTCCAAATCATGAGTGGGGTAATTCAATTCATGCTTTTTAAGCTGACGTGAGCCATAAGCTATGACTTTACCATGATGCATCAACACACACCCTAAGCCTATCTTTGAGGCATCACAGAATACAGAGTAACCCCCTGGTCCTAATGGTAGGATTAAAACTGGTCCAGAAGTTAAACACTCTTTCAATTGGGTGAAACTTTGCTCACATGAATCATCCCAAATGTATTTAACATTCTTTTGGGTTAACTTATTTAATGGGAGAGCTGTCTTAGAGAAATCTTTGACAAAGCGACGGTAATACCCTGCTAAGCCAAGAAAACTACGTACTTCAGACACAGTTGTTGGTCTAGGCCACTGTTTAACTGCTTCAATTTTACTTGGATCTACATGAATACCTTCTTGGGAAATAACATGTCCCAAAAACGTTACATGACTCATCCAGAATTCACATTTTGAGAGCTTTGCGTACAACTGATGCTCTCTCAAGGTCTGAAGCACTATTCTCAAATGCTCAGTATGTTCTTTATGACTCTTTGAATACACCAAAATATCATCAATAAATACAATTACAAACTTATCAAGGAAGGATTTAAACACTCTGTTCATTAAATCCATAAATACTGCTGGTGCATTTGTCAACCCAAAAGACATCACAAGAAACTCATAATGTCCATACCGTGTACGAAAAGCTGTCTTAGGTATATCATCGTTCTTAATTCGTAACTGATGATATCCAGACCTTAGATCAATCTTTGAGAAGTATTTTGCTCCTTGAAGCTGATCAAACAAATCATCTATCCTTGGTAAAGGATACTTATTCTTCACTGTGACTTTATTCAGCTGACGATAATCTATACATAATCTCATAGAACCATCTTTCTTTTTCACAAAAAGAACAGGAGCACCCCAAGGTGAAAAACTTGGGCGAATGAACCCTTTGTTTAACAAATCTTCCAATTGTTCTTTGAGTTCTTTTAGCTCAACAGGAGCCATACGATAAGGTGGAATAGAAATTGGTCTTGTGTCTGGGACCAAATCAATACTGAACTCAATATCTCTTTCTAGCGGTAATCCAGGTAAATCTTCTGGGAACACATCTGGGAATTCATTAACCACATGAATGTCTTCTAACTTCTCTTCTTTCTTTTCTAAATCTTTGATAAAAGTTAGAAATCCCTGACATCCCTTTTGCAACATACGCTGGGCACTTAACATAGATATCATGTTGCAAGGTACATCACTTCGATCTCCTTGAAACACAAAATTACTCCTCCCCGGTATATTAAAGGAAATAACTTTGTCACGACAATTTATAGTAGCATGACAAGAAGATAGCCAGTCCATCCCTAGAATCACATCAAAATCTAACATATTGAGAACCATAAGATCTATCTCAGTTTCCATGCCTCCAACGATTATTTTACAAGAACGATAACATGTTTTAACCATCAAAGTCTCTCTCATCGGTGTGGAAACCAAGAATGGTTCTTTAAGAATAATCGAATCAAATGCAAATCTCTTGGCAAATAAGGGCGACACATATGAGTGAGTAGAACCGGGGTCAAACAAAATACGTGCAGCAAAAGTATTAACAGATAATATACCTGTAACTACAGCATTGGATGTTTGAGCATCCTGTCGGGTTAGAGCATATACTCTTGCATTTCCTCTGCCAGCAGCTTGTTTTCCACGGTCACCTTGGCCTCTTCCAGAACCTCTTCCCATACTACCCCCTATTGAAGGGGTTGGTGTTTGAGTAATAGAAGCAGAAATAGACTGTGGCCGAGGTGGCAAAGTAGACCCTTGACCTGGTCTTATCATGAGCTTAGGGCACTCCCTTATAAAATGTCCTTTTTGTCCACAGTGAAAACAGCCTGTACCAACAGTGTTTAACCTGCATTCTCCGAAGTGAAACTTTCCACATTCAGGACATTGAGGTTTTTCCCTTCTACCTTGAGTACCTCCTCTACTAGAAGAGCTAAAACCACCCCTGCTCTCTGAACGAGGCTTAGCCACACTGGCTGTAGAATAAGTTGACTTAGTAGGAGTGGCTGGAGTATTTTGTGATGCAGTAAAGGGTTTCAAAGTCCCTGAGTCTTCCCCTTGATCAAAAGATCTTCTATATCCAGCTTTCTTCTTTTGACGATATTCTTCTTTATTCTTTGACCTCTTTTCCATTCTTTGGGCCACATCAACAGCCTCTGAGTACGAAGAGTAATCGTTCATATTAGAACCCACTTGATCATATAAGGCATCACAAAGCCCTTCCACAAACTTTTCTATTTTCTTCCTTTCAGAAGGAATGATTTCAGGGGCATATTCAGATAATTTAACAAACTGAGCTGAATATTCATCAACAGTCATGGTTCCCTGCCGTAGATACAGAAAATCTCTGGCCCTGGATGATCGTTCACTTGCCGGAAGAAATTCATCCATAACCAATCTGTAAAATTCTGACCACATAACTGGCGGTGCGCCTTGAATTCTAGCTTTCTTCCAGTTTCTCCACCATTTACCAGCCCTACCCTTTAACTGAAAGGAAGTGAATTCTACCTTTTGAGTAGGAGAACACCCTATAGCATCACAGATTGCTTCACAATCTTCAAGGAAACATTGTGGGTCCTCTTTGGGATCTTCCCCTGAAAAAGTAGGAGGCCTCATTTTCTGGAATTCAGACATTCTTACCTCTCTTACATTAACTCCTCCCGCTAACGGAGCTGGTGGTACATTTTCAGCTTCAACAATAGGAGGATCCACTGGCAGGTTAGCTTGTGCAGCTCGACCTCTCATTTCAGCCTCAAATCGGTCAAATCGTTCATTCATCAAATTAATCACATGTGCAATAGTTACATTGCCAACGTGAGCATCAGGTTCGACTCTCCTTGCTTGCTCACTAGTTGCGTCCTCAGTACTTTGAGCATGTAAACTATCACTACGGTTAGGATCATCTTGCACATGTACTGGTGGATTTATGGCCCTCCTTGGACCCATATGCTCATTATTATTAGAAGATCCTTCTGACATTGATCTGTCACAGATCTACACACATAACAAACAATTTTCGGACATAAACAAAATATCACTTACTAGCCCCACTGAAAATTATCTATAAAATGACGTTATACTCTACAAGGTCTTTTATGAAACCTAATCCTATGGTCATGCCGCGGCTCATGACAATAGGGAAGGGCCCACAAAGATCACTTTGCTCTGTACTCTATAGGGGACCTATAAAACCTTTCCTCTGATACCAAATTTGTCACATCCCAAAAATTGAGCATGTGAAAAGATACTACTCATTTGATATAATTCTCAAACATACGTTATATACATATATTCTGTAAGGTTTTACATTCAACCTTAATCATTCATTCCACACTACAGAATTATATTCATCTGATAAGCAAATATAGACATACATAGTCTGATATTTCTATCTCATCGCAAGCCTAGGAGACCTATAGAAAGTACAGAGCGTTTCTAATATCCACATTATTAAGTACTGGTATCCCACCAGACAGAAATAGAGAGTAATCCCAAGGGGCTTCTAATCTTCAAATGGATACTCTTGTTCTTTGTTTTCTGTATCTGAAAAAAAATAATCATAGGGAGTGTGAGTTTATTTAAAAACTCAGTAAGTAAATAACTGTACTATATAAAATATCAAAAGTACAAATACCACATTTACTCATATAATTAATTGTCTTATACATCGAGTAGTATGGGACTCTAACCCTTTCAAACTCATGAATAAGATTTCATAGATATACACCGAGTAGTATGGGACTCTAACCCTTTCAAACTCGTGAATAAGATCTCATAGGTATACGCCGAGTAGTATGGGACTTTAACCCTTTCAACTCGTGTATAGGTTTCATAGATATGCACTGAGCAGTATGGGACTTTAACCCTTTCAAACTCGTGTATAAGATTTCTTAGATATACACCGAGTAGTATGGGACTTTAACCCTTTCAACTCGTGTATTAGATCCCGTAGATCTTTACTCATTAATAAATAGTGAGAATTCATCACATAGTACAATTGTCATGAAATAAATAATTTCTTCATACTCTTATTTCTATTGATCATCATATACTCCCATATGAAAAATTAATTGCTTATTATCCAAATAATATTGTAAATGGGACTTATATTGTACTTTGACTAGTAATATCAAATTAACTGAGCAAGGTTATTCACTCACCTTGATGTTTGTCCAAGTTTACCTTGTTCCACACTAGAATTTGTGTAGAAAAATTTCCTAGTAAAATATATTACAAGGAAACATAAGAAAGGAAACAAAATCACGAAAATACGTAAAATTTTCTGACTGCTACAGTAACGGTTTGCTACAGTGTCAGTTCGCTACAGTGCCGGTTCGCTACAGTGCCGGTTCGCTACAGTAACGTTGACTGCTACAGTACCGTTGACTGCCGACACTGCAGTGCTGCTACAGTAACCCGAAGAAAATTTTTCAGATTTTATTTCGAAATTTCTGGTCGCTACAGTAACTCGAATTTTTGCAGAAAAATCTTTCAAAAATTCATCCTTTCCTTTTTTGTTTCAAAACCAGAATTTCAACTCTTTTAACCGATTATAACTCAAATATAACTTCTAAAACTACTGAGATTCATGAATTATCATCAAAATCTTCAAGAACAAAACCTCCTCTGATCTTCTACATAAACTGAAATTTAAGGAAAATAATCGGATTAAAGCTTACCTTTGATCCTTACAAAGCTTTTGAACCGAACAAATAATCGAAACTCTGAAGATCAAGGAAAGGATTTGAGAAGAAAATGAAGAACTGAGAGAGAAATCTTTTCTGCTTCCTTCGGCTGAGTGAAAAAAATGAGGGTTACTATTGAAACTTTATATTAAATATTTCTAATGGGTTATTCAATAACCCATGGGTATCCATAACCCAACATCCAAACCCATCCAGTCAATTTACAATAAATGGATTAATTGACCATTCTGAAACCACTTTTCCATGAATTTCACCATTCTTAGAATATATCCCTCATTGTGCAAATATTTAGTCCAGTCATTTAACTCAATTTTCATAAATAATATTCAAAGAGAACAATTAAATATGAAAATTAAAAATGACCAAAATAAATAACTAAAGTAACGTTGTAGAATTCTAAAATACTCTTAAGCGAATTATATTCTGAAATTAACGGGTATTACAGGTGGGTTCTTAGAACCAAATTTTACTAAGCTTAGGATGTCGCTCTGTAGTCAGTTAGGCCACCTAGGCTTGGGTCGGGAACTATACATTATAAATTTGGCTATAATTTAATGTTGTACCAAAGTTGCTACGTTTTGATATTGTAGGATTTTCTATACATATGTGTATGTATATTATTCTACTTATATAAAAATGACTGGCTTATGTATTACTAGTTGTGAATAACTAGGATTGTTTTATATGATTTGTAATATTCACGCTTATTGCATGGGTTTACTTTTTGGGCCCTGATAGAAAGGATTAGTATAGGGTTTCTCGGTGGATGAGGAAGGTGTGTTATGGTTTAACGAAAGGTTATGTGTTCCAAACATTGAACCCTTAAAGCAAGAGATTTAGGAGAAGCTCATGGTGCATTATATGTTGTTCATCCTAGTGCCACCAAGATGTACCAGGACTTGAAACAAGTTTATTGGTGGGAGGGCATAAACGAGATGTGACTGACTTTGTCACTCGATGCTTGACATGCCAGCAGGTCAAATTCGAACATCAGAGACCACTTGAGTTAATGCAAAGGCTTGAGATTCTTGAGTGGAAATAGGAATAGATTACTATGGATTTCATGGTGGGTTTGCCCCAATCTTCAAGAGGGGTACAACTCTATATGGGTGGTCATTGTGGATCAACTCACCAAATCGGCATATTTACTTCCTATTCATATCACCTACAATGTAGCGAAACTTAGTTGCCTATACATGAAGGAAATAGTAAAGCTCTATAGTATACCAATGTCCATCATATCAGATCAGGGACTCTAATTCACTTCTTGATTCTGGAGAACTTTTCATAAGGCTTTGGGTACTAGAGTAGACTTAAGCACACTTTTTCATCCTCAGACAGATGATTAGTCTGATAGGACTATTCAGAAATTGGAAGATATGTTGAGAGCATGTGTGATAGATTTTAGTGAAAGCTGGGAAGACCACTTGACACTTATCGAATTTGCTTATAATAACAGTTATCAAGCTAGCATCAAAATGTATCCTTGCGAGGCTTTATATGGGAGACGATGTCGATCTCTTATCAGTTGGTTTGAACTAAGTGAACCAAAAATAGTAGGACCCGAGATGATATAGAAGGCTATGGATAAAATTAAGCTAATTAGATAAAGGTTATTAGCCGCTCAGAGTAGGAAAAAGTCCTATACGAACAACCGACAACGTGACTTAGAGTTTTCTATAGGTGACATGGTTTTCTTATAAATCTCACCAATAAAAGGAGTAATGAGATTCGAAAAGAAATGGAAGCTTAGTCCAAGATATATTGGTCCTTTTAAGATTGTGGAGAGAGTGGGTAATGTGGTATACTGCCTAGCCTTGCCTTTAGACCTAGAGGGAATACACCATGTATTTCACATATCAATGCTACGAAAGTATCTTCTTGATCCCTCTCACGTCATCCAACAACAAGAAGTGCAGTTTGATGAAACTCTTACCTATGAAGAGGTGCTAGTAGCCATCATCGATAAGCAAGTCAAGAAACTTCGCACCAAGGAGAGTCCCACTGTCAAAGTTCTCTGGAGAAATCATTCCCACGAGGAAGCCACATGGGAAATAAAAGACGAGATGTGGGCGACATATCCATACCTATTTGAATCATAAGGTAAGTTTTCAAATTTGGGGGACTAAATTCTTTTAAGAGGGATAGAATGTAATACCCGCTATATTTTAAAGTTATGAGTATTCACGAACTACGATAAAATAATTCCCTTATCTGTTTAATTTTGTACGTTTGTTTGTGCATATTATTAAAAATATTGATTTTCACCTATAGATTACATAAATTGTGGTGAATAATGAATATTATGATATGGAATTTATCCCATGGGTAAAATATGGTTTGAGTATAAGAGGAATCTAGAAAGAAACTGGTAAGTGAAATTGGTAGATGAAACTGTTAAGTGAAATCGGTAGATGGAATAATATATGAGAATGGTAGATGGAATAGTATAGAGAATGACGGATGGGATAATATCAAATAGTGCCCTAACTTCTCTTATAAATAGGCCCTTCCATTTCACTTCTAAACTCACACCTTCAGTTTCTCTTCTCTCCTCTCCTCAAAACTTCTCTTGCTCCGACATTAGGGCTTTGAAATTCTAGCTCTTTCCTCCTTAGCCTAGATGACCTTGCTAACTGATTTTATTTACTTTTTACTCCAAGTACAATATAAATCTCACTCATATCGTAACTAGATTCTATATTTAATGATGATAGCTAGATAATGACATTTATTTTTATGTTGATGAAAATTATGATTAAAAATATACACATGGAATAATTGAGGGCTTGACCCAAGATATCAATGCATACAAATATGCACATGGAATGGTTGAGGGCTTGACCCAAGATACCAATGCATATAATTATACACATGGAATGCTTGAGGGTTTGATCCCCCAAGATACCAATACATGTAATGGTTGTGAACATGAATACAGCGGGAATTGAATCCTTGAATATAAACTAAATACAGAGGTATAGAAACCCTAGATATGAATATAATTGTTCTTATTGTACTTGTGATATATTTATTATTGTACAGTTATTTACTTACTGAGTTTTGATGAACTCACACTCTTAATGAATTTTTTTTAGATAAAATGGGTGAGGAAGAAGAAAATCTACAAGAGGATTGATAATCCTTGAAGATACTTTCATGTTTGTTTGGAAGGCTTATGAAAGCTTAGGAAAGCTCTGTAATCTTTATAGGTCACTTAGGCTTGGAAAATTGTATCATACTGTATGATATTTGGCTTGTATTTACTGTTTTATTATGTTGAAGTTTTTATATAAATATGCAGAAATCTCTTTCTTGGAAAATTTATGTTTGCATAATTATGGACTTTAAAACTAATCAGAGATCTTATGGGATACCATAGAAGTACACCCTCGAGTTTATACAATTATTCACATGCCCGGAATTGGGATGTGACACATACGCTACGCATACTTTCGTGTATAAGTAGCAAACCCAGAGCAATAATGCTTAGAGAGGAGAAAGTAGGATTACGTAAGTATACATGCGTAGTGTTCTCAGTGTGTTGCTCAGAGCAAAGAAGATAGAACCTACTTGACAGGAGCATCATAGTGGGCAATGGGAGGTAGAGATGAATGCGCAATGTGTATGTATACACACATAGACCGGCCTTTCGACGGTGAAGGAATTGTTTACAAAAGCCATGCTCAGCACATTGCTATTGCATGGTTGTGTTGAAGGAGGACTTTGGGAGAGATTGGGAAAGTTCCCTCATGAAAGATTGGAATCCAAGAATTGAATAGCAATAAAAAATTTTAATAAAAAATCAATTATCTTTCGTGATTTGAGATCAAATCTTGAAAAGCTTTCTTTGAGAAATCAAAAATCATTATAGCATGTCATATCATCCTTGATTCCCATTTCTCAATGCATGTATGACTCCTCTTGATGACAAACATGACATGTAAGGTGAAGTGATATAACTCTGAAAGGTGAAGAATGGTTAAGTATAGGTTGAAACGACGTGCTCATTTCTTAAGGTGTGATGTGATTTGATTTAGATATAAAACAACAATATAACTTATTAATGTAATCGCATTTCTATTTATAACTCACATTATTGAGCAATGTTCTGAAAATTGAACTGGTTATGGAACCAATGAAGGCACTAAATCAAGGATCAATGGTTTGATCATAGTTGAACCAATCTATTTTAGAATATTAAAAAAATAATATAAATAATTAAAAACTATATATATATATATATATATCAATTTTATAATAATATAATAAAATTAATTTTTATTTCTTATATTTTATATATTTATAGGCACTTTATGTCTCTAATGTTTGCACTAATTTTCGTTTATACTCCTAACGCTTCTTTTTGCCCGTTTATGTCCCACATATTTCAATTTTTATCATATATACCCTTTTTTTAACATCGTCTAATAAGTTAATGAAACTGTTGACTGGGCTCCAACATGGCAAAACTCTTCCCCCACATCACCTGCCATGTTGCCACGTAGACCAGAATGACAAATTGCTCCTCTAGTATATAACCTTCACATAGAGACAAAGTAGTTGGAGACAAATTAGGTTTTTGAAAGTGAAAGCGAGAGAATGAGATGACGTAGTGGTGAACTGCTTCAATAGCGATGGCTAAGGCTACAGTGACTGGGGTGGTGGATGACGATAATGGTGACTAAGTATTTTCCTCTATTATTCATTGATTTCATACCAAAGTTGGCCCTAATTTCAAATCATGCCCTAACTTAAGTTTTTATTTTGTGCCCTAATTGTAACCTTGTGTTTTTTTAGCTTTTCATTCCTCTTTGATACTACTTGTCTAGAGAAAAGTTAGTTGTAATGCTATTGTAATTGTCACATCCCCAAAACATAGCATGTGACTGGCACCGTGGTAAGGTTACCTTTACCATGCAAGCCTATACCATACTACGCAATAAACAAAGTATTCCCAACATCAAACATAAACCAACAATGAATTATATTTAAAAGATAACAATTGTTTTCTTGAACAACTTTGGTGAAGGTAAAAAATTTGATTTCCCATTTCGTTCCTTTAATCATAAAATTTCATATGGAGAATTTTTGTCAAGCCCAAAATCAATTTTCAAAAGAATAATTCATGACCCAAGACCGACTACAAAATTACATATATCATCCTGAGAAACCTACGTAGTCATAGAGTGATAATTAGAAGAACAAAAGGAATCAATGTAACCAAAATGACAAAGAATCAACCCAAGGATCAGGAGTGAGTTGGCGAGTCGGAAGCCTGCTACTCTTCAAGGGGAGCACCTACCTTAGATACTAACACTGAAAAGACCTAAGGGTAAGGTGGAGTAAGTAAATCAATTACTCAGTGAATAACTATCAAATCAAGAGATAAATCATAGAAACCAAATGTATAGCTTTGTTAAATAAATAGTAACCCATAGAAATCAAATGCATAGCTTTTCCAAAATAAATAGTAAACCATAGAAATCAACTGCATAGCTTTGCCAAATAAATAATAAATACAATTCCAACAATTTACCACAACCATCCTTGAGCATAAAGGAATCATATAAGATGATATACGTGCAAATCATATAAGTATAAATATATAACCCTATCCTTATGTTCCCTATTGGCTTAAAGCCAAAGAGATATATATATATATATATATCCCATATATATATATATATATATATTCCTAAACCCCATCCTTATCCCTCGTGAATTTCCTCCACAAAATTCACTTGAAAGATCCCATCACAGCCATATAGCAACCATGGAATGATACACTATAAAGAGAAATATCCATGCCAAAGTATAAAAAGACAACTAAGATGCTATAATTTCCAACATCAATAAACCAAACCAAATAGATTTGCAAACATGCACATAATTAAAGTTTCAGACCTTACCAATTAGAAATGAATTAATCATCCTTTTTCATTATAGAAATTATGTCTTATATTAACATGATTGAGAGGAAAATTTTAACATAAAAGAGAAAACAAATTCAACCTATTTAGCCATAAGAGCATACAATTCCAAAATCCTATATCTTAGGATCCACTAAGTGTCACACACAGCACGATTATCCCTAAGTGCCATGCATAACATAAGGCAAGCTCTATAGGTGCCAACAACTCCCACACAAGTATCTAAGTGCCAATAACTCTGGCACAACATAAATATCCAAGGGCCCTTAACTCCAGCATAATATAAATATCTAAGTGCCAATAACTTCGACACATCAAGTTCTAATAACTCTGGCACAATATAAATATCTTAGTGTCGATAACTTCGGCACAATATAAATGTCCATGTGCCAATAACTTCGGCACAATATAAATATCCCAACGCCAATAACTTCGACACAATATAAATATGATAGTGCCAATAACTCCAGCGCAACATAGTTAATCCAATACCTTTACCATAAGAAGAAGAATACAGTTACAATCAAGTCACTATCTTTAACAATAAAAATAATTATACCTACATCCATAATTTCATGGGTATTCATAACTACAGTAGTTTCGAGTTAGAAAGCATATGAACCCACTGATTAAATTCATAACTCTTAGTAGATGGATGCTTAAGGTTAACTTAAAATCTACTAAGTAGTTGAAAAGTGTTGGAAATAAGCCCTATAGGAACAAAGAATAACATATAAGCAAAGGAAGAGAAAATTTTTAAGGGAAAGAAGGTTCTCCGCCCTTATGACTCCTTTATTTCCTCCCATGGGGTGCACCACCATTAAACCAAACACAAGCAAAGTTAGCGTAATATAGCAAATATATTGCAAATAATATATTTGCTTTTAATATAGTTTAATATATTGTACATAATTATTTCATTCTTGCTTTACAGTGCACTTGCACAACTTTTGATATATTATGTACAGCCTACACGCAAGGTGTCATCGACCTTTCCATTATGTTGTCTCCTTTGCATTATGTTGTCTTTCATATCCCATAATGTTGTAAGACCCTTGTATGCATATATACTCTCATGGTTATTCAGATGAATGAATCAACTTTGCAACAACACTTTTGTTCCTTCTTCTCAATTCACTCTTTCGTACTTTTCCTAACTTGGTATCAGAGCCAATCACCACCATTTCCTTAATATGAGTTCGGCTACCTCCACAAACTCTAACAACGTATAAAATACCCAAAACACTGCAAATGCTTCAGCGTTGCACAACAAACCTCAGACCTCTACTCTTTCTTAGCTTTGTCCTGTCAAAAAGGCTCTAAATGTCTATCTTCAACTGGATGTATATATATCTCACGACATATGGCATTCAACAAAAAAGAATTCCCTTTCAAGCATGGTTTTCTTAATGCAAAAAGACCAGAACAGTATGTTAGTAATCTATCTTGTCTGTTATATTAACTATTGATGTGTTGTCTGATGTGCAAGAACAAGAAAATAATAAAAGATGAATCAAAAGAAAATGCCCATAATTTAGCAATTAAAGCATAAAATCATAATAATAGTGAACTAGACAACAACAATCAAGATCAAAACTAGCTTGAAGCGAGTATTGATATTTCTCAAGACAGTATTGATATTCCAGCCACTACCCAACATCATTGAATGATCACACGCAGCATGAGAGGTATGGTTAAACCAAGAACCCCATGCATAGGTGCGGCTTCCTCTTCACAAAATTGTCCTAGTACTTAAATCGTGCTAGATCATTAAACCCAGATTTGTGGAAGAGGCATTAACTCTACCCAACTGGAAGGAAGCAATGCAAAAAGAGTTTGAGGCTCTAACAAAGAACAAAACATAGAGTTTAGTGCCTTATAGCAACAATCAAAAAATTGTGGATTGTAAATTGATTTTCAAGACAAAATTCATGGCAAATGGCGAAGTGGATAGGTATAAGACTCGGTTAGTTGCCAAGGGTTTTTAGCAAGACCTAGGAGTAAATTTTAGGGATACCTTTGGCCCCGTAGCAAAGATGACTACTATCAGGATCATTTTGGCATTTGCTATGACTCTAAATTGGGAAATAAAGCAATTGGACATTAACAATGCATTCTTGAACAGAGTACTACAAGAGGAAGTGTTCATGTGGCAGCACAAAGGATTTGAGGACCTAAAAAATCTACACCATATATGCAAATTACATAAGGTGATATATGGACTCAAACAAGCCCCGAGAGCTTGGTTTAAGCGTTTAAAAAATACTCTACTCAATTGAGGTTTTTGCAACACTAAAGGTGATAACTCCCTGTTTATTCATAAAACCACTTCAACTAGATTAATTCTTATCATATATTTGGATGATATACTAGTGACTGGGAATAACAATACTAAGTTAAAAAAAGTTTGCTACTGAACTAAACCAAATATTTACTCTAAAGGATTTAGGTGATTTACACTATTTCCTTGGACTTGAAATCAAAAGGGATGACATAGGTATGTACATTACCCAAAAGAAGTACATTCATGATCTCCTAGCTAAATTTAAAAAGGAAAATGCATCTCAGTGTCCCACATCTATGGTTGTGGGCAAGTAGTTCACCATTGATGATGGGGAAGCATTGCAAAATCCCACACTGTTTAGGAAGCATTGCAAAATCCCAGACTATTTAGAAGACTTATTGGAGCATTACAAAATGTTACCACAACAAGACCAGACTTAAGTTTCTCAGAAAACAAATTGAGTAGGTTTTTAAATAATCCTATACTTAAACATTGGCAAGCTGCAAAGAGAATTTTTCGATATCTCAAGAGGACTTCTGATTTTGGCCTTCAATTATAGCCCTCTCCATAAATTCAGTTAACAGGCTACTGTGATAGAGATTAGGGTGTATCTCTTGAAGATCATAGATCTGTTGTAGGGTATTGCGTTTATCTTGGTAACTCATTGATCTCTTAGTCATCCAAGAAACAAAATGTAGTATCAAGGTCGAGTACAAAATCTGAATATAGGGCAATTGCTAACTTAACCTCTGAATTAACATAGATTACTTCCTTGCCGAAAGAATTATAGTGTCCAATAGCTAAAACCCTTGTAATATGGTCTGATAATATGGGAGCTAAACAACTAGCTTGTAATCCTATATATCACTCAAGAACAAAGCATGTAGAGATAGATGTTCAATTTATACGAGATAAGATCACTACAAAGGAAGTTGTTGTATGTTATGTTCCGTCATCAGAATAAAATGCAGACTGTTTGATGAAGGCCCTGACTACCAGCAGGTTCAATTTTCTAAGGAGCAAACTTGGAGTAACTCAAGTACCCCCAAGTTTGAGTAGGGGAGTTAGCATAATATAGCAAATATATTGTAGATAATATATTTTCTTTTAATATAGTTTAATATATTGTACATAATTATTTCTTTTTTGCTTTACAGTGCACTTGCACATCCTTTGATACATTTTGTACAGCCTACACACAAGGTGTTTTCCACTTTTCCATTATGTTGTCTCCTTTCCATTATGTTGTCTTTCATATCCGATAATGTTGTAGAACCCTTGTTGCATATATACTCTCATGGTTATTCAGATGAATGAATCAACTTTGCATCAATACTTTTGTTCCTTCTTCTCAATTCACTCTTTCGTACTTTTCCTAACTAGCAATATTCATCATCATACCACAATTCCATTTAGGCAAAAGTGTGTTTTACGTCTCTGAAGTTTACCCCAATTTTCATTTATGCCCCAAAACTTTTTTTTGTATGAATCATGTCCTACATTTTTCAAAAGTTTAAAGATATACCCTTTTTTTAACGCCATCAGTGGTTTAACGGAGTTGCTGACTTTGCCACGTCATACGCCACATGGCCATATGTTGAAAATGACTAAAATGCTCCTGAAGCCATTTCATATTTATGTGACACATGGCACCAACTACGTTGTGACACGTGTCACCATGCCACGTGTCACCAATCACATCATGACATTAACATTATTCACATCATGACACGTATCACCATCCACATTGTGACACGTGTCACCCAATCATGCTATGACATGTGGCATCATGATAATGCCACATGTCACCAATTGCCTTGTGACACGTGGCATCATTCATGTAGCGACTCGTGGCACCGTTTTGCAGTTTAAAAAAAATCAAAGTTTCATTGGATAAACTTGAACCCATGACCTCCACTTAACAAGTGAAGACATTTACCATCCAACTAAACACAAACTCTTATCATATATACTCAACATTAAATATATAAAGGGTTATTATGCTCAACATTTTAAATAATTTTAAATTACATAAATGTTGGTCATTGCTATAGCTCAATGGCGTCGTGCGATCCATGTAGTCGACCCCACCTAGTGGGATAAAGCTTCGTTGTTGTTGTTGTATTAAAAATATATTATACATATTAAAAATTTTTTTATAATATTTAAATATATAATTAATGTATATCTCACAAATATTTAAAATATAACATCATAGTGGAATCAATTGAATTAAAACATTATAAAATAATATTTTTAATAATAATTAAATTTAAATTACAAGATTTGTTATTAAAATTTTTAAACTTTTTTGTAATTTAAAATGATTTATTTTATTGTTTTATAATATATAATAATAATTTGTGTAATTTATATTTTGTATATAATAACATAACTCCTTTATATATTAAATGTTGAGTACATATGACAAGGGATTATGTTTAGCTTGATGGTACGACAGGTCATGGATTCGAATCTCTCCAATGAAGCTGTGATGTTTTTAGCAAAATTGGTGACACATGTCATGGCTTGATTGGTGACATGCCTCACAATGTGATTGGTGACACGTGTCACGATAGATTAGTGCCATATGTCAGGATGTGATTGGTGACACGTGTCACAAGGTAGTGGTGCCATGTGTCACATAAATATGAAATAACTTCAGGGGCATTTTGGTTATTTTTAGCATGTGGCCATGTGGCGTATGACGTGGCAAATATTTTTACCACGTCATGTGCTATGTCGACAACTCCGTTAAACCACTGACGGCGTTGAAAAAAAGATATATCTGTAAACTTTTGAAAAATTTAGGACATGATTGATACAAAAAAAAGTTTTGGGGTATAAATAAAAATCAGGGTAAACTTTAAGGACATAAAGCACACTTTTCCCTTCCATTTATAACATAGACTCATATTTTCAGCACAACATAATTAATACAAACATCAGTCATATTTATTTCCAACTAGCATCATCACCAACACATAAATTTTCCATAGGTGTTTTTCGTCATATAAAAATTTCTAGAATATGAATACTTGAAAATAAGTTAAACAACATACCACTTCAATGTTGCCTTCATAAAAAAATTGAAGAAGAATAAATAGGAAGATGTCATCACACTCACTTTTAATGTGGCACTAACTACCTTTACTTATGCAAGTTGTTAATGGAAAAAGTGCTAAAAGATGACTCCAAAGAATTCCCTAAAATGCATTTAAAAAGAAGATAAGAGAGTAAATAAAAGCTATTTTTTTAGTAAGTTAAAACTAGAATTTTCTAGGGAAATTTGCTGCTGTAATAGCCAACAAGAAACCAGAGACTATTCTGCAAAATTCTGTAGAATTCATGCCCAAATAATAAAACAGGGTAGCACGTGAATTCTGCAAAATTCTGCAAAATTTTCCACACTCCATGCTTTATGTTTCTCTCCTTAATCTGTCTGTGATCAACCAGCACTTCTAGTCTGTAATTTATCAAACATTTGTTTCCTCTAACTCCATGTTTATCATCCAAATCATTCTCAAACAACCTTAAAGACAAATCCAAACAAAAATTCAAAATTAGTACTTTCTTTGCTTCATAGTTTCTCAACACTCTCTTTCACTAAATCATATTCCAAAACTCAATAATTAATAAGTGAAAGATTATTAAAACCACTTTTATCCTCCCAAGGTTAAAAATTCATACATCTTTCTACCTAGGGTTCTTAGCCATGGAAGAGAAGTGAAGAAAAAGAAGAAGAAAAGAAACCATTGCCACTTACTTGAATCTCCACCGAAAAATAGAGAGACAACGTACTGGTAGCAAAAATGGAGTTTAACGTGAAAGGAAATGGAAAGACTAAGAGAAAGAAATGGAGAAGATGGAAGGAAGTGGGCATGTCGTCTTCATCAGGAAACAAAAGAAGAGGTGCTGATATATTAGATTTAAAAAAAAATTTCAAGTGTGTCCTTTGACCCTCGATCGTAAGTCAACACTTCTCATTTATTTAATTTAATTGAACCTAAAATACACTTACGCATAACATATGGCCTCATATAAAATTAAACCATTCACATAATCAAATTTTTAAAATTTAAGCAATAAGTCCCACCATGAAAACATAGCAACACACATAAAAATTCTTCAACAAAAAAAAATAATTAAATCCCATTTAAAAATATAACAAGACAACATAAAATAATTCAAACATAAGTCTAAATTAAATCAACACAACAAAATATATTTCACAACATAATTTCAAACAGCACTAATAAAATAAAAATAATAAAGTTTCCACATACCAGAACTAACAACACCCTCTAAGGACTAGGATGTTACAGTAATACTGGTTGCTTCAGTGGTTAATTCATCCTTAATGTTCCAGTACCTTCGATTCTTCTTGTATTATATGCTGGCTGCTTCATTAGATTCTTTGTTATTGGCACACTTTGAGGGGTTCCACTAGTAGCATAAAAAAGGGTGAATGACAACTTACAACTTTTATGATGTGACACATTGCATATTACATTTCACACACTTTTTTACTTTTCTTGTTGTTGACCATGTTCAATTTAGGCATTAGCTCATTTAAGGAATACGTTTAAAAATAAATATAGAAGAGGTTCTAATAAAAAAAACAAATATAGAAAACCATGGTGATACTTTCACTCCACTATGCTTTAAATCTCGCAAATATTGTTATGGATCATCTCATCTCATATTTTTGGGCAAAAGGGTACTTTATATAAAAGATAAAAGGAAGAAAAACTAAAAATGGAGAAAACAACAAAAAGTGGGGATGAAAGTCACTAGTGAGGATCTTAATAAACAAAGGTGTTATGTTGTTAACAATGTGCTTTCTTGATATTAGTGCCTTTTTTTAGTGAAGAAGAAAACTAGAAATTTTGGCTTGTAGGATTAAAGTGCATAACTATTGTTTTATGAATACTTGTGCCTGAATAATATATGTCTCTTTTTGTGTTCGATCCTAATTTTCAAATATCTAATTATTAAAAGAGACGTGCAAGAAAATGACAGGGCATGGATATATTCAAATATAACACCTTGATTTTTTATATTTGATTAGGTGACTTTGATTTCTACTATCCATGGATATATTTTCTGTGGAAGTTCATCATGGTGGCCAAATTTCAGGAAGAGCATATATTAGAAGCCAAATTGACATATGGGACACTTGTGACTCTGATAGATGGAGTTACTTTGAGATCCTGGACTTAGTAAAATAAGACTATGGGTACTCAGAAGTTGAGTCAATGTGGTACAAGGCTTCAAAAGAATCATTTGAGCAAGGTTCAAAGATGCTGACAGCTGATAAAAAAGCATTGGAAATGGTAGACATTGCTAATAAGGAGGGTTTGGTTCAATTGTATGTCATCCAAAAGTCAAATGGGCCTAATCTGTTAATTGACCCATTTCCTAACCCAAATCCTAACCTAGATATTGACCCCTCTTAAAACCTAGATGAGGACCTATCTCACTATCAGATGCACATGGTTCCCCACACCTATGAGGAAATGTAGGAGGAAAGCAAAGATATAACATTTATTTGTGTAAAAAAAAAATTGTATATTTGTAACTGTGTTATGTATAACTCTCATTGTATACATGTAAACAAATTGTATATGTGTACATCGTCTAATTATATTGTTGTAACTGCATATGTGGTGTACCTTTGAGATTTAAAATGTGGTGTAGTTTTTTAATTGTATATATGGTTTGGCTTTTAGATTGTACAAGTGTTGTAAATTGTAAAATATACAACATTGATTTGTGTACAAAAATTGTATATGTGTTATTACATGTGAACTTTATATGTGTGGTAACTTAGACTAGTTTGACTTGACTATTTTGTATTGACTACCATAATTAAAGAATAGATCCCTTTCATTTGTAAAACTCATTGAGGCTATAATGCCTACATTGTTTGAATTTATCCCTTCCATTTTTGTTTACAATAATAAATTTGGAATGAGAAGGAAATAAAAGATTAAATATGGAAGGGGAAGGAAAGGAAAGAAATGCACACAAAGTGTCACATGTGTAATTGGTTAATTGTTATCTTCATACACATTTAACTTAATACATATATAATAAATACAAGCTTAGACATTATCTTAAACATTCCCATTTGGGAAGCAACATATTGAAGCAATGTTGTTCTATTTGTAATTTTTTTTGTGTTTGTCAATTTGTAGGGCAAGAAACCTATTATACATAAAGGGCGAAAGACCAAAAAGGGAAAGAGATCTTCCAAGAAATCGAAGGTTACAATTCTTGATGATGGAGACATTGGTAGTCATGATGGCACGAGAAGTGGTTATGAGACTGAGGATAGTATAATGAATGTGAGGTTCACAGTGAAGATGAAGACTATATTGGTTGGCTTTTTGATTTGGACAAGACTGAGATTCCTACATCTAGTAGTAAGGAGGTGCTGACACATCTATCATCATCTTCTAGCCGTAAGCTTAAGAGAGAACAAATAATGTTAGCAAGTGTTAAGGGACTTAATGATGATGAAAAGTACGAGACTGACTCTTTAAACTGCATCGACAGTGAAGATGAGGAAGGACTAACTTAAAAGTTGAGGTTCCTAGTTCATAAGCTTTTGAAGGATATGTCAGAGTACAATTAGGAGGTTGGGACAATTTACCAAACTCATGAGGAGTTTCAAGATGTCATGGTGACGTATGTTGTACATGCTAGGAGGAATTTGTATTATGCGAAACTAGATAAGGCTAGAGCAAGTGTGAGGTGTAAGGGTGAATGTCCTTGGGAAGTATATGTCGTGCAGTTGACGAACAAGGACAAATGGCAGTTGAGGACAGTTAATAATGAGCATACATGCCTTAGGTGCTTTAATGTGCGCTCATGATTTCAAAGTGGCTTGGGAGTATAATGCAAAAAAAAAAGTGAGGGACAACCCAAAACTATGGCTGAATGACATGATTAGAAAGGTTAGAGAGAAGTGAATATGGGTTGTTCAATTACTAAAGCGAGTAAGGCTAGGAAGGATGCAAGAGAAGTAGTCTGTGGCTCATTTAAAGAGCAATTTCTATGGTTGTATAACTGTGAAGAGCTTAGAAGCTCTAACCCTGGCTCCATAGTGAAGATGCAAGTGAACAGGCTACCTAGGTATAAGGATGACACCCCTAGAGCTAGTAAAGATCTCAGATCGATGCTACCAACATTTGGGAGGCTTTATTTCTGCTTGGATGCACACTGAAGGAGTCTTCTATTATGTCGGCCCATCATCGCTGTGGATGGGTGCTTTATGAAGACACCATATAGAGGATAAGTGCTAACTGCAATTGATAGGGATCCAAACAACCAACTTTTACCAATTGCATTTGTCGTTGTAGAGGTCGAGATGATGGAAACTTGGATGTGGTTCTTGTAGCTCTTGGTTGAGGACATAGGGATAGAATATTGCAAGTTTGTCACATTCATTTCAGATCAGCATAATGTTCCTCTCTTACCTTTCCTTTATGTTTTTAGATGTTTCATTTATATCCTTTAAGTTTTTTGGAAGTGGTCATGTATATCCTTTAAGTTCCGAGATGTTTCAGCTATGTCCTCTGAGGGTGCTTTTTTTTTCTTCTTTCTTTTTTTACTATAGTGCCCTTATTAGCAGATATATTCATCACTTTGCTCATAGTGGTCCCATTCCCACACATATTTTTAATTATTATATCTGATCATAGTGGTCTCATTCCCATGCATATTTTTGTTTGTACTATATCTGGTGGTCCTATTCCCATACATATTATATGACCTAATGAAATAATGTAGTGGTCTCATTCATTAGTGATTGTCTATACTACATATGCTTAGAGTGTCTCCCAATTTGTTTTTAATAAATTGCATATTTGCATGATATTTTACATTTATTGAAAGGTCAAAACATTTTATGACATATAGTAATCTTCATCATGGGAAAAAAAAAGTTAAACATCCCTATATAACAAGCAATCCATTCATAAGCAAATTAGAGATAAAATTAACCAGACAAAGTGGGAGATGAACAATCTTTCCTAAAACAACACATTTTCTGTTTTGAAAAAGAGGTATATTGAACTCAACTATTTATATTCTTAATATGGGCTTATTATATGATGTGAGCTAAGTGTGTGATATCAGAGTTAACTAACAAGTGATGAATAGTATTTTTTTAATGATTCACGTGTCATTTAGTTAGTCACACATTTAAATTTTATTTTCTTAATTCATTTTAATTTTCTTTTTTTACCTTATATTTTATCTTTTTCTTATCTTTTTTTTGTCTTATTTATTTTCTTATTTCATTTTAATTTTAATTTTCTTTTTCTTATCTTATATTTTGTCTTATTTTTGCTAAATATGATATTATATATATTTTACCATCTCATTTTCTTGGTTGTGCATAGGGATTTGACAATGCCCTTGATACGATGATACAAGGAGTTGACCATCGATCCTGTGTATGTCACATGTACAACAATTTCAAAAAGAAATTCCTCGGTCTCACTTAAATAAGCTTGTGTGGGGAACCATAAGGGTCACCTATCCCCAAGCTTGAGAGAAAACCATGCTTGATATCAAGAAATACCAATGTTAAGAAAACTAGACTGAACCAACTGGTCAAACTGAAAAATCAGTGAATTGGCTAATCGTCTAGTTTGGAACATGCCTAAAAATTGGAGAGGGTTTAAATCGGTCAAAAATTGGAATAACTAAAAAAATCGACCGTTTTCATGGGCGGCCTATTCAGGGGGAAAAAAAGAGCCACAACTGATTAAGAAGAAGAAGAGTCACTGTTACCGATTAAGAAGAAGAAGAAGAAGAATGCTAAGTAAAAAAAAATGCTGAGCTTGTAATGGAGAAAATTAGAAAAAAAAAATGTTGAGCTAGTGATGGAAAATATTTGAAGAGGAAGAAGAAGCATTCTAAGTTAGTCACAAATGCTGATCTGAAAAGGAAGAAGAAGAAGCATTCGCCTCAATGGTCAGATGGATAAGTTCTCCAGAGTCCAAACTCTAGCTAGACGCAACATTCATTCATTGTCTCTAAAATGTGAAATCACTTTAATGCTTTGTCTTCTTTTTCAATACTTGGATAGTGCACACATCAGACTTCTCATCTCTACTTGTCATCTCTTTTTCTGTATTTTACTAAAAAAATATTTTTAAAGTATAAAATATAAATATTTAATTAAACTAAAAGTAATTTTTAAAAAACTATTATTTTTTAGTATAGATGCTAATATTGAGTATTTTACAAATTTGATATGAGTTCATATCATTTTAATTAATAATATTTTCTTGTTATTTAATTAATTTTTATTGTGAACTTTTGATTGTGAATGTTGTTTTATATAATTTGACATCAAATTTTATTTTAATTGAATTTGTAAATTTATATTTATAATCTTTAATCATATATTTTAATATTTTAACATATTTCACGATTAAAAATGGTCCGACCATTGACTCTTGGTGCCTCGACCAATTCGATGACCAACAGTTTTTTGAACATTGAGAAATACAATTAGGAAGCATATTTGCATTTGATAAAGATTTCTCCACGATATTGGAGTAGGCGTACTTTAAGGCAGAATCAAAGTGTGATGTAATTCTAAACAACACGTGTGAGACCTTCAACTCCGTCATTTTGAGTGCTTGGGAGAAGACCATAATGTCCATGATAGATCAAATCAAATTATGGATGATGGAGAGGTGGGAAAGCAATAGGAAGGACATTGAAAAAATTTTTGATGGATGGTGCTCCCAAAAATCAAAGTGATGCTTGATCTAAATTACAAGCAAAGCAGCAAGTGGTTGCCAACATGGGCTGGGCAAATAAAGTATGCGGTGATGGGTCCAAATGAGAAGTTCATGGTAGACCTTGATATGAAGTCTTGTACATTAGGCACTAGTCACTTACAGCCATTCCTTGCCCTCATGCGATCAGTTGCAACAACCACATAGAAGAGAGGTATGAAGAATTCATCATATCATACTTCAAGAAGGACTAGTACTAGGCATGCTTCCAGCCAATGGTGCACCCGACAAATGGCCCAAATATGTGGCTGTATACCCTATACGATGATGTTCTCCTTATTCCATATAGGAAGTCTATTGGATGTCCAAAGAAGAGGAGAAGAAAGGATGTTGATGAAGAGGCTTCGAACCAAAAGCGATTGTCTCGTGAGGGGTATAAACAACAATGTGGAAATTAAGGAACTCTTAGTCATAATAAGAGGGCCTATAAAATGTCAAGGCAACAACCATCATCATCTTTTGTGCAGCCAAGACAATATTATGCAACTGTACACACTTTTGTCATTTATACATATTGCAATGAACTTTATATATTTGATAATTACATCTTACCATTTACTCTTGTACACTTGCAATGCCCACGAAGGCAAAAGATGCCAATAAGATGTTCGAGCACTCAGGCATAACCTCCACAGACTGCATCTTTGGTAATTATTTAGGCTTTTACCTCAAAAAGACTGACTTAGTTGATGTTCAATACTTGACTTAAATGATTTTATGTAATTGCTTTAATGCAGCAAAGAACCCCACCCTCGAGAGTCCGAAGGCATAGGTCACAGCCATCAACTTCAATTCATCTCCCTCTAACTACGACTCCAACTTCCTTACAGCCATTAACTCCATTTTAGACTCAACAGCAGGTATTCCTCTAATTTAGTTCCCTAGTTTTCAATTTTAATTGCATATTTGGTTAACTCAATTGAAAAGATTATATTGTAATTATTTGTACATATGTGTGTGTGTGTGTGTGTGTGTGTGTGTGTGTGTGTAGACTTCATAGGCTCAGCATGGTGATTCACCTAGCACTAAAACAAGGCATGTCAAGAGGGAATCTAGGTGGTGCAAGGCAACTCTCACATCATAGTACTCCATGAATTCTAGTATTTGATGTATTATGTGCCAATTATTTGGCATTTTTGTATTTAAGCATTGTTTTGTAATCTGGATTGGATGCAATATATACTTTGTTGGTAGTTTTTGGTCTTATGAATGTATATGTGAAGATTTTCAATCTGATGTATTATGTGCCAATTTTTTGGCACTTTTGTATTTGTGCATTATTTTGTAATCTGAAATGAATGCAATATATATATATATATATATATATATATATACTTTGTTGGTAGTTTGTGGTCTTATAAATGTATATGTGAAACTTTTGCTTGAAGAATCTGAACTATGAATATTTGATGTTTCCATTTTGCAAATCTTGGAGGTTTGGAGTTTCTAAGGATACATTTAATTGGTGACTTGGATCTTTTGCTTGTTTTCTCTATGGTGAATATTCTATTATAATGGAGGATTATTGCAAAACAAAAAAAGGAATGATGAAGCACATAATGCTTTACATATGAACTATTGACTTGTTATTAGAATATATGCTTCCTAAAGTACACTTCTTTGAATTTGAATGCATGAAGAATGCTAGAAAGTACATGATGAATGGGAATTTGAATTCATGGCAGAAAGTACACTTTAGTTTCCTTGTGTTGCTTTTCCTTATTTCTATCATAACTTGTATTTTTAGTGAAAGAAATCAATATTATCTTTGGCAATATTTTAGTTTAAGGAAATGATCATGTAAATTGAGTATCCCTTATGAGTCAAATCAATTATAACACACACACACACACACACACACACACACACACACACACACACACACACACACACACACACACACACATATAATAGTTAGATTACACTCATTAATTATTTAATATCTTTTTATATTTACTTGTGATTAACTTATCTATATATACTTTGAAAGTTTGCTTAAAAATATGTCATTAAAACTTTAAAGTATAATGGATAAGTTTAAACAAAAATAAATAAACTACATTAATACAAATAAATTGATCCTTACAATACATATTTCATCCTCCTAAGTGATTCTCCTTACAATACATAATTCATTCCAACAATGAAACATCATTAGTAACTAATTTGTCTTGAATTTCTTACAATACATAATTCATCCTCCTAAGTGATTCTCCTAACTTACTCACTTTAAACACAATATATTGACAATCAAAAACAATATCAAAAGTAAAATTAGCAACATCTTCCTTCTTTTTTCTTCCTTCAATTCACCTTCAAGAGTCTTAATCTTCTTCCTAAGATGATACATGGCCAATGCATCATCCTTAATTGGAGGATCTAACCAAATAAAGAAATCACAACCTCCTTCGTCCTACGACAATGTAGAAGTCACTAGAAGCTGAGGGGCAACAATCTTTGTTGAACTCATATTAAATTCAATTCTTTAATTGAAATACATATCATATCGCATAATTTTTTGCATCCTTAGAACCTTTAACTTGGATTTTCTTGGGTGCGTGAGGTCACCAATTGAGCATACTCATTACAATAACATATGAACATTTCTTTTCTGCCACTATAACTAGAAGCTTGGGATGCCATTGGTGCAAAATTCCACGAAATGCCAAGTCAAATTGAAATTAAGCCACACATTGAAAATATAGATTGAGGTTAACTCTAGACCCAACAAGTATGAGGCATTTATAGCATATAAATAATGCTATGTAAAGGGTAGACGATGCTAAGAAATAAGTGCTCAAAGTGAAGGAAAACAAAAAAGGGAGGAAGCTAAAAGGAAAAATGCACACATATATTCTCCCACCTCATAAGGAAAAAAAAGGGGTTAAAGTCAAAAGCAATAATGCACACATACATTCCTTAAGGGAAAAAAAAAAAAGAAAAGAAGAAGAAGAAGAAGCAAAGGCTCCTATTTTTCCTAAAAAATTTATATGTGTACTTTTGTGTGTAATGGTATCCTAGTAAGTTAGGCTATGGTTTTGTTAAGAAGACTTTAGAGTTTTATATGGAACTAAACCTTGAGAGAGCTTAATGAACCTCAAGTCTTTATGTTGCTGTTGAAGAAGTCAATTGAGAGAAGTTAAACATCTGTATGGAACCATGAGAACTTATAGTCGACTATATTGCACATCTTTGCAAGTGATTGAAAAGAAGATTTTTGGAGCCAATTTGAAGCTATTCTTGAAGATGAAAGAGTTGGAACAGATGGCTACAATCCTTTTTGGAAGTTAATGACTTAACCTTGAACAAGGCTAATTTATCTGGTTTAGCAACTTAGCTTGGGCATATGCTTTGTCCTAACAATTAAAGATATTTATAGTTACAGTTGGAGTTGCCAGCTATTCATATCTCATCAACCATTTGTCCATAAATTAGTTTGGTTAAGGGCACTTAAGGTTTTAGACTTTTGTTATTAGAGGGAGGACCAACTGAAAAGTTTCTTATTGTGAACATTTAGGAAATTACCTTTTCATCTTCTAGGTAAAGCAATCATTACAATAACAACATACTTAGTGGCATTACGAGAACAAGTATTGCAATATCCTAGCAATCAGTATTACAATAACATCATTATAACAAGCAATCAGTGAAACAGCAAGCCAGTTGCACACAACGTCGTCTGAAGAAGTTAAAATTTCAAAATGCTATTTAGGTTAGAAGACTCAGGGGCATCTCTGGCATTTTATGTCTTATGGTCTACGTGGCGTGTGATGTGGTGAAAGAATTTTGCCACGTTGGAGCCCAATTAGCAGTTCTGTTAACTTATTAGACGGTGTTAAAAAAGGGTATATATAACAAAAATTAAAACATGAGACATAAACAGATAAAAAGAAAAGTTAGGGGCATAGCGAAAATTAGTGTAAACTTTAGGGACATAAAGTATCATTTTTAACTTTCTCCACTACTACTTCCATTATGATTTCTGACTTCTCTATGTGCACACGCCAGTCTCACCTTTTTGGCCTTTTCTTCTTCATGGCATATTCACTCTTCTGGCTCAGCTTCATCTCTTCTACATAGCATTTCATGACGTCTCTTCTTCGGTTGAGCTTCATCGTCATTGCCATTTGGATTTCTTCTTCAGCTGAGCTTCATCGTTGTCGTCACATGGATCTAGATCTAGGTGGTGGTCGTCTCTTCTTCGGCTGAGCTTCATCGTTGTTGCCATATGGATTTGGATTTGGATCTGGGTGATCTTCTTCTTCTTCTTCTTCTTCTTCTTCTTCTTCTTCTTCTTATGGACAAAGAACATCTTCTGACTCTTCTTCGACCATTTTTTTTTACAAAAATTATATTATTTAGTATAAATAACTCACTTTATCATTTTTAAATATTTTCTAACATTATATTCAATAAATATAATAAATTTGGATGTGAAAATTTTTGTAATTTGTAAAAAATAAATATAGAATTTTCTAATTTAAATATAATGTAGTTAATTTAAAAAAGAAAATATGAAAAATTAAAGTTATTGATTATTTAAAAACATTAAAAAAGTAATGTTTTATATGTATAAATTGTATTTTAATAAAAAAATTATTGAATTTTTACTACAAAAATTAATATTATATTACTTAAATATAAAAATGATCAGTTTAATAAATAGGCTCATTTAATAAATGACTAGTTTAATAAATAAGTCAGACCAGGACAACCCATTTGACAGTGCTACTTCTTATTGTTTTCCATTTTTACATTTTGTTTCATACGAAAGTTTGTAATTCTTACACTATTCCTTATATTCTCATTATGCCTTATCAAGTGTTTGTCATCAAGTGAATTATTGGAAGTACTACTTGCAAACATTTATGACTGGTACATTCGTGTCCTTCTTATCTTGCTGCGTTCTTCTTCTTCTTCTTCTTCTTCTTCTTCTTCTTCTTCTTTTTTAATTATTCTTCATTTTTTTTCATTCAATACGTTTGAAAGGTTTATTGGTTCCTTATATTAAGGATATACATTGGGATCAAGATTTTTTACCGATATTTTCCCATCATTACAATTTATATATAACTATGGGACATCAAATAAAAATATATATCCAAATTTGATAAACTGAATATAATTACTATTTTTTTTTAAGAAACCCAAATGATTTTTTAGTTATGTTTGGATGTTTCTATGTAATCAGTAGATGTAATTTCTATTCTTTTCGTTTTTGCTTCTTTTAGTTAAGTTTGGGTAATTTTTTTCCAATTCAAATTTTAATACTTTTAAATTAACAATGCTTTATACACATCTTTGCAAAAATGTGTTTTGGATTCTGTAATATCAAATGCTAACATGATAAAGAGAATCTATTAATCTAATGTCAAATAATTTTGGATCCATTTTCTCTATTGTAAAATAATTCAAGTTTTAAAATAGTAATTCCAGAAATTATATCTCAGTTAAGCGTTAACCAACCTAAAGCAGTGGCGTATCCAAGACCCCTCGATTAGGGGGGCAAAATTTTCATTCGCTTTTTTAAATCTAATGGTAATTTTCTCTTAAAAAATATTTTCATTACAAAAAATTTTTTCTTCTTCTAAATCCTGATTGCATAATCAATCAACCAATTTGTTAAATTTAAACCTATGTACAAAACCTCCAAATTTTAAGCTTTTACAAAGAGGTCCCTAACAATGAAATGATAAATTAACCATCATCAAGAAAAAATTTCATAAAATTCACTTCACAAATATGTTACTTATGATCCTAATTGTATAATCAATCAACTAATTTGATAGAATTAGACCTATGTACAAAAATTTCAAATTTCAAACTTTTACAAAAATGTCCCTAACAATCAAATAAGAAATTAACCATCATCAAGAAAAAATTTCATGAAATTGACTTCTCAAATATGTTACTCATGATTCTAATTACATAATCAATTAACCAATTTGATAGAATTATACTTATGCACAAAAACTCCAAATTTCAAGCTTTTACAAAAAGGTCCCTAACAATCAAATGAGAAATTAATCATCATTAAGAAAAAATTTTATGAAATTGACTTCACAAATATGTTACTCATGATCCTAATTATATAATCAATTAACCAATTTGATAAAATTAGACCTATGTACAAAAATACCAAATTTCAAACTTCTACAAAGAGGTCTCTAACAATGCAATGAGAAATTAACCATTATAAAAAAAATTTCATAAAATTGACTTCACAAATGTTACTCATGATCCTAATTACATAATGAATTAACCAATTTAATAGAATTAGACCTATGCACAAAAACAACAAATTTCAAGCTTTTACAAAGAAGTCCCTAATAATGGAATGAGAAATTAACTATCATCAAAAAAAATTTTGTGACTCTGGGGAGTGGGGGTCTCATGACTGTGAGCAGTAGAGAGGGACTAAGTCACTGAAGGAGTTCAAAAAAATACTAAGGGGGTTCAAAAAAAAACCAAGAAGGGGGGCAAAATGAATTTTTTTTTTTTACATATGGTTATATAAAGGATGTTGAAAGAACCTCCTCTTATATTTTTTTGTTTTATGTTTTTTTACAAATTAATATTTTATAATTAAAAGACTAACCTTAATAATCTTATTATTTCTTCCCAAAACTTTAACTAGCCACGGGTATTATTTAAATTTATTTTATATCTTGAATTTTCGAAAGAAAAAAAAAATTAAAGCATGAGAAAGAGAAAAAGGAACGCTATTAATATAACAAAAATATCCTCCTCTTATATTTTTTTTGTTTTATGTTTTTTTACAAACTAATATTTTATAATTAAAGATTAACCTTAATAATCTTATTATTTCTTCCCATAACTTTAACTAGCCACGGGTATTATTTAATTTATTTTATATCTTGAATTTTCGAAAGAGAAAAAAATTAAAGCATGAGAAAGAGAAAAAGGAACGCTATTAATATAACAAAAATATCCTCCTCTTATATATTTTTTTGTTTTATATTTTTTTACTAATTATTAATTATTAATATTTTATAATTAAAGGATTAAGCTTAATAACCTATTTCTTCTCATATCTTTAACTAATTAGCCATGTGTAATATTTAAATTTTATATTTTATATCTTGAATTTTCAAAAGAGGAAAAAAAAATAAAGCATGAGAAACAGAAAAGGGTCACCACCAGTATGACAGAAAAATCCTCCTCCTATTAAATTAATATTTTATAATTAAAAATTAATCTTAATAATCTTATTTCTTCTCATATCTTTCCACTGTCCTGGTTTTTCAGTAAGAAACTCAAGTGATAATAGAATTATCCATAAAAAGAAAAAAAAAGCCAGTTACTAATATAACAAAAGTATCCTCCTCATGTATTTTTTTTTGTTTTATGTTTTTTACAAATTAATATTTTATAATTAGAAGATTAATCTTAATAATCTTATTTCTTCACATATCTTTCCACTGTTTTGGTTTTTCAGTGAGAAAACCAAGTGATAACAGAAATACCCATAACAAAGAAAATAATGTCAGTTACTAATATAACAGAAATATCCTCCTGTATTTTTTAATGCTTTTTTATAAATTAATATTTTTATAATTGAAAGATTAACCTTAATAATCTTATTTCTTTCCATATCTTTCCACTGTTTTGGTTTTTAAGTGAGAAACCCAAATGATAACAACGACACACACACACACACACCCACCCACACACACACCCACACACACACACATAAGAAAGAAAATGAGGCCAGTTACTAATATGACAGAAATATCCTCAAGTTTTGATCCCATGACCTATGGATTTTTAAATGAATCATTCTCTCTGTCTGATGTGTACGTTCTTATTCATATTATCCAATATTTGACATAAGTGAATAGCGGTGGTAACTAACACCTTAATATGAGGCAAAGGGAAATCATCTTTTGGGCTTCCTTATTAAAGTCCCTGTAACCTATACACATTCTGACTCTACCATCCATTCTTCTTCGGCATAGGTACAATATTAGCCACTCATTGGGGATATTGGGTGACTTGGAAGAAGCTTGCATCAAGCTATTTTGTTACTTCTTCCTTAATTTTTGGGGACAATATTTATGCATTCAATCTCCTTTATTTCTGTTTGTTTGGTTCAATATTGTGGATCAAGCTATTTATTATTTCAACTACGTCCTCATGAGGGCTATCCCTTTTTCAGTGGATTCAAGGATTGTAGCAAATTTTTGGACTAGTTATTCATCATCAAATTCATGATTTTCTGCATCCATGGTAACATGTAAGTTATTTAACAAGACTTCGGGAACATTTGCGTTTGATAAGAGTTCCAAGGAATGCAAATTCCTAGAGGGCAAAAAGAAAGAAAACGATGAATGAATTGAAAGGAAGGGGAGAGCAATTGAGGCAAAATAAAAGAAATTGAATTCATCTACATAGCAAAGTTTCATTCATGTTCCATAAAAAGCATTGTCCATGATTAAGAAATAACAACATTAAAAAGAAAACAATTACTCTAAAGTGAAAACATCTTTGACATCCTCAATCTCCCAATTCTTCAATAAGTTGATTGAGGAAAATAGACGGTAAATAAATTTAGCCTAAGTCATGTTATGAGAACATTAGCCCTTAAGGAAAGATTTCACGGTGACAAAACTTTTCTCTAGGATAAAACTATTGTAAAATTTGTCACCAACACAGTCACAGTTTGAGTCGTATCTTAAGAGTTCTACATCTGCAGAACTTCCTCTAGGATTAAAAGGACCCTTATGAGTGTTTCCTCAAGAACCAGAACTCTTAGGACCTAGAACAACAAAAATATAATAACATGTAACCCAAAAAGTAAGAGAATAGGAGGAGAGAAGAGAATTGTGTGTTTCTGCAAATATGAGGGGGAGGACGCCTTTTTATAAGTGTAAAACTATAACTGAGGTAGACATGAATTTAAAAGAAATTAAAATGCAGTTACAGAAAATTAAAAGGACTGTTATGAAAGTTTTAAAAAGAATTTAAACATAGAAATCAAAACTGTCATTCCCTTTAATTTTCTAATGTTAACCAAATCAACTTTGCAACTTTTGAAATACAAAGCCTTTTACAAGGCTATTTTCACAACAATCCCCCACATATTTCAAAAAATATTTTAAAAAAAACTATTAGGTTATGTACATGGATGTAGATGCATTAATCCAGTGTCTTTATTTAGACTATCAACCTAATCTAGACAGATAACATATAACTCGTGGTGAATCATATAGCTTATATGAACCAACATACTCTTATTGTAACTTAGGGATCTTACCAGTCACATCTCACCCCCCGAACAATTTCTGCTACTAACGTCATTGTATGCATTATTTTGGCCATGTGCATGCTTGTGTTCATGAGTGCTCTAGAGATTGCACTACGATCTCATAGGAGCAGTCTAACTCCACACTCATATAGGTATTTCATCAAGTGTATCTACAATAAATACGCCACGCTCAAGGAATGGCTATGAAAATCATTAAGAGCTTTTGTTCAACCCTCTAAACAATGCATTCTAGTACTTTTTACACTTACACCATAGAAAGGGACTGAGAAAGATAGTGCTAACAAAACAACAGATGACTTGTTATTTCTCATATGAATCTTTCTCATGGGATCTCTAATCACAAAGGTTAGGTTACCGCCACTGTTAATTATCAATTAGCTTAAGTCAGTGTTTTTTCGATGTATGAAGGACTAATTTCCCTTCTACCTGCATGATTAGTCACAGATCATGGCCAAATTGACTTTACATAATCTATTGATAGAACTCTTTTCATCTTTTAGCAGATGTTTAATTACTTTATGTCTCAAATGTAAGTGTCTGTTCTTACCATTGATTTACCATGGTTATTATCGCTTGACAATCATAATACATAGATACTAACATCATTAAACTCTTACCCAACGAAAAGATTTGCTAAGAAGTTTTTCAACCACTTAGTCTTATTTTCAGCTAACTCCAAAGTACTAAACTCTAATTTTAGAGTGAATCTAAAATTTGATTGGCTACTTTACAAGACATCATCTCACCACCAAAGATAAGGCTCAATCACTAGTGAATTTGTCTCATATGAATCAAAAATTCAGTTAACATCATTGTATTATTCTAATACAATGGAAAATTTACTTTAAATGATATTGTAAATCACGATACCTCTCAACTCTTTTATTAGAGTTGTGTACAAATAGATACTCATCTGACACCAACAAATGATCTGTCAGGCTAGGTAAAGTCTATTAAATACAACAAAAACTCACATATGTTTTTCTTAACTAAGTGTTAAAATTATACAGTTTTTCACTAGTTTGCCATCTCTATGATCAAACTTTTAAGACATTATTGAACATTTCGTTCTTGTGATAGTAAAATACCATCACATTTCCTTATGATTTTAATCCCAAAATCACATTTACTTAACCCATGTCTTTCAAGTCAACATTAGACATAAAGGAATATTTGACTTTATGTAAAATCAACGTCACACATATACAGACAAATATCCATCCTTACCATTATTACTTCCACATATATACACATCCCTCTTTATTTAAAAGAGATATTTGCACTGATTAGGTAGAAAAAATATAAGGTTTTAGAATTAATTTATTTTCTTTATAGTGGTGTAACATAAATTTTGCAAAATACCCCCACATTTTCAAATCTATAAGAGTATGGCTACACAACTCATATAAAACCTCATACAAAACCTCATAATTATTATAAATAGGCATCAAACGCATAACATGTATACCATCAATTTTCATCCACCATATAATATTATTTTTCAAGAAAATAATTACATAGAATTATTTACGAACTTTTCAATCTCATTTTTATGACCAATAACTCAACAACATTATACCTCTTTGTATAATAGAAGTGTTTTCATGGATTAGCGTTAGAAAATGCTAACTCCAAATTTTTATATATGACATATCATCATCTCAATGAAAAGGTTTTCTCACTTTCCAAATTGACCCAAAATTTGTATATGCCAATATCCACAAAATATTTGGTCACAACACAAAAAAAAAAATGGTTCCAAAATGATATGTGTAACTCACAATTTCCAAAATGACATGTGTAACTCACAATACTGCTTAGTAGCTATAAAGCCATCAAATAAAATATCGTATATCACAAAATTCTTCCCCTACATTGATGGTTGTATGTGAAATCACAATTTGTATAACTTGGATTTTTCTCAAAATATTTTTCAAAAGGTATAAATTGTGATATGACTTTATAAAGCTCAAGAAAAAAAATGTAATTACAAAAAATTTCACAAAGTGCAATTTAATTTTCATATGGCTTTATATAGCCCACAATAGTATAATTAAAACCAAAATTCTACTAACACAATTTTTTTTAATGATTCTCTTGACCATTGGCCAAAATTGAAATGTAGAATTAAAAAATTCACACATAAAATTCTCATATCACATAGCTTTAGAAAGCTCACAAAAAATAGCCAAAACATTTCATTGTAGAATTCACAATTCCACAAACACAATTTATAGCATTTTAATATCAAATGCTTGAAGAAATATTTCACAATGTCAATAGTTATGTTAACATAATTTTATGGGATTTTCTAATATTCTCAAAATTAAATATTAAACCCATAAAATTATATTAATTAAGTCATAATCTTCTCAACTATTGACCACATAAAAAATCTTTATAATTTTATAATAACACTCTTATCCCTCACTTGATTACTAGAATAGTGTAACCAATTTGTAAGTAGTGCACCAGGTAAGTTTCAAGGAAAAAGAGGTGGATCACAATGGATACACTTAAAAATTATGTCTTTCTTAGCCAAAATCTTTCCTAGATATGCACTCTTACGTTATCAGAAATATTTCTAGTAATTAAGTTTTCGGAGACAACAATCAAGCCATAAAGAAAAATTTTGATTTTTGATAAAAATATCCAACAAATCATTGGCTTTGATGCTACTTGTTGTTATAAAAATATCAAAAAAAAAATTCTCATTAATAAAATTCTCAAAAATAGAGAAAGTCTAAAGTGGTTCACACATACTCATAGTGTAGGGATAAGAAATCACCATTCCAAATCCTCTTCATGAGCAACAATTAACTACTCATGGATATCTTAAAGTGCAACTTGAAGATTCTTCCTCATGGTTATACAGTAACTTGGCATCCTCCCAAAGCATTCCAATCATGCCAAAAATAAACCCAAAAAAAAAAAGAGAATTAGAGTTGAATTATTATTCTTATCAAATAATTCGTATTCACAATGCTCATAATTCTTATACTTATTTTTATTCCATTATTGTATCATCTTATATATATATATATATATATATATATATATTCGTATTATCACGCATTCTTTACCCAAAATGACACATACATTAGCCCTGCGGTTATAAATATATTCACACATAAATATATATACAATTGGAATCCATTGGCTTGTAGTATATGTTGGCTCTCATAAAAACAATATGTCATGCCATCAACTCTCAATTGATTGAGACCAACCGACATCAACGAATTAAAATCATAAAAAATATCGTTAAAAAATTGCAACTATATATAAATGCTTGAAACCACCATTATTATATATTCTTGAAGCATCCATGTGGCAAGGGTGCCAACGTGTATATTATATATATATATATATATTAAAACACAATCATAAAGGTTCATGATTACCGAAGCATTTTACACCTAGTAGTTCAACGTCTAGAATGCATTAAGGTGGTTAATGGATATCAATGACTTTAAGTGACCAACGACTAGAAAGGCAACACACCAACAATTTATTAGATAAATAGAATCCTATCAATGCCATTGAAAACTGTTATCATTATGATACATATTATCAATCAATATGTTAAAAACATGTGGCCATAACGTTGATCAAATATATGCAGCTTAAAAGGGAGCAAAACTCCGAACACCCAATTCTGTAATGCATAACAACATGATACACTGTTGTTAATAGTGATTTTTGGTTTAACCCAAATCTGACAACAAATAAAAGAATCGAGAACGATGTGGTTTCAAAGTTATGTGATAATCTCGTTTTTTTATGAAAAATGTGTTGAATGCAAGTATCTTGAAAGGTAACGTAAGGCTAGAAATACACTTTTTGCAGAAAAGTAAGTAAAATGTGGAAAGTAATTTACAGAATGTAAAGTGCATAAAAGGAACTTGTAGAAAGTAAATGGCGAAAAGTAATCAACAAAGAGTAAATGGCAGAAAGTAATTAGCAGAATGTAAATTACAAAAAGGTAAACAAATCTGCAGTAAATTGCAGGAAGTAAAAGAAAGCAATAAACGACTGGAATGAAATTACAAGAAATGATAAAGACTTTGAGTTAAATCGACTGGAATGTTAAAGGAGAAAGTATACTTGATGTTAATTAGTTAATCTGCTCGTGTGAGATATTAGGATGTTTAATCAAGAGATGCCAACCCCATTTACAACAAAACACTTAGTATTTATAAGCAAATAACGGAAATAACTGTCTATCTACTTATTCGTCACATAAGTGATGGTTTACATTGTTTGACCAAACTGCCTTAATCACTTAATGATGGAAGTAATTGTGTTTAATAACTTCTGTTCAATAGTTGCTACCTATCTTGTCTTCGACATTTGGCAACTAAGTCTTTCAAACTCGTTTATCGACAAAGTCTCTCAAACTCGTTTTTTGAATGATGGACTTCTGACTTTGTTACTTTGACAGACTTGATAGTATTGTAAACTATTTCAAGTTGACTTTTCCATTCTTCTATCGAAATAATTTCTATCAAATTGCTAGTTTCTATCAAATCTCTATGCCAGATTACTAATTTGACATTTCTACAATCGGCACAGCTTTGTTGCACCATCGAAGATGATTTCTTGTCGACCAAGCAACATAACCTTTGTTGACAATTATATATTTTTTTTTTAAAAAAATAATCATCTAACAAATGCCCCCAAGATTTTGTTCTCGACGGACACTGAGAGAACTCAATTTTAAATAGCTTTGTAACTAACACCGGATTTCTAAAGATTAACTTAGGATCATGATTATCTCTAATATGACAGCTTTATCTCAGAACATGAGCCGTTACCACACATATGATGTTTTGTGTCCTTTAAAACCCTAAATATTAGTCATTCGATCACTTACTCTGTTGTTTGCACATTGCTCTCTCTTTTGCGTCATTCCCTTTCCATATTCCTCCGAATACCTTCACCTTTGAGTTACCACCAGCAATGGCATCCTTTAATGTTAGAGTTTCTTTTTCTGCCAAGCAATCCACCAGTGCCAAAAGGCATAATTCGAGCCTCGGTTGTAGATCAATTAGAGCTATGGCAAAAATCGAAGGTAATAATCCTCATTCCTGACTATTCTTCTACTCCTCTTATGTTTCTGCAAACTTCCCGAGGAAACCATTCTTGCCTCAGCTTTGTCTATACCCATTTACAATTTTAGAAGGCTAAAAGGATGTTCTAGATACCGCCTTCTTGATTTGATGGATACTAAGCCTGGCTTGACAGAGTGCAAGCACAAAAATGTGAATTTTGGCAAAAAATGAGCATTTTTTACTTCATTCAGCTCTCTCGTCATACCATCATAGTCATTCTACCATGATCAGAGCATCGATCTTTTTCGGGAACAAGACTACTAATAGCTTCTATTTTTCCTATGGCATGATGGGCTCGATGCTCTTTGATGTATCAACCATTACGGGCTTTCAACCAGATGAAAGAGTTATTCACTCATACCTTCAATCGCCAAACCATAAAGGTTTATTCACCTAAACACATTTCTTTCTCTTCTTTTGTAAATTTTCACCATAAAACTTTGTCTATCGTGTTAGACAAAGAACATGTTGCTTTTCTTCTCCTTTGGCTGTCGGCTTATGCCTTTGTCTCTAAATCTATAAATACAACCAAATCCCTTCAATCTTTAGCCAACCTTATTCATGAGGGTACCCGACTTGCCATAAGCTAATGACCCCTTGCTAACCTTTTTTCAGTGCATGAGCCAAATGGTTGACAACATTAAGGCTCAAATGATAAAAGAGAATGCCAGAGGCCCTATTTAGCTGCTTCAGTTATGGTTGAATGCTATTTTGGAGCAGTGTCTGACCGCCAAAACTCCCAATGATGAGTTGGCGAATTACATGTCTGGCTCATATGGGCCAAATCTTTGTTATCTGACATGAGATTCTCTTACCTGAGATGAGAAGGGTAACTTTTTCCATTTCTTCCAGATTTTTCATTCTATTGCCCTTGACTCCATCAAAATAAATTTTGCCTCATTTGCTGAGCGTCGGAAAGGTCCTAAATGGTTCACTTAATAGGTAGCATCAGAAAAAGAGAGTATTTTGATCTGGTCAAATTTTCTATGTCGATAGATCATTTTTACTGGTGCTCCTGACACAAAAGACACTAACTTCTATATCCATCTGCCTAATACAGTTGCTTGATAGATGGGTCTCTACCAATCCATCCCAGTGCCTTATTCTTCTGCACCCAGTGCTCATCTTATCGATGCTTACATCTCTAAGGAAGAGGATATTAAGGAGTTGATAAAGGAGAATAACAGACACAAGCAGCCTTTCGAGCTCATACTTTTTAAAGTTTCACAAGGAATGTCAAAATGCTTTGTTGACTGGTGGTTGAAGTACTACCAATCATATCGTCAAAGTATGAAGATGTGTTTTAACATTCTTGTCAACTCTCATGTGCAGGAACAAAACTCGGCATCAAAGACTAAATGTGAGCATCTGGAAGAAATTTGGGCATTTGAGAAATTTTAAAAGATAAAATGGGATCCTCGGTACCCTCATTGGATTGCTCAAAATGTGGAAGAAATCGTAGCCAAACTAAAACAAGAGCATAACGCCCGACATGGTTTTAGATATTTACAATACCTTGATATCTGACCAAAATTTATTAAAAAGATTCTTTCTTTGGTTCCGGTGCCATTGCCTTGTGCTCATTTTGGTTTTGCTGACATATTTCCTAGGGAATCGATGAAGGCTAGTAACTTCAAGTTTGTCGAAAGGTATCTATCTGTCACAAACCTTTTCCAAAGAAGAGATGAAGGAGTTACTTTTGCTCATTGGTTTTCCCTCCCTTTTGAATAATCTAATGCTGTAAGGGTTGCTACCGAATTTCCTTAAGGTACATGATCCCATCTATTCCAAGAGTCATTTTTGACAACTCACACTTTTTATGAATCATTTGCAACTCTCCTATTAAAGGAGGCTTTAGTCTATAAGTGACTTGCAGAGCAGTTGGCCATGTTTGAAGAAGAAGAAGAAGATAGTTAGCCTCTTTAGAAGAGAAAGAGGGCAATGAAGATGAGTGACTGACCAGTAGCTTCATCTCTAAAACTTGCTAAGTCCAAAAAGGCAACTATAAGCTCAAAAAAAGAAAAGGTTTTGATAAAAAGAAAAATAGTTTTTCCTGATGTCAGACGTGCTTCTAAGAAGTCCAAAGCATATGACAATCTAGTAGTTTCTAACCTAGCTGTTGGGTCTAAGGTATATTTTTTACTGTCGAATGATTGATTTATCAAATGTTTGATGTTAGGAAAAGGAGTCAATCCCTGAGCATTCAACCTCAGCTCATGCATCTGACGAATCAAACCTACGGACCTAATTTGTAATACCCTGAAAAACCCTTGATTTTTAAGTATTACATAAAATTAATTTTGTGGAATAATTTAGGTGGAGGAAAATTTTTTGTTGTGTAAGAAGGAAAATATGAATTTTTAGAATGGCAAGGTTAAGGAATATTGAGTGATGGAGAGTCAAGGAGTGTATTGATGGTACCGAGGGCACCGAGGAAGTTAGGAGACTGGTTGAATCCAAGGTTAGGCTAAAGTGAAATAAGAAAAATTGTGGGGCACCTAGGATTTAGAAACACCCAAGGTGGGATATTACAGATTTACGTTTACTAATTTTGACTGAGGATCGACTGGAGAGCAAAGTAGTAACTTCACTATGGGTGAGTATATATAGGTGGCCCTGCCCCTTTTTCCTCATTTCCTTATTTCTTTTCTCTTTTCACCTTCTCTCCTCTATTTCTCTCTTCGTTCTCTCTACTCTCTCTCTCTCCACTCAAATCCTTCAACAGAGCTTTGGGGGATGGATTTCGGGCGGTGGGGCGAGCCTTTAGGAGCCAAGCAACTTAAGGAAAGCAATGAATCAAGGTAAGAATTCCAATTTTTTGAATTTTTCTCTATTTTCTAGTTTTAAGGGTATTTGGGGTAAAATTGAGATTTTGGCTTCGTTTCTCGGTTAAAATTAGGGCTTTTGGAGTCTAAATTCTCCTTAGACACCAAGGATGAGATCCCAATGAAGAAATTATGAAAAATGGTGGAGATTTGACCGGATTTAAGCCAAATCTGAGAAAAAATCGCGAAGAACGCGATCATGGAGCCTAGGCATCAAGTTTTAGACATTTTGGAGAAGAAGATGGCCCGTTAGGCATGTATGTGGCACCCAAGTGCCAGGCATTCAGGGAGTTCTTGGGCTTTTCTTCAAACGGCCATAACTCTTTTATCCAAACTACGTTTTTAGTAAACTTTATATTGTTGGAAAGCTTTTCGAGTCTATTTTCCAATGGCATAAGTTTCATTTGAAAATTTATTACCAATTAAGAGTTATGACTAAAGAAGTGGTGAAAGGTCGAGATTAATAATAGGAAATTTCTCTATTTTGTAACCTCGATAATTTTTGCATGGTTACTTGATAGGGATGGTCGAGCTGCAAAGTGGGAGCCGAGATAGCATGGAATCGAGGTGAGGGATCTAGCTCTTCTATATATGGATATGTACATATATATGTATATGTATATATATTTATATTTTAGGATTTATTTTCCTAAAATTGTTGTGTGGTATGTGGATTAGTGGATTGGTTGTTGTGTAGTGCTGGTGTGAATGCATTTATGAATTGAGAGGGAAACAAAGGGTTGGTCTTCTATAAAGAGTGGGAACAGAAGGGTGTACCTTTGAAATACGCATTGAGGGTTGGTCTTCAATGTAGTGTGAAAAGAGTGAGATAAACATTGCATCTCATTTATTTGCATAATACATTGTATGTGTGGTTGTTTATTTGTACATGGGATATATGTGCTGGCTAAGGGCATAATTCGAGGGACGAAATGCATGTTATGGATATGTCCCATAAAGTTAGATACATGATGGAAATTCTTGAGTGATAATCTGTTGGAAGGTAAATCCATGTTAATTAAGCTCTTAAGACATAATATTGGGGTGCAGACCCTTGAGTAGGGTTATGTGCCTTGGGAACATAAATCCTGCAGAAAGGATGCATACATTTAAATGTGTAATGTGTATGTGCGTGTTTGGGGGAGAATATAATGGGACATGATACCATGTGTATGCCTTTGAGCAGCTTGGTATCATGTTTTGTATATCTATGTAGTGTAAAGCTAACATAGGTGAGTCTGTGGTTTAGACTCACCCCTTCACAGTTGCAGGTATGCAGGACGGTCAAAACAAGGATTCATGGATTGAAGATGCCTTTCCATTGTTCGGGATAGGATAATTTATTTTATTATATTTCTCTAGTGTACTCTGTAATCATATAGGTCACCTAGGATCCTGCAGTAGAAATTTAGGCTTGTGAAATTATTGGTAACTCATTGTCTGCGCCGGTCACAAGCTGGGTTTCAGGTTATGACACAATCGAGGGTATGATCCTTTCGAAGAAAATTTTTATTTTATATATATATATATATATATATATATATATATATATATATATATATATATATATATATATATATATATATATATATATATATATATATTAAGAATGAGGCTAGTATGAAAATTTTATCTCAGGGTTCAGACTAAGAGATATTGAGTCCTATTACTGGAACATCTGTCAGAGCTCTTCAGATTGAGGCTCCGATGACATCATTTGGTCTAAAGCAGCTTTCGAACCTAATCAAGGAAAGTTCACTATTGAAGTGGCTAAAGCTTTTCTTGTTGAGGAATCAGTAGCCACTCAGTCTTCTTCTCGATAGGCTCTACCACAAGGCGAGCTCAGACAAGAACTCGTGCCTATTTGTGGCATTACATCCAATTCTCACTGGTCCAACCAAAGCCATTCTCTTGTTGGCTTGACTTTGTTCAAGATCACGAAGGATACAGATATGGAGTCTTTAATAGCTAGTATTTCTCCTCTCCCTAGTCCAACTCACCTGGTGGTCCAAATCGAATCCCCTAGAGATTCAAGTGCTGATAACATGGACTTGGACGCTTTGATCAATCTATTGTCAGGTAATAAACCTTATTCAACAATTTCTTCTTTGGTTCCAGAGGAATCCTCAGTAGACTCAAAGGTCAAGGAATTAATAAAAGAATTGAAGAATTTCCTTGACTATCCTTTTCTATGAGAGGCAAAATTTAAGCTATTCTAGAAGAACTCAAACCAGTCAATTCCCAATTGTCAATCTCTAGTTGAAGCCTATTTTTGACCTTTAAAGACTTTATTGAACATTTGTCTAGCAAAGCGCTTTCCTTTAACCAAGTCATCTCTTCTTACGAAAGGGAGGCCTCAGAGAAAGAAACTGTCTTAGGTCAATTACAAGAGTTGAAGGCTAACAGAGAATGACAGGATGAATTTCTCGTCAAAGAGAGAAAAAGAGGAAACCTCGAAAAATTAGAAGAAGAAATTAGAAAAACTAAAGAAGAGTTAAAAGAAAGCCGAGGAGTGAAAAGACAGACTCGGCATAGTTATGACCAGCCATTTGGCAAAACAACAAAAAAATTAAACAAAAAACCAAAGCCATCAGGGTCAAAGCTCAAGCCATTGCTAACAAGATGAAGTCATTGGAGACCAACTATTTGATGGCTTGTGCGGAGAAGGAAACGATGGCAACCGTATGGGAAAAGCTATGATAAATGCAAATTTTGTTAATTGTTACTGTCGTTCAACTTTGTCTAACAAGATTAATCATTATTTTATTGAAGTACATTTGTATAACATCTGATAAAATTCTTATGTGAAGTACATTGTACACAATTTTGATGCAATAAAATATTCTTTTTTTTTACAGTATCTCTTTATTCGATTTTTACTTCACACATTGACGGCTTATATTGCTTTAGGTACTTGCCATTGGTTGATTTCATTTTTAAACCAGAATTAACTTCGTCGAGAGCATAGGCATTACCAAAAAATACTTGAGTAACTATAAATGGTTCTTCCCATTTTGGTATCCATTTACCATATTCTCGACAATGTTTCATATTCTCAACAATGTTTCTCAATGGACAAAATTACTTTCCATACTAAATCGCTTAAGTTAAAACATTGGTATTTAACTCGACTGTCGTAAAACTTACCAATTTTCTCTTTCTATTGAATTAAACTTTCTAAAGCAATTAATCTTTTATCATCTAATTCGTTTAATTAGTCGAATATTGAATTCCAATAACTTTCAACTGGTAATTCATCTTGTCTTTGAATACGAATTGATTGGAGATTAATTTTGACAGGCAATATGACATCATGACCATAAACTAGTTTATACGGTGAAGTGCTTGCCGATTCTCTTGGTGAGTTCCTATATGCCCACAAAACCTGATCAAGAGTATTATGCCAATTTCTAGGTTGTTGACCAGTATGCTTTTTGATTAAGCTTATAAGTATTTTGTTTATGACCTTTATCTGACCATTTGCTTGAGCATAATAAGATGTCAATGTTATTAACTTTATTTTCCTAGTATTAGCATATTCTGTGACTTTCCGTCCAGTGAAAATGGTGCCTAGATCGGTTGTCAAAGTTTGAGTTATGTCAAACCTACAAATAATGTGATTTTCAATAAAATTGATTACATCTTGTTGGGTCACATCTTTTAGAGTGATTGCTTCAACTCATTTGGTGAAATAATCAGTTCCAACCAAAATATGATATTTTGTATTGATGATCTTCCACATGGCATTGAGCCAATGATGTGGGTTCCAGACAATAGTAATTTGGCTCTTCACTCTTTGTATGATGGCCTTCAAAATGACAAAAACCAGACTACTTATTTACATTATGTTTGGTTGGCAGTGAGCGCTGGAAAGGAACACGACTTTCCTATCAACAGTGTCACAGCCCATGTTTGGTTGGTTAGGTGCACTGAAAAGGTTCCATTCTAGTAAGGGAAAAATGTTGACGTGGCTTGCATTTTTTTTGCTCCGCATTTTTCCTTTAGAATAGCTATGGAAAACATCTTTTCCACAATGGAAAATAGTTGAAATTCCATTTGTGGCTCAGTGATTGGTTTTCTACAATGTTGAGAGACTAACCTGCTGCTGAAGAAGCTCAAAGACCATTGCTGCTTGCTGTTGTTGGTTGTTGTCATTCATCTCCAATTCTCCACAAGGACCACAACCTCGTATCAGACCACCTTTGTAGCTCAGTTGCTCAGTAGATTCGAATTGGACCTTCTATTGGTCGTTGTCATAACGTTGTTCGTCATTTATTCTTCATTCTCCTACTCTGTACCTGTCTAAGTTCCTTTGCTTCTGTTTCGGTGTGGTGGAACCATGGAGGAGCGTGGCTTGGCTTGGCATTATTTAGCCTTGCCTTCGAAAGGCTTCTAAAGTGATACGAAAGTGCAAGACACTGAGTGATCTAAGATTGAAGGCTTTGAGAAGGTACAGGGGAATGAACTGGGCTTTGAGGGAGAACGGAGATGCATGAGAGAGAGAGAGAGAGAGAGAGAGAGAGAGAGAGAGAGAGAGAGAGAGAGAGAGAGAGAAGGGATTAATTAAAGGGTAAAATAGTAAATTTAATCACATATTTCTTTTCTATTGCACAGTATTTTTCATTGTGAACCAAACAACTTTTTTTCCCTTTTCCCTTTTCCTTTTTTATTCTCATTTCCTTTCCATTTTTACTCTGTACTATGAACCAAACAGATCGTTATTGTACACCTTCGACATTCAACAAAGGCAATGGTATTTGGCAAATCAACTATCTCCAGTGAGAGATTTTTATTCCATTCATTCCCACTTATTTTCTAGCATTTTATTTAAATTAATGTGAGGAACATTTTATAAATTCCCTAACCCCTGAACTCTAAATTCCCAGCATTTTCTATTGTTATGTTTTTTGGAGCTTACAATTACATGATTATATACTAATGTTGTGTAAATTATATTTATGAATACCATCCAATATTTGCTAAATTAGTTGCATGAGTATATAACTAGTATGAAAAATTTTATAATTTTTTAAATAAATGTACAAATTCACATATAATATAGTTGATTAAAAAAATCATAAAAAATTAAGATTATAGATAATGAAAAAGATTTAAGGACAGAGATTTGTTATACTTCCAACGCTCATCAATTTGCATACATAAATTAATTTTTTTGGACAAATAATGACTAAAATTCTATTTTAGTCCCTCACATAGGCCTTTTTTTTAATTTGGTCATTCATAAATTTTTATTCTCAATATGGTCCCTTACAAATTGATATGCTACCAATTTAGTCCCTCAAAATTTTTTATTTTCAATTTGGTTCCTCATAGATTGATATGTTATCAATTTAATCCCTTACTAATTTTCATTCTCAATTTGATCCCTCACAAATTGATATATTATCAATTTAGTCCTTTTTTTGTTGGCCATGGTCACAACTTTTGATGAACGGACTAAATTGATAACATATAAATTTTTGAGTTACAAAATTAAAAATATAAATATATGAGGAACTAAATTAATAACATATTAATTTGTGAGGAGACATATTACAAATAAAAATTTATGAGATTTTGAATTGATAATATATCAATTTATAAAGGTCTAAATTAAAAATAAAAATTTGTGAGAGACTAACTTGACAAAAAAGATGTGGGACCAAAATGATGTTTTGGTGACAAATAATTATTTAAATTAAGAAAGAAGGGAGAACGCAAACGGGTACCGGCACATATGAGGCGGGCCGTGGCGACGCGGCCCGTTTTCAAGGCATATAGTTCAGTTAAGCTTTTATGTTCGGTTAATGTTTACTAGGTTTTTATGTTATGGTACTGGCTTTCTAGCGGTCCCCTAAGCCCTGCCTAAATCTTTCTGTCATTCTCTCTGTCTCCCGCGAACGCTTGAGCCACCGTTCTTCGCCGTTGACGCCGCCGCGAAGCTGTTGAGATATCACAGCTCGAGTCTCTCGTCATGAACTTCAGGTTTCAGAACCTGCTTGGAGCTCCTTACAGAGGAGGCAACACTGTAATATCTAACAACACATTGCTGATTTCACCTGTTGGTAACCGAGTCTCTGTCACTGACCTCGTCAAGTCCCAAACTACAACTCTACCTATACAGTCATCTTCCAATATCTCCCGCATCGCCGTCTCGCCGGACGGCACCTTTTTGCTTACCGTCGACGAGAGGAACCGCTGCCTCTTTATCAACCTGCGCCGCCGCGTGGTGCTCCATCGGATTTCTTTCAAGAAGCCCGTCAGTGTTGTCAAATTCAGCCCCGATGGCTCTCTCGTTGCTGTTGGAGGAGGTAAGTTGGTCCAAATTTGGCGCTCTCCTGGATTTAAAAAGGAGTTTTTCCCTTTTGAATTGGTCCGGACTTTTGCTGACTTCGATGACAAAATCACGGCATTGGATTGGAGTCCTGACTCGAATTACTTGATTGTTGGGTCTAAGGATTTGACTGCAAGACTCCTGTACATGAAAAAGTTGAGTGGTGTTGTCAAATATAAGCCTTTCTTATTCTTGGGTCATAGGGATTCTGTTATTGGTGCGTTCTTTGGTCTTGATAAGAAAACTAATAGGGTATGTAAAGCTTATACGGTTGCCAGGGATTGCTACATTTTTAGCTGGACATTTAAGTGTGACGAGGGTAATACTAATATGATGGATGATGAAGGTTCTGAGCCATCCTCACCTGGTACACCAGATAGGGACGTTGAAGGAAATTTGGAGGTTGATGTTAAAGGTAATGTAAAGAAGAGAAAGAATTGTGATAGCAAAGACGCTGAGATGCTTGAAGAAGGCGGATATTTGTGCACAGGGAAATGGGAGTTGTTGAGGAAGGACAATTTTATGCAGGCACCAGCAAAGTTAACAGCATGTGATTATCATAGAGAGTTAGACATGGTTGTTGTTGGTTTCTCAAATGGTGTATTTGGCCTCTACCAGATGCCTGATTTTGTGTGCATTCACCTCTTGTCAATATCAAGAGAGAAGATTACAACGGTGGTCTTTAATGAACTTGGAAATTGGTTGACATTTGGGTGTGCAAAACTGGGCCAGTTACTTGTGTGGGAGTGGCGATCAGAGAGTTACATATTGAAGCAGCAGGGGCACTACTTCGATGTGAATTGTCTTGCTTATTCACCAGACTCGCAACTCCTTGCTACTGGAGCGGATGATAATAAAGTGAAGGTAAATAAATATTAATGATGCTTTCTTTATTTGAAAAAATTTCCTTCTGTCACTGGTTGCATCTTTGGTAATATGGGTCTTGCCACCAAGTTTAGAAGTCAAATTTTTTTAGGGATAAGTTAAAGCTTAAAATTGATATACAGTACTTCTCTGTTACAGGTTTGGACTATTTCCTCAGGCTTCTGCTTTGTAACATTTTCTGAGCACACTAATGCTGTGACTGCGCTACACTTTATGTCAAGTAATAATTGTCTGCTTAGTGCATCTCTGGATGGGACTGTTCGTGCATGGGATTTGTTCCGTTATCGAAATTTCAGGACATTTACAACCCCTTCCTCAAGACAGTTTGTTTCTTTGTCAGCTGACCAGAGTGGTGAAGTGATATGCGCTGGCACTCTAGATTCCTTTGAGGTATTGTTGTCACAAAATTTAGGTGGATTATGACAATATTGTTTCTTTTATTTCACTAATTTTTGGCTCATTGATGTATGTAACAGATTTTTGTTTGGTCAATGAGGACGGGCCGCTTGTTGGATGTGCTCAGTGGCCATGAGGGACCTGTTCATGGATTGATGTTTTCTCCTGAAAATGTGAGTTAGTGGTTTTCCCTCCTTTTGTCAGCATAAGTTAATGTCCTCTATTGTATTTTTTATAATGGAAAAAACTTAGATACAATTTCTTATATATTTGTTATCAAGTTCTCCAATCAACATATGACAAGTGTGCAGTTCTTCAATTAGAATGCGACAAGTGTATAGCCTTTAAAACATAACTTTATATTTTTTACAACTCATCATTGCATAATTTGATTTTTCAAGAAACTTTTTACACATGCTATGTTTCTATTGGAAACTTAATAGCAAGGATATAAAGAACTTTAAATAAGTTTTCTTCTTCTATAATTGGTACCAACTTTCAGTTGCTGCAGTGGCTAAGCTGCTAGCAATTTCTGGTAAGCCACGGTTGTCTTTTTCAAGTTTATAAAATAATATAGTATTATTTTCTTAGATTAATAGTACAGTCCGACGCTGGTGGTATTGTCTCAAGAGACGTGACATAATGGAGGGTGCTGACTGCTGAAGTTTGTAATTTTTGGTTGTGGAGGTTTTTTACATAAGGTGAATCTTAAGGAGCTTAACAATATTTTTGCCCTCTCTAAATGTAGGCAGTCTTAGCTTCATCATCATGGGACAAAACTGTTCGGTTGTGGGATGTCTTTAATGGAAAAGGAGCAGTTGAAACATTCCCTCACACACATGACGTTCTCACTGTAGTTTACCGTCCGGATGGAAGGCAGTTAGCTTGCAGCACATTAGATGGGCAAATTCATTTTTGGGATCCAATAGATGGTGTGCTGATGTACACTATAGAAGGCCGTAGAGATATAGCTGGAGGGCGTCTTATGACTGATCGGAGATCAGCAGCTAACTCAACCTCAGGGAAATGCTTCACAACCTTATGTTATTCAGCTGATGGAAGCTATATATTAGCTGGAGGAAGCAGCAGATATATTTGCATGTATGATGTGGCAGATCAGGTTGGCTTTTCAAATCTCTATCCCTCAGCTTGTAAATTCAACTTTTCTTGAAGTTGCAGCATATTGAGTGTTAGTTTTATCCTGGAAATGTTTCATAGCCATTATGTACTTTAATTGAGCAGCGTTCCTTTCTTCTATACTCCTTGATTTGTTGCTGTTCATTTCTAACATATGGTGGAAAATGGAAATTAAAGAGATATCTCATGGACGTGTGGTAGATAGATATGTCATAACAAACTTTTGTATTCTGATAATCACAACTAAATATAATGCTCAATTTTGTTCTATTTGAGAGTGTTGTGCCTTGTTTTCATTTCTTACCCTCTCTACCTAATACAAAAGAGTGAAAATAAAACCTTTCCATATCACTTCCCTCTCTGTTGTTATCCTTTTCGACCAAGCACACATTCTGGCTGTAGCACTGGTATAAAAACTTTTATTTCATGAATCATTATCTATCTTGTGATATCTACTAAGGTAAATCCACCATTGAGGGGAATACTTGTCCATTTCTTGGTGATTGTCTCCTTACTTCATAGGTTTATTTTTGCCATGACTGTTATTGAACAGCTTTGTTGATTGCTAACTCTCCCCCAACAGAACAATCCACAGGGGCCTTGGATGAAAACTAATCCTTCCCAATTAGTTATCGGAAAAGGATGCCATTTCCTTGTTCTCCAAGCACAATGTAATAACTGTGTCTAGTGATATTTGGAATTTTGATGTTCCTTTTTTGTTGTATAATATATACTACAGAGTCATTTTATAACATATAAATGTGTTGAAAACATATATATTTCTGTATATGCTGGAAGGAAGATTGTAATATAGGTGTCAGTGGGGTTGGAATTAGTTTATTAATAGTAGTTCTTTGTACAAATAGAACACAAAATGAGGCAGGCTTTTGCTTATGAATCTTCAAAAATTATTTCCTGTCAGAATATATATATATATATTTTTATGGTATAATTTGATGTTGAATGCTGAGTTTCTTTACACTTTGGTAAAAATATGTCACTCCCATTCTCTATTTGGTCTTTCCTGATTCTCTCTCTGTTGCCCAAAAATGTTGGTTTCATACTTTCATTGTTTGCATCCCTGTCTGCCTGTCTGTCTCTTTATGATAAAGTCTGGGGCTTTCATTGTGGATACTGGATACCTTTTTTTTTTAATCTGTCTTCAACTTGTTTACATGTCATATTCATGGAACAATTCTGTTCATTTATAGGTTTTGCTAAGGCGTTTTCAGATAACTCACAATCTCTCATTAGATGGAGTGCTTGACATGTTAAACTCAAAGAATATGACAGAAGCTGGTCCATTGGATTTGATTGACGATGAGAACAGTGACGTGGAAGAAGGTATTGATGGACAAACGCGAGGGAAATTAGGATTTGATTTACCAGGATCGAGGCCCAACAATGGAAGGCCTGTTATTCGAACGAAATGCCTTAAAATTGCACCTACTGGTCGGAGTTTTGTAGCTGCAACTACTGAGGGAGTTCTAGTTCATTCAGTTGATGAATCATTCATATTTGATCCAACTGACCTTGACATAGATGTTACACCGGAGGTACTTATACTTCAAATTTTACAATCACATTATATCATCAGTAGAGACTTAATGCACTATTTGTTACGCTGAAAAAACACTTTCTGTAGAAAATTAGTACAAAAAATATCTGTTTTAAAAATGACAACGCACCCTCCTCTGAATACTGATCCACCAATTCTTTTAGGGTAAATTACACTCTCCTTTCTTGAAATCAAAAAATGAGCTGCACTGACTTCCCATGTAATAATGAAAGATTTCATTATTCCTATCTTGACCAATTACCCTTACATCTGTTATTTTTATGATATAACAAGTATCAAATATTTATTTGATAAATTTAAAATAGATTAATTTTATTGTTTTCAATATAACTTCGTTATATTTTGGATTCTAGGGAAACTGAGCATATACATAAGGGAGGGGTATAATTTAGGCATTTTTTATTGCAGAGGAAAAAGTAATTTACACCTTATATGAGAAAAAACTGGCATACTGACATGTGTAGGAAGAATAGGCACAGTAAAAAAGTTTTGTTGCTCTGTAAAAAAAGTTAAATTGTTCTTTAAAAATAACTTTAGTGTAATAAACTTAAAAACTGTTTTTACAGAACAGTATGAGCAATTCCAAACGAACTGTATAAAGTATATTTACTAGAAATTTTTTTTTTATGTGATACAAACGTAACTTAAGTATGCCATATATTTTATTTTATTTTATTTTTTTAATCGCTTTACATTCCATAAAAACAAGGGATCAGAATCACAATTAGGCGGGTTGTAAATAAGGCTTATATTTTGATTCCACTGAAACTAGTAGTATATAATGTTCTTATCTACTACAGTAATTCCTCATTTGATGTCATAGTAACGTGGGCTCACATTTCTGAACAGGCTGTTGATGATGCTCTTAAAGAGAAACAACCAACTAGAGCTTTGATTCTTGGCCTTCGCCTAAATGAGGACTCACTCATTAAGAAATGTATTTTTGCCGTCAGTCCAGCAGATCTTCCCGCAGTTGCTGCATCAATCCCTTGCAGATATCTGCAGCGATTAATTGAAGCACTTGCAGATCTACTAGAAACCTGCCCGCATTTGGAGTTTATACTTAGATGGTCTCAGGTATTCCTACTTCCATAATATTCCAGCTTTCTCCATTATTGAACCGGCAGCTGTAGAATGATGTTAAAACACTTGAATTTTTTGATTTGACAGGAGCTGTGTAAAGCCCATGGGAATTATATTCAACAGAACTCCAGAAATCTGCTCCCATCATTAAAATCCTTGCAAAAAGCAATTACTAAAGTACATCAGGATCTAGCTGATACATGTTCCTCCAATGAATACATGCTGCGATATTTATGCTCTGCAGGTGCCAAGAAATGATTGCAATAATTCAGAATTTGGGATTTTTGGCAGGTTTCCTCAAGAAAACTTGTCTAACCTGATTGTATTTTTGCTGTATGTTGCCTGTAAACGTTTTCACATCAAAACTAGTAGTTGAAGTATGCAAGTAAAGTGCCATATAGGTTTTCTTTCCAATCTTTCAATTTTTTATTATTCATATTCATCATTTAAAGAGTTAAGAGTCTGATTATGTTCACAACCAAAAGAAAAGTTTTTTTTTTTGTTTTGGTTTGTTTGTTTTTTTGTATTTTTTTTTCAACCGGCAACTATATTCTGTATTCAGTGCTGATGTTCTGTCAATGGGGGAAAAACAATCATAACTTGTAACCAGACATTCAAGTGATCAATTGACAATAACACCTCCGGGATTGCATTGGTAGAGAACTTGACTTACCAAAAACAGCGAACTAGAGAATACTTTTGGTGTACAAATCAGAGATTTAATATAACAAACTGTGCCATAATTTATCGTCTCATAACTCACTGGGACATTTGGTGTTCCATCCCTCTGGGTGTGCCATTCACCCTTTTTTTGAATGCCATGATGTTCAAGATGTCTGGTCTCACTCGTCTCATGTTGAGATTAACCTTCTCGAACCTTTCCTTATTCATGTTGAGATCAACATTCTTGATGGAAATTGAATACTGACTTCTGTAGTCAAAATACCGGGTTAAGAGTTTGTTGGCTTACTCGATTTTCTTCCTATGGAGGAATAGGAAGGCCTGTAATTACAGAATCTTCATCCAAGAAGATTGGGATAATGGCCAGCATCGGGCAGAAGGCCACAGACTACTTGCAAGAGTTTGATATGATGATGCTCAGCAGATCCGTGCTCATGTTTAACTGCCTGCTGCTTTTTCCTAAGAGTTTCACTTGGTTTTTTGTTGAGTATCCGCTTTTCCGTTGTTTTTCTTTTCAGCACCGTTTTGAAAGCCAGATCGATCTTACTGGTTGGATTGGTTCATAAATTTAATCTGGTTGGATTGGATCAAAAAATAAATAATTTGGTTACACGACTAGTTCAATTTAACTCAGTGAATCCGTCACTAAAACAACTATTAAAAATTAGAATTGGACAAAAATAAAAAATTCGGCAAAATCAGACTTTCAATTGTTAAAAATGAGATTTAATAATGAATTTTAGTAACGAATCAAATTTGTTACAAATCAAATTCGTTACTAGATCCCATATTTTGCTATCACAAAATGCGAGATTTAGTTTGAGATTCTAGTTAGGACCAAATCTGTTACTATATCCCATATTTTGTGACAGATTAATGATAGTTTTTTTGGTTAAAATCTATCACTAGTTTTTAAATTTTATGATGGATCGTGACATAATCCATCACAAATTTTGTCATTAATTTAATAATTTTTTATGCTAAAATTAGTTACTAACTTTTAATTTTGTGACAAACTTGTGATCTGTCACTATATCATTGTCAAAGTAATATAATACTATATATATATATATATATATATATTAATTTGTTAATAATAAATGTGAATTTCGACTAAATTAATGGTAAGGAGCATTGACAATTACATGGAAGACATGAGTTCTAGCCAAGTCGTATATACTTACAAAAATAAATGTTGTGACTCACCCGCCTACCGCTCTGTTGGCCCATCCTCAATAGAAAAGTGTCATTTTTGTCACAAATTATTGACAAATTTGTGACAGAATCAAATTTGTTAAAATTTTCCAAACACTATTTTAAATGACAGAAAATCCGTGAGAAATTCAGCACTAAAAAAATTTAGTAATAGATTTGCTCTTTTTAATGACAGATTTTCCGTTCCTTCACTAAAATAGTTTTTTCTAGTAGTGATTTGATTAGAATCTTTCTTTTTTGTTAGTTAGAAACTTCAATTTGAGTTTGATTTAGTTTGTCCACATTTCCATTCAATTTATGATGCTTGAAGTGTAATAACTGAGGATCTCGAGTATTAATGATGTTTGGGTATCGAAGTATGTGTGGGGTATTAGGGAAATTTTTTCTTTTCTATTTTAGTGGAAGGGAAATTCATGATTGGATGTGGTATCATGCGTGGTTTAGGGAATTCGTGTGACATAAGGAAGGTTAGATGAACAATGAGTCCTTGGAGGGACTAAACTAAATAGAAGTGAAAAAGGGGATAATTAAGAATTTGGGGAGTTATGTATGCCAAGGATGGAGAATGAGTGATGGGAATATGTGGTGGCTTGAGTGAGGAGTATATCTAAGTTAATGAAAATTACAACTTGGTCCTCAATTAAAATTGGACTTTGTGTTGACCAGGGCATTTTAGTAATTTTCCCTCCATGTGTGTGTGTGTGTGTGTATAACTCTCTCACACACACCATCCCTTTCGTGCATCTGTCACGCCCCATTTTAGGAACATGATCGGCATTGAGATAGACTCTATCCACTGTTGTATGCCTAACTTCAAGCTATTAACACGTGGAATAAATATAAAATATATGGTTCCTTTTTACAACCAGCATAAGATTTTTAGGCATTCTATATAACTACAGAGCAACTCAGACACCTAACTATTAGACATACTAGCATTCCAAGATAGAGGAACGCAGACTCGAATATTTGCTATTCCTCATACAGAGACTTACTTGCAAACACATAACCTGCAAAGGGTACACAAAAGGAAGAGATGAGTATAAAAATACTCAGTAAGGGAAAAACAACTAGAAATAAAAATAAAACTTGTGTACAGCTCACAAATATGGGACTTTGAATAGGATCCTGTTCACAGTTATTCTCAGACCAACACAATCCCTCATTGCACAACTAAATAGTTAGATAAAGGCAACCTATAACAGCATAGATACCATACAGGTTAAGTCTAATGCCTAGAGGCCCAACCTATACAAAACATGTATGTAAGCATGATGCTCTTATCCAAGATGCATCAATTGATAAAATTTGACACACGTATATATAATCAAGGCTACAATCCCTACAAGAAGAACACCCATAAATAAGCACACATATTTAACATTTTAATACTGTCCACTATTCCATGATATTTATAATTTTAATAGTATTCACCGTTCTAGAATATTTATAATAATAATACTATCCACCGTTCTAGGAAATTTATAATTTTAATACTGCCCACTGTTTGTGGACATTTATAATAATGATACTATCCACTGTTCCAAGACATTTATAATAATGATATTGTCCACCATTTCAGGATATTTATAATTTTAATACTATCTACCATTTCAGGACATTTAAATTTTCAAGCATAAAAATGGACATATTCATACTCATATAAGGATAGTCGATAACTCTCATCACACACCATTGCATACAACCACACCCTATGCAATTTGCATATATATATATATAATCACATAAGAATGTTTGGGAACATAATGCACCTATAGCAATTGAACATCAAGATCTTGCATGCTATATATTTTCTCATTATACATGCTTGCATAATTTTCATGAAATAAAGTGAGTGTATCCTTATCCACATACATATCCACATCTCAATGTAATACATAAGGGTAGACAAAGCACATCATATGATAGACTGTATAAACACATATTCATCCATAACAAGATATTCACCTATATAATTAAGCCAATATTTCATACATTTTAGCCCCTTTCAAATGGAATCATCATTTAGTAAAGTAAGGACAAATATGAAAGAGGTCTCTAGTATTTATATATCTATATATAACCACAAACAAGGGAGGATAGAAGCTCCCACACTTGCACATACCTTACTACATAGTCATGACAACTCCCTTAGCATATAATATTTATATATGTATAATTGGCCCAAACATTAGGACGGACAATAATTTCCACACACACAAAATGATAACAAGAGACAAGAATAAAGTAATTTGTCATTCTTGTTCATACAAGAGTAATTATTTCACTTTCATGATTTATCAAGGTTCTAACATTTGTAGTGTATGAAACACTTTAGAATTGTATTTTAAATTGAAGAGAAAGGTTTTTCCATTTAAAATATTATTGGATGAGCTTACTATGTAACTAAAAGGTATGAGAATATCCCCTTATGTATTATCTACCTTTTTTCTAGCCAAGTTAGAGGTAAGCCTCTTTTTAAACAATTAATTTCTGCACATTCTCTATTTAAGACCAGATTTCGGACCCTAATCTATGTGAATTTACTGGGCAGCCATCAAAAGTCCAAAATTCATGAAATTTGGTAGCAACATCCCTAATATGTCTAGGATCTTAGATAAAAATTTTAGAAAGAAATATTTTGATTTGCCCCATCAAAACCACATTTTTGTAGCTACTGCCCAGACTGCCTCTGCAGCATGAGGATCTCGGTTTTACATGCCATTGACCCACTAAAACAATTCCAAATCCCATTAAACTTAGTAGACATATAATTTAGTGTTATGATATCCTTCCATAAAAATTTCAAAGCAAAAATAGACCATTTGGCCAGTCTGACATAACTTTAAATAAAACTGGTCAGATTGTTCTGATTTCTAATTTAGCTTCGGTTTCTATAATTTTTGACCCAGAAATGAATTTCCAAACACTATGAAACCATCCAGATCATAAATACACATGCCAAGGAATGTCTCATAAAAATTTCAAGTCAAAAGGACTGGATTTGAGTATATTTCTACTTCAGAAAGTATACCAACGGAAAGGAATTTTGATTTTGGCAACAAAGTTAATCAAGTGAAATTGGTAGGTTTATTGAAGTTGGATTCCAATAAACTTTTGCAAGCCTCTTCTATGATACCAAAACAAAAGGCACACCAATTTTTATCTCAGTTAGAGTCCATTTAGTGTCACACATAGACAAAAATCCCAGCAGCAACAATGCCAAGTAATTCTGATTCTGTTATTCATAACCTTTCACACTTTTTAAAATTTGGCTACCCAAAATCAAGATATGGTTTGCTCATTGCTCTTCCTACCATTTCTTACCCACTTTCTTCCACTACCAAGGCTACACATTTCAAGTTTTCTTACTTAATTGTACAGATAAGCTTTCTTCATCCTACTATCCCATATTCCTCACGCCTTTATGACTCACAATAGAACAGCAGATTTAATGCACATATATTCACAATATAGCTTAAATAAACACACATATACATATTACTAAATTCCCTCCTACTTTGCTCTAGCAGAAGAACAATACAAGAGAACATTTAAATTAGAAAACATATACAGAAAACAAAATCACTAAGATTGGCTTAGTTTCCCTTACCTCCTGGTGTTTTGTTCTTCATTCCTCCCTGTTGTTCTTGGCTTTTCTCAGCCATAAGCAAGGACACCCTCACATTCCAATCACTCTTTCAAGTTTAACTCTGTCAAGTGATCCTCATTACTTAGCAAAGAAAAATAAAGAGATCATCAAAGAAGGAACCATTCTGAAATTAGCAAGAGGGGTCATGATTTCAACCTCTTACCTCTTGTTGTCTATCATTGCTAGTGTGCTTCCCCCTCCGACAGCCCAAAAAAATTAGGACCAAGAAGAATAACAGTGGTTGAAGGTGATAGGCAGCACAGCACACAACCACATGCTCTCATCTCCATTTATCTCACTCTCGGCTAGCTCCACCATCGAGTAGGAAAGGAAAATATGAAGGAAAAGTAAGGGAAAGTGATCGTCGGTGAAAGCTAGCCAAGAAGCTGATAAGGTCTGAATTCCCAAAACACCAAAAACGTAACTCGTAGTAAAGAGCAATCGCCGAAAAACACAGAAGAAGCAAAAGAGATAAACAGAGAAATAGGATGAGAACAGAGAGATAGAGAAAGAGATGATATAATAGAGAGAAAGAGAATAAAAAAAAGAGAAGAAGAGAATTAGAATTGCATCAGAAAGAAGGAGACATTAAGGAGAAGACAAAGACAACTTCAACGACTCCTGTATCTATAGGCCAATGGGATTAAATACATGTGACCAACATATAACCCCACTAATTCATATGCAAAGACTAAAGTGCCCTTGCCTGACAAAACACTCCTAACATTGCCCCCTGGTTGAAATCACTCTCGTCCTCAAGGGTGCTGATTCTTCACAAAACATGAGACCCCAACTGATATTCGCAGATCAACATTTTTCATCTTCTGCCACTCAAGTCCAAGAATTGGAAATCTTGTATATGCTCTGTAATTTTCATAATCAAGGATAAAATGTTGGATGACTGGTGTGAGTCTTACATATCCAAAATTCTCCACATCTTCCTGTTTAAGAGACTGGAAGGTATGCCTTGCACATTCCCCCTTATCATTGAAAGCAGGCCCACTAGCATTCCCTAAGTTTTTCTGCTGCATCTATCTGCAATCCCAGACATTCAATTGAACCATGGATATAGGAGAGTAACATAACACCACTAGTCATAGAGATTGTATCATCTCTAATTGGATAGCCCACAACAGTCACAACATCTTACAGTGTAGGTAAGTTTCCAAAATCCAAAAGTGAATATCCACCCCATAATTCATCTTTACTCACTGTCAACATTTCTTTAGGAATAGTGAGAGTCTGCAATATTAATGCATTGTATCCTGGGACATTGAATGGATACTGATACATAACATTTCCCATACCATCAACTATTGTCTTGAAGTTCAGTTCTTGTACGGTATAATCAAGTGCATCATCAAAGAAATCCCAAAGTGCAAGTACAATCGAAGATATATCAACATCACAGGACAAAAATTTAAGAGTATAGTTATCACAAGCCATATCTTCATGGTCCCGGTTAACCAAATAAACATCATGACAAATTATGGCAAATCTAGCTTATTTTGCAATCTCAATAATCGTTCCAAAATCGAGAAAAGCAAGCTTCTCATTAGGTGTTGCCAAAATTTTCTCATGATGAGAATCTGCATAGAAATATCCATACTAAAATAGTTGTCTAAGGCTGCATTTTACGTCAGTGTTAATCAGATCCAAGGCCTTCAATCCTTGTCTCATAATAACCTTTAGCTCATCAACCCACTCCACTGTCAGTACTTTGTCACTTGTATAATCCAAGAAAACATAAGGGACAAAGATATTTTCTTTGTCAGCATACAATTCTTTGAACCTGTTTGCATTTTATCCCTCATCAGCTTGCTGTATCATTCGATTCAATGCCTTTTGCAAATTCTCCTTTAGTCTTCTCAACAACCCCTTCTGCCAAGGAGCCACTTGGATCGTAAATGTCTGTAATCACTTCATTTGGTGCTACACCTTATTCTTAGTCAGTAATTTATTTTTTCCTTCTCTGCAAGCTACCAATTTTACCTTTTTCTTGACTGGACAACTAGGATGTGTACATTTATAATAGCTCATTGGATAGTCACTACCTTTTACTTGCTTATATCCATATTTCCTCTAGCTATATCTATCCTCCGAGGTTTTCCCATGGAATAGGATGTCTCTCTCCTGTCACCTTCAAAAAGATGTTGTTGACCTATATTCTTGTTAGCCTTCTTAGCCTATGAGCTTTCCTCACTAGCTTCATCAGAGTGATGCCTTTTCATTTAAGCATCGTTAACATTAGAAATTGCATCAATTGGCTAGCAGTCAAAATTCCTCCATTTGTCATGGAACAATGATTATAAACAGAATTTTTAGGAACAATGGAGATAGAAGGAGGATTAGGATTTGTCTTAAGCTTGAATTTAAAAGACGAAGCATCATCACTCCCAATGCTAGCTTCCCCTTCATCACGAGTGACAGAGGTCGACATTGATCCTTCATGACTTAGAGTAGTGCATCGTAGGCTAAACTCATTGATTTTGGCCAATCTTGTAGCCTCCAACATAGTTCTTAAATTAAATAACCTTACGTCCCCCACTATCTCCTGTTTCAAACCCACAGGAAGCAACTAACTTTATGGGATTCAGAAATTTCAGCATTGCCTGCAAGCTGTTTAAAGCTTTCTTAATACTCTGCACTATCTTTGTTTGCTTGAGCCCTATCAACTTAATCAAGATTTGATATGGTGGTATCTCAACCATGGTTGGAAGTCAATCAAGAGCAGAGAGCAGCACCCAACCGTCAAAGAACAAACACAATATTCACAGTGGTGCAAGAAGAAAGAAAGAACAGTATGAAAGAGTCTCACAATATTCACAGTGGTGGATAAAGTAAGAACGAACAGTGTAACAGAATGAGGATCTGAAGCCGAGAATTGTCAGCTTTGATACCAATGATAGGGTCTGAATTCCTAAAACACCAAAAATGTAACTAGCAGTAAAAAGCAATCGCAGAAAAACACAGATGAAGAAAAAGAGATAAACAGAGAAATAGGATAAGAACAAAGAGATAGAGAAAGAGAAGATATAACAGAGAGAAAGAGAATAAATAAAGACGAGAAGAAGAGAATTGGAATTACATCAGAAGGAAGGAGACATTAAGGAGAAGACAAAGACAACTTCAACGACACCTGTATCCATAGGCCAATGGGATCAATACATGTGGCCAACATATAATCGCACTAACTCACATGCAAAGACTAAAGTGCCCTTGCTTGACAAAACACTCCTAACAGAACGAGTCGCTGGCAGCCATGGATGGTAATTCACAGTGGCTCTCCTCTCTTCTCTCTCTTGGCTCCTCTCCCATTTCCTTCATCTTCCTTTTTCTTTCTTCTTTCATAAAGGGGCCCTAATTGGCTTCTATAAGAAGCCATTTCATTTTTTTTAATCTAATGGATGATAACACTCCATGTGTCTCGATCTCATGTGCCTCACTTCCTTTTGGTTCAAATCTCATAAAAACCACCACTTCTTTTCTTTTAATTCACTTAGGTCCTTGAGCTTTTCAAATAAAAATTCCCTAAATCACTCTTAAGGTCCACAATTATTTTATTTCTCCCTTGAAATACTTTTCCAATAAATTTAGGAGCTCTACTTTGTCCAATGGTTCCAAACAAGTCCCAAAAATAATTATTATTAATTTTAGTTAAGTTCCTCTTTGAGTATTTTTCTTGGAAATTTCTGACAACAGAATTTAGAAATTCCAATATTTTATGGTTCCATTAAATTTCAAATTTACCTCAAAATCATAATAAGATTAATACATTCACTAAGTGAATTTAAAATTCACAGGTATTACATATCTCTTCTTTTCTTCGTGCCTTAGCTCTCATCTTCGCCTCCTTCCTTCCATTCGCCCAAGACTCATCCTTGAGCCCTGTGGCCAATGTTCTTTGGTGTGAGTACATTTCTCCGATGACCAAACCTTACCAAAAAAGTGTGGAGTTGAGGTAAGCTCTTGGTTCCTCTTTTTTTGGGGGGGAGGGGATATTTTCGGAACCTTAGTAAGATTTGAGCAAAAATAGGTTAAATGGGAAGGTTGAGCTTGAATATTGTTTTCCAACATTTAGCCATAAACATTGAAACAAGAAATTCAAAAAGAATGCTAAGAAATGGTGGGTTATCGTTGGGATCAAAGTTATATAAGATTTGGGAAAGAAAAGTTAGATTTTGAGGAAGGAAGTGGTGATTTAGGGACAAATCTTTGAAATAACTTGATTTTTAAGTTTGAGAATGTTTTCTAATGATTATATATGAAATTCCAAAACAAGAATCATAAACGATGAATGATGATGAAGATTTGAGTTGGGTATGAGTAAAACTCGAAGAGAACTCAAATTTTGAAAGAACATAGGGTTGCTTGCTGACATCCATTGCTGCAGTGATGGTTCTAGTCGCTACAGTGATGGGGACAAAGAAAAAATTTTCTATTTCTAAATCTTGGGTGCGGCATCGAGGGAGTAGCGCTGTAGTGGTTATAGAACCTCTAAAACTTGGATTTTCAAAATTTTTCCCATTTGTTTTCAATTTTAAATGTTTAGGATACCTTCCTAAAAGATTTAAACAAGAATTTCACAATGATTGTTGAGGTTTTAGGTAGATTGTGTAGCTCGAAGTAGAGGTGAGTGGATTTCTACCCTACTTGTTTTCCTTTCTAGGATTATCTTCTTAGCATAATGTGATATGTAAACATGTGATGCCATGCTAACATGTAAGAATATACATGAGATCCATATGCATATAAAACAAAGTGAAATGGTAAATATGCACTAGTTTAATATCTAATGCATGGCATTAGTGATGATGTAATAACATTATGAGATCAGCATAGAATTATTGATGTATATGAAATCTAACTAAAATGTTGAGCATGAGTAGTATTGGTATTATATACGTATGGATTATGTAGGTAATTGTGATGTGATTGTGGCTTGAGTCTGTATATATATATATATATGTATGTGCATGTGACATGTGATTTCTAAGGTGAGCAACCATGAGAGCACGATTGTTGATTTGTGCATAATTATGATAGAAATATGTTGTGGAAAACGAGTTTGATATGTGATATATCAACTTACCTATGTTGTGTATTGTGATTGTGCTTGCACACTATGATAAACGTAGCCTCCGGGCAAGTTGTGGTAATGACTGCAGATATTTCATTCTTGCCTCTTGATTACTATCCTCATGAATGAGTAATTAATGTATGTGCAAGAGAGAGTTGCATGGTTTTGAATGTCGGGACACATGCACATGTATGAGTCGAAAATAATAAATTATAAAGGGAAATGTCTATGAACAAGGATACTCATACTTGTGCATGTGTGGTATATGTACCTATAGTAAGGCCACAGCCAAGAAAGGAAGCAATTGTGAAGAAGAATGTTATAGAATATCACATGGTAGGACATGTGTTGATGAACACATTCTCGAGGTTGGAAAGATGATACTAAATTCATGGCATACCCACGTGAGAAGAAATAAGGGCAGGAAATTGAAATGGCTAGTGAGAGCCATGAGATACTGAGATAGAAATTTGTCCTCAAATATAGATGTACATATTAAGGGTGTGAAATGAAATCAGAGGTGTACAATGAGACAACATGGGATGTATTAGATGATGGGAGTGGAATGATGATTGATGGAGATTGTGTATGAGGAAGCACAATATTATGCTTGGTTATGTGATTGCCTCTATGATGGCTTGTGTTATGCGTTGGGTTATGATTGCAAAATGTGAATGTTACGCCTATGTGGGTTGTGATGAACATTTCATTGCAGTTGTGCATGTGCATGAAGTTTATATATATATATGTGTGTGTGTGTGTGTGTGTGTGTGTGTGTGTGTGTGTGTGTGTGTGTGTGTGTGTACGTTGTATTCTATTATGGTCATGTAGTATGGACGATGCATCTACTTGTGGCATGATATGAGCATAATGTTTTTGATTGAAATGTGCTATGTGCATGTCATGTGATGTGCGATGTTATTGGTATATATTGTCCATGATGAATACACTTGTGTGTGTGTTGGGAGATTATGGTAGTGCATGATGGGTTGTTAGTGCACAGTTAAATATTTATGCTCGTATGCTCATGCATTTCTCATATGTACCTTTTTCATGCATAGTTGTGTTTGATTGTGTCAAGGTAGAGTTTTTTTAACTAAATCGGTGGACTCACCCAATATTATTATAGTTACAAAAGACAAAGTAGATTGACAAGTCATGTGTCGAGAACACTTCGCCATTGTTCGGGGTATGATTTTATCTTGTATCAGTTATTTGTACTCCAAATAGCTATGTAATCAGCTAGGCTATATATGGGAAAGTGTATGGAATATGTATATGGTAACAAGGGGAATGTTGTAGAGATATTTGTTAAACATGAACTCATATATGTATTATAATAATGGCAAACAATATATATGATTACTTTTCTAAAGAGAAATGGAATGTTATTTTCCCTTGGCCTCATGAGGTGTGTGTGTGTGTGTGTGTGTGTGTGTGTGTGTGTGTGTGAGAAATAATTGATGTACCTAAAAGAGGACACAATCTGTACCACAAGGAAAATAAAGAGAAGAAACCAACTCAACTAAATTGATAAGCTTATGGCGCCACAATCAAGCTAAGATGGGTGGAATTCGCCACACTCCAGATTAGAGAATGGAATGGGAGTGATAAGAATTCTATGATTTTCTCGCCACACTAACACAATTGTTAGATAAGAGAAGATAGATGTGCACAAAGCAATCTGAAATATAATTCACTCAAATCTGATTATCTTGTCACAAGGGGGCAAGTTCCCTTTTATAGATAACAAAAGCTAGCTGCCTCATTAATGCAACCACAACCACCTCATTAATGAGCCTACAACAACTATAGTCAACCTTTAGCCATCTCATTAATGAGCCTACAACAACTACAGCCTCCCTACAGCCACCTCATTAATGAGCCTAGCCTACAACAACTACAGCCACCCTATAGTCATCTCATTAATGCAACAACAACAACTACAACCACTTGGAAAGCTAAATGACACTACAGCAACTCTAAAAACATTAAATTACATTAGATTTTATATCCCAAAAAGTCATGCATGAAAATTATTAAAAAAAAAAGAAAAATCTGCAGTTCTTTTATTCTTCTAAGTCCAGCTTCTAATTTGGCCCAGCCCATCATTGCACACAAGTAAAGAAACCCAAGTCAATCCCATTTGATGCTTCTTGGCCCTTAAATATGTTATTGGCCTAAGTATAGATTCAACCTCTTGTTCTTCAAGGACAGCCCTCATGATCACATCATCTTCCCCCAGTTGACAAAGATTTGCCCTCAAATCCAGCTCCATGTTATCTTCCAAATAAGGGGTTATGTCCCTTACATTGAATGTTGCTGAAACACCATAATCTCCTGGGAGATCAATTTTATACGCATTGTCATTTACCTTTTCCAGTACTCAAAAAGGACCATCAGCGCGTGGCATAAGTTTAGACTTCCTTTTGTTTGGAAATCTCTCCTTACATAGATGGATCCAAACAAGATCTCCTGGGCTAAATTGAACATGCTTTCTCCTCTTGTCTACTGACTTTTTATAGGCATCATTCTTCTTCTCAATTTGCTTCTTTACTGCCTTATGCATTTTCTTCATGAATTCAGCTTTACTTTTGCCATCCAAGCTAAGTTTTTCATTAATTGGAAGAGGTGCCAAATCTACTGGTGTATTAGGATTAAATCCATACACAACTTCAAATGGAGATTTCTTTATAGTACTATGAACACTTAGATTATAAGCAAATTCAATATGCGGCAAGTACTCATCCCAATTCTTCAAGTTTTTACCAATAACACTTCTAAGCAAAGAGGAAAGAGATCTATATACCACTTCGGTTTGCCCATCAGTTTGAGGATGACAGGTTGTGCTAAATAGCAGCTTTTTTCCAAGCTTCATCTATAATGTCTTCCAAAAATAGCTCAAGAATTTGGCATCACAATCGGAAACAATACTCTTTGGAATGCCATGCAATCTCACAACTTCCTTGAAGAATAAATCAGCAATATGAGAAGCATCATCAGTGTCACGACCCGTTTTCTGGGCACATGACCGGCACAATGATGAATCTCTCATCACTGTAAGCCTTCCGATAAATATATCAAATTTTCTTATCTGAAAATCATAGATTATCAATTTAAAATACATTATTATACTGACATACAAGCCAAATGTCGAACCCCTGAACTAGATGTCCTAGACGATTACAGAGCAACATAATCTATAACAAAAGAGAGGTCTACCCGACAACGGGAATGTCCAAAGTGATCTACTTCTCTAGCAGATATTCTTCGATGGCAACCTGATCTGAACAAAAAGGTTGTACAAACAATGTGAGCTTCTAAACTCAATGAGCGAATCGGCCTCGCATTAATAAAATTCAAATACATTACCAGTCATGCAAGCATATCCAAAGGCTCATACTCAACCAATAGACAGAAGATAAAAATTTATCCAATTCAACAAACGTTACTAGTACTCGTCAATGGCAATATATCCCGGAGAGCGCACACAGGCCGGCTCACCAATTATGTATATTTCCGCCATGACGCACAACATCATCCTCTTATATACAAGATAAAAATTCATCCAATTCAACAAACGTTACTAGTACTCGTCAATGGCAATATATCCCGGAGAGCGCACACAGGCCGGCTCACCAATTATGTATATTTCCGCCATGACGCACAACCTCATCCTCTTAGCTAGGGCGCCTCACGGATTTATCACCAATCCGGGCTATATCCCTACTGAGGGAATCGTTGTCTCCACACTCATTGGTCAAGACACCCTGTCAACCGGGTTTTCCGCCTTGCCGTGAGAGGGGGTACTGTCCCGCTCAATCACAATCAATAGCATTTCATATCATAATCAGAAGCTCAATATAATATTCATCCATATAACAGGTATAGTAGATAACTATATTATAGCTTTATAAACCACAATTCAAGAGATTCAATCTTCACATCATCATGAGATACTTGCTTTTTCTTATCCATACTTCTGGATTAATTATCTCATTATATTCGCCATTCTGAATTCAATTTCCCCCTATGAATCTTAGGAGTGTCCTACGACATACTTTTTATCACCAGTAATGCTAAAACTCTATTAAAACGGGGTCGTTTCACTCACCTGGATTCCGTACGAATATCGCTTCTCTAAGTCGTTACAGATAAGAGTACACAGATGAATTTCAGTATTCCGCTACGGAGATTTTCATGAAAGATTAGAGAAAACAAGTTAGGATTGTTTTCATACAGATACTGTTTAAACGTACGGTTACTGTTCATATATATGGTTACTATTCATACGGTCACTATTCATACATACGGTCACTATTCATATGTACGATCACTATTCATACATACGGTTACTATTTATACCAGAAATAGAGAATACAATCTGTAAAAGAGTACACCAGGTAAGTTCCCAGGAAAGAGTGGAGGGTCACACTGGACACACTTAAAAACCAGGTCTTTCCTTAGCCAGAACTTTCCTAGACATGTATTCTTCACAGTTTACATTCTATTTCGGTAATCAGATAATCAAAATAACATATAAACAGCTAAGGACAGTTTTTCTGATGTGGAAGATCAGCCAAAACCGCAACCACAGAGCATACTTAAGAAATTAACTTCTAAAATTTGAAAGACATAGAAAGGGCATAGTATCCTTACCTAAGCTGAAAAGGAAAGGCCCAAAATCTCATAAGCCTAACATTGGAGTAAGAGAAACTTAAGGAGAGAAGAAGAGAAGTTGAAGGTGTGAGTTTAGAAGTGAAATGGAAGGGCCTATTTATAGCAAAAGTCAAGGGTACTATTTGATACTATGCGCTAATAAAATATTCAATTTACTATTCATGAAAATGACATTTCTAATAATGTAGTTACTGTGCAGGCAACGGCTGACAATTTTTCTGTTATTACTATTGAAAACTTAAAGGAAAAACTATCCTTTCACCTTAAACCTTTAAGTTTCTTTTCAATTCAGTCCTTTCACTTTAGTCCCTGAGGGTATTTTCACACATAAAACGTCAGTTTCTCCTACGAACTTCTTTCTAGTTTTCTCTTATGACCAAACAACATCTAGTACTTGACATTTCGATTGTATAAATGAACAGTATCATATACGTAAATAGTATTATACTGGTGAATAGTACCGTATACTGAAATAGTAACAGTAGTTTGTAAACAAATATTTATATTTTATTTTTCTTGGGTATTACATTATCACCCCCTTAAGAGAATTCGGTCCTCCGAATTCAAAACTCATCTCAAGACTGAAATAAATGTGATTACTTCGTCCATATCTCATCCTTTGCATCTCTTTCTTCCAAAACCTCATCACACCCTTGGTGAGATTTACAAGAACATTATACCATTGACTGTGAACTCTAAACCACATTATCAATAATTTTCATAGGACTTTTGCCTTTTCTAAATAGCAAACAATCTCTTCCTCATCAGTTTGATCTTCTCCACAACCTTTTGTACCATAAAGTGTCTCATCCTCATAACCTTTACCAAATTCAAACCACCTAATCAAAGACGAACTCTGTCTATATGTAAAACCTCAAATAGGTGTCATCTCAAAAGTGGCACGTGGTCTTTCCAGTTCATACTGAATATCAGAACACATGTTTCCACACACATAGCTTATAACTTTTACGAATACAAGCACCCTACCCGAAGGCATCATTTTGGCCATAAGCAATACTCTTGCTCGAAGGCGATCCTTCTACCTTAAAGCGATACTCTCAGCTGAAGGTGTCATATAAAATGAAATCATTACATAAATCTCTAAGAAGAACAATTCTAGAAAATGTGTTAAGTAAATAACATATTCCTCACGCATAATTATAAAATAAATATATATAGAAATTCCTCTCACCTCAATGACTCATATAGAGTTGTATCCCTTCAATGATTAGGGCAAACCCATAGTTCTCTATGTATAGGTTCATAAAATACTTATTTAGCACTCCTCCATAGCTCAGAAATGCAATGAAATATCATTTTAGTAACTCTTCTCAGTCAAAAGGATATTACCATACTCTGCTTTAGAATTTTCATAATCAAGTACGAAATATAAGTCCAACATCTTCTCATTCCTCAAGTTCTTTCAGTAAAAGGAATCACTTCAACAAAGAAGATCTAAATACTAACTTAAATTTTATTTCTAGTACATAGATAATTTTAATACATGAAGCTTAGACCACATATAGCTTTAGGTACAAACAAAAGAAAAATAAATTAAGGACGAGGAGGCTTTTGAAATGTAAAAGGTGCTCCAGGTCTAGAAGAGGAAGGTGCTTCAGACCTTAAGGAGGAAGCTAATCGTTGCAGCCTAGAAAGGGTTTCTGAAGAAAGCGCCTGAGAAATTTGGCGAAGAGCAGAAGTTACTCCGTTCATACAGTCAATACACCTTGCTTGTTGGTTACGAAAATTTTGAGTTGCAAACATTGAATGTCTATCAACTCGATTAGCCAGTTCCCCGAAACGACGGTTTATCAGTTTCTCTTGGTTTTCAAAGAGACGATTTATTAGTCGTTTCTGGTCCTCTGTCTTGTATTCCAGGCTCTCTATCTTACGCTCCAGATTTTCGATCTTACGCTCCAGGAACGCAAGCTTATTTTCTGAGGATGTTGCAGTACTGTCCTCCTCCAACTCTATTACATCCCTCTTTCTTTTCTTAATTTCTGGTGACCTGTCTACAGGTCTCTTCCCTTTGTTGTCTCCGAGACTTAGATTTAAATCAAGCTCTACATTGCCAGTCTCAAAATTCAAGTTGAAAGACTTATTATCAGCCATTGCTCTAAGGATCTCAGAAGAAAGGAATGAAAATTGAGAAATAGGTATGTAATGAAAGAAGTAGGTTTGCTTGGTGCAATGAGTAGGGTAACGGGCATACAAGATTTATAGACAACCCGAAGCCCCTGGAGCTAAAGCCACCACAACCTATACACCGCTCGCTATAAGGTTTACAGATCACATACGTCGCAATGCCAGCAATTAATGTCGGACATGCAAGTAAATAGTAAATATAATTTAATGCAATTAACATAAGTCAAAGATTTCCTCAAAAAATTTTCGGCTAATCTTGACCTTTCTCAAAATTTTCGACTAATCGCCGTTTCAATCTATAATTTCCTCACTCTATACTTGTCTTATAGTGTAATCTCAGATTACGATATCACTCTATGATCGGGTAGTCTCATATTAGCCTTATCTTATATTCTAATCGGTGTCTTTACTCTAGACTTACACATAATATATGTATATCAATATATATATTTTAAAACAAAGTTAACTGCTTACGGTCACATGCCTTAAGCATTATCATGATGTAAGGAAATCACTGCCTTTCATTTGCCCACGAGAGCATTATATGTAAGTATATGTAACCATGAAGATATATCATCATCTACACATTTTATTCTATCCAAGTCATTTTGATTTCACATCTCTATGAGTATATGTAGGATCATCACATATTCTCCTTGATCGTAGCCTTCACTCATTATGCATGAATAACATACATAAATGTAATTACAACATGATTCAATCAATTATGTATATTATACTCAACTGAAGGCTCTTAAGAACAACACAATAAAACAGAGAAATGTATTTCAGTTCATCATAAAAGCATCCAAGGCAATCTTTGATGGCTATGTTATCAACTTCTTTGAATTTCGGAAAATGCCAACGGGAGAAATGGGAAAACCGAGTAAAATCGGCCGCAAATCCACCGAATACTGACTTTCGTGGTTTTGGCATTAATGCGACGCATTGTTAGTGTGCACGCCTACCCTAGACTTCTGGCTTCCAACTTGCAGAAATCCATAGGTTGATCATGTAGGGGTGCAGTGAAAAGATATCTTCTTTGTCTCTAAGTTCTAATTTTTTTCTATAAAAATCATCCCAGCGTTCTCAGTTACCACACCACAAAGAGTAATAATCTCCGAGCCTACAATCCCCCAGTATTCCTCTCGCCTCATACTCTTACAAAAATTTCTAAATTTTTCCAAATCATGTCCGCAAGGAAGTACATTGATCTCACAGTAGAGGCTAAGGAAGAAGAGCTCGACTTAAACTTAAGTCTGGGCAAAGACAAGGGCAAAAGACCTTTTGAGGGGTCTCCAGAGAAGCAGAAGGAGAAGAAAATGAAGAAGATCGAGGAAGCTGAGGAGACTAGCACGGGCCATACCTCGGAGGACAAAATCGCCTGTCTAGAGCAGGAGGTGAAAAATCTGAAAAAGATGATAGGAGACCTGGAGAAGTTAACTAAACGCAATCATGCAGAAATGACTTCAAGAATAGACAGGTTCTTCTATTGGTCTACCCAGTGCTTCTGCAATCAACAGCAAAGAAGTGTTGATTGTATGAATGGAATTTACACTACCCTCCGCGACATTGCTATGTCTCTTGCTCCAAGGAATGGTCGAGGGGTGATGATACAATACAACCCTCCTAATCCAAGACCACCTCGCTTTTAGATTACTCATGCATGAGTAAACTTCTTTTTTTTTTTTTTTGCAATGTAATCCTTCAGTTTTTTTTTAATGCAAGTGGTTTCTTTTATTGGCTGGTACTCTAAAATAATATAGCTACACAAATTCAATCATGAATTCAGCTTATAAAATCCACCATATAAAAATTTGATCCGACAACAACGGAATCAAAACAAGTAATAACCTTTCCTTTACTAAGTTCAAAAGTGTAGCCACATCTATCTAAAATTAAACCTGACAACATAATTTCTAAGAAGAGATAAGTCTCGGAGGGAAAGGAAATGGAAACATCCTACAGGACCTTCAGTAGAGCCGTCTCTCTATAGTTGTTCCCGGGTTCACAACGATAGAGGAGGTCCCACTAAGGTTACCTTGCTCTGTAATCACTAGGAGACCTAACAACCTTTGCTCTGATACCAACTTTGTCACGACCCGTTTTCTGGGCACATGACCGGCACAATGATGAATCTCTCATCACTGTAAGCCTTCCGATAAATATATCAAATTTTTTTATCTGAAAATCATAGATTATCAATTTAAAATACATTATTATACTGACATACAAGCCAAATGTCGAACCCCTGAACTAGATGTCCTAGACGATTACAGAGCAACATAATCTATAACAAAAGAGAGGTCTACCCGACAACGGGAATGTCCAAAGTGATCTACTCCTCTAGCAGATATTCTTCGATGGCAACCTGATCTGAACAAAAAGGTTGTACAAACAATGTGAGCTTCTAAACTCAATGAGCGAATCGGCCTCGCATTAATAAAATTCAAATACATTACCAGTCATGCAAGCATATCCAAAGGCTCATACTCAACCAATAGACAGAAGATAAAAATTTATCCAATTCAACAAACGTTACTAGTACTCGTCAATGGCAATATATCCCGGAGAGCGCACACAGGCCGGCTCACCAATTATGTATATTTCCGCCATGACGCACAACATCATCCTCTTACATACAAGATAAAAATTCATCCAATTCAACAAACGTTACTAGTACTCGTCAATGGCAATATATCCCGGAGAGCGCACACAGGCCGGCTCACCAATTATGTATATTTCCGCCATGACGCACAACCACATCCTCTTAGCTAGGGCGCCTCACGGATTTATCACCAATCCGGGCTATATCCCTACTGAGGGAATCGTTGTCTCCACACTCATTGGTCAAGACACCCTGTCAACCGGGTTTTCCGCCTTGCCGTGAGAGGGGGTACTGTCCCGCTCAATCACAATCAATAGCATTTCATATCATAATCAGAAGCTCAATATAATATTCATCCATATAACAGGTATAGTAGATAACTATATTATAGCTTTATAAACCACAATTCAAGAGATTCAATCTTCACATCATCATGAGATACTTGCTTTTTCTTATCCATACTTCTGGATTAATTATCTCATTATATTCGCCATTCTGAATTCAATTTCCCCCTATGAATCTTGGGAGTGTCCTACGACATACTTTTTATCACCAGTAATGCTAAAACTCTATTAAAACGGGGTCGTTTCACTCACCTGGATTCCGTACGAATATCGCTTCTCTAAGTCGTTACAGATAAGAGTACACAGATGAATTTCAGTATTCCGCTACGGAGATTTTCATGAAAGATTAGAGAAAACAAGTTAGGATTGTTTTCATACAGATACTGTTTAAACGTACGGTTACTGTTCATATATACGGTTACTATTCATACGGTCACTATTCATACGTACGGTCACTATTCATATGTACGATCACTATTCATACGTACGGTTACTATTTATACCAGAAATAGAGAATACAATCTGTAAAAGAGTACACCAGGTAAGTTCCCAGGAAAGAGTGGAGGGTCACACTGGACACACTTAAAAACCAGGTCTTTCCTTAGCCAGAACTTTCCTAGACATGTATTCTTCACAGTTTACATTCTATTTCGGTAATCAGATAATCAAAATAACATATAAACAGCTAAGGACAGTTTTTCTGATGTGGAAGATCAGCCAAAACCGCAACCACAGAGCATACTTAAGAAATTAACTTCTAAAATTTGAAAGACATAGAAAGGGCATAGTATCCTTACCTAAGCTGAAAAGGAAAGGCCCAAAATCTCATAAGCCTAACATTGGAGTAAGAGAAACTTAAGGAGAGAAGAAGAGAAGTTGAAGGTGTGAGTTTAGAAGTGAAATGGAAGGGCCTATTTATAGCAAAAGTCAAGGGTACTATTTGACACTATGCGCTAATAAAATATTCAATTTACTATTCATGAAAATGACATTTCTAATAATGTAGTTACTGTGCAGGCAACGGCTGACAATTTTTCTGTTATTACTATTGAAAACTTAAAGGAAAAACTATCCTTTCACCTTAAACTTTTAAGTTTCTTTTCAATTCAGTCCTTTCACTTTAGTCCCTGAGGGTATTTTCACACATAAAACGTCAGTTTCTCCTACGAACTTCTTTCTAGTTTTCTCTTATGACCAAACAACATCTAGTACTTGACATTTCGATTGTATAAATGAACAGTATCATATACGTAAATAGTATTATACTGGTGAATAGTACCGTATACTGAAATAGTAACAGTAGTTTGTAAACAAATATTTATATTTTATTTTTCTTGGGTATTACAATCAGTTTTGTGACATGAAATAAAATGAGACATTTTTTAGAATCTATCAACAACCACCATAACTGAATCTTTTCCCCTTTGTGTTTTGGGTAATCCAAGCACAAAATCCATGCTTAAATCCATCCATGGTTGATCTGGAACAGGCAATGGCATGTACAATCCATGTGCAGCCTCATTGCTCTTCACTTTCTTGCAAGAAACACATCTTTCTATAATCCGATGTATATCCTTCATCATATTTGGCCAATAGAAATGCTCTTTCAACATTTCAAATGTCTTCTTTTCACCAAAATGTCCAGCCAGCCCACCTGCATGTGATTCTCTAACAAGCAATTCCCTAATAGAACAATTAGGAATCACAAGTTTCCCAAATCTGAACATATAACCATCATGCCTATAAAACCCTTTAATGGCCATTTTCTCACAAGCTGAATTAGATTTTAGTTAGCATAGGATCAAGCAAGTATTGCTCCTTAATAAGTTCAAAGCCTAACAGTTTAGTGTTCAAAAGAGAAATCAAAGCATACCTCCGAGATAATGCATCAGCCACTACATTCGTCTCTCCCTTTTTGTATTTGATTACATAGGGGAAAGCTTCCAAATAATCTACCCATTTGGCATGTCTTCGATTCAGCTTCCCTTGCCCCTTCAAATGCTTTAGGGACTCACGATCAGTGTGAATGATGAACTCATTCGGTAATAAATAATGCTGCCATGTCTCAAGAGCTCGAATTAGTGCAAAGAACTCTTTATCATAGATGGAGTAATTCAGACTTGCTCCACCAAGCTTCTCACTAAAATAAGCAATGGGACACTTATCTTGCATTAAGACAGCTCCAATCCCTACTTCATATGCATCACATTCAATCTTAAATACCTTTGAAAAATATGGAAGAGCTAAAATAGGTGCTGAACATAATTTCTCCTTGATCAAGTCAAAACTCTTTTGTGTAGCTTCGGTCCATTTAAAATCACAATTTTTTTTTTTGATGCATGCAGTTAATGGTGCGAGAATAGTGCTGAAATTCTTCATAAATCGTCTATAGAAAGAAGCAAGGCCATGAAAACTTCGTACCTCAGAAATACTTTTAGGAATTGGCCACTCCTTGATTGTTTTTATTTTCTCCTCATCTATGTGCACCCCATGTTGAGAAACAACATAACCAAGGAAAATAACTTGGTCTTGACAGAATTGGCACTTATTGAAATTGCCAAATAGCTTTTGTTCTCGCAATACTTCAAATACTTGCCTCAAATGCTCCTCATGCTCTTCAGAATTTTTAAACCAAAATGTCATCAAAATAAACGACAACAAACATACCTATGAATTTTCGAAGCACATGGTTCATTAGCCTCATAAAGGTGCTTGGGGCATTGGATAATCCAAATGGCATGACCTTCCATTCATACAGCCCATATTTTGTCTTAAAGGCTGTCTTCCATTCATCTCCTTCCTTCATACGAATTTGGTGATAACCACTCTTCAAGTCTATCTTTGAAAACACTTTGGAGCCATGTAATTCATCAAGCATATCATCTAACCTTGGAATGAGATAATGATACTTGACTGTAATCTTGTTGATTGCTCTGCTATCAACACACATCCTCATGGTCCCATCTTTCTTTGGCACCAATAAGGCCAGTACTAAACAAGAACTCATGGACTCCTGCACATATCATCTTTCCAGCAACTCATTTACTTGATGTTGCAACTCCTTTGCCTCCTTCGGATTCATTCTATAAGCTGGCCTATTTGGTAAGGCAACTCCTGGTACAATTTGGCACTCAATACCACAAATTGGTAGTAATTCCTTTAGTAGGTCTTCTAGAAATACATCACTAAATTCTTCCAAAAGCCTTTGAATTTATGGTGGAAGTGATCCCACAATTTCTGGTACTATCTCCTTCAAATGCAACAAAAGAATTAAATTAGAGCTGGATAAAGCTCTCTCAATGTCTTCTTTGTTGGCAAGTAAATTACTATTCTTTTCACCTTCTTGTTGATGTGTCTTCACTTGTTAAGGACTCAATGGTGCTAACACAATCTTCCTTCTATGTTTCTCAAAGGAATATGTGTTTTTAAACCCATCATGCAAAGCTCTCCTATCATACTGCCATGGTCTTCCCAAGAGCAAAGGACTAGCACTCATTGGAACAACATCACATAGTACCTTATCTTTGTAATTTTTCCCAATAGAAAATGGCACAACCACCTGTTTAGTGACTCTCACAACTCCATCTTCATTCAGCCACTGCAATTTATAAGGATGAGGGTGTTTAGTTGTGGCTAAATTCAACTTCTCCATCAAAGTAGTAGAAGCCACATTTGTGCAGCTCCTTCCATCTATAATTACACCACAAACCTTCTTTTCAACAATACACCTTGTGTGAAAAATGTTCTCCCTTTGCTTATCACTAGGCTTAGCTTGCAAATTTAGAGCACGCCTTATGACAAGGAGTTCTCCTTCATCAGCATACTCCATGTTTTGCTTATCAGAACATTCTTCCATAACTCCTTGAATGGCTGCCTCATCTTTGTTTACCACTTCTCCATGCATGTCTTGGATAATCATTACCCTACGATTTGGACATTCATATGTGTAATGCCCATGACCAAGACATTTGAAGCACTTTACATCTCTACTTCTTTTAGGAGGTTCTGAATCAGCTCCCTTTTCTTTCCCTTTTAATGAACTTGATGGAAGTTTTGAAGACTCCCTCTTCTCCACCATTTTTTCTTCTCCTTTAGATGTAACCCATGATGGTGTTGTAGAGAAATTTTTGATTTTGTTTCTAGTTGGCTGTGACATTTGCTTACTAGAAACTCTCCTCCTTTGTCTCTCCACCTTGATTGCAAGTTTAATAACATCCTCTAAGGTTACATAATTTTGTAGTTCCAATAAATTACCAATCTCCCTATGCAAACCACCAATGAACCTTGCAATTGTTTGCTCTTGAGGTTCATTCAGTTCACACCGAATCATTAGCATCTCAAACTCTTTCACATAGTCTTCTACACACATCCATCTTTGTCTCAAAGATTGAAATTTGAAGAAGAGTTCTTGCTTGTAATATTCTGGCACAAATCTTCTTTGCATAAGTCTCTACATTAGCCTCCAATTTCTAACTTCTTCCTCACCATCTCTCCTCCGTTGGTTCTTCAAATTCTCCCACCATAAATTGGCGTAATCTGTGAATTCAAGGGCTATAAGACGACATTTGGTTGCCTCCGCGTACTCATGGCACTCAAAGACCTTCTCTACACGCTGCACCCACTCCAAAAATTCCTCTGGAGAGCTACTTCCCTTGAAAGTAGGGACCTTCATCTTAATTATCAATTCTTGCTCTCTTTGCTGCCTCCTTGGCCTTGGAGACCTGTCATCTTCTGTATTGCTTTCTTGGTCCAATTGCTCTTCATTTCTATTTCTTCGCTACCTACGCCTTGGTTGATGGTTTAGCCTTTCCATTTGTTCTACCAAACGATCCAACCGCTCCATCATTTGTTGTTGAGATCTCTCCATTTGACTTTGAGACCTTTCCAACTTTAGAATTTGAGCTTGCTCTAAAGTAAGCCCCATTGGAATTGGAAGTTTAGAACTGTTATCTCCAGACATGAGCTCTTTCTCTAAGTGTTTTACTCTAAGTTACAAGAGTTTTCCCACACGAAACCACTGCTTTGATACTAATATGATGTGTCTAAAAGAGGACACAATCTGTACCACAAGGAAAATAAAGAGAAGAAACCAACTCAACTAAATTGATAAGCCTACGGAGCCACAATCAAGCTAAGATAGATGGAATTCACCACACTCCAGATTAGAGAACGGAATGGGAGTGATAAGAATTCTATGATTTTCTCGCCACACTAACACAATTGTTAGATAAGAGAAGATATATGTGCACAAAGCAATCTGAAATATAATTCACTCAAATCTAATTATCTTGCCACAAGGGGGCAAGTTCTCTTTTATAAATAACAAAAGCCAGCTGCCTCATTAATGCAACCACAACCACCTCATTAATGAGCCTACAACAACTATAGTCAACCTACAGCCACCTCATTAATGAGCCTACAACAACTACAGCCTCCCTACAGCCACCTCATTAATGAGCCTAGCCTACAACAACTACAGCCACCCTATAGCCACCTCATTAATGCAACAACAACAACTACAACCACTTGGAAAGCTAAATGACACTACAGCAACTCTAAAAACATTAAATTACATCAGATTTTATATCCCAAAAAGTCATGCATGAAAATTATTAAAATATAAGAAAAATCTGTAGTTCTTTTATTCTTCTAAGTCCAAGTTTCTAATTTGGCGCAGCCCATCATTGCACACAAGTAAAGAAACTTAAGTCAATCCCATTTGATGCTTCTTGGCCCTTGAACGTGTTATTGGCCCAAGTATAGATTTAGCCTCTTGTTCTTCAAGGATAACCCTCATAATCACATCAATAATGAACTTGTGAAATAAATTTGTTGGGGGTAACAAATAGCAAATGCTTACGGCAATTAGGGAAAGTTCACTGTCCATAAGTCACATGTTAGGGAGTGGGGTGTGACATGAAATTAACTATAAATGCTTTTATTAGTTATTACAATTATTTTCAGAATTGAACCAGACTAGATAATTTAACTAGTTGGACCAGGAACCGATACGGAATAATTCTTAAAACTGGTGAGTGATCAAACTGGTCAAGAACTTGTTGAACTGTTCAAAAATTGGTAAAAAAAGGTAAAAACTGATGTTAAATGAACCAGTTGAACTAGTCCACTTGAGTTCTTTATTTTGTTTATTTTATAATTAAGTAATAAAGAAATTAATATTACAAATCAGTTAATTTTAGTGGAAATTGTCACTATGTTGGCGTTTTATGTATTTATATTAATGAATATTATATTAATTAATAATATCTTATTATATGGTCATTTTTTTGTTATGAACTTTTAATGTGGATGTTATTTTATGTAATTTGATATCAAATCTTTTTTTTAAATTAAATTTGTAAATTTATATTTATAGTTTTTAATTATGTATATTATTTTTTAATATTTTAAAGTAAATTAGTTTAATCACAATCTAACCATTAACTTTTAAACTACTACTTCCATCAATTTAATGACCAATATGATTTTCGTAACCTTAGTTATTACCTTTTTAAAGTGACAACTCCAATAATTGAGATTGATGCTCCCCATTTCAATGGTTTTCTAATGTCACTCTTTCAATTCCAATCAATTACATCTAATCAAAGTCATCCAAAATAGATTAAATAAATGGATCGAGTTGATGTATTTTGACTAAAATTGATTAAATCGGTTTAATTGTTGGATGATTATAATAAATATTTAATATCAAATAAACCAATTTATTATTATATTAAAATTTGAATTTTACTTTTAATTTAATATTTTAATATCGAGTAAGAATTTTAAATTTATTTATGGTTAGAATAAGTTTGAAGTCTAGTTGGAACACTCTTAATATGATTTTTTTTTGGTTAGAAATATATATTTTTATAGTTCAGATTAAAAAAATATTTGATGTTGAAATTTTAAAATCTTTCAAATTTTTTTTTTTTAAAAAAGCGACCTTTAATCTCATCCAAATCAATCAATTGGATTGGTTTTGTCTATTAAAAATGACTGATTGGATAAGATTTCTTTACCTAAGTAAAGCCGAGGTACTTGGACAAACAAATCCAAACCCATAAATTCTAAGGCACGTAACATACGATTTTCTTTTAATTTTTCTTTGATTAACAGTGTTTAGAGAATCACGATCAGTTTAGTTAAAAAAATGATGAATTAGTTAAAAAATTAGTTCGGTTTAAATCAGTAAATTATTGAAAAACTAGTCAAATTGATCTCAAATTGATAAAATCAGTTGGTTCAATTGACTTATTTTTTAAAATTTTTACTAAATACTATTATGTATTTTTAAGAAATTTCTAAAAATTTAAGTCATTAAAAAATATTTATGATTGGTATAAATATATATATATATATTTATGACATGCCTAAAATATTATAATATTATATATTATAATATTTTAATACCTGTAATGTATATATTAATTATCTATTTTAATATTTTAATATACTTTAAACATCATTGGTTTAATTACGATTTGACTACGATTCAATCATTGACTTTTAAATTAATGCCTCGACCACTTTAATGACTGATTCAATTTTTTGGACCATATTAATTAACTAGACTCCGCGAATTAATCAAGGAAAGTATTATGTGACTTAAATAGTATATATGATTGGATATTGATGAGTAAGGAGTTACACCTAATTTTAATAAGAATAAATTACTTCTTATTTACACATTCATGTTTATTATATAAAGAATAAAAACAATAAATCCATCCGCCACTTTTGTAATCAAATATTGACTAAGAATATAACAAGTGATGTATCAACAAACAAATTAGTTTATATTTTTAATGCACCTTTTAAACATAATTGTGATTACATAATAACATATTAAATATATTAAATCTATTAAATAATAACATATTAAATATTATATATAATACATGTTGAAAGTCAAATTTGTGGAGCTGGTTTATCTTTATAATTAATAATCATGTTACTAATATTTTGAATAACTTTTTTATATATTACTAAATACATGAAATAATTGTTAATAAAGTTTGACTAGACTATTGATAGTGACCAGTCCCCTAGTAATATTCTTAAGTGTGTCAACATATGCTATAAATATCCTATACTAATTAAATAAGGTTAATTATAATTTAAAATAAGAGTATAATTTTAAAAATTTTATAAAATATAATAGTCAAATTATTATATAAGAAACATGAGAAATTTATATTTTTATTCTATTACTTGAGCTTGTGAATTTACAACTCCTTGTTATAGTGTATGTATATATAATCATCCATAATATTATTATATTATAGCAGCTAAATATAATAAAATAACTTATAATTTAAGAAGAGAAGTTAACAGTAAAATAAATAAAAAATGAAATACTTTTCTGCTACTTAACTTTATAATTCCTAAATTATAATAAATAAGTATAATTTATTATTATAAAAAATTAGTATAATTTATTATTATAATAAATTAGTATAATTTATTATTATAATAAATTAGTATAATTTATTATTATAATTAATGTAAATTTATATTTGAAAACCATTTAAAATAAAAAAAATTAATATGCACTTTACTGCTACTAATTTATATAATTGATGTAATTTTTAGATACAGTTGGCTATTAAAAATATTATCATGACCCTATTTTTTTTAATATTTACAATATTTTTTATTAATTTAATTTTAGGTCAAAATATATAAAAATCGCTTTGAACTCAAAGATTATGCATTTTATTTCTCTCAACTATTAAATTAACAAAAGATTTTCTTAATCTTTGATTTTGTTGTAAAACATGAATGGCCATATCATCCACATTAGATCGCATAAAAAAAAAAGATAAAAAAGGCACAAAATGGAAGCATACAAAAAAGCAAGAAGTCCCAAAAGTAGGGGTGCGTGTGAGTTTAGTTTGTAATATTTTCACTCACTCAACTTGAATCAATCTAACTCATTACTAAATAGATTAGTTTGATTTGGGTTGACGAGTTGAGTTTTTTTTTTTTAAGAATGGTAAACTTGATTTAAAATGGTAAAATTAAAAATAAAAAAAATAGAATTAGGCCTTACATAGTTATATGTTTTTAATCTCATCTATAACTAAGATAAAAAGTAAAATAATAAACTTTTAAATAAAGGAACTAGTGATTTAATAAATAACTAAGATAATAGATGTTATATAGCATTATATATTATTATTGAGAGAGAGATACGGCAAAGAAAACTAAATAGTATGCTAACTAAAGCTTAAATAATTTACAAACAATATAAGTGTATAGCATATGAGTACTACAATTAAAAAAAAAAATTGGGTGGATTTGTGAGTTGGTTCGAGTTTGACGAATTGAAAATTTATAAATCCGTTACTTAAACCAATAGTCGACAAATTGGAATAAAATTGAACAAACCGGCCAACTCAACACAATTTTGTTGGTTAGTTTAAGTTCAGCGGATTAACACAATCTAATATACACCCCTATCCGAAAGTCTCCAAATTAATTCATGGGAAATCGAGAAGATGAATTACTTCTAAATAGTGGATCAATGGATCATGGAAAATAAATATGAAATTTTAGAGTAAATCACAAATTTTAAAAATTACATTCTCTTGCTTTTTTTTTTAATATTGGTTCACGCCACTACAATGCCGAATCGCCTAGAATTGAATTCGTGGCAATTTTGCGGTATAGTGGTCCCCAGGACGTATTCACTCAAGGAGTCTCACTTCTAATCACTAATTAGTTGTTCTAAACACCTAGACAATAATTAAAAGCACATAAACGGGGAGGGGGTTTGTTGGCAGTAACAGTAGAAACAGAAATAAAACAGTAACAATGAACAACAACAGCAACAAGTCAGCAGCAAAACAAGTTTGATAATAACAGAAGACCATGCAACCAGCCACTAGGATTTATGGGAGTGCAACTATCATTACCTTACTCATTGATTCAATTTTGTTCTCATTTCATCATTTGGTTCTTTATGAAAATAATTTTAGAATAACTTCCAGAATTTAATGCTACTAACTATAGTCAAGAATATCTTCACTAACTATAACTAGATACATTTCAAAGGAAAACCTCAACCAAACCAAGTTAAATATCATCTAACTAGCCATTTTATTTCACTCACTTTTCTAATCAGTCAAGCAAAGTTATATCTCATATATAAATTAGTTTATATTCATTCAAGTTCAAATCAGAATCTAATAGCAACATAAACATAAAAGTAGAACAAAAATGAAATGAGATGAAATGGAGAATAAAACACTTATCTTGCACTTTCAGTTCAAGTTACAACATCCCAAGGTCTTAGTGACTAATTATAATGGAGATTTAGCCCTCCATGAGAGCAAAACAGCAAAACAGAAGAGGGAAAACAGAGAGAAAGTATGGTTTGTGAAAATACTAGGTTTCAGAAAATGAAAAGTGTCTTCTATGTTACAAAACCGATGCCATAAAATACCTTGGAATATTCTACCTTAGATGCTCAGTTGACCTTCAAAATAAGAGCTGAGATGTGGCTGATTTCTTTCTACAGAAGGGGAACAATAGACAACAGCAGCAAATCATCAAAATGGTGTAGCATAAGGCCTCTTTTGCTATGCAGAAAGCTGATATGCCATTTTTAGCAAAGTCTAGGGAAGAGGCAAGCAAAGGCTAGACTGCATGTAGAAAGTGATCTGGATTGAGGGCCCTACATGTCTACACATTAGCAAAAACATAGAAACAAGTCTAAGTCAGCATTATACTCATCATAAAAATGCCACATAAGCGCCATGTCAGCAAGACTGTCCACCTCATTGCCACATCATTAGAAAATCTCTAAATTTAAATTTTGCGAAGCACACAAATGGATTAAATTGAGTTTTTAATAATTTAAGTCATAAAATATGAAAATAATTCATTTTCCATCCAAGATTAACTTAGCCCAATAAATCACAAAGTGTAATAAAATTGGATAATTTTCATAAATGAAAATGCAAATAGACCAAATTAGAGGTTAAAATGTACATAAAAATGCTAGATATCAAATATCCACTTCTTCTACTTTTAAAATGTATAATTCTTTCTTTATAATTATAAAATATATTACACTTTAATCTAATTTTATATTTTTCATTAGAAAAGTTTGTTACAATATATTTTTTAACATTTAATAACCAAATTTTACATATTTGAATAACAATAGCCCAATAATATTAATCATTACCTACTGTGATACTTTTTTGCTGTTAATCCATAATTCTATTTTCTTATAAAAGATGTATATAATGTATACTTAGGTTAACATTTATATATATTAAATACATGTAAATAAAAGATGTATTAAGAGCAATTAATGTTTAATTCTTTTTTAAATTCCTCATAAGATTTGATTGAATAAAATATATTTATAATAAATAAGCACTTAAAGAAATAAAAGTAAATGCACTTTCTGGATTATAATGTAACTGAATCATATTAGATTCCATTAAATACAATCATGCGCCTTCTGGTTCTTGGATTCACTTGCTGGAGCTTTATTCCGTCTTGGATTTGATTGAATAAAAAATAAAACTTTTGTTGATTTGTCACATTAAAAATAAAATTATAATCTGATAATATAAAACTTTTTTTTATAAAGTTATTTTATAGATGTAATTCGCCTTGTTTTTGCAAGTTGCTGTAAACTTGCAATAGTAAAAATTGTAATTTTTTTTTTTAAAAATGGTTCGAAATTCTTTAGACGTTGTCCTATATATCATTATTAAATTCTAACTGTTTATTTAATTTTTTTATATTACAGTCGAAAGTATTTTTTAAGCTTTCTTTTCCTTTTTTTTTTAAATTTTAAGAACGCAAATTATTAGAAAGAATTCAACACAAGATCTATTTTTTTTAATATTTATATTATTTTAAAATAAAAAAGAAAGTTTGAGAAAAAAATCAACGTCTATTTTCTCTTACATATACTAATTTTTAATCAATTCTTGTGAAGAAAGAGTTACACTTGTACATTGTATAACACTCAAGTTAGTTAGTAAGTTGATTCAGTTATTATATTAATATCTAGAATAATCTTTTTACTTAATCAGTTAATTCAGTTATTAAATATATATTTTAAAAAATGAAATAATTTTTTTAACATTTAGTAAATATAAAACTAGTGTAAAAATCAGTTGATTCTGTTATTATCTTAGTATCTAGAAAATATTTTTACTTATTTAGTCAGTTCAATCATTATATCCGTATTTGGCAAATATAAAATAATTACTTTAATATTTAGTGTATTATAAGATTATTTAATGAAAAAAATAATAAAAATAAAAAAATTCAAACTTTTTTAAAAATGATTTAATTGAAAAAACAAATAATAATATTCAATTTTAAGAATAACACGGGTATCAAAAATATATTTGTAAACATCAGCATTGTCATAAATTATATTTTTGATGAAAATTAAATATTATAAAACATAATTTCATCTTAAGACTTAAAAATATATAAAAAAAAAAAAAACGGAGATCGAAGATAGACATTACCTGCATGCCAAGCCAACGTATAAGCAAAGCAGATAGAAATCGAAGCTGTCTTTGTATCCACTATCGTCTAAGCAAAGCAGGAGCTTCTTGGAGTTCTTGATCAATAGGACTGCTTCTACCTTGGGTCATCTTCTCCAGGTTGAGTTTAGCATTTTGTGCTTGTTTGTTTAACTTTCAAAATTGTCTGGAAAAGCTTAGTAATTAGAAAATTTTCTCATTTCTTTGATTTTGTAGCTTTTAAAATTCATCGACAATTTTGACAATAAATGACTTTGTTTAAACCAATGTTTTGGGACCCGGACCGGCCCGGCGGGTCGACCCGGGACCCGGTGACCCAGGGCCGGGACCGGTCCGGGTCATCACTTTTGGTCCGGTCGCAATCGACCCGGCCAAGACCCGGTCGACCCGGACGGGTCTTGGCCGACCTGGCGACCCGGCCGACCCGGGTCTTTTTTTTTTTTTTTTTTTATAAATTTTTTAAATTTTATTTTTTTAAAATTTTTTATTTTATTATCTTTTTTTTAAAACAATCTCTTAATTTTTGAAACTAACCCAACTAATTTTGTGACTAACATATTCTCATATATTCAGATAGGCACAACAAAATTAAATTAAAATTATTTTTAGAAAAATAAAACTAGACCAAGTTGATAAATATAAAAGTTTTTTCTAACATAATTTTCACAACAAAAATTTCATGATTTAAGTCATTGAATATGATTGAGAATTTTAAATATACATTCTTAAGAAAAATTAATATTCTGCATATTAGTCATATTATTATGTTTGGATGATATTATTTATGACTTTATGAATAATTATTAATATTTATAATTTTATGTTTAAATTATTATGCATGTTTATGATTTTAAAGTTTGAAATTTACATATAAATTATTTATTTTACATGTTTTTTAATTTATTTCTAAAGATATATACATGTATATATATATTTTAATTTATTTATCCGGTTCAACAATTGACCCGGTGACCCGGCGATTGAACCAGTGACCCGGTGACCCGTAAGCCAGCCCGGGCCAATGACCGGGCCGGTTCCAAAAACATTGGTTTAAACTGCTCAAGGCTCTCTTTTGTTGTGTTTCCAACATGCACGGACTTCTAAGACTTTTCACTGTTGTTATGAATATTTTTAGCATCATCTTATAGTTTTTTGTTTGATTATCATTAATTGTGTTCTGGGTTCTAATTACCCAAATTTTATGTGTTGATGTGTTGTTCTGAGTAGTAAAGTTAAGTGCACGCTCTTTGACAGAAAATGCAAGTTCTCGTTTGCAATTATCTGTTCTTGATGCCAGCTATGATGGAAAAAACAATTTTGGCAGAACCATAGATTTTTTACTTGTTTAATTGAATAATTCTTTTTTGTCCAAAATGTATGAATTGAATAAAATTTCTTCTCTTTTAACCAAATCGGTTTGATTGCTCAAAATGAGAATTTAAATACTGGATTACCAAGTATTTCTCGTTTAGAGAGACGCCCAAAAAGCAGCTCGTTTTAACAGTGGCGCACATACATATTTATATATATTGATGACCTAAGAATCATTCTACACCATACAAATAAATAGAAGAGTTTCCAACATAATCAAACTACGGGTCTGAGCATGCAAGTAATCAAACAACTCAGGTAAAGATCAACTTTGGGTACTTAAGAAAATAGTAAAATACTACCAAGAAAACAATTAAAATTCAGTACTTAACCGGAGCAAGGATCTCCAGTTGGGAACCAAGCTTCTCCTCAGCAATCTTCTCAGCCTTCACCCTTAATTTGGCCAGCTGCTTCTTCCTCTCATATGCCAATTGTGCTCTCTCTTTCCTCTTCTTCTCCAATTCCTGAGAGCAGAAATACAAACAGAAACGTCAGCACAACTTTTCTTTTGGCATGGATAATCCAGTTACAAAACCAACCATTTTCTTACAAATCTGACTTTTTTAATTACTATTAGATAAAACAAACATAAACATATTAAAAGACGTGTGTGTATATATATATATTACATAAAATACAACAAAAAGTAGGCTGTTCAAAGCCGATTAGATCCAATTCCAACCAAAGCAGCCCAATCCAATTCAACCAAAACCGATTCAATAATTTTATTGATTGGATAGAATTTTGCAAAACCAATTTAATCGGGTCGGTTGTTGAATGGTTATAGTAGTCCTTTAATTTAAACAAACCAACCGATTACATAATATATTAATATATTATATATAATTGACCATTCAATTCAATACAAACCAATTATGGCTGAAATGGATTGTTTTAGATTTATGTAAAAATGATTGGATTGATTGAATGAGATTTCTTTTCATCCAATTAGATTGGATTGGTTTGGTCATTACCGATGAAAACCCCTAGATACCAAATAGGAAGAGCAAGGCAAAGGCAGACTCTTCCATCTTGGACGTTTAAGATTTGCACTTGCACAATCTAAAGGGTAAAAGAAATATCATTCAGGAACATGCTCAAAACATGGCAACTTACCCTTATCGTATCATAATAATTCCATCCGACTTCTGATGACAATCTACCGACCAAGCAGTACTTGTGTCCTTTCTGAAGCCTCAAAACCCTGATTTCATTGATTTTGTTCAAGTTTTATGAGACAAACTAGCAAAGATAATCTGAAGTTTCGAACAGAAACAAAATATGCTAGTCAGTAGAACTGAAACATGAAATTTACAGATAAGTAGATCTTACTTCAGAGCATCAGGGACCACCATCCTCTTCATTTTGTCATATGGAGGCGGTATGCCCTCAAAGACCTTCAATCGAGCAAGAGCAGCTGCTCCACGCTTTGTCTTATGTGGTATCATTCTAAAAATAGAGAAACATAGAAATCATGACAAGGAAGTAAAACACACAGAGATATGTCAACATTCAGAGAGAAACAACCATGAGGATCTGTTATTATGCAAGAACATCAATTCCTATCGGTTGTTAGAAAGCTTACACAATAGAAAACATCGATTGTCCCACTTTAACTGTAATCATCACAAAGTCAATTATATTGAGAGGCTAAGTGCTCATAACTAATACATACTATATTACAATACAAATGCACATGGCACCTAAAGATTATTTACAGATATTGATTACAGATTAAAATATGACAAAAACATGACAATGATGAGCCAATCACACTTCAATTAATTTTTTTATGTAAAATAACAGTTTAACTGAATTAATGAAAATCCTGAGTTCTATTCATATTATCTCTAACCAGGTAATAATGCGGCCTAGAACAATGAAATTTCATGTTCAATGATATCTGGAGAAATATAAATATTGCACACATCTAGCAGAACAGAAACAGCCCAACTTAACCTCATAGAAATGAAAAAAAAATTGGGCACTAATTAATATAAAAATAAAAGCAGAATAATATCCTTTGCTTTCTAACATATCCTGAAATGGGTAATGTAGAATCTACAACCAACCGCATCCAACACGGACACCCATTCCTTAGCATTATCACATCAACCGAAAAAAATATAGGAAACGACTGAAGACAGAACAATAGAAGGTGACATGAAGTACCAAAACGAGATACAGATGAACCGAAAAAATGCACACAGAAAATGTAACTTATATAGGACCAGATTATAGAGCAGAAATCAATATTTCTGTTCCACTAACGAATTCACCTAGTATCACTCTCTTCGTCCACCCCACACTGCGATTTCCTTCACACTTTCTGTATGAATTGTAGAAAATCCGATGGCAGGAGGTTGAAAGTCTTAACGGCAAAGGCTAAGTAATGAAAGTGATAAAAATGACTTTGGTCTGTCATTATCGTCAAAAGCATTATTATATTAGCTAGCTCCGATACGTTAAACAGATTTGTCCCTCAATTTAAAATAAAACGTACAGAAAGAAATACAATGCTCAAACTCAGCATAGCTCACCCACGAACGGTTCGCCAGAAAATCTTAGAAGGGGCACGGAAGTGGATAGGACCATGAGAAGGCTTAGTGTTCATGCGCTTACGGAGGAAACGCATGTACTTCATCTTCTGACGGACCAAGCCTCCGGAGATGCAAATCTCCTCGCACCGCACCACCACCACCTTCTGGCCATTAAGCAGCTCCTTGGCCACGATCGAAGCGAGCCGACCCAGCATGTGGTGGCGCGCGTCCACTACCACGCGCTTCGCGCACACACCAGACCCTGACACCATCTTCACTCTCTCTCACTCACTCTCCTTCAGTGATGCGAAAATGGAGGCGGAAGGAGGAGAAGGAGAAGATGTCCCGGCTGCTCTGCTAGCAAGGGTTTAATATTATTATTACTATTATTGTTATTATTTGTTTTGTTTTTGGGTTGGGCCACGTAAATGTCAACAAGCCCAAGTAATTTGAGGTCCTTTCTTGTCTCGAAGTTCTATTTGAAGTACACGTATTCCTTTTTGGGTTGGGCCACGTATTCCTTTTTCTTTGAATGAGTCAAATGAAGATAAACCATCCAGGAAGATATGTGCCCATAGGTGAAAATTACACAAGAGGAGTACCAAAATGACGTGATCCCTGGGGTACCAAATTGACCTGTGATTGTCGTCTTTGTTACTGGCCTTTGGTTTCCATTTATATGTCTCTTGAATTATTAGTTTGTCACTTGTTTTCTTACGACGCATTCTATTTCATTTTAATATGTTTCATTTGAACAAAAAATAATGGCCCTTTCCAAAAAAAAAAAGTGTCCTTTGGCCTTTAAAATCATATGTGGTTGTTCCACTGCAATATTTGCTTTTAAAAAAAATTGACTTATCAATGAATCTCAAATTGTGCATATTTTCCAAACTTGCTTACCAAGGAGAGCTTGATTCAAGGTATACATATCTCTGAGACCTTATAGATTTTCTCCCAAGCTGTTGTGTTATGTTAAACTTATAACATTGGATCTCCAGAAGAAACAAGCCATGACCGCATTACATGAGGCATGATTTATATAGAGAAGTAGATAAAGTGAAAAATTTAGTGGCCAATTAGATTTTGCCATGTTGCAAGGGAATCTAGGATTGTGAATGAAAGGCAATGGCTTGTACGTTGTCCAATTGTTATGCCTAACATCACATGATTCGTCAAATATTATGACGAAACAAGGGTTGTCAAGTTTTATTTATCATAATTTATGAAGATTCCTATTTTAAAAAAAAAATTAGAGCTGCATGGGAGGTATGGGGATTGGGGTAAGTGTTTGGGTAGATAGATTGGTGAAGGGAACCAAATTCTCTCGTATTCTGCGCAGGCACAAGAGACTTATTTGTTCTAGGTCGTTCATCAACAACTCATCTTGTGGACAGGCACACCACTTTTTTTTTTTCCCAAAGCTTCATGTTCCTTTCACAATGAAGCTAAAAAAAAAAGCATGAGAATAAATATAACAATGAAAATAAATTAATTTTTGATAATTAAATTTAAGAGAATTATTATAAACTAACATAATAAGATTATAGAATGTGGTCAATTACATATAATATTAATTAATTAATTTAAAAAGATAATTAATTTGAAATAATCAAAAAATTTTAGAGATAAATCATATCAATATGTAACTGACATAATCTCACAATATTTAAATAAATATAAAAATAATTAAATTATTTTTTAAAATTATTTTCACAACAATTTAAAATATATATGTATTTTTGAAATACTCTTTTCACAACAAAATGCACCCATGTTTCAAACACTGGAAGTGAAACTGTGTTTAACAACACAATTTTTTTAATCTAGCCACCCAAAATTCAATACTTCTTCAATGTGCTCACACCCAGGCATCCTTTCATGCATCCACTTTTCTAATTGTTTATGAAAGCCTGGCTTGAAAGTACCATTATCGCCCCTCCAATTTTTATGAAGAGCTAACTCTACTGCAGCAGTCCATTGGTGCTCACTTTTCTTTTCATTTGCTTGCGATGTCACTTCCATAATTTTTAAAAAGCAACACATTGATCGAATATGATAAACAATGCAATTATAAAAAATAAGAACTAAACAATTATATATTCAAGTAGTATTTCATCAGTATGAGAAAAACGTTAAGCAATACATCATAATTCTTAAAAAAAAAAATAATGATAAACTCTCAAATCCTAGAGTTGTGTCTGCTCCATGCGTTGAACATGTCGAAAGTAAGATTGTTCCTCCATTGTTTCCAAGTTTCAGTTGACTCCACATGAGTGATGAAATCATGATCCATGAGATCGGTCTCAGAAATTTCTCCGATTTCTTCTTCTAAAGGGTACCATGACATCACTTGTCGAATATGGTTATGCAACAAATAACAAGCCGTTATGTATAAATTGACTTATCTCTTAAAATGGCCCAACGGACTTTCAGTAGTTCAAAAGCCCTCTCTATGACATTCCTAGCTGAGGAATGTTTCATATTAAAAAACTGTGAAGGTGTGGTCGGTTGTGCCTCGTGCCTCCACTCACTCAAATGGTAACGTTGTCTTCTATAAGGTGTAAGAAGTCCTTCTCCATTCATGTATCCAGTATAACATAATAAATTGGATTGACAAATCATTAATAACAAATCATTCTTTCTTGCATGCATTAGGCTATCCATGTTCTGAAAACAATAAACAACATTCATTTATCAGCATATGAAAAGAGAAATAAAGGAGATAAAGATACCTATGTGTATGTATATCTATATAGATATGATGTGTGACAATAGCAATCCTAAATTCTCCTAAACAAATTCTAACCGAAATTCACAAAAAGGAAAATGATGACCTATCTATTGTTGGTTTTGTTTTAAGACCCAAACCCCAAGGAAAACATATCCGAAGATGTAAGTTGTCTTATTAAACCAAAATTCTTCTCCACAGCAGTATGAAAACCAAGAGTTCCGGAAGAGTGGTGGATCAAGAGAATATTGAACATTGAACTCGCTTTTTAAGAGTTTTGAAATTTTTGTTAGGGATTGAGCCTCACGCTGAATTATTGTCATTCTCATTCATGAAGCAATTTATATTTTCTAAATGCGATTACTTTTTGAAAGGGATTTTTTTCTTGAATGTCTCACCATGAAATCAAGAACCCTAACAAACTGTCTCAAGTCACCTTTCTCATATTTAATTGCCCCTGCCTCAACCTTTCTCTTCTTTAACCATATTAAATAGAAGCAGTTGTTAAAAAGAAAAAAAGAAATAAAGAAATCCAAATAATTTCAATTGAATATATAATACAAATCAATAAGAGAGCCTTGGGGAATCCAATTCGGATTACGGAACAAAATAAATCCAGTATACCCAGTGACACAGAACAAGGCAAATCCAGTATACCTACCACGCACGATTCAGATTAAATTGATAGAGAGCAGATGAAAATCGATATGAAAGAAAGAAAATCACGTAAGAAAATAGATAAGAAAAACACAGATGTGACGAGAGAAAGAATAAAGACAACTCACCAGAGAATGCGATTTTCACAAGAGAACACGAGTTGCTTTGCATCGCAGAGGGTAAGCTTGTAGCTCAGAAGAGAGATGAGAAGCACGAAAAGAAGATATGAGGAGCGTGAAAAAAAGATTAAGAAATTTGGGAATTGATAATTGGAAGGAAATATAAGGGCAAAATAGTAATTTTATCTTGAAAAAAAAATTTTCCATTACATGAAAATGTAGCATTCCCACCTCCCTCCATAGTAATAAAAATTAAATATTTTGTAAGAATGTTTGATTTCCAATATTCCCTTGAGACATTCCTAAGAAATCTAACATTCCCGCCTACCAAATGCCCCGTACACTTGGACATGAGACTGATATCCATGCAAAGAAATCATAATCATATGAATGAATAAACCAAGAATACCTAATCATAATCAGGGCAAAAGAAGTACAAGTTGGATTTCCCAAGAAGCTTTAATGTTTCTTCTCCTACTTTGAAAAGAGTAATTCCATTCTCCCTCAAGTACTATGCATATTTGCTTGTTACTAAGGAAAATAGTAAAAATTCATCAAGAAGCAGACAATAAGGTAATATCTTACCACTAGTAAAACATTGCAGAAAGGAACAATCTCTGAGACAGTACCAGTACCGATTTCCAGGTTTGTATCCCAAAAATAATCCAAGTTGAGGTCATTTAATATCATGCTCAATGGCATATCCAAGTTGAGGTGAGTGGCCATTTAACATGTTTACCAGATATTCTTAACGTGCACAAATGATCAATATGATACAAGATATGCCACTCACTTCAAATAAGAATAGAAATGGCAAGGGGCCAGGACGAGGGCATCCCTACTCCCAATCCCTGCCCTTGACACCCGTTATGGAAAAAATTTGTGCCCCATTCCCCCTCCTCGACTCCCGGTGGGGTGCTTGCGAATATAATAAATAATTTTTGAAAACATCAAAAAAGGAAAAAAATCAATAATACTTCAAAAACATATAAGATTATGCATATTGAAGATTAAAAAGCTCATTTAACTTCTCCAAAACATCAACAACTTAGATTAGGTTGAAGAAAAAAAAAACAACAAAAAATAAATTGTCCCACAACAAATTTATAAGTCTAAAACATTTCAAATATAAGATCAAAGTTCAAACACTTCAGTATTCTTGGTCACACCAATCAATCACATGCTTCAACACCATTTAGCTTTATATGAAACTTTCCTACAAAATAAAAATCAAACAAATATTAGTAATTAAAAATATTAGAAAAGAATAATAAAGATAAAACTATATCTACTTACCACATCATCATCAACATCCATATCTTCCAAAATTGTTTGGATTTTACCCTTTTCTTTGTATGAACCTAACAATCAACGATTAAAGAATTAAATTAACTTTGAAAAACAATATATATAAATAAATATTAAAATATATTATCTTTTAGTTCTTGTCGTGACCAATCTTGAGTACACATTAGTGAATCTAATGTATTCATATTTAATTTACTACATTGTGGACTCAATACTCAGTCACTAGTGGTAAATGCCGACTTTGAAGCAACTGTAAAGATAGGGATAGCTAAGAAATCTCTTGCAATTCGTTGCAAAGTGGGATATTTCAATCCATTTTGTTTCCACCAATGTAATATGTCGAAGTCTTCAGCATTTAATGCATCAATCAACACAGGCTCCTCTAAATAGTAATCTAATTCTGACTTGCATACACTACTTGAAAGATTTTCTTTCACATATTGAAAATAATCACATTTCCAATTTTTTTCCCTCCCAAGAGAACTGGAGCCCGTCAAAGTTGAGGAAGAGGTAGCAACACCACTAATAAAATCACGATTCTTATTCTTAACTTGATATTCATCAACCAAATTTTGCCACATCGTTTTCACCCTTTGCAATTCACTTGAAGCATTATCCCCATACATAAGAAGAACGAAATAATTCAACAATGCCATTTTATATCGAGGATCTAAAACAACACCTATTGCCATAACTCGATTTATTGATCCCCAATATTTGTCAAACTTTAAGATCATATTATTGGCCATGCTTTTGATGATATCACTAGAACTATTAACCCACTTCCTCAAAGACAATCTAATTTCACAAACTTTTGGAAAATAAATATTTGAGGTTGGATATCAGGTGCCGGAAAACAATTCAATGACACTAAAGAACAATTCCAACTTTTCACAAATATCATTTGTCATTTTTCAATCTTCTTCACTAGGCAAACTCTTATATTGAGAATTACGTTGCTTTAATCGTTTGAAAACATCTTGATATGGTAATGCAGAAGTAAGCATTAAATAAGTAGAGCCCCATTTAGTTCTACAATCAAGAACAAGCTTCTTTGAATAAGTTATGTTCAACTAGTGGCAAGTATCCCTAAATTTTTTCTCTCCTTGGTGTTGCAGTCCAAAAAGCAACACTTTTTCTAACTTTCTCGATAGCATCAGTGATTGTTAACAACACATCTTTCACTATCATATCCAACACATGAGCACAACAACACATATGAAATAATTCGACTCTCAAAATAAATGAAGAATGTGGAATCTTATCCAACAAACGCTCAATCATGACAGCATCAATGTTACAATTATTAATAGTCAAAGTAGATAACTTTCTATCAACATTCCAATCCAATAGACATTCAACCAACACATCACAAAGAACTTCAGCAGTATGTGTTGCTGGCACATAAATAAACCTAAAACAAATTATAATAAATATTAGAAGATAGCAATAAAAATCATAAGACTTGAGAGAAAAATATTAAAAAACAAAACATTACCTCACAATTCGACTCTGCAAAGTCCAACTATCATCAATATAATGGGCTGTGACGGACATGTACCTTTTATTTTGATTGCTAGATGTTCACATATCAGTTGTTATTGCAATACGGCCTGTATTCTTTGCAAGTAATTTCATTATTTTAATCTTCTCACACTCATATATTTTCATTATGTCGCTCTTGAGTGTATTGCGAGAAACTTCGAATAGAGGGTTGAGAGATTTGCTAAATCTTTTAAAACCAACATGATCAACCATCCCAAGAGGATACTCATGCATTATAATCATTTTTTCAAGTTCCCTTCTTGCATTATCATGATTTGCATATGCACCAACAAGTGATTCACCGCTATTTCCTATTGAACTTGAGGATTGTTGCGGAGTATCTTCAGACTATGAGGGCACAGTATGAAGCTTACAAGTCTTAATGTGGTCATCTAAGTGTTTAGTGCCTTGTTTTGTGTCTTCACCAAGTTTTCTATCACAATATTTGCATATTGTTTTTCACTTATCATCTATTTTCTCTCTTTTAAAGTCCAACCAAACTTGTGAAGTTAATCGTCTTTTATTAGGACTTCTGCGTTCATCAACATCTTGTTCTAACTCAAAACTTGATTCATTAGAGGGAGGATTATGATTTTCTTGTGTTCCCTCCACTGAATCTGAAGTAGATGCAAGTGGAACTTGCTCCCTTTCCGTTGGAATATCAGATGATTGATCTTCATCAGCCATATTTGAAATACCCAACCTAAAGATAGGAATAATGTTTGATTGTATTATTAGAAAACATCTATTATTGTATAATCACAATAAAATCAACGATTACTTCCAAAATAAATTGAAAATATTCACACAAACGTTGACAAGCAGAAAGATATGAAATATTATGTCATAATATCAAAAGAGGTTGCATCTGACATGTAGATTAAAAAACTAAATCCATGGGAAACTCATGCACACATGTAGATTAAAAAACTAAATCCATAATCAACTACGAAAGATTTGACCTATTTTTCCTTTTGTTTGTATATAAAGGCTTTGGTGGAGTTGTCAATTGGTGAGAGCCTACCAATGTATTTCTTTAGGGAGTTCATGCCCAAGGGGAACTAGAACCAAGAAGGACCAACATATTTTAGATTTGGTCCAATTGGAAGGCTACACATGGTACAGTAAATAAGCATTTTTAGTTTAGGAGGAATATTTTAGTCAGATGCTATTTGTAGACCAAGTCACCAGCATGTCACCTTCCCACTTCTAAGATGGTAGTATGTTACAAGAATAGGAAGACATGAAGTACCAAGCCAGACCAATCATACATTAGAATTCAAAATCAAGCTAATCTTAGTATATATTTTCCCACGTAATATTTTGGAACAAACTAAGCAGCTATAAGAAAAATATCACAATGCTCATCTTTCATTGAGCAACTAAAGCATATTCAAACACTTCCGATAAGGGATAATGCAAGAGGGAAAAACAAAATGTTCAAATACTATGTTCAAACACAAAGCTTTGGCAACAAAAGGAAAAACACAATATTCAAATACCAAACTTTCATTTCAAAAGAGTGAAAGGAAAACCTTTGGCAACGAAGCTAGAAGGGATGGGAAGAAAGAAACTGATGTGCCTAAAAGAGAACACAATCTGTACCACAAGGAAAATAAAGAGAAGAAAACCAACTCAACTAAATTGATAAGCCTATGGCGCCACAATCAAGCTAAGATGGGTAGAATTCGCCACACCCCATATTAGAGAACGGAATGGGAGTGATAAGAATTCTGAGATTTTCTCGCCACACTAACACAATTGTTAGATAAGAGAAGATAGATGTGCACAAAGCAATCTGAATTATAATTCACTCAAATCTGATTATCTTTCACAAGGGGGCAAGTTCTCTTTTATAGATAACAAAAGCCAGCTCTCTCATTAATGCAACCACAACCACCTCATTAATGAGCCTACAACAACTATAGTCAACCTACAGCCACCTCATTAATTAGCCTACAACAACTATAGTCAAAGTACAGCTACCTTATTAATGAGCCTAGCCTACAATAACTACAGCCACCCTATAGCCACCTCATTAATGCAACAACAACAACTACAACCACTTGGAAAGCTAAATGACATTACAGCAACTCTAAAAACATTAAATTACATCAGATTCTGTATCCCAAAAATTCATGCACGAAAATTATTAAAAAAAAAATAAGAAAATCTGCATTTCTTTTATTCTTCTAAGTCCAAGCTTCTATTTGGCCCAGCCCATCATTGCACACAAGTAAAGAAACCCAAGTCAATCCCATTTGATGCTTCTTGGCCGTTGAACGTGTTATTGGCCCAAGTATAGATTCAGCCTCTTGTTCTTCAAGGACAGCCTTCATGATCACATCATCTTCCCATGGTTGACAAGGATTTGCCCTCAAATCCAGCTCCATGTTATCTTCCAAATAAGGGGTTATGTCCCTTACATTGAATGTTGCTGAAACACCATAATCTCCTGGGAGATCAATTTTATACGCATTGTCATTTACCTTTGCTAGTACTCGAAACGGACCATCAGCTCGTGGCATAAGTTTAGACTTCCTTTTGTTTGGAAATCTCTCCTTGCGTAGGTGAATCCAAACAAGATCTCCTGGGCTAAATTGAACATGCTTTCTCTTCTTGTCTACTGACTTTTTATAGGCAGCATTCTTCTTCTCAATTTGCTTCTTTACTGCCTCATGCATTTTCTTCATGAATTCAGCTTTACTTTTGCCATCCAAGCTAAGTTTTTCATTAATTGGAAGAGGTGCCAAATCTGCTGGTGTATTAGGATTAAATCCATACACAACCTCAAATGGAGATTTCTTTGTAGTACTATGAACACTCCAATTATAAGCAAATTCAACATGCGGCAAGTACTCATCCCAATTCTTCAAGTTTTTACTGATAACACTTCTAAGCAAAGAGGAAAGAGATCTATTTACCACTTCAGTTTGCCCATCAGTTTGAGGATGACAGGTTGTGCTAAATAGCAGCTTTGTTCCAAGCTTCATCCATAATGTCTTCCAAAAATAGCTCAAGAATTTGGCATCACGATCAGAAACAATACTCTTTGGAATGCCATGCAATCTCACAACTTCTTTGAAGAATAAATCAGCAATATGAGAAGCATCATCAGTTTTGTGACATGAAATAAAATGAGACATTTTTGAGAATCTATCAACAACCACCATAACTGAATCTTTTCCCCTTTTTGTTCTCAGTAATCCAAGCACAAAATCCTTGCTTAGATCGATCCATGGTTGATCTGGAACAGTCAATGACATGTACAAGCCATGTGCAGCCTCATTGCTCTTTGCTTTCTTGCAAGCGACACATCTTTCTACAATCCGATGCACATCCTTCATCATATTTGGCCAATAGAAATGCTCTTTCAACATTTCAAATGTCTTCTTTTCACCAAAATGTCCAGCCAGCCCACCTGCATGTGATTCTCCAACAAGCAATTCCCTAATAGAACAATTAGGAATCACAAGTTTTCCAAATCTGAACATATAACCATCATGCCTATAAAACCCTTTAATGGCCATTTTCTCACAAGTTGAATAGATTTTAGCCAGCATAGGATCAAGCAAGTATTGCTCCTTAATAAGTTCAAAGCCCAATAGTTTAGTGTTCAAAAGAGAAATCAAAGCATACCTCCGAGATAATGCATCAGCCACAACATTCGTCTCTCCCTTTTTGTATTTGATTACATAGGGGAAAGCTTCCAAATACTCCACCCATTTGGCATGTCTTCTATTCAGCTTCCCTTGCCCCTTTAAATGCTTTAGGGACTCATGATCGGTGTTGTGAATGATGAACTCCTTTGGTAATAAATAATGCTGCCATGTCTCAAGAGCTCGAATTAGTGCAAAAAACTCTTTATCATAGATTGAGTAATTCAGACTTGCTCCACCAAGCTTCTCACTAAAATAAGCAATGGGACACTTATCTTGCATTAAGACAGCTCCAATCCCTACTCCAGATGCATCACATTCAATCTCAAATACCTTTGAAAAATCTGGAAGAGCTAGAATAGGTGCTGAACACAATTTCTCCTTGATTAAGTCAAAACTCTTCTGTGTAGGTTCGGTCCATTTAAACTCACAATTTTTCTTGATGCATGCAGTTAATGGTGCAAGAATAGTGCTAAAATTCTTCACAAATCGTCTATAAAAAGAAGTAAGGCCATGAAAACTTCGTACCTCATAAATACTTTTAGGAATTGGCCACTCCTTGATTGCTTTTATTTTCTCCTCATCCACGTGCACCCCATGTTGAGAGACAACATAACTAAGGAAAATAACTTGGTCTTCACAGAATTGGCACTTCTTGAAATTGCCAAATAGCTTTTGTTCTCGTAATACTTCAAATACTTGCCTCAAATGCTCTTCATGCTCTTCAGAATTTTTACTATAAACCAAAATGTCATCAAAATAAACGACAACAAACATACCTATAAATTTCCGAAGCACATGGTTCATTAGCCTCATAAAGGTGCTTGGGGCATTGGATAATCCAAATGGCATGACCTTCCATTCATACAGCCCACGTTTTGTCTTAAAGGCTGTCTTCCATTCATCTCCTTCCTTCATACGAATTTGGTGATAACCACTCTTCAAGTCTATCTTTGAAAACACTTTGGAGCCATGTAATTCATCAAGCATGTCATCTAACCTTGGAATGGGATAACGATACTTGACTGTAATCTTGTTAATTGCTCTGCTATCCACACACATCCTCATGGTCCCATCTTTCTTTGGCACCAATAAGGCCAGTACTGAACAAGGACTCATGGACTCCTGCACATATCCTCTTTCCAGCAACTCATTTACTTGACGTTGCAACTCCTTTGCCTCCTCCGGATTCATTCTATAAGGTGGCCTATTTGGTAAGGCAGCTCCTGGTACAAGATCAATTTGGTGCTCAATACCACGAATTGGTGGTAATTCCTTTGGTAATTCTTCTGGAAATACATCACGAAATTCTTCCAAGAGCCTTTGAATTTGTGGTGGAAGTGATCCCACAATTTCTGGTACTATCTCCTTCAAATGCAATAAAAGAACTAAATTAGAGCTGGATAAAGCTCTCTCAATATCTCCTTTGTTGGCAAGTAAATTACCCTTTCTTTCAGCTTCTTGTTGATGCATCTTCACTTGTTGAGGACTCAATGGTGCTAACACAATCTTCCTTCCATCTTTCTCAAAGGAATATGTGTTTTTAAATCCATCATGCAAAGCTCTTCTATCATACTGCCATGGTCTTCCCAAGAGCAAATGACTAGCACTCATTGGAACAACATCACATAGTACCTTATCTTTGTAATTTTTCCCAATAGAAAATGGCACAAGAACCTGTTTAGTGACTCTCACAACTCCATCTTCATTTAGCCACTGCAATTTGTAAGGATGAGGGTGTTTAGTTGTGGTTAAATTCAACTTCTCCACCAAAGTAGTAGAAGCCACGTTTGTGCAGCTCCCTCCATCTATAATTACACCACAAACCTTCTTTTCAACAGTACACCTTGTGTGAAAAATGTTCTCCCTTTGCTCATCACTAGGCTTAGCTTGCAAATTTAGAGCACGCCTTATGACAAGGAGTTCTCCCTCATCAGCATACTCCATGTTTTCCTTATCAGAACATTCTTCCATAACTCCTTCAATGGCTGCCTCATCTTCGCTTACCACTTCTCCATGCGTGTCTTGGATAATCATTACCCTACGGTTTGGACATTCAGATGTGTAATGCCCATGACCAAGACATTTGAAGCACTTTACATCTCTACTCCTTTTAGAAGGTTCTGAATCAGCTCCTTTTTCTTTCCCTTTTGATGAACTTGATGGAAGTTTTGAAGACTCCCTCTTCTCCACCTTTCTTTCTTCTCCTTTAGATGCAACCCATGATGGTGTTGTAGAGAAATTTGTGATTTTGTTTCGAGCTGGCTGTGACATTTGCTTACTAGAAACTCTCTTCCTTTGTCTCTCCACCTTGATTGCAAGTTTAATAACATCCTCTAAGGTTACATAATTTTGTAGTTCCACCAAATCACCAATCTCCCTATGCAAACCACCAATGAACCTTGCAATTGTTTGCTCTTGAGGTTCATTCAGTTCACATCGAATCATTAGCATCTCAAACTCTTTCACATAGTCTTCTACACACATACCTCCTTGTCTCAAAAATTGAAATTTGAAGAAGAGCTCTTGCTTGTAATATTCTGGCACAAATCTTCTTTGCATAAGTCTCTTCATTAGCCTCCAATTTCTGACTTCTTCCTCACCATCTCTCCTCCGTTGGTTATTCAAATTCTCCCACCATAAATTGGCATAATCTGTGAATTCAAGGGCTGCAAGACGACATTTGGTTGCCTCCGAGTACTCATGGCACTCAAAGACCTTCTCTACACGCTGCACCCACTCCAAAAATTCCTCTGGAGAGCTACTTCCCTTGAAAGTAGGGACCTTCATCTTAATCTTCAATTCTTGCTCTCTTTGCTGCATCCTTGGCCTTGGAGACCTTTCATCTTCTGTATTGCTTTCTTGGTCCGATTGCTCTTCATTTCTATTTCTTCGCTGCCGACGCCTTGGATGATGGTTTAGCCTCTCCATTTGTTCTACCAAACGATTCAACTGCTCCATCATTTGTTATTGAGATCTCTCCATTTGACTGTGAGACCTTTCCAATTTCAGAATTTGAGCTTGCTCTAAAGTAAGCCCCATTGGAATTGGAGGTTCAGAACTGTTTTCTCCAGACATGATCTCTCTCTATAAGTGTTCTACTCTCAAGTTACAAGAGTTTTCCCACACGAAACCACTGCTTTGATACCAATATTCAAATACCAAACTTTCATTTCAAAAGAGTGAAAGGAAAACCTTTGGCAACGAAGCTAGAAGGGATGGGAAGAAAGAAACTGATGTGCCTAAAAGAGAACACAATCTGTACCACAAGGAAAATAAAGAGAAGAAAACCAACTCAATTAAATTGATAAGCCTATGGCGCCACAATCAAGCTAAGATAGGTAGAATTCGCCACACCCCAGATTAGAGAACGGAATGGGAGTGATAAGAATTCTGAGATTTTCTTGCCACACTAACACAATTGTTAGATAAGAGAAGATAGATGTGCACAAAGCAATCTGAATTATAATTCACTCAAATCTGATTATCTTCCACAATGGGGCAAGTTCCCTTTTATAGATAACAAAAGCCAGCTCCCTCATTAATGCAACCACAACCACCTCATTAATGAGCCTACAACAACTATAGTCAACCTACAGCCACCTCATTAATGAGCCTACAACAACTATAGTCAAAGTACAGCTACCTTATTAATGAGCCTAGCCTACAACAAATACAACCACCCTATAGCCACCTCATTAATGCAACAACAACAACTACAACCACTTGGAAAGCTAAATGACATTACAGCAACTCTAAAAACATTAAATTACATCAGATTCTGTATCCCAAAAATTCATGCACGAAAATTATTAAAAAAAAATAAGAAAATCTGCATTTCTTTTATTCTTCTAAGTCCAAGCTTCTATTTGGCCCAGCCCATCATTGCACACACGTAAAGAAACCCAAGTCAATCCCATTTGATGCTTTTTGGCCATTGAACGTGTTATTGGCCCAAGTATAGATTCAGCCTCTTGTTCTTCAAGTACAGCCTTCATGATCACATCAGAAACCAACAAAGCTGCTCAAATTTGCTCTGATATTTTTCCGGCAAAACCTTGTAGCTATGAAGAAACAACAACAACAGAAAAAAAAAAGGTGTGGAGAAAATGGAGCAGAGATGCTGGGTGTAATGCTCCAATAATTTGTATGAATATTTAAAATTTATTTTGAAGTTTATTGAAAAATTTAATTACGTGAAAAATGTCTTCTTTCTTTGATTTAGTAAAGAAAATTTGGGAATAAAAATTTCAATTTTTAATTTAGGAAATTTTTATAAATTCTCAAGGACTTAAGTGAACAAATCTTACAAGCTAAGGTGGCTAAGAGCAATTATAACCAAGAAAAAAATGAGAAAGTGATGTGTGTGAGGTGTGCGGAGGAGGATGAGGGAAAGAAAGATGAAGAGACAAAGACCAAAAAAAAAAAAGAAAAAAAGGAAAGAGAAAGTGGGAGACCGAAAGGGAAAAATGGAGAGAGAGAGAGACAATACTTCCTTCTTTCTTCTTCCTTATGCTTTCCTTTGATTTTCTTTGTTGCTCCACCTTATAACAGAACTACAAAGACAGAGGTATTGAGTGGTAAGAATTCGAACTCATGATCCCTTCTCATAAAACTTTTAGCTAAGATTTCTTTCGGTAATGATTTTATTGATGATGTTGGGTAATTTTCTTTTGGATTATTTTGAATTTTAATGGATGAATTTAAGTGTGGGTGTTAATCTGAAACATTTCTACATTGTGAAACAAGAAATTTGGAGAAAACTAGGAGAAATTCGTAGAATTTGGGAAAAAAAAAGTTAGTGTTCTTGATGAAAATTTGAGATTTGAGCTTGGATTGTTGGTAAAAATTGGGAGTTTTAGTGTCAAAACACTCTTTGGACATTAAGAAACAAAAACCATGGAAAAAATCAAAAGAAATGTTGTTTTAGATGTGATTTTAGGATTTTTGGATGAAGAACGTCACTGTTCATTATGGAAATTTTCCAGAAAATTTTCACAAAGTACTGTTCAACGAGAAAAATTTTTCAGATTTTCTCGGTTACTGTAGCATTGACTCGGTCAACGTTACTGTAGCATTGACTCGGTCAACTTCACTGTAGCATTGAATCGGTCAACGTTACTGTAGTATTAACTTGGTCAACGACACTGTAGTTGCGTTGACCGTTGATCGTTACAGTAGCATCATTTTTAAAATGTTCATAACTCTTTCATCCGGACTCTATTTTTAGTAATTAAGATACCGTTAGACAGCTCTTTGAGTCTAGTTTCTAATAGTACAAGTTTCACTTGGAAATTCTAATGTATTCTTTATTTTTAATCTTATTTGCATTTTAAGAAATCTTTGGGAGTTATTTCCTAACACCTCTCATAATTTAGCTGCAAAAATAAAGGTAGTTAGGGCTATATTCGAGGTGAGTGTGATAACCTTATCTCATCTATATTTCTTCAAAAGTATTGTCATCAAGTATCATAAAGAAAATTGAGAAGGTGGACTTAAACGGTATGTTGTGTATTCATTATCAAGGACTTGTATTCCTTGTATTTAAAGGTATTAAGGATTTCAAACCTCTTATTTGATTAAATATTAATTCTTATAAAATATGTAAAGTTAATGTTGATATTGTCGTTATTATGTTGAGGTTGTGTGAATACTTGCGTTATAGTATGACATTGTTATAATATTTTCGTGGTGATGCACCCCACGGGAGAAGTTAGAGGAGTTATAAGGGTGGAGATATATCTTTCATGGAGAGATAAGGGTGGATACGGCCAGGGGGCAGCGGGCAACGATCTACTGGTACCGTGGACGACCCGGTTGGTACGGGATTTGTGTTTGGCACTGAATAATTTATACTGTGTATATCATTGGTAACTGATGTGAGTTTAATTCAATGATATCTTTATGATACTAATTGCTAAATTTACTTTTGATTGATAATGTTATCCATTCACTGAGTATTTCATTGCTCACCCTGTTATTTTACAACATTTCAGAATCTGTGGTTGACGCTGGGGATTATCCAGGGGAATAGCGAGTTTATCTTAAACCGACCCTCTTGTATTTTCGGTTAGTTTCTTTGCATTCTATTATCTTGTAAGCTCTAGAAGTAGCTCTGTGGTCACATAAGCCTCCTAGGATTTTGTGGATGGACTATGTGTAAATATGAATATTACTTATGTTTCATTGCAAGAAAGTTAACACCTTGACGATGTTTTTAACTTAGAGATAACTTGAATCGGACTCACTGTTGAGGATGTGACACTGGGAAGTTTTGAATCAAAATAGGGGGACACGTTGTGAAATCCTGGCTGCTAGACCACACGGACGGCCTAGATTAGACATTAGAAAAAAAATTGAACGTGAAACAGCCCACAAGAAGGGGGGGGGGGGAGGGGAGAAAAAAAAACTAACCAGCGCGTGACAACATACGACATACAAATCACAACACATCTTACTTGTTGGACTAAAGCCTTCAAGAATAGACAGAATGAGACATACAAGCAATCAAAACATTACAGTCATTATTGAGATGTTACATGCCTAGAGCTAGATGGAACCTACCTTTATTATTCCTTTCCCCCCCTCCCCCTCTTTTTTTTTTTTTTTTTTAATTTTTGTATTTCAAACCCTTTTCAGCAACAAAAGCCAGCAAACCAAGAATGGTCTTAATGCACAAAACAGAAACAAATTTCCTACTTAGTTGACAACACCCAAAACCATGCAAGAGGGACTTCACTTAACAACTTTCATGTAAAAGACATCACAGAAAGAGATCAAGCCACATACAGAAGGGTGGGGAAAAAAGAGAGAGAGAGAGAGAGAAATCTCAAGGCAAATACAAATTGCTAAAGAAAACAGCCGCACAATTATTATCTAAAAAAAAGAATCCTAAAATGCATCACTTGATTTTCCTAATCCAATTAACTCTTAATCCAAAATTATGAGCATTCGGTTGGGTTCAGGGGTGAGTTTCTACAGAACAAGACAAAACGCAAATAAAAGGACCTAAAACAGTACCAAAAAGCAAAATCAGCTTCCTACAAGAAACCCAGTTTGAGCACAACAAGAACAAAAAACCCCCCCAAAAAGCAGAGAGCATGATCATTAGAATGCGTTGTTGTTCTTTTGCATGTGTTCCCAGATTTTGCATAAAAAAAGAAAAGAGGGATCTCATAACAGATTTAGCATATCCTACACAAATGCATATTCACAGAGCAATTCCATCCTAAAGCTATAGCCTTAATTCATGTCAAAATAAGCAGGAATGCCTTATGCCTCCCAAGAAAAGTCAAAGCTAACTCAACACATCATAAGCAAGCACATATGACCAGGCATCAGCTTCAAGAGACAGCCCAACAGAAGGGCATGAATGTATCCTAATATTCAGATTCAATGCCTCAAAATAGTAACCATGACTACATCTTCACACAAAGAACACAGACTAAAATTAACAGAGCTACCAAGCATGACAATATCCCAAAAGTTAAACTTTAATATCATGTAGTAATCCTTCAAGGCTCTCACATTTACCATGTAGAAACCATAGAACAGAACCAGCCTGTCCATACTTTAATATCATGGATACATTCTAAAAAAAACACTAGATTTACAGTACCAAAAACCAGAACAGGGCCTGCATATTTATTCCTTAAAACCAACCTAAATGAGATAGGGATGATAATCCATGTATTGATAGAATTAGCTAGATGATTGTCCAAAAAACATAACCCAGAACAACGAAGATGCATCTGTTCTATCATCCAGAACAAGTGGGCATGAATATGACTCATCACAACCTCAGAACTCAAAACAGAGCATGATCATTCCTCTAAAGCATCCAACCAAACATCAACAAGCATACATTTTAGCATTTCAAACTTCAAAGCTAATCCACTGAACATACTGGATGAGATTGGTTCAAGCCTACTCTAAAAAGAGAGAAAATTCATCAACAAGCACAAAGTCATAAACCACAATTAGAATGAAGCCTTAAAATTCATATTCAGTCCCACAATGAATCCACAAGGATCACAGGGACCACATGACTGAAACAGCATGAGCATGCACCAAGATTTCCAAATTAAAGCATAGATAATCAGCATGGTAAAGCCCCTCAGTCTGGTGAACATAGTCACCGCACACAAGCCAAGGTTCACATGCGAAGAAGCTAGAAATAGAAAACGGAACCAAAAGATTCACCGCAAGAATCTAGGATTTGAAGCCTAAAACTGACTGGTTCATGAAAGAACTCTAAAAAGCATCATTCTTGTAATTGTTTCTGGGGTTACAGTCAACGAAGATCAGCCACAGAGGAATCACAGTAAACACCCAATCTTTTTAAAGATTATGAATAAAAGACTATCCGTTGCTAATGATTCACAGTCTCAGATCAAACACAAAGAAACAAGAAAGATTCATGGGCTAACTTCATCAGGACATATAGTGTAAGCCCTATACCCCAAAAAAAAAAAAAAGAAAGATAGAGAAATCACCCGAGAGAAACCTCACAGATGATCAAAACCAAAACTAGGAGATAACCGGGCTCACCTGTGAGGGACGTCGATCGGAGTACCGGCTCAGCTACGAAAGGTACGCACGACGGGGAATTGGGCCATTTTCCTTGCAGGCTTCAACGGAATGCTTCAGCCACCACGATCAATCTCCGTGTCATGACCCAATTAGTCATAATAGCACTCAGCCCAACTATGACTTAGGCCCACGTTTCTGTCAGCTCCACGAATGGCACGTTAGTAAATAACAAGCACGAAAGGGTAAATAAGTAACTTCACTGAGATTAGTGAGGGCAATCCTGTCTTTTCTCCTTAGGCGGTAAACGTCAAAAGGGTAATTTGGGCAGCCCAAATGATGAGCGGTCCTGATTTAATCTAACGGGGGCAATACTGTATTTTCACTTTTTACTTTCCATAGCTAACCTGGATCTTATCTTATGGTCATGATCAATATTTTTGGAATCGGCCTGGTCATTGATCCGAACTGACCTTCGTATCATCAAGTTACCAGCTCAACTGTCAAGTTATCGGGTCAATTGTTGACTCAAATAAATAAATTAAAAAATAAAAAATTATATATATATATATTTAAATAAATTAAAAATAAAAAAATAAATAATTTATATGAAAATTTCACATTTTAAAGTCATAAACATCAAGAATAATTCAAACATAAAGTCATAAATATTTATAATAATTCATAAAGTCATAAATAATATCATTCAAATATAATAATATAATTAAGATGTAGAACATCAGTTTTTCTTAGGAATGCAGATTTGAATTTCTCGATCACATTCAATGACTTATATTATGAAACTTTTGTTGTGAAAATTGTGTTATAAAGCTTTTATATTTGTCAACCTGGTCTAGTTTTACTTTTTTTGAAAATAATTTTAATTTAATTATTTTTTGTGGCTATTTGAATATATGTGAATATGTCAGCAACAAAATTGATTAGGCTAGTTTCAAGAATTAAGGAACTGTTTCAAAAAAAAGAAAAGAAAAGATGATAGAGTAACAATAAGTTAAATTTTTATTTTACAAAAAAGGAGAGAGACCTCGAGTCAACTAGATCGCCAAGTCAACCAAGACCTGGGTCACTTGCAGCCAGTCCAAAAAGCATGACCTTAGACCAGTCCTGGCCTTTAGACGTCGGGTCCTAGGTTGACTTGTTGGGCCAGTCTGGGTCTCAAAACTATGGTCACGATTGTTAAGTGAAGGGGCACGCTAGTAATTATGTTGTATATAAGCATGAACTTCGTTGCCTTGCCTAAACCCTTGTTCATTTGTCTACTATCTTCACTTTCATTGCTCTGATTCTCTCTCCAGCCTAAGACCCTTCTAGGGTTCCGATGACGCTTCTAGTGATTCCTCACTATTTATACTCCTTACATCACTGATTAAATGTTTCTTCCTCTCCTCTAGATTGCCTTCGGCACAGGATAAAAGACTCCGATGGTGTTTCAGCCACTGACCTCGAAGTAACTGAAGTGTCAACCTGAAATCAATAAGAACACAAAAGATCAAGCAAAAAAAAAAAGAGAAAAGAGATGAAGATGAGGATGAGACAGAGATAGAACGTCAGAAGAGGGAATTTCGAAGATAGTTTGTGGGTCAGATCGAGAAAAAGAAGATGAAGAGACAATCAAGATCTTGAGAAAGCTAAGTCATTTCTATTCATATTCTTTTCTTTTTCAGTACATCTATTTATAGTGCTTTCTTACTTTTACTCCTAATTCTTCCACTTTCTCTGGTAGTGGTGTCGGGAGAAGGCAAGAATTTCTCTACATATGTTGTTCGTGGTGCACGTATGATGAAGTGGCCTACTTTCTCTTGCATGTAATTTAAATTTATATCAATAATTACCAACATGTAAAAATTGTAAATAATGGATTGTATACCATGGACTGATGATGCTAATGATGTCAGCCAGAGATTGACAATATGTTGGATGACTGCTGACGTAGTGATGATGTGGTCTAAGCCATGTCGGCCTAGGGCTGATGTGACGAAGATGAGCATGGCCTCCTTTTAACTACTATTTGTGATGGTGCTGATGATGTATGTGCTATATGATATGTCTATATGCTGATGACGTAGATGGTATATGATCTATTTGTATGTTGATGATGCATATGTTACATGATTTGCATGTTGGGTTGGGTTGTGCTATGATTTATGTTATGTTGCGAGATGGGTTAATTTGCATGTGTACTTATGCTTTCTATGTTGAAATGGGTTGAGAATGGTATGCTAATAACTACTAGTTGGGCATGAGTTGAGTGGTCTCTGGGCCGCCAACAATGACGAGCCATGTAATTGAACTAAAATGTTGAATATACACCTTCAATGAAAACATGTTAGAAAATAAAATAAGATATGTTGATGATGTGGTTGTTGTTGGACTAAGGCACATGAGAGCGCATAACACTTTGCCAATCGTTTGAAGACTAGTTTCACCTTGAAGAAGCTTGATTTCTGAATTTCGAAGAGCCACACCAACCATGCCTAGTGTTCTCCCTTTTCTGGTCTCTCTTCCCTCTGAACTCCTTTTTTTCTCGTCTTTTTTTTAAAAGAGAAAACAAAATTAGATCATATGGTGGGCAGGTCATGGGACCTGATTGGGTGATAGGTTGGGTTGCAAAAATGAGTTTGGGTCGTGGTATTTGGGCTTATGAAGCTTGTTTTGAAGGCATGTTTGGAATCAGGCATACAATGCTCATAGTTGGGATTATGATATTCCTTGGCTGCGTTTGTGTCACAACCCCAACTGGGTACATGACGGCGCGGACGGTGCCTTAGACAACACCGCCGCAGGTCTAACTTTTCATTACCCATGACTTTTCATTAATTAGGATTCCATTATCATTAGACAATATAAACACAATTCGTACTGCGCATGTGATTAAAAAAAAAAGGATACAAACATTTCTTCACATAACTACGGTGGAATAACATAGTAAATTTCATTCTTACTTTCAAAACATACAAATTAAATTATCTTATATAGCATAGCTTAACCTACCCGATTACAGAGCCTTTCTAGAGTCCTACAAACATACGTATATAATAATAACTATTAAGGCTTTACCATACCTCGAACAATGGGGAGGTCCTTTAAATTCGCACATCCAAACCATGTGACTCACTCAAAACATAGCCCTACCCATCGTAAACACACAACTATGCATGCAAAATAATAATACTTATAACTAAAACATGAATATATGAATATTAGTAATTAACCATGTATTAACATCAATTGTCAACATCACGTGTGCATACACATATATGATCCTATCATCATTATTCTAACTTAGTGAAATACATGGATAACTTTTACCAACATCACAATTGAACCTTATCACAACCTTGTCAAATACACATAATACAAATCTATTCAATCTTTACTCACATCCAATCATTTAATAACAAGAATTACGCATATACATAGGAGTGAGACACACATTTACACACGGGTCGCAAGCCAATTGATCCCTTAGCAACTCAATGACCACAACACACGAGCCCTGTGCGTGCAAAAATGTGAGACCGAGGATATCGAAGCACAACCATATCATAATCACACAGAAGTCAAAAGCCAGTTAATTTCTCAGTAACTCAATGACCACAACGCATACTGTACGTGTGACAACGTGAGATCAAAGATATCAAAGCCCAACCACCAAATAACCTTTTACATCACATTTTAGTGGCACATATAATGCTCATCACATGTTCTCAAATGTCATAGCAAGCATAGCCACAATTCACAACATTATAACTTATGGAACTTAATAATATGAAATATACCTTAATTGTCAACACATCATTCCCACATATCTCAGAAATTCACTGCTTATGTTTTCGTGAGGATAGTCACAACAATTTACTTCTCCAATTTACTTTCTCTTTAGATTGGCTAATTGACCTTCCCCAATCAACCATACACAACTAAGCCACTACATGATTGAATACATTCATGTCCATTTGATAATAGTTCAGACACAAGAATTCCAAAACAAATAAACAAGCAATTGTCTCTTATACAAACTTTACATTATATGAGTGAAGTTATACATGTATTTGAAAGATGTAATGAGGGGAATTTATTTATTCAATCATCCCTACATTTGCCAACACACATGCCTCAAGGATCTCATAATACTCACAAGGAGATATACTCAAGAAAAATTATAAATTTCTTTATTAGATTAACGCAAGTATCACATTCACGGTTCTTGAGGACATAGACCACATCAGCTTATGAGGTTCCAATTTGGTTCAATGATGTCAGAAATACAACTAACTTATTAACATTTACATAAACAAACAAACATACAAGATAGGTTAGAATTCCCACACGTTTGCTAGATCTTCCTTTACTACTTCACTTCTTTAAGGTGGATTCGCATGCTCATAGGTGTCCCAAGAAACTCTAATACACCATCCAATACTTAGGGATCATGACCACATGAGAGAAAGGAGTCAAACACCACTTTTTGGCTTAGGTGCAGGTGGTGGCGACCTTGGCACCCACAAGGTGCAGGTGGTGGCGACCTTGGCACCCACACTGGCGCCCATGGCGCCATACAACAACTTGCAAATGAGTTGGACTCATAGGTCCAAGGCTAGCCCAGGGTGCCAAGGCTGGCACCTCGGGCGCCCAAGACTGGGTTGCCATGGATCCTCATGGTTTCATCCCAAAAATTGATCCAATCCTAATCCTTTTTAGTTCCACCACTTCATAGGTTCATCTAGGTTGATTCTAAGCAAGATAAATGCACTCTAAACAGCCCTAAACTCAAAAATTAAAAGCAACCAACCAAGAAGAAAGAATCACGAGAAAACATCTACAATGTCATTCCTTCAACAACCAACTTATCTTCCAAAGGTTACACTATATTTGTCCATGGTTTTCTTCTATTAACACCTTAGAACAACAGAAGCTATACTAATGGTCAAAGGTAACATCTTACACATTTTCCACTAAATGTAAATCTAGGGTTTTTGCTCTTGAAAGAAAAGAAGAAGATAAAGAGGAGGGAGAGAACTACTCACCAATTCTTCTAAGCTTTGATGCCTTCCTCCCTTAAGCAAAAAACATGGTTGATTGTTGAGGAAGATGGCTTGGACGGTTGTTGAGAAGAGAGGAAACGAGAGCCAGGGGAGGAGGAAAGAGAGAATGAAAGGGAAGGAAAGAAGAAAAGTGTTTAAGCTAGAGTAATGTGGGCCCCACCATCCTCTTTCATTTTGATCTTTCTTAAAATCATTCCTTCTTTTATTTAAGGCTTGCAGGGAGTTTAGAAAAGCTTGAACATAAATAAGGCACCCAACTATACTTTCACCAAAACACACTTCCTCACATCCTATATTTCATTAAAATACCAAAATTTTGCTTTTGTTTACTTTAGTCCCTCTTGGTGTTCCAAATTCTACGCTAACCTCAATTGCGTCCTCTTTGAGGCTTTGGACTTATAAATCATCCTCTTAGGGTCCTTTCTTCCTCAAAGGTTATTATTGGGTGCTTTAACAAGAGGTTTCAACGTTATCATTTCCTTTCACTCTAGTCCTTACATATTCTGCTTACATTTACTAATTATGTTTTCTTTCTGGTGAATTTCATTTAACCAAGGCAAGTTTTAGTCCTTCTAGAACTTCAGGACCCTTCGTTCCTCTAGTTGAGACTCCTTACCCCATAATTATGTACCTTTTCAATTACACAGTAATGCCTGAGGTATTACAATTTATGCGACAATTAATAAGAGCAGGCAACTCTAAGGTGTTTGGTTGCAAAGTAGGCTAATCTGATACAGGTCAAGGTGAGTTATTCGGGTTATGTTATCTTGGAGGTTTTATCATATCTATTTCCTAATTTTTGTTTTGCACTTGTTTTCTATTATTAGTATTTTTATATTTTCTGTATTATTATTATTATTAAATTTTTAGTTTTTATTTATTATTTATTATTTATTATATTTATTTATTTTTAAATTTCTATTTCTCTAATTTCCCTAATCCCTAATTCCTAATTTTCTCCTATTTTTATATTTTACTTCTTAATTCTAAAATTTTAATTTGTATTTAATTTTTGAATGTATTTCTATTGTTCATCATTTACTTTTTTTTTTAATTTTTCTAATTTCCATTATTATTATTATTATTATTATTATTATTATAACACCCTAATAAATCTCATTCTAAAGATAGTTCAAACATAAAAGCAACCATAGGAGTGAAGAAATATAGAAAGGAATATCAGGAAACATTGAAATAAACCTAAAATAGAAGAAAAATGTAAAAGACAGTAACCAATCGACTACTTGGAGCTAGCAGTCGACTGCCAACATTAGTTAGTCGACTAGTAAACTTCAGAAAACCCAAAAAGTCTAAGATAATGAGTAAGTAGTCGACTGCCTGGGGTAGCCAGTTGACTGTTGGCTTGCATAGTTGTGAATGTCGACAAGCACATGAATTAAAATGTAAAATGATGATTTTACCCTTGGGCATGCTGAAACATGTAGAAGGTTACTTCAAGGGTAGGGAAAGTCATTTTCCAAGTGGCTAAAATGAGAGTATAATTGTACAAGTAAGGAGGAAAAAGAGAAGTTTGTATTAGAAACACAAAGAGAATAAGAGTGAGAGTACAGAGAGCTGGGAAAGTGGGAAAACAACTTGATTATGGGAAGGAACTGGAAGAATTAGTTGTAGAAAACATAAAGGTGTGTACAGGAATCTAGATTTCATAGTAAAACTAATTTGTTCCTAATCTGAGTCTACTAAATTATGCTATAGTAGCAGAGAGATAGAAAGAGAGGACTGAGTGGAGCTCAAAGAGGTGATTAAACTAATCTAAAGCTTGTTTTTAGTCAAAGTACCTAGCCTTTTCATAAAAGCATGTTGTATATTGTTCTTATGATGTTTAAATGCTCCATGGCTGAGAAATGATGCAAATAAGATATTTGAAGTGAATTGGCAAGGTAAGATGAGCTTAGATGTAATACCCGGGAAATTTTACTTCAACTCGGTCAATGTTTTCATCCTTCATTGGTATGTGTGTGAAATTTTTGGGTTAAATTGAAAATTTATCTATACTTTAAAATGTCTGAAATTTTGATTAAAGTATTTGGATGTGGGAAAATTTCTACATTATGGAATGGATACTTGAGTCGAGGAAATTACGACTATGCCATGACTTATTGATCAAGGGTATTGAACGACAAAGTGGTAATTTCTCCCTTATGTGTTTATATAGGAAGCCATACAAATTTTCCACACACTTCCTCCATTCTTTCTCATGTGGCTCTCCCTCCTTGTGCTACCATACATTTCCTCCACCTTCCATCAATCCTTCACTGCCTAAGTCTCTAGCTGTAACATCTTGATTTATTACTTATTAAATAGTTTTAATATCCCGATTTATTACTTATTAAATATTTAATATTTTTAATAATTAGGAGAGATTATTACTAAATATTGAGTATTCAATATTGAGGAGAAAGAATTTTTAGGACAAAAATATTTGATTAAATAAGAAAAATAAAATTAAATATTGAGTATTTAATATTATCTCATTTTTAATTTAATCCCTACTCCAAGACTTATTTGTGGAAATTTAAGATAATTATGATAATTATACTAATCTACATAGTTATATATAAGTGGTCTTGTGCATAAAATAGTTATGGTGCTAATAATAATATGTATATATATATATATATATATAAATAATTTAAGAAATTATCATAATTATTTTAACGTCCTTATTTTACTGTACTAAAATTTAAGAATTTTTTCACAAATCAAATTCTAATGCTTAATAGTTGTACTTACATTCCTTAAATAGTAAAGAACATTATATAATCGTTCACAATGCAAATCATAATTTGCCATACATAATAATTCAAATTCTACAATTGTTCGTAATACAAATCACAAATTTGTGATATGTAATAATTCAAATTCTAAACATAGAAAGTCTATAATTCCAACACTTAATAACCTTGAGGGCTCTTAAAGTATTCCAACTTAATACGCCTAGGGTTCAATCAATCCTTACACCTTTCCCCTTATACTCAACCCCTAAAATGGTCAGTTGGAAAAACAGAAAAAGTGAGATAAGGATATCTCAGTAGCTAGCATGATTTTATAAACATTCATAAATATACAATTTCAATCATAAAAACATTTATCTCATAAAAATCAGTCCATGTAATATAAATTCTCAGTTTTGTGCAATAAGCTAATCTTCAATGAAAATTAGCAAGCTGATATATAAATAGATCATAGAATCAATAATAGTTGGTGGCACACACAATGACATGGAAAAGATAGTTTGAAAAACTACTTTTTCCAAGCCGAACATGAGAGAAAGGCTACTGTGGTCCTTTAATCCAAGCTAGAAAGATTCCAAGCTGAAACATGGAAATATAATTTTCAAGCTAACATGGAAATGGAATTTCTAAGCCGACATGGTAGCAGAGCCCCCAAGCTGAACATGGAAGTAAACTTTCAAGCTAATAACATGCTAATTTTATCATGAAAAACAAATTTCATTTTAAATAAAACTTGATGGAGATATATAATATTTCAGTAGTAAAACAAGCTTTTATGATTTGCTAAACTACCTGGACTTTGTAGTCTGACTCTTAGCTCCTTCTGGAAATTCGTTTCACGAATTATGGCCTATTCAAACAGTATATATAAACTTATTTAAAATATTAAATAAAAAGACTCTAAAATATCATTTTCCCCTTAATCTACCTAAATTCCTAATTCTATCCCAAATTTTTGCTCATTGGGTTTATTCTAATCTCATCTCAACCTAGTATTTTTCATAATATATATGTTATTTAAATTAAATGATACACACACACACACACACACACACATACTTATACCTAACTAATTTTGATTATCCATATATATATATAGGTCAATCAAACACATTGATTTATAATTAATCATATATAGGTAAACTCATAAAGTTAGCATATGTATTTTTGTATATTATAGTAGCATAAGCATATATAAATATATATGTACAATAGATGACATAATTATGAATATTTATATGAAATAAAAATATATCACATATATACTTAGTCACGTATGCATAAGATATATTTATCATAGGTACATAAATATAAATTTATAAATATTCATATAATAATGTAAATAGCTAATTCATTAAATTAGTTTTTATTTAATATATTACATAGAAATTAAATTTTAGTTGAAACCAAATTTTATCTTAAATTTCATTTTTTCTCTTAAGAACTTTCCTATTTATTCACTTAGATCCCTAGGTAATATTTTTCCTTTGTCCTTTAAAGGATTTGAGATCATAATTTGCTTCATCTAGGTCCCTAATCCCAGAATATAATTTTTTCTAAAACTAAAACAGCTTCTATAAACTTTTCTTTTCTTTCCCTATTATGCATTTCACGTACTTTTCTCATGAGCTTGAATCTAAAACCTGTTCAGAATTCCTTCTTAGGTGTTTATAGGACCTATGTGATCATTTCTACCCATAAACTAAGCTAAAAAGGTATTTAAAATGAAAACTTAAACTTTCCAAACACTCACCGGAGACTTCATGTGAATATGGAGTAGATTTGGACTAGTTTTTCCTATGCCTTTTTCTTTTGACCACTGCCACTCTTTCCTCTATTCTTGGGTAAGCTAGTCGCACAAAACTACTCAAAACACCCAAAAAAAGAGGTCAAAACACCCCATTCTCTCTCTCAGTTTTCAGCTCTATTTTGGGTGCAAAAAACATAGCTTGCTTGTGGCTCTCGGTACTATACCTAAACTCAAAAGAAATTCAAGGTTCAAGCTACAGAGTCTTGGCTCACACCTTAATGGTTCTTCTTGGTTTTTGGTGTGAGGAAAAAGGAAGGAAAGCTAGCCTATTTATAGATGAGGATGAGAGACAAATGGTAATGGCATGAGGTGGAAAATGTGGCTAGCCGAGAGACCACAAATTCTACTACAAGTTGGAGAACTTGTGCATCATTGTTGTCATGGATGAATGCAACTTGGAGCCACTTGGATGGGCTAAGGAAGAATGGAAGTTGGCTATCTTGAGAATGTAGTGCATGTGGATTACGTATTCAAATTTTATTTTGCTGCATAAACTTTGGCCGAGAATATGGAGGATTGCATATTCTATTTTTCCTTTGCTGTTTTGACCGAGAATGATGGATTCACAGTTGAGAGTGGCTTCCTTCACTGTTATGGATTTCTAAACTAATATATTTTTACTATCAAGTGGTTGAGGTTCAAAGAATGGATGATACTTCTCATGAGCTCACATGGTTTTCGAAGCTTGCTGTCATGTTTTTCCTTTCTCATTTACTGATATAACTATTTTATGCACAAGATCACTTATGTATATCTATGTAGATTAGTATAATTATCATAACTATTTTAAATTTCCACAAATAAGTCTTGGAGTAGGGATTAAATTGAAAATGAAGTAATATTAAATACTCAATATTTAATTTTATTTTTCCTATTTATTCAAATATTTTTGTCCAAAAAATTCTTTCTCCTAAATATTGAATACTCAATATTTAGTAATAATCTCTCCTAATTATTAAAAATATTAAATATTTAATAAGAATAAATCGGGATGTTACACTGGCGACCATTCTCCAGCAAAGGTTTGAGTCTTCGGCGTGACCAATCACTACTAGAAAAGGCAAAGAAATAAGGTGAGCATCCTATTTTACCAATGTCTTATCTCATTTTCGGGTTTATGGAATTATGAGTGGTAAATGAGTTGAGGGATGAGATTGGGTGCTTGGATGGTAAGTGGAAATCATCCTTGGTGTCCAATAATGAAATTAGAACCATGGATTGATGATTTAAACATGATTAAAAGTGAATTTAGTGAGTGGGAAGAACAAAAGGAAAGGTTAGGGTTTTTGAGTGGGAATTTGATGATTGGAGCTTAAAACCTTGGAGTTTACTTGAGATTTTGGTGTCAAAATGTTACCTAAGATTAAGGATGAAAGCCGATGCGAATAACTAAGATAAATGGTGAAGATTGGAGGGAAAAGGAGTGATGGACGAGGAACTCATGTGTGCAACTCGGGGTACCCAAGGTGCCAGGTGTGGTGCCCAAGGTGTCAACCAAGCAGTGGCCATGAGGGTGCTAGCACCTAGGCACTAGGTGTGGCACCCTAGGTGCCACCACTTAGTGCTTTTGGCCAAGAGCATTAAGCTTGGGCGCCCTAAAGGGTGGCGTGTGGCGTGGAAGATATGGCGCCCAAGGCGCAATAGCCTAGCAAGGTTCATATATTGTAAAATGTTGTGATGAAATCATGTGCTATCATTCTAGAGGCTTGGCGATGGTTTGAGTGTTGGCCATGACTCTTTGTAAAAGTTGGAAATGTCATAAATTAAGGTAAGGGAAAGTTCTTACTTTCTCTAAGATTATGTGAATTTATATATGTGTGATTATTATATAATGGATTATTCCTCCAGCACTTGAAAGTGTTTATATATGTGAACAATATCTCCATGGTTGAAACTATTAATTATGATTTATGTGAAGGGTAGTTGTGCTCATTTATGAATGTGGTGGGGAAGGATAAACGCCACTTTCTTCCTTGGTTTGTGTAAACCTCATTATTTTTATGCCTTGAAATTTTATATTGTGTGGAGTACTATACTTATTCTCTTGTTGAATCGTTAATTATCTCATGCATCGTCATGTTTGTCCTTGCAATATTCACATGGAGTAAACCTTTAGTGGCTTAGGAGTAAGCTCATGTGTGTGTACACTTGCATTAGAAATATTGTTTGGGCCTAATGCTAAACCTAGTCCTTACATATATACATAAACGTGGGGAATTCAGAATACACCTCATGTTAGGGCAGTGTTAGTGGGCCTTGTGTACCGAAATGTGAAGATAGTAAATATTTCAGTTGTAGAGGCACTTTAAAGAAAGGAAAAAGGAAGTACTCTCTTGCTTAAGCTAATGATGGTTGAAGTTAGCCGTTAATAAATCTCTTGCATAATGATATAATGGAAAGGGTGAATAAAAATGTAGCTATTAGATTGAAAATGGTGAGAGTCCTACTTCCACCTTCATCTTAACCATAACGGGACTAATATTTTCTCAGTCTACATTTTCCCTTTTGAGTGTAAATGGCATGGTTGTTATAGCATATTGGATGAATCATGGTGATGTATAGGAAGTTAGCCTCAAATGATAAACATTGATGACCGTGTGCATGTCATACCTTATGTTAAGCATAAAGAATGTTATACTTGGTCATGTGAGGTGATTCCTTTATGTGTTGATTTGCTCTTATGTTTGGGTGGCGACCCTACTTCGTGACCATTATGCCTTTTAGTTTTCATGTGATGGATGATCTTTACTATGCTTAACTCTCTTTCTTAGTGCTAATTTGGTATGAAGTTTACTCATGAACCTTTCAATATGAATTGTGTTGGGTTGTGTCAGGATAATCTATGTGCGGGCGAATGTGCCAGAATATCTAATTGTGATGGGTGTACCCTATGTGTCTACATATGAAGTGTGATGGGTCGGACTATAAAGGGAGTTGATATGGCTATTCAGGTCTATATGACCAACATTACTTGGATGATGCAATGTTTAGGAAGTTGTAGGCATAACAACATTGCTAATTGCTTGTGGCTAGCAACTCTAACCCTCAAGCTTTGTCACACTCGAGAATGTCACCTTGTGAAGGAAAAGTGATGAAATCATATATATATGTAAAGGAAAACCTTTCAGATGGATGAACCCGTAAAAACATAGATCACCCCATGCACACAAAGTCATGTATTGATGAAAAGGAAATCTTATTTTGGACATAGGTTTTTTTCTTAATTTATGCATCTTGGATAGAGATACTAAGACTTGTGCATGTGAATTATGCAGTGTAAATAAGCTATGCCATTTATTGTAAGTTATACTCTTGCATAATATTTTGACAAGAATGAATTAAAGTAATTAGCCTCCTGATAAGGGATGTGTTTACTCTCTATTCTCTGAAGTATTTAAGGGTAAATCACTCAAAATTCAGCTTATCAAAAAATTCACTGCCATAAGCTTGTCAAGTATCTAAATCTCCACTACTCATATTCACATGTATGCTTGAATCAAAAGGACTTTACAAGGGTGTAATGTAAGTGGAAAACAAAGGAAAGAGAGAAGGAAAACAGAATAAAGGGTGGAAACAATTAAAGAAAGAAGGCGAAGGGAACAACTGAGATAATGAAAGGGAACAACTTAAGAACATAAAGAGCATTAGCTATGACATTACAAGAGATTGAATATAAATAAATTTTGGGTATAAAAAGTTCTATCTACTCCTTCTTTTCTTTGTTGCTATTCTTTTCTTTTCTTCTTTTTGACTTCGACACATTTTCTATTTTAACCATACTATACATTTTTTCTACTTTCTTTTTTGAATGATCATTCTTTTTTCCTTTTTTTTTATTTTTTCTTTTGCTTTGGAGTAGAGAGAAATATTGATTTTAAAATATCCCAAAATTCACAAAAAATTTTAGCATATCAAATCTCTAAAAGAATTTAAATGCTCTTTACTTCTCAAATTGGGAAGCAAAAATTCTGGTTTGGAAGGAAAAAGTGGTGGTGGAAAATGCAAGAATAAAAGTGGGAACAAGGTACAAAATGGCATACAATGGAAACAACACAAGGGATGGAAATTTGGCTAAAAATGGTTCATAAAGAAATGCCTAAATCATCTCCAAGCATGCACATGTAAAATGTAGCCTCAACAAGATTTAAGACAAGTTCTAGAGTGAAACTTCATGATAAGTATAACACTCAACAAGAAAGAATTGCATTTTTCATTAAGGCTCAAAATCCTCACGGTTTAAAGACTATTACTAGAAATTCATTGAAACCAAATTTATTACCATTTAAGCTTGAACTCTAGAAAAGAAAGATTAAATTCTAGTCATGCTAAAACAATTCAAATCTAACTATTCCAACAAGCATATTTCCACAACAAAATCTTCTTCCAAAAACCAAAAAGAAAGCACTATAAACTAATCTAGAAGCAATCTAAATTCTGCACCAAAACACAAACCAAAAGCTCCAAAAAGTGCAGAAAAGAAGCTCGAAGCATTGTAAAAACACATAAAAATAGACCATTAAATGTTTTTTTTCAAACATGAAAATTCCAGAACTATTTATTCTCTCCTTCCCTCCACACTTAAAATTTGCATTGTCCTTAATGCACAGCACATATTTTCCAATAAAAACAGAAGACAATGAAAAGTAAACAGAGAAGGGAATAGAAATAGCCTGATGTTGTGCAGAGCACGCCGCTTCTGCTTCTTCCAATCATGTGTCATCAGCTTCTTCCAAAAGCTTTGATTGAGAGCAAGTGGCCACATGGTAGGAAGAATTACTTGCTCTAAGCCAACCTACACAAAGACAGAAAAAGCTCCGCTTGCCATGGAGGGATTGAAGCAAAATGGAAAAGAAGAGGGAAAAGGAAAAAAAGAGGGACTACTATCTAAACTAGAATCTAAGACAAAGAGGGAGCTACTTTCTAAAACAGAATTAAAATTAAAACTAGAGATACTATCTAAAACAAAATCCAAATCAGAACTACTATCTACACCATCTAAAATAAAACTATCATCTAAAACAGGATCTAAATTAAAAACATAAATAGAAAGTGAATCAAAGTCAGAAACAGTTTCAAAATTAAAATTAGAAAGAGAGGTAGAAAAGGAATCAGAATCTGAATTGTAACCATAATTAGGAACAACAAATTCTACAATAGAAACATAATCCAGATCTGGTTCACATAACTCAGAATTTGAAAATTCAGATTTGCCGAGATTCAAAGGATTTTCAATTTCCAAACAAGCTTGGCAAAAATCAGAATCACAGTCACATGAAAATTCATCCACATAATTAGAAAAATTAGAGATCATATCAAATTTCAAGTCAGCACAATCATCATGATCTACCAATGTGTCAATAATACTCACAAAATGCATAGTAGAAGAAGAGAACTCTTCCATGGATTACTCTAAAACATTAAAATGAATTTTATTTCCAGCAAACTCTATAGAAAGAGTACCATCATGCACATTGATAATGGCCTTTGATGTTTTCAAAAATGGTCTACCAAGAATCAATGGTGCATGTCCATGAGTACTAAAATTTTCAAGCACATCAAAGTCTGCAAGGAAGATGAAATCCTTGACCTTGACTAAAACATCCTCAAGTACTCTAGATGGATAAGCTGTGACTCCATTTGCTAATTGCACTACCACTCTTGTAGGAGAAAGGGTCCTTATTTGCAAATCTTGGTACATTGTCTCAGGCATGACATTGATTGAGGCACCTAAGTCTAGCAAGGCATTGGGGAACTCCTTATTTCCAATGGTACAAGGAATGGTGAAAGTGCCTGAATCTTTGCATTTGGACACTAATGGTGGGTGAATGAGGGTCGACACATTTTGGCCTAAATTGACTTTTGCATTTCCCTTAAGATGCCTCTTGTTTGTACATAATTCTTTTAAAAACTTGGCATACTTATGGATTTGCCTTACTACCTCTAACAATGGGATATTGATCTCAACCTTCCTAAAAGTCTCCATGATTTCTTTTTCTGCATCAAACTCTAAGACTCTAGACTTTGTCAACCTCCTAAGGAAGGGTAGTGGTCTATTAGGGGTTTCCTCATCATCTTTATCTTTCTTTTTTGAGTTACTTAAGGATGAAGGACTCTCTCTTTGCTCATCTAATTTTTCTACCTCAATGGGAGGGGGAGGGGTTGGTCCTACTACCTCTTTGCCACTCCTTAAAGAAATGACACTCATATTTGCTCTAGGGTTAATCACAGATTGGGAAGGGAGACTACCAGAACCTTGGCTCTTGAGCTCATTGATGGAGCTAGCTAATTAGCCTACTTGATTCTTTAAATTTTGAATGCTAGACTCAATTTTTTGTTAGAATTGGATAGTGCTGGAGGCCAATTGCTTAACATAATCCTCTCAGGTAGGTTCTGGTTTACTAGGGTGCAGAGGAGGAAGGGTATTGCTTGGGCCAAGAGCACTATACCTATTCTAAAAAGGTTGATTTGAACTACTCCCATATCTTAGATTTGGATGATTTCTCCATCTAGGATTGTATGTGAAAGAGAATGGGTCATACTTGGACTGATGGGAATAGTGTGGTCATTAGGGAAAGATGGCAGCACAAGACTTAGTATTGTCTTGTAATTGAGGGCACTGGTCAGTGTTATGAGTGGCCAAAGTGCAAATGCCACAAATTGAAGGAGGGAGGGCTGGTGGTTATGATCTCTGATTTAGTGCTAATTGCCTCACCATAAAGCTAACTCTTCTAATTTATTTTCTATCCTTTATTGCTCCATAGGAGGTGTCCTCACTTCATTCACAGTACATGTTGGCTCATTCAATTTAATGCCAAATTGTTGTGCATTTTGAGTCATCTTGGCCAACAATTCATTTATTGCAGCAGGGGTCTTATCTACCAATGCCCCACTAGTAGTTGCATCAACTATGTATCTGTCTATAGGCAACAATCACTCATAAAAGTATTGAATGAGAAGCTGGTCTGATATATGGTGGTTTGGGCAGTATGAGCAAAGCTTCTTAAATCTCTCCCAGTATTCATGCAATGACTCACCACTTAATTGCCTAATCCCACTTATGTCTTTTCTAATTGCTGCTATTCTAGAGGCTGGGAAGAATTTTTCTAAGAACATCTTTTTTAGGTCATCCCATCTTGTTATTATAGCAGTGGGCAAGTAGTAAAGCCAATCCTTGGCTGCCCCATCCAAAGAGAAAAGAAAGGTTATTAACTTGATATGTTCTTCTCCCACTTCATGTGCTCTCATAGTGGAGTAGACAACATGAAATCCCTTTAAGTGTTTGTGCGATCTTCTCCTGCAAGACCATGAAACTTGGGCAAAAAATGAATAAGACCATACCTCAACTTGAAATTAGCATTCAACTTAGGATAATTTATGTACAATGGTTGATAATACACATAAGGTGCAATCAACTCTTTAATACTTTGCTCAGGCCTATTTTGAGGCATTTGTGCATTCTGATTATCCATCCTAGTTGTCTCAGCTAGCTCAAAACAAGATGACTCTAACACAATATCAGATTCTGATTCTGATTCCAACTCTACATTATTGACAGCAGTATCAACAATTTTGGAAAGAAGTTCAAAAACTATGCTACTTTTAATGCTATTGCTTCTAACTAGCCTATGGAAGGTCCTATCAATTTCTAGATCAAAGGGTGGTAAGTCCACGTTAAGAGACCTTCTCATACACTATAAAGGGCAAAATTCACAAGAAAACAATAGAAACACTGAAATTGGCAAAAGCAGCACACTAAGCTCCAACCAATGAAAATACCAAAAAATGAAGTATCTCAGAAAAATATAATTTTTCTTCAAAAAAATCCTTTTCAAGTTAACAAATGAAAAAAAACAGAACTTAAAAATTCGATCTACAAAAATCACGCAAAAAATACAATTAATTAAAAAATAAAAAAAATTAAAAAATAGAAAAGAGGGCTTAAATGATGGAATTTGGGAAAATGGCCTCTTGTACTGGGCCAAAGGTGAGTAAGGGTTACAACTTGCTTAAGACGTCAAAACTAGTAGCATACCAAGTTTGGGGTCAATCAGAGATAGTCAGGTTTTTGCTGATTTAGAAAATGATTAGTTTCCGAGAAAAAAGCTCAAAACTTGTAAACCATTTCAACAATGCTAAACAACTGAAAATCAAACAAAGACATAGATAAACAACTAATTAGACAACTTAGAAGTGAATTGGCTTCCCAGCAACGGCGCCAAAATTCTGGTTTACGTCACTACGATGCCGAATCACCCAAAATTGAATTCGTGGCAATCTTGCAGTATAATGATCCCCAGGTCGTATTCAATCAAGGAGCCTCACTTCTAATCACTAATTAGTTGTTCCTAACACTAATCACACTAATTAACTACACAGGGGAGGGGTTGTTGTGACAACAGTAGAAAATTAAATATAAAACAGAATTGAAACAACACAGTAAACAGCAAAAGAATCAGAACAGAACAAGAAATAATCTACACAGAATATGTAATATGTCATGTAAATCCCTGGAAACATACCTATCATTATTCTAAACTTAAGTTAATCTCTAATCCACTTCTACTATTTGGTTCTAAGTCTTGAAATTTCTAGAAAATCTTCTAGAATGAGTTTATCAACTCCCTAAAACCCTAACCAAAACCAAATTATGTCCCGCAATCGCATATTGACGTACCATTTTGTTCTACTTGTCATTCCAATCGGTTACAACAAGTTTTCTTCTCAGATCAAGCATTAAAATAGAGATATGTTCATGAAACTCTGACTAGAAATTAACATAAACATAAAACAGAGAGAAACATAACAAAAATGGAATAAAAGTGTATTAGAATACTTATCTGAACCAAGGAATTCAAGCTACATCTTCCACTTCGTCCAAATGACAGATTACAAGAGAGTTTTAGCTCTCCATGGGAACTAAAATGAAAATACAGAAAGGAAACTACAAGAACCCTAAACTACTGTAGAAGAGAGGAAGAAGAAGATGTTATCTGCCCTTCTAAAATGAAATCTGAAGTCCCTTTGTATTTTACCCTAGGGGAGAGACGAAAATGGCTTCAAGACATGTCCCTTTTCCTTGTAAAAAGTTACGATACAGATCTGGAAAGGCTACAGCAGCAAACCAGAGGAGAATGGCATGAAAAAGGATGCTGATGGACTGACTTTTCTGTATAGAAGAGTTGACCTGTGAATTTGCCATTTTAGGCAAACTTTAGAGAGTAAAAAGGGCTGAATTCATGCTCTGATTCAGAACCAAAGAAGGGCCCACATCAGCTCATCCTGTTTAGCATCTAATCACCAAAAAGTGCCACATCAGCTCCTACATATGCACCTTCATCCATGTCATCAATTTAGCTCTCTAATTACAAAATTAAAGCACAATTAGTCCATAACTAAATTTCATCCAATTAATTCTAAAACATAATAGAATCAGATAGTTATCATGAAAATATATGCAATAGGACTAAGATAGGGGCCAAAGTGTATATAAAAATGCTCAATATCAGTGTACCCAAGAAAGGGGTTGAATTGTGTACTTGCTTATTTTGGGAAACCTTAAACAATTTTTCTTTTTGAAAGATTCATGATCAAATAATTAGGTTCTTGAAATGCTGTTATTCTGAAATCAGTATCTTGCTTGGTTACTTAAGATATATTTTCTCTGAGATAAAATGTTTTCTTTTTATTATGATATTATGAGTAATAAAGATATACAGAGAACACAAGCAATATATAGTGGTTCAAAGATATCATAAGTGATATTCCTATGTTTACTCCTCAAACAAATAGTAAGAGAATATTATAAGGGTAAAACAAAAACCAATACACTTAGCAACATAGCTGAGGATCAGCATCTTGCTTTTATGCTACCACAATTAGCAACCTTACTGAGGATCAACACCCTACTTTTATATTGTCACAATAAGTAACTTACACCTATAATCAGTACACTACTTTTATGTTGCCACAATCAGCAACGTCAAACTATGGATTAACATCCTGCTTTAACACTAAACTTACCGTTAAGTCTTACCAAGCCCTTAGCAAACTTACCACCAAATAGATCACCCCAGACCTTTTACAACCTCTTCACCTAAGAGGATCAACTACAAGCTTTTACACCTCAATACCAGGAACCACACCAAGTCCCTAATAACCACTTGCCCACTTACTGGACAAACTAGCAGCAGAGATTACAACTAAATTAGTCTCACACGGGACACCAATAATAGTTGCTGAGGGGAATGAGGTTCACTTAGTAAAACACAGATATATCACTCACTAAGAGTGAATAAACAATGTACAACAATCTCTTGAAATATGGGAAGGGTGATATGCACACTACTTAGCTCTTGTTTTTCTCTATATTTTCCTTCACCAATCCATATCTTGAAGATGAGAAAATGAGCCATTTTATATGGATAACTAGCCATTGGAGGAGGCTCCTCATTAATTCTTCATTGGTAAACTCTTTAAATGCTTGAAGATCTTGGTCATAAGGCACTCAATTTGTGTGATCTCAACATAGAAGGACTGTCAACTCAAAGAGTGTATTTTTTTTTCTGTACTCTAACTTTGTTTATTTCCTTTTAATTATTAGATTGTTTAAATCAGGACCCTGGTAAACTTTCATTTTATAATTCTTCCATTTTTATGCCTTCAAAACAGTTAGTATGCAAGTTGTCATGACCCAAATCTGGACACGTAACTGACACGGTAGCACAAATCCCATATCACCGTAAGCCTACATAGCATCACTTTATTTAACCATAACCTATGTCCTTAAGAAACCAAGGTTTTAATATTAAAATTAATATTTTGTAAAATGTGAAATAATATAAGCAGTGCACCAGGTAGGTTCCCAGAAAAGAGAGGTGGGTCATAGTGGACTACTTAAGTACCAAGTCTTTCTTAGCTAGAACCTTTTTCTAAAGATACACCCTTACATCATTACACATATTAATTTAAATAAGTCCCATTATCTACATTTTTATTTCCACAATTCAATTTCCCTTTTTCCTTTTTAAAACAATTCTCATATATAATTTAATATCAACTTCCCTTATTCTAGCCCTTTTTATTAATTATATTTTTATTCCTTAACATACGTCGTTCAATTAATAATTAGGAGATAATGGGCTAAGTTAATATAATTTAAAATCTCCTAGGAAAATAGTACACAAGAGAGAGATTGTAGGAGAACATACCTAGGTTCCAAGCAGGCAATAATCATATATATATATATACACACACACACAGAAGGGAAAAAAGAGACTTACCCAGATTCCTTGCAATCTCCCACAATTAAATTCAACATTTAAATTTAAAGAAACACACAATTGTTCCATATTTTCATTCAGTAATCATGAACTTCATAATTCAATTAAATGTCTTATTGAAATTCTAATAAAAGTCTAATCCATAAAATCCTTGAAATAAAACTGAGTAATTAATTAAATTAAATACATTACCGAATAAATTAAATAAACCTCCTAAGATCTCCTAGATATCCCAGTTGACCACGGAGCTTCCTAAGCTTAAAAAAAAAATAACACCATGACATGGGACCCACCCAACAAACGGGAAAGGTCTACGACAACTACTCCTCTAGCGGGAAGTCTTCATCCGCTACTTGATATGAAAAAACATATAAGGAGAGTGTGAGATAAATATATTAGTGAGGGAGTCAATCCTTGCCCTAATGAAATCCAAATATCATAAAACACAAACACATACCGGAGATAAGTAAATTCAAGTTCAAACAATAAACTAATGAAATGAGTACTCATCAATAGCTATTATACCTGGGAGCACACATAGGCTAGCTCACCAATCATCATGGGTCCTAATCCTAAACCTGGGCTTGTCTCTTTACTGAGGGAGTCGTTGTCTCTACTCTAAGAAGTCAAGACACCCTATCATCTAGGTTTCTCGCCTTGACATGAGAGGGGGTACTATCTCACTCAAACACAATCATGAAATTTATAATCAAGCACAATATGTACAAATTAACCGATCAATCTCATGGAACAATCATAATCATGCCAAAAGAATTCCCTTTCCCCTAACATTCATCGTTAGCATCATAAAATAATACCTTGAATTTAAATTCTCTTAAATTCCCATTCTGGAATTCTAAACCAAATTGTCCTTTCCCTAAGTGCTTATGAATTTGCCTACTTTACTACCCTATTATATTAATGCTAAAATAATATTAAAGAGGGGTTAACATCACTTATCTAGATTCCAACAAATCCATTAGATCAAAATCGGTCAAGCTCTCCAAAAGTGAAAAAGAAATCATGTTCTTTGGAACTTTTGTGTTTTTGGAAAAGAAAAGAGTTGATGTTAGGGTTTGTGTTCTTGTTGTCACTTAGAATCTTCAAAACCCTAAATGAAAATAATAAAACTTACCTTGATCTCCTTTAGAACTCTTGGATGATAGTTTTCCTTGAGTTTCCAACAGTTCGTAATTTGTGTGTCTTTGTGTTTGGACAAAGTGTTTTGGCCAAAAGAGGTGTGTGTAAGAGAGAGCACGATGGGAGAGAGTGAGGGAGGGAGCATGACGTGAAAGAAAATTGTAGGAATTTGTATAAAGGCTTACCTTTTTCCCCCTTTTTGATTAGGGCCCTAGAAGATGGTGCATTTGAATTAGGGAGGAATTGGAATTGAATTGTGTTGGTGTGTGAGGACTTAGGTTCTCTCCTTAGCTCCTCTACTTGGCCCTCCTAAACCATCAGATGACTGTGAGCCCCACACAGACTGTAGGATCTACAGCCATCCAACAGCTCAAAAGGGCTAAGGAGGGCCAAGAACAAGGAGAGAACCCCCTCCCAGTGTGTGAATGGTGTATGCCAAAAGAAGGGAGGTGTTTGAGTGTGCATGAAGTGAAAGGTGTGTATGTGATGGATTGATAGAGAAAGTAGAGAGCTTGTGGCCGAATTGAATTTCTTGATGGGTGGTATGATAGGTGTTTGTTTACTTGAATTAATTAATTTAATTTGAATAGCTTTGAAAGTTGAATTAAGTAGTAGATAGTTGTTTTAATTTAATTTAATTTGAATTGGAAGCTTTTTAATTAAATTTATTTAAGTGTTGGCCTTTACTTAAACTATTGTAAGGATTAATTAGGATTTCCCATTCTTAGTTATGAGATTGTGTTGGTTAAGAAGATTTAGCCTTTTAGTTCATTTGATTATGACTAGTCTTTTGCATTATATTACGTGGACCATAATGCCGTAATATATTACTATTATTACATATTTTTTCTTGTGTAATTCAAATTCCTTTAGCCACTTTAGCATTAGGATCTTGTTTGATTTACATCTTCCTTTATAATTATCTTCTTAAGGTTTTATTCTTATTTATCTTCATCGTTTCTTTTTCTAATTTTCAAAAATTAGCTTAAATATCCAATCATAAATTTGTGTGAATAAAATCTAAGATTTAATTTAAATCCTGGAAGATGTATTTTTAGATTTGTTTATCTAGGATTGTTTATTAATTGTCTTTCCAGAATGTATAGCCTTTTTAGTTTATTTGTTTAAATTTGAAATATTTTAAATACTCAAATCCCAGATAATCTAGATAAAATCTAAGATTTAGTTTAGATCTTTTGGAAGATATTTTTTAGAATTATTTATTAGGAGTATTTATCTTTAGATCTAATATTTTTTTTAAAATTATGTTAGTTTAGATAATTACTTATTATTTTTATTAAATTACTTGAATTTATCCTTTAGCTATTTCTATTACTAATTGTTGAGTTCTCAATTTAGTGCTATTTTAATGCTAAATACCCTATCTTTTGATCTCTTTCTTGTTGTCTTGTAATTCTTAACTCATTTTTTGAGTAGTTTAGTTTAGTTTTAGTTTTCTTTGATCTTTTAATAAATGGAGTGATTTCATGATTTGTTTATGCGATTTAATGGGTTTATTTGTTATTTTTGGTGTAGGTTGAGTTGGTAAAAAGTTCGTGTTAAAAGATGCAATGCTAGAGCTGAAATTCTAAAAATGCTGATGTGATTGCTGTCTCCCACAACTATAGCGGTAGAATCTACAACTATAGCGGTGGAGTGTTGAAAAAAGGATTTTGGAGCCTTCTTCTCTGCCAGCCACCGCTATAGCGGTGGATCTTCATCACTATAGCGGTAAAACCTGAAAAAACTCATTTTTAAGCTTTCTTCTTTGCCTCCTACCGCTATAGCGGTGGGAATTCACCGCTATAGCTGCGGTTCGCGATCCTGCACTATTTTAAAACGCGTCAGAACATTTTTTTAGGTCAATTCTGAGTTGGAGACAGAGGGGAGGCGCTGATTTCTGCTAGAGGAGAAGGAGGAATCCATTCCCGAAGCCGATCAAGCCTGAATTCCGTCAACCCAACCTCGGATTCATGGAGTTTGCTCATTCTTTTACTATTTTCTGTAGTTTTAGAGCCATGAGTGGCTGATTTTCTTTTCTAGGGTTACTATGAACCCAATTTCAGATTAGGATTTGTATTTCTCTTGAAACTTGTGATTCTTTTCAATTTAATACATACCTATCATTCATGTTTACTGTACTTGTTATAAAATTGGCCACTTTATAACTTGTTTGTTGCTTTCGTCGAACTCGGGAGAGGGAGATGTTGGTAGAACACTGAATGATTAGGGCGGGTGTTAGAACTTAGGGGTTTTACTTGTTAATTAATAGGAATATTAATTAACCTCGTTTAATCAAATTAGGTTAACATTAATTCGACTTAAACTCACATAAGGGATTATGTTAGAGTTGAGTAGCTTAATTTACGTTTGGGAGAATCACTTTAAGCCATTAGAAAACCTAAGATTATTGTGTATAATTGAACTGAATCACAAGTGTTAGGAAAAATTAGCAATTCCTAGAACGAAAGAGGGGGATTAGTAACTCTAGGCCTTTTATTTGAATTATTTCCATTCGATTTTATTGCAATTTGCTTTTACCTTCAACTAGAGCATCTTAAATCAAAAATCGGTTTGCCTAAATAATGCGTTTGAATTTCTGGAGTACTTAGCATGTTAGTCCCTGTGGAGACGATAACTCTTTACTCATTTTAACACTATATTACTTGTGCGACTGGTGCACTTGCTAGAACACCCCAACACTAATATTTTCAATTAAAATGCTATAACTGACATGGCTTCCCTTACCTTTTAGTTAAATTTATTGGTTATCCTTTTTTTTATTGTTTTCTCTTATATTTAATTATTTCCTAATTAAAATAATTTATTCTAACAATAATATCTTAACATTTAAAAGCCATTTTTCATTTATTATTTCACTCCAACTTCTCCAGAATATTCCCTATCTATTACTATCCTTTTATTTAACCTTTCATTTCACCCCAACAAACTTTTCATTTTTTTACCTTAGTCCTTGCGATTTTCACTTTAGTTCATGTATAGCTTAGCATCACCTATTGCAAGCCTACAGCCCAAAATCGCCTACCATGACATCATCACATCACAATATCATGTCACACACACATATTGCACACACACAATTTGCAAAGATGATACTTGTGAAAAAAAATTCAACAGTTTATGGGAAAATCAAATGGCAGGCATTACACTAGTAAGTTTCCTTTTTTGTTCACTTTTGACATCGTCAAAATGGTCTTTTCCCTTTTAAAGTTCCCTCATTAAATCCAAAGAGATGCTATTGAGGATCTTTCCTTTTCCAAGTGGCATAAATTGAAGACGACAAAGTGAGGGTTTTTATAAGCTTGAGAAACTAGCCGTTGGGTAGAGACTCCATATTAAATGCTTTAATCTCCTTGAATGCATTTTGATAATCTTGGTCAATACCATGAATGCTTTTATCTTGTCTACGGATCAGGTACCTCAAATAAGGAAAGTGCGTTGCCCCAAGAAAGTAAATAAATCACCATTAACTTGATCATCTTCCATTTCTATGGTTATTCATTCATGAATTATCCATTCCTTTTATGTAGCTTTTCACATTTGACTTCTTTTAAACGTCTACATTCCTTATTTAGGTTCCTCATCTATTAATTGCATAAACTTTCCTTTTTTGTGTGATACCGATCAAATTCCTTTTTGAGTATTTTCATTTATTGCTTTCACGTCTTTAATGCATTATTTCCTTATTGTTTTCTAGCATTTTATTTTGCCCAGATTATCTCTTATTCTTTTCTTTTTTGGTGGGATGCTGATTCTGATTTGGTGCATTAATTATTCTTCGCATTAGGTTCCTAGAGATTGCATTGATAAAAAATTACATAATAGGAATCTTGTACCAACAATATATATTATGAAAGTTACTTCAATTTGTCTTAAACTATTCACAGGTGCTTGATGAGCATATTTGTAATTATAGAAGGCCAAAGTGTGGAAACCAAGTGAGAGAAAATAGCAAAATCTACAATAAAAAAAATGGTTGGCAAAGACCAACTAGCCAATCGGTATCCTATGCCAGTTGACTTGTTAGTCTTTGAAATGCATTCAGAACTTGAGGCAGAGAGCAACCAGTCAACCAGGAGAGACCTACAAGTCGACTGATTGGCCTCTGTCCAGCATAATGAAGTTATTTGAAGCTATTACTTTTCTACTTGTTTCCTTCACCGATAGAGAGGTATCAATTAAGGGACTATGTCCAAGATATGCATCACAACCCAAAAAGGAACACAATTTGGTGCATATGAATGAGTAATGAATTAAAATAGCAGTTTAAAGATAACATGGACAACCAAAATAAAATTACATGGAGGTGTAAATTAAGGGAAGTCTAGTATCAAGGAAGATGTTACAATTATCATTATTTGTTTATTATTTATTCTAAAATTGAAATTTAGAAAGGTGCCCAAACAAAATGGGGTGCTTACAGCTGCCCCTCTTTACCTGTCTCCTTAAGGGGGAAAAGTGATAAATTGACGTTCATTTTTCCTATTCAGGGGTAAGTAAATATAAAAGCACACGTTTTGTTTGAGCTAGAGAAAGGTTAGAAACGTACCTGTTGATTATTGGCAAGATGGTTAGGGAGGTGCCAGTTGCTTACCTAGGCTTTGACAGAGAGAGGTGCGGGTCATCTCCGAGCTTTGATTGAGAAAGGTGCAGTTGTCTCCAAGCTTTGCTAGAGGAAGGTGCCCATTGTCTTTGGGCTTTGTTAGAGGAAGGAGCTAGTCGTCTCCAGGTTTTTAGAGGAAGGTGCCAGACGTCTCTAGGCTTTGTTAGAGGGAGGTGTCAATTGTCTCCATGCTTTCTTAGAGGAGGGTGTCAGTTGTATTTGGGCTTTGAGAGGTGTTAACTGTCTGGGTTTTGAGAGGCGTTGGTTGTCCTTAACTTTGAGAGGTGATGTGAAACATGGTATGATCTCCTTTTAATTCATTTTTTTATTGTTTTAATTCTTGTATGTTATGCTTTTTAAGTAGAAAATTCAATCTCACTCCATTTTAAGTGCCTCTTTGATATATCTCAAGTATCAATATTACAATGTATTATTACCAATTTAAATATCTTGTATTAAAGCTTACATTTTTGCTGGATGTGATTGTATTTGAGAGCATTATGGCTTCTGGGCTATATGTGTGTGAAATATTGGATTGTGTAAATCATTAGCTATTTGACATATGTAGTATTTTTATGTGACTTACATTAGTTATTCAGCCAAATTAATCATATCACATCCCTTATTTATATAATCAAGTGAGTTTCTTTTCTCTTTTATGATGTAAGTTGATGAAAATTGATCTTTTAAATGAGAATGACTGTGAAAGGATCTATCCATTTTAGTGATGTTGATAGTGCCTTGATGAAGTGGAACTATTGGGGATTATTTCTCTTGTGAAATAAACTAGAACTAGAATTGAAGGAAATACAAGAGAAGAATGAATAAACTATACGCTTAATAATTCTCAAATTAGATTGTGAAGAATGACTTCACATTTCTGAGTTTTATTTTTGTCAGTAAAGCTTAAGAGATTAGAAAACATTCTTGTATTCTTAATTTTTTTAGTTTATCGGAGCAATATAAACACTATATCTGCTTGAATATATGCCCAACAATAGTGTTGTTAGTGGATAGTCTAGGTAAAACTTAATTAAAGGAGGTGAAAGGTCATTGGCAGCATGAGTCAATTACTAAACATGTATAGGAACCATCCAGCAATGGTATTTGATGTGTATGGCAATTCTAGTTTTCAAACCCCTCTATTTAAGTTATTTGTCTTTTGTCATTAATTTCATTTTTGCTCAAATGATTATATGTAAAGTAAATCTAAATCTAAGATTTTATGATCCAGGATCAAAGGAATGTGTTTTAAATTTATAGCTCAAAATGAGAAACAACTAGAAATTACATCCATAAGATTGTGTTAAAGCAACAACCTGAAAAATAAGAATAAATAGAAAATAAAAGACTTGAAAGTTAGTGTTAAAAATATAAATTGTGGTATTAGACTGAGGTTCAAGTATCTCAACTTTTTTTAAAGTAATTTCACATCTCCTATAGGTTAATTTTGTTATATTACCTAGTGTAGGGGTACTTAGACATGTTACTTTTAGGATACAATAGCGCTTGACTCTATATTTGCTTACTACCTCTACACATAAAAAGTAAACTAGATTTAACTTCTTCCATACCTTCTCTACCCAAAATATCACATATATAATATATATATATTTCACATATTTTCCACCATCTATATATCATATATGTATTCACTTACCTTCTATCTCCTTCCAATCATTTATTTATATATATCAGAGGAAAAGATTCGTTTGGCCACCTTGAAAAATCATTATATGCTATAAAAGGTATTGATTCCAATTAATGCTAAGCTTTAATATAGAAGAGTAACATTTCTTTACTGCCAACATTAATTAACTTAAGAAGAAATCTTAATGACCAAAACCCAATGTCCATTAGGATAAAAAGCTATCAAGAGGGGATGTTTACAACATAAAATATAACTAATAAGGAAGCTAACGATTTTCTAGGAATACAAAATATTTTAATATTTTATAATAATAAACCCCAACAATCCCCAACTTATTATTATAAAATAGTAATATATACACTTTAGGTAGAGGTGGATTATTATGCATAATATAGGTAGTTAAATTTACCTTGAACCTATATTTAGCAAAAATATATTTCTTAATCCAAAGCTATAGTGGTACTCACCTTAAACTATAGACTGCTTTAGAGAGACAAGATATATATGTCACACATAACAACTTTGGTGCAAATATGAGCGCTATTTGACACAGTTATGTGGCCTTGTGCCCTATCCTATGTTTTGAACATATTCTAAGAATATGCCATGTGTATTCTAATATAAGAGTAATCCCACTTTGCCACATTCAAATAGAAGGGTGTTCCTGCAGTTTAGACACTCCATTTTTATAGAGCTACAGATTTCATTAAGTGTTTTAAAAATTTAACCTCACATATTCATTGCAAGAAAATGCACTGACACGCAAAGTTGAATTTAAGAGTTTGAACTCTAATAAAATGTGCATTCAAACAAGCAACTATATGATTCATTTTTCCATTTGAGCCAAGTGTTTAGGATCTTTAGTCACAAGGTAGGGTATCTTCATAGGTTACTTTTAATCCTATGGGTTTGATATTCATCCCCCTTAATATTTCTAGATTCTATAGTTATAGTCTTAGAAAAACTCAAAGTTCAAAGAATCTAGGTAAAACGGTATTATTCATCAAATAAGTGATCTTATAATTATTATAGGTGGGTATACAATCACATAATATATATTCAAATATTTATTTTTCCACCATATATAATAATTTTATCTATGAACACATATTCATTTATGAAATTTCTCAAATTTAATTTTGTGACCAAAATTCTCAACAATATTGTACCTTATTGTACAATAACAGTGTTCTCATATAATAGAATAAAAATATACAACTAGAAAAACATAAATTAGCTACAAAAATTAGTGATGAAACTCGTCCATTGCATATTCATTGCAAATTTTGTTGCTGATTGAATTTCTGTCACTAATATTAGCTATGGATTTTTCCATGTCAAAAAATCGTCACAAAAACTTTTGTTTTTGTTTTTTAATATTCCAAAAATTTGCGATGGAATTCTTCCGTCTCAAATTTTATCGCTGATCCATCGCAAATTTTGTTCCTGATTTGAAATTGAAATAAAGGAAATTAGTGGCAGATTCTAATAAGAAAAGTTTTGTCGCTGATTTAATTTCCATCGTTAATATTAGCGATAGATTTTTCTGTGTCAAAAAATTGTCGCTTTTTTACTTTTTTTAATATTCCAAAAATTTGTGACGAAATTCTTTCGTCTCAAATTCCGTCATTGATTTGTCGCACATTCTATCCTTAATTTGAAATTGGAATAAAGGAAATCAGTGACAGATTTTGATAAGAAAAATTCCGTCGTTGATTGAATTATTTCGTCACTAATTTGGTGACAGATTTTGTCATGTCAAAAAATTGTCGCTATTTTTTTTCATTTTTTTAATATTTCAAAATTAGAGACAAAATTTTTCCATATCAAACCCATTTAAATAAGGAATGTGTTCTTGGTTAGCGTGTGGAGATGTTGGAAATTGGAAATTTAAAGAGAAATTTTTAGGATTTAAAATTTTTAATTAAAAAAGTTAAGGACTATGTTGCAAATGGAAATAATATGACAATAAATTTTAAGGACTTATTTGAAAATTTTATTAAGTTGTGTAGAGATATTTTTTATTAGTGAAAAGATGGGATATAAGGTGATGAAATGTAACATCTCGGTATCCCAGGCCATTGGTGGGATTTAAATTATAACTTTGGAAACATCAAGAATTTTATTGCAATTGGAAATATTACGTCAATAAATTCCTAAGGACCGAATCGAAAATTTTACATGTCATGTGATGATTTTATGTTAGTAGGAAGGGTGAGGCAAGGAGTTATAAATAATTTAATTTTGGCTTTTGGGAGGGATTAGGAATTTTAATAAAAAAATCCAACAAGGACTTGAGTAAATTATCATTGTAAGTTGGTGTGGCTTCAAGTAATTTTGTCTAAGGATTAAACATGTGGCACTTGGGGATTTGAGACACATGTACCACTCTCTACCAAATGAAGCATTGGCTTCTAGAGGAAGCCACGATAGACCCACATTTGGGCATCCATCTTCATGCACACGAATGAGAGAGACGGGTCAAGCGAGAGGGAGAGAGAGACATTATGTGGTAAGTAATACAATGATTTAAAGAGTAAGAGTATCGTTCTCTTGAGGACTAAGTGGTTAACTACCCAAGAAATTTAACCGAATTAGTTAGATAAAAGCAATTGGATTGAATATAGCTCTAATAAAGAACTAATAACGTAAAAAGAATATACTGTAAATGAATGCACAACTTGATGAAATTAATATATTTAAAAGCCTAGGGCTACTAATCCCTCTCCTCTGTCCTAGAAATTATAAAACCCCTCTCACACACTTACAACTCTAGTAACTATATAAGTTAATCCTAGGTTATTCTAATAACTTAAAAGAATTCTCCCAAATTTCAATTAAGATACTTAACGCTTACTCAATTCCTTAAGTGAGTTAAGTGTATACTATCCAACCTAGCCTTGTTTAAATGAAATTAAATAATATCCCTATTAGCTAACAAATGGAATGCTTAGGTTAAGTTCACGCACTGGTCTTCTCTACTCAGTGTTCCACTCTCACCTCCCTCTTTCGAGATCGATGACAGCAACAAACATATAAATAGACTAATCAATTCCACCATATGCAGTAGTAAAATGAATAAGGAAACATATATTGATTGAAATAAGGTTGCAAATACATGAGAGAAAACAAAACCTAATATGGGGTTGAGTTCATAGTAACTCTAGATGGAAAATTTAGCTACTCATGAAAAATAAAGAACAACAAATAGAAATAAAGGTAGAAGTAGCCATGAATCTGAATTCAGATGATGGATTTGGGCTCCCAAGCCTTAAAAATTGAGTTCTCCCTTCTATTCTTAGCAAAAACGGTGTTCTCCCTTCCTCTCTGGATCAGAATTACCCTCAGAAAATTTTAATCCATCTATTTAAACGATGTCTGATGTGGCAGGAAAATAATTCCACCGCTGCAGCAATACGAACTCACCGCTGCAATGGTGGAACACAGAAAATGAGGGCTTCTAAAGACCTTCAGTGCAGTGCTTAGGCAAGCAGCGAGAGCACTCTTGCTATAGCGGTGAGATCTTGTCACTACAGCAATGAGTGGCAGGGAGTCAAAGTAAATTGAGTACTCCAGTGCTGGGTGCCTGGATGGCCAGTGCTGGATGCTGGGTGGCACTGCAGCGGTACATTCTCACTGCTGCAGCGGTGAAAGGCAGTATGAGATACTCTACTTTAGTCTTCTGGTGCTGGGTTGTTTCTTTCAATTTTCTTCTAGTTCCTTACTCCCAATGTAGTTTCCTTCCCTCCAATTTGTGGTTACTCTTTGTATCCTGAAATGCGAGATCAAACACCAATTATTAGCATAAAAATGAGGGTAAATCAATAAAATTATAAGGAACTTAGGGAAATTAGAGTTAGAAGAGCTTGAGGCTAAAAGGCAAAAAATAAGCAATAGTAAGGTTAAGTTGTAAAGAAAAAGAGCATATAATTCATGTTAATTTGGAAATTAGCAGTGGCCACCCTTAGCCACCACCTAGCCACTAGTCAAACTCCCTCTTTCCTCAACCTTCTCCCTTTATTGTCTAGTCTGGGCAAAGCAAAAGTGGGAGAGAGAGAGAGAGAGAGCGTATGTGTGTATGTATGTGTGTAATGCCCTAGGTTTTTGAGGTAACCCATGGTGAGCTCTCAGAAATTAATAAGGAAATTCTTGGGATTTAAATTTTTAATTTAAAAAATGTGAGGACTAAGTTGCAAATGGAAAAAGAATAAAAATAAATAACAATAAATTCTTAAGAACTTGTTTGAAAATTTATAAAGTTGTGTGTAGCTTTTGATTATTGGTGGAAAAGATATTATGAGGAATAATAAAAAAAAATTTTGGGAACTTTTACAAATTTCACGAGGATCCAAGTTAATTAATAATGTTACAAGGAGTGGCCCTATGTAAATTGTGCTAAGAAAATATTCAAGTGGCACTTAGAGATCATGCCACGTGTACCCATCCTACCACACGTTAAATTACGAGCTTCTTGAGGAAGCCTCAGCCAAATCCATTTATGGGTCTCCATTCTATGATACCTGTCAATTGGTCTAACATGTCATACTATTATATATCATTATGTAAGTTCTCGTGTCTCTTATTATAACTTCTCTTATCTCTTTTACTATTAATATCATAATGTAAGTTCTTTTACAAGAGGTGTGGCAAACTGGTTTATATGCTATTTCTCTTCTTCCTTTAACTAACTGAAAAGCATGTAATATTGATTGCCATGTCTTGATGCTTACTTTATATATCATAAGCAGATTAAAAATCTTCCCAGGGTTGCTACTGTTATTGAATATGCTTATATGATAAACACTAAAATTGAGAACAAAATGATAGCTGCAAAGCTATCACTCTGCTTGATTGTATGGTAATCATTTTTGACATTGTGTCATGATAGGATAGATTCAACAGAGAGATAATTTATTTTGAAAGATATTGTGACCGAAGTGTGGTCTAAATGTAGGTCAATGGAAATCTTGTTTCTCCCTCACATGTACTTGCAAATGCAGAAATAGTGGAGATAATTACATATAATGTTGGTATTCTTCAACTCGCCCATTTCTTGTTGGATTGATAAATATGTAGTTGCAAGTTTTTATTTTTTATTTATTTATTTTAAATGTGGAACTCTAAACTTACTTATTGTCATTGATTGATGACAAAGGGTGTGCTTCTCTGCACACACACTTTTCTTTGTTTCTTTTCTCTGCTTATCTACTTGAGTTGGTAGCCTTCCTCATTGACTATGGTTTTAGTTTATATCTGCTCAAATGTTTGGATTTATTCTAGCAGAGGTTGACTACTATAAAGAAAGAAAGACAGAGTACAATAAGACGCCATTAACTAATACATTTTAGATGTATAATTCCTTTCTTCCATATCAACTTTGGGAACTGTAAGCTGTCATGAACCTTCTTTCATTAGCCCAACCATTGTTGTCTTCAATTTTATTGATTTGCTTGTTTTAATCCACTTGTTTGGTTGTTCTCTGTTTCAGGATGCTGCATATTTTATTTAGTTAATATTCTTGATATGGCTCTAACATGTATAATTTTAACCTTTAATGTTGATTTTATATTGTAGTTTGAACTTTTTGGGGTACTATTTATTTATTTATTGTAAAACCAAGCAAAGACACCTAGGGGAGTCAGATTTCCCCCTTCTTTATGTCATTTTCTTCCTTATCAATTTATATATTTTAAGACAAGAAAAACTAATAAATATTACTTTACTAAATACGGGACAATTATGTCCATGATGGTTGTTTGCTTATCATGATATTAATCAAGCTACATACCCATTTTCATGATGCTACTGTTACTGCTTGCTTAATAGAAACAATTGTAATGGATTCATATTAAAGTATTGTAGCTACATACCCATGTTATGAATATTGTGTAATTTTTGTTGAATTGCAAGGTTCATATTTGAGTCACATTTTCCTTTTTTTTTTTTCCAATCAATGTGTAATTATAAATGAAAAGAAAGTACGTAAATACTTCTTATAATTGTAATGGATTCATATTTAAGTATTTTAGCTAGAAATAAATTATGAACTAAAAACACAGCTAATGTTGCAAGGTAGTTGGCAATTGCATTATATGTGAGGTGCCTTGCTATTAGTTTATTGGTTGTGTGAAAGTATCAGTGGTTTATAACTGATACTTCTTTTACTTTACTTTTTCCAAGGAGATGTACGTCTCTTGTCATCATCAAGCTATGCTCCACCTTCAGATAGTTAGATAATTAATTAACTAGGATTTCCACTGAATAATAATTATGTATATCTTTTAGAATATTGTATGAACATTTTAACAAAATTTGTATATTTTTATAACAACATACTTATATCCCCCACTTATTGTTATAAAAATATTATTCAAAATATTTTTGTCTTGCACCCACTATTAATAAAAATTCTCAAAAAAGAAAAGGATTAAAATAGTGACACATAGCTCATGATATAGGGAGAAAAAATACCATTGCATAAATGTGCTTCATGAGCAAAATTGATCACTTGATGATTACTCAAAATTAGAACTCAAATAAATTATGAGTTATGCTCATAAACAGTATCAAATAATAATTTCACCCCATGTAAATCATATTTTGTAAGTGGATCAAATCAATATGCATTTTCTCTACATAATACAAATGCTATTTTACATTTAGATTATAACATTTTCCTCATATAGTGTAAAATCCTTTCTCATAAATAATTTTTTTTTGTGAGCAAAAACCAAATATAAATAACAATATTTATAAGCTCACAAAATTTCATAAATTTACTCAATTGTAAATCATAAAAATTTCCTCCACACAAAAATTCACAGTTAAGAAAATTTCATAAAAAAGATATATTTCTACCCGTTGGAAAATCTATTGGCTACTTATAAAGAACCTTAGATGCAAAAACGATCAATAAGATAATTGGTCATTTACTAGTTGACGTTTAAAACAAGCAAATCTAAAGGCCCCATATGCCAAGGGAAATATATATATAAAATCAAATTTTTGTCACCTTAAATAAGGTGTTAGAAATACCATATAGTTAAATTCCAAAACTCATAGAAATTTGTGAGTTTTAGTAAAAAGATGAATATTTCACCAAAAATATTTTCATTGATTTACTCAATTGTAAATTACAAATTTTTTATATAGAAATTTCTCAATTGAGAAAATCTCATAAAAATGATTTTTCAAAGCCTTCCTTCACCATTTTGATTTTCATTTGATACTTTTGTGAGATTAAATGTGAAAATTACCTTAAAATTATTGGAGCAACAACTTGAAAAATAAGAATAAACATAAAATAGAAGAATTTAAAGTTAGTGTTAAAAATATAAATTGCGTGGTACTGTGCTGTGATCCGAGTATCTCGATTTTCATTAAAGTAATTTTACGTCTCCCACATGTTAATTTTGTTATATTACCCGATGCAAGGGTACTCACGCATTACCTTCAAGATACAACAACTCAAGACTCGTCTGTTTGTTTACTACCTTACACATAGAAAGTAAATCAGACTCGACTTCTCCCACATATTCTCTATCTAAAATACCACACATATATAATGTATATTTCATATATTTTCCACCATCTATATATCGTATATGTATTCACTCACCTTCTACCTCCTTCCCATCATCTATTTATATATATTAGAGAAAAGATCCATTTGGCAACCTTGAAAAAATCATTATATGCTTTAAGAGGTATTGATTCCAATTCATGTTGAGCTTTAATATAGAAGAGTAACATTTCTTTACTACCAACATTAATTAACTTAAGAAGAAATCTTAATGGCCAAAACCCAACGTCCATATAGGATAAAAAGCCATCAAGAGGGGACGTTTACAACATAAAGCATAATTAGTAAGGGAAGCCAACAGTTTCGTAGGAAAACAAAATATTTTAATATTTTATAATAATAAACTCCAACACAATGTGGGATCCTTCTCTTGAGGGAAGGTTTGTTCCCTTAGATATTGACAAAAAGGTTCTTGCTTAGATTATGTGTATCATTCTTTTTTTTTTTAAATGTTAATTGTAGGATTTGTATTTGTAAGTGGTAAATTTCATATTCATAATGCTCCTTGGTTCATTAGCTTTTTACTTTTATGCAATATATGAGCTCTTAGCTAGATGGCTGGATTTTGACATTGGTGAAATGAGGATCACTTTCAAGCTAAGAAAAGACAAATAATTTACCTTCTGCCTTTATATGCTTTACCTCTCATAGTCTGTGTCACTAAAAGAATGTTAATAACATGATGCTTTCAACTAGATATTTTTTAATCTAAAGGGTCTCATTTATGTAATTGTTTATGTTCCTTCCTCATGTCTTGCCTTTTCCCCTAATAATGAGTGCTGATTATTTCTTACATTTTAAGACCATGTAATATTTTTAATTCTGATTCATAAAATTATGAAGATAACTATATGATATCGGGCTTTTTTGTATACATTTTGATCCCTATCTTAGTCCTTTTTGCATCTTATATCTTGTGAACTCTCTAATTATATCATATTTTGGTAATTATTGGGTCTAAAATAATTATAGAACTAATATGTTTTAATTCCATATTTTTATGAGCTTAATTGATTAGAGATCCATTAATCCTTGTGTTTAATTTGCAGATTTAATTATTAGAGAGTAAACTTTGCTGACTTGATGCCACGTAGACGAATTTGATGATATGGTAGCTGACTGGACTGACTGGGGCCCATGTTTCTGCACTTTCCAGCAAAAGCACACAACATCAAAATTGCTTTCTGCAGAAGATAGCAACACAGTAGAAAGGGACAGCACATGAAGCTTTTTAGAATTACATTTTCATCCCTCCTTCTCTCCTGCAACTACAAAGGGACTTTAGACCACTATTTGCACTTGTTGAAGAAACATCTCTTCTTCCATTTTTTCTGTGGGAAATTCGTAGGTCTACCCCTCTTCCTAAATTTTCTCCTCTATTTTGAATGTTTTAGCCTCCATGGAAGGCTAAACTTCTCATGTAATCAATCACACATGATTTGGAGTTATGTTTGAACTTTTTTGGGTATTAATCAGATAAGTTCTTATTGTTTTTGTTCCATTTTTTGTTCCTTACTTGCCTCTCTATTTTTATATCCATGTTCATTTGTGATTAAAGTGGTATAGTTATGATTACTATTTTTATCTTTTAATCTGAGGAATAATCTAGTTATGTAATATGGTTGCTATATGTGTATAGCAAGATGAATGAAAATGGCATACATAAATGTAGTTGCTGTGTATGACTTTGGTTAAGGTTATATTAAATTTCATTAGGTTTGGGTTAAGGCTAATGGAATCTAGTTCTAGGAGGTTTTCTGGAAATTTTAGGAATTAAAACCAAGTGGCAAAACAGAATAAGAAATTAACAAGTTTATGAGGGTTATGATAGATACAACTCTAGGGAAATTGTGGCTAGTTGCATGTCTGTGCATTTATGTGTTTTGTTTTGTACTCTGTTCTATTTTCATTTTTGTTTGTTAGGATTCGTTTATGTTTTATGCCTGTAATTATGCAATCACCCCCTTGGTAATTAGGTTGTAATTAGTGTAGATTAGTGTTAGAACAATTAATTAGAAATTAGAAGCAAGGCTCCTTGAGAAAATATGACCTGTGATGATCACTATACTACAAATTGTCACAAATTCAATTTTAAGCGACTCGGCACTCATAGTGGCACGAACCACTATCTCAAACTTCTTTTTTTTTTTTTAAATAAATATACTAGCTTGGGATGGTTGTTGATTCACGAGACCCACTGTTCTAACATTGTTCTGATCTTGAGGTAAGACGTTTATTTTCTTGATTGATAAAGTTTAGATGTGAACTTATAGTAACTTGACAAATCTATTTGGTCTGTATATGTTATGTTGTTACAATTTCTGGATTTTTGTTTTCTTTTTAATGACAACTTGTTCATCTTTCTTTTGTTTTGACCATAGTGATTTTGTTTGTGTTTTTTGCTTGCATATAAATCTGAATATGTATACGAATCATTTTTTTGGACATGTAGTGTATTGAATATTTTTTTTTTTTGGAAATCTTATATGAGGAATATATCTATTACCTTGTTGCCTTATAGAATAAGTAAGCATTCATGGTAATTAATCTGTTTTGTGGACATGCTTGGTAAAGTATTATTATTATTTTTTAAAATGGAATCAACTATATAAATCATATAAATCTGTTGTGTATTGTTCCTTCCATTTCATTGGAGCAAATCACAAAATATCTTCTATTTAGTGATTTATGGATAGTCCCTGTTTGATAGAGCAAAAATTTTTTTAAAAGTAATTTAGCGGCAGTTTGAACTGTTGCAATATTTATAAAAGGTTTTCTAATTTTAGGAGCAGTTTGAATCGTCACTATATTAAAAATATTTTTCAATTTTACAGGCGATTGACAAAAATGACATTTAGTGACAATAATTCCAGTGGTTGCTCAAAACTACTTATAAATGATGGTTTTGAAACTGTCCGGAAAAGGATTTTAGCGACAGTTTAACTGTCGCTAAAAGCTTTTTAAACCACCACTAAAAGAAGTTTTTATTTGGTAGTGAGTGGCAACTGTTGTCTTTTGGATTCCATACCCACATAGATTAAAAGATCAAAACATTATTAGAATATAGCAATAATATAATGAAAAGCTAAGAATAAGAGTCCTACTTTTTTTGTTAATAAAATTTCATTTGAAACAAGAGATGAGTGCGATTACCAGTGACCAGAGAAGTCTGGAGCTTTGTTCAAAAGAGAAGGATCAGCTGGTTCGATGTAACAAGAAAGCCAAAGGGGATGATGATGCTTCAGCCTTGTGGTTGTCTCTAAGATAGCTACAAAGGGGAACTTTGATGGGGGGGGGGGGGGGAATATGGATGCTGCGATGAAGGAAAAAGATGGGTGTATTGGGAACCAATAAGAGCTTGGTTGTAGACTTTTTCTCTATAAAGATATGCTATTGGTAATCAATGGTAAGGATACTGACAATACGTTGGAGGAAGATTCAAAGTCTTGGGATGTGGAAGATTTTTTAGATGACGAAGAAGAACCTATGAAGGTGAGGAAGAAAATAATCTCCGCACATATATTCCTATTTGAAATGAACAATGGGAAGAACCATGAAAACCATTTTGAAAGGCTCTGATCATTAAATTATTGGGGAGGAAGATGGGTTTCAAGGCTATGGAAGACAAATTGCAGAAACTTTGGAGTCTACAAGGGATCTTTAAGATGGTAGGAATTGGGAATGTATTTTATTTGATTAGGCTATCTATGGATGATGATTATGATCGCATCCTTCACCAAGGGCCATGCATGGATGATTGTTGGTCATTACATTGTTGTGCAACGCTAGAGACCAAAACTTGATCCTTTTGATGAGAACTTCATGAAGCCAGCAATACAAGTTATTAGGAAATAGGAAATATTTCCAAATATGTACAACTGCAATTTGAAAGACGCAACCATTTTAGACACAACCATATTTAACCCTTGATAGATTCGGCCATTCTTGGCATTCTGTTAGCCGTGATTTTAGGAGAGACAATAGAATTTAGGAGACCCACTCTTGTATTTAAACAACAGCCTTGAGAAATAATAGAGCACAGGCAAAATACAATTTTACATAGTGTCAGAGCTTAGGCTGACTTTCTGGTTCTGAATGTAACACCCACGGACTTACGTGAACTCCTAAAGTATTGACGCTGAGAGATTTTTAAAACTTTGAGAAACTTCGGGACCAAATGGAAATTTTCTGACTTAATTAAGATCATTGGTCCTTATGTTGAAAAATAAGGAATTTTATTAAGAAAGTGAGATATTACAAAACCCACAATAATATTTTTTTAAGAGAAATTTAAATTTTTATTTGAGGTGCAAATAGAGACTAAGTTGGAATAAAAAGTTTAAAGAAGAGGTTCCAAATAATTCAAACAAAATGGCCCTGGTGGCAGCCCAAATAAAGGACATGTGTAGCTCGGTGGCAACTCAAGGCTATACCAAGTGTAAACCACTTTATTCTCTTACCTTGGCCGAGGAGCTTGCACATCATTCTTCTCCATTCACGTGCATGAGTTGAAACCATCATACATGCCTTGGCCAATGGAATCACCAAGAGTGGCCACGTAGACTACACTGCTGTTTGGTTAAGTTTGAGAGAAAGTTATCATCACGAGATAGCCACGTAATAGCTTCTTCGTTCTGCATGAAAGTGAACCGAGACAGAGATGAGAATCCAAGAAAAATACTGCACCCACTTGGCAGCCATGTGATTCTGCATCTACACATTTAGACATCTATGAATCCTTCATTATAATGGAACCTGCGATGCCTTCATTTTATGTAAACCCGTGAGTGTTATTTAAGATTCTCGATAGTGCATCAGTGCATGTGAAGCTGTATATGTGAAAAGAGGGAGAGAGGATATGGGTGATCTGTTTTCTGTGCTTGGCAAGCACCCTATGTTTCCTCGTAAATTTGGGCGCAAAATTGTTGCTGTCCGCCACTTCAATGATAATGATTAACGAGAATCTTAAACAGGGATTATGGGAAATGGAAAAAGGAGGAATGTTGGAAATGAAGAACATATTGGTTACCCCTTGATTTGGTTGGCATACGAAGATGTATCTACATCTAAGTTAGCCACGTTATTTTGTCATTTCCAAGAGACAAAGAGAGATGTCCTTCCACTTGGAATATAATCTGTGAACTCTTCGCCATTTTTTTTCTGTAGAAAAATATGAGAGAAAGTAAGCAAACGGTGGGCTTCGTTCTTGCTGTTCTAAGTGTTAAAACTGAGAGGAAATGAACCCAGATTTTACAGCATTTTTCCTTGAGAGTTCAGTGCAACACGAGAGAGAGATTGAGGATGCTAAACTATGTTTTTCTGCATAAAAACAGCGTAGTATCTGAGAGTGAGAGACCATGTTTTCCACTGTTTTTTCGTGCTAAGATGGGTCCAATTCAGCAGCAACATTTCTGGTTTTTGGAGCGTCATTTCAACAGCACAAAAGATTACTTCTAAGTTCTTCTCGGTTTGCATGTGAAGTATTGGATGTATTTCTAGTCTAGTAAGTGTGCAATAATCTAAAGAATGATACTATGGTTTAACGTGGAAGCTATACAAGAAAAAGAAGTGAGAAACCAAGGAGAAAACTTGGGTTCATTTGATTAGGGAGACATATTAACTAGTTAGATATATTATTTGGTTTTGAAGAAGAAATGAATATTATATTTATATATATATATCTGTGTTTACTAAGCCAGTTATATACGTATTTATAGATATAAGAAATAATAACTTGGGTTAAATATGAGCTAGAAATTAGAAATAAGGTTTGAATACAGAAATTGAGATAGAAAATTTTGATTAAGCTTAGCATAGGGAACAAAAATAATATTTTAGGGTCCATTAGTGTAATTTACGATTTTAATTAGTTTTAGCATGCTAACAGGCTAGGAATGACTTGAGAAAGCTTGGACCAGAGTTAGTTTTGAGCACTCGGTCTGGGCTCTTTCATGACTCTACCTCAAAGTAAGAAGTACGACACAGTTCTTAAGTAGCGATTCAGGTGAGTACTTTACTCATGTAAGACTAAGTCTTATGGAAATAGCTTAGTATAATATATTTTTTATTTCATGAAATCCAACCCTCTCTTGAAAATGGTTTCTAGAAAATATTCTAAATATATTCTACAAAAAATTATACTATCTCATTTTACGTATATATGTACGTATGTTATTCCAAAGTTTGAGGGATGGAATAAAGTTGAGAGACATATATGTACACTTTTAAAGCACTCTTGAAAGTTCATGATGTTATGAAAAAGTATGTGATTTGAGCTTTCTTCGAATTTATGTTGCTATGTAAGTTATATGATTTGAAATTCCTTGATTTAATATTTATGAGCAATGGTCCATCGTGTTTTGAGAAAATGATTTATATTGAACATTTTGTTATGATGCAATACATGAAATGATGGAAAGTTTGATTTGAATCCTTGACGTTATGAATATGAATTACAAAACATATTTATGAAGGCTACTATAATTACATGAAAAGGAACCTATTTCGGAACAATGGTATTACAACGATACGTGTAGTCCTTGGCATGCCTTGGTATTTAGGAACCTCAGCTAGTAGAGGATTAAGGAGTGTGCTAGCCCCGTGATCGGAGGCCAGATACAGGAGGGAGGCTATATGATATGATGATATGTAGGGAAAGAATGTGAGGACAACATCGGGTGATCGATTGGAAAATATAATGAGTAGTTCTAATTAAGGTTCCTTGAAACATGTTTTATCATTATTGTTTTATGATGACATGATTTTCTTAACCTTATATTATATGATTTTATATATGAACTTATATTGTTCAAAGTATTCTACAAACCATTACTACTTAAATTCAACTATGGGTTATATCCTCTATACTTATTCTATCATGAATAATAGTAGTCACTGGGCTTCTAGCTCACGCTATTCTTATTTTTTACAGATAGTGGAGTCAACCCAAAGTTCCGTTAAGTGAAAGTAGAAGAATGCCAGTTAGTTGGAGCTCAAATCAATTCATGGGCTTATATGTTTTTATGTTCAATCTATGTATATTGACTCTAGATGTGCTATGTAAGTCCATGGACAGGATCCTCATCTTGAGTATGGGTATAGGAAAGTATATGTATGCCATAAGTGAGTTTACTACAATTGCAAATAGTTAATGATGTTATGAAACAGACTATGAATTGTTAATAGATAAGATCAAAGTATGATTCTCAGTAATTGAAAGTGCAAGTGTAATGTCATTAAGGCTTATGGGTAGAAGCAAATTCTACTCACGCCAGTCACATCTCCAGACAGGGTGTGACACTGAAGGTGTTGCTCAGGCTGCCATGGCTATAAGCAAGTATAGTACAGACCCTTGAGTGCGTGAGACTAGGCATATATCTACGATGGTTGTTTTCTCTTACCACCTATACCAAAACACTTAGACATTGCTGGCTAGCCAATCCCGTGAATCCGATAGCCATCGTCGGCTAGTGTGACAACCACACGTCGATCTTGTCTTCTAGTTCTTCATCCATGCACCCGCAAGTGAGGGTGCATGTGGAGGAGTTTTTAGCTGTGGTTTGCTTCATCGGCGTCGAATCCTTATTTTCGGCCTATTCCCAGTGTCAGATTTTCCATTCAACTTGAACCTCGTGCTACTTTGGTGCCATCTTAATAGATGGGATGTTGAAGTTCCTCCTCAGTGACGACAACAAAAACTTCATCACAGTAGGATCTTGAGGAGGCTTTATGGAATTGGAGGAGCCAATGAGCATCTGAACAACGTGCTTGAAGTTGGAAGTGTTGGCCTGGATGAAGGTGGTAGGATTTTGAAAAGAAATTAGATATGGGAAAGGCCTTGGGGGTGAGAGTGACATAGGAATCGAGAATTGATATACTTGATTGAAGAGAAAGTGGGATGTAGGCCCCAATGTTGGCTTGCTTTCAATGTTGGCTTGCTTTCATCATTATTGATAGATAGTGGGTTTGTGGGGCCTAGTGTTGGGTCGCTTTGATAGATAGTAGGTTGTGGGCCCAGTGTTGGGTTGGTTTTTATCATTGTTGGTAGAAAGTGGTGTATGGGGCCCAATACTATTTCAAAAAAAAAAAAGACCACCAATTTTTAATGGGGATAGATGATGAAATTTATGGGACAGTTTATTCCAACTTGCTGGATACAGATCCTCTATCATCCTTAAATAGGATCTACTATGCCCTAGTATAGGAGGAAAGAATGCAAACTATAACACAAACTAAGGAGGAAAGGAAGGAAGTTATGGCCCTAGCTGTTAAAGCAAGTGGCAGGTTCAAAGGGCGTAGCGATGCCAAGAACAAGTCAATGACATGTATGCACTGCAATAAGTTTGGTCTTGATGAAGCAAGTTATTTCTTGTGAATTGGATACCCAGAATGGTGGTCTGAGAGGTAAAGGCAAGTAGGTGGATGAGGAAAGGGAAAGAAGCGTGTTGAAAGTAACACAAGACGTGGACAAAGTGGTCCAATGCAAGTCAACGCTGTGCAAAGTATAAGCAATAGCAATGGTGCAGATAGTGTAAGTACTAGAGTGGCAAGATTGAGCAATGACCAATGGCAAATCTTGCTAGAATTGCTTAATACTTCAAAGTCAAGAGCAAATGATAGCATAACTAGTAAAGAAAAACAAAATACTTGGATTCTCGATAACGTTGCATCCAATCATATGACAGGTAACTTAAAGCAGCTATGTGATCTATAGGAAATCTCTTGGTGCCTTGTTGGACTACCTAATAGACACTCTGTCATAGCAACGAAGGAATACAAGTCAAGCCTGTGCAAAGTACAAGCAATAGCAATTGTGCAGATAGCATAAGTACTAGAGTGGCAAGATTAAGCAATGACCAATGACAAATCTTGCTGGAATTGCTTAACACTTCGAAGTCAAAAGCAAATAATAGCATGACTAGTAAAGAAAAACAAAATACTTGGATTCTCAATATTGGGGCATCCAATCATATGACAGGTAACTTAAAGCAGCTATATGATCTATAGGAAATCTCTTGGTGCCCTGTTGGACTACCTAATAGACACTCTGCCATAGCAACAAAGGAAGGAACATTAAATCTTGTTGGGAATATAAAACTGGAAAATGTGCTCTATGTTCCCAGTTTAAATTACAAACTGATCTATATCGCAATTGATAGATGAATCAAATTGAATCTAGTTCACTACTAACTTGTGTCTTATACATGACCGTATTTCAAAGATGTTGATTGGTGCAGGTGAATGAAGGGATAGGCTCTATTTTTTTTCAAGGAATTCTTACTGTGAACTCTTATAGAACTGATGGCATGGATTTGTGGCACAAGCGCCAGGGGCATCCTTTTCTAAAAAATGGTAAGTTCATTTCTAGTATTAATGGTGAAAAAGTTGGTCAGTCACTGAATAAAGCTAGTGATATATGTCTAAGAGCTAAACAAACGAGAGAATTTTTTTTCCTTTGAGTGATAATAAAGCCTCCGAAGTTTTTGACTTGATACACTATGATTTATGGGGAGGATATAGAACTCTGTCTTCGTGTGGTGCTTCGTATTTTTTAACTATAATGGATGATTGCTCATGTGCAGTGTGGATATATTTATTAATTGATAAGAAAGAAGTATCACGAACACTAATGAATTTCTTTGCTGTGGTGGAAAGACAATATAATAAAAGGGTTAGGGGCGTTTGAAGCGATAATGTACGGAATTCATCTGCATGAAAAATTATTTTCTTGAACACTATATTGTTTTTCAAACTTCTTGTATAGGGGGACACCACAACAAAATGGTCGGGTAGAAAGAAAGCATCATCAAATTCTCAATATACCATGGACTTTGCAATTTTAAGGGAATCTTCCCATTCAATTTTGGTGAGAGTGCATCTTGATAGTAGGGTACTTGATTAATCATACGCCAAACACAGTTTTGAATAGAAAGACTTTGTATGTAGTACTATATGGCCAACCACCTCTATACAATCACTTACAATTTTTTGGGTCGCTATGTTACATGCATAAACAAGGTACAAAAGGAGATAAATTTCCTAATCGCAGCCGTAAATGTTTTTTTTTTGGTATCCCTATGGGAAGAAAGGTTGGAAAGTGTATGATCATGAGACAAAAGAATATTTTGTGTCAAGGGATGTCAAATTTTTTGAAAATTAGTTTCCTTTTGTCCATGAAGACCACGTCCCAATCCTGTCTCAATTTTCTCTGATGATGACACTAATGAGGAAACTTGCAAATGACAACATTGAGTCCATATATATTGCAACCAAGGGTTGACACATGTATCACACTGGCCCTTCCTGTACCAGTTTCAATAGGGCACCCTTCAAGTATACATGATGAGACTAAGCAATTAGGGTGAGGTTGTCGAGTCAAATGACCACCTACTTGGTTACATGACTATGTCACAAACACGCTTCAAAGATTGAGCCCTTTTACTCGTTCGTTAGCTCTATTGCATCATTCAGGTACATAATTTCTCTAACACACTATGTGAACTATGACAAATTTTCTTTGCCACATAGACACTTTCTTACAGCTATTACTATTGATAAAGAATCGATGTACTTTCACGAAGTGGTAAAAGATAGCCGACGGAGAGATGCCATGCAAAATGAAATTCAAGCTCTTGAAAGAAATCACACTTGGACAGTGCAGTGCCTACCACCCAAAAAGAAAGCTCTCGGCTGTAAATGGGTCTACCGAATAAAATACTGATCAAACAGGACCATAGAATGTTTTAAAGCAAAGCTTGTAATTCTTGACAACCATAAAGAAGAAGGAGTCAACTATACTGAGACGTTCGCATTGGTTGCTAAAATGGTCACTGACCACGCTGTTCTGGCCATAGCAGCAGTAAAAGGTTGAGAGCTTCATCAGATGGACGTCCATAATGCATTTCTACATGGTGATCTTCAAGAAGTAGTTTACATGAAGATGCTTATCTAATTTGTAGTATAACAAGCGGACATGGTGTGTAAGCCGTGGAAATCCATTTACAAGTTAAAACAAGCCCCACTCTACTGGATTGCAAAGATTTCTATTGCACTTAAAGCCTATGGTTGTCAACAATCATCTCTTGATTATTCATTGTTCACTTTGCATCAAAATGGTGCAACTTACGATTCTAGTTTATGTTGATGACTTGATCATGTCTGGTAACTATCCCTCCACCGTCAAATAGTTTAAAATCTACCTAGTTCTTGTTTTCACATGAAGCATCTTGGAATATTGAAGTATTTCTTAAGGGTTGAAGTTGCTTGAAGTCCTACTGGAATTTTTTCTTTGCCAACGTAAGTATGTTCTTGATATTATTCCTGAAGCTAGGCTTTTTGGAGCTAAACTAGCTAACATTCTGTTGGAATAGAACCATCGATTGCCACTAGCTCAGGATCGGTTGCGAAGCAATCTTGAGCAACATCAATGATTAGTTGGCCATTTGCTATATTTGTGTTTCACTACGCCTAAATTGTCATATTGTGTTCGTACTTTGTCTCAATTCATGCAATAGCTTAAGGAAGAATATTGGGAAGCTGCACTTCGGGTGGTTTGTTACTTGAAAGGCAATCTAGGCCAAGGTATTCTTCTTAGTAGTATGAGTGATTTACAGCTTTGTGGTTGGTATGATTCGGACTAGGCCAAATGTCCTTTGACCAAGCGCTTTATTACCAAATGGATAGTGCTTCTTGGTGACTCTCCAATATCTTGGGAAACAAAGAAACAACATACTATGTCACGCTCTTCTGTTAAAGCCGAGTATTGATCTATGGCAACGACTACGTGTAAGCTTAAATAGTTAAAAGGAATTCTCTCCAATCTCGGTGTCATCCATGCCACACCTATACAACTTGACTGTGACTGTCAAGTTGCCCTACACATTGCTAGGAATCCTGTGTTCCATAAACATACTAAGCATATTGAAGTCAACTGTCATTTTGTATGAAATGAAGTTCTCCAAAATGACATTCAGCCCACCTACGTTCCTACTACTACTCAACTTGCAAACATATTCACTAAGGCATTGGGAAAATCCAAGTTTGAATCCCTTCTTGGCAAGTTAGGCATTCGCAATCTTCACGCACCAAATTGAAGGGGGTATTAGGAAATAGGCAATATTTTCTGATATGTACAGCTACAATTTGAAAAATGCAAGCATTTTAGACACAACCATATTTGATCCTTAATAGATATAGCCATTCTTGGCATTTTGTTAGGCATGATTTTAGGAGAGACAATCAGATTTAGGAGACATACTCTTGTATTTAAACTATTACCTTGAGAAATAATAGACCATAGGCAAAATAAAATTTTACACAGGTACGCATCCTAGAGCTTTCGATGAAATACAATAACAAAGGTTTACTTTGGAGTGCGGAGGACATTATAGGAAGAACAATGAAGGTTGATACCTTTACAATCAAGAACCAGGAAGAGATGGGTGAATTACTTAGCATGGATAGAGGTGCCTTTAACTTGAGAAAGCAATTGATTTCCAAAGTCCAAATACGCAAGTAGATTTATAGGGTTGAATATGAGGGCCTCAACATGATTTTCTTTTCATGTGGTACGTACTGTCATCATAGTTAGTTTTATCCTCTACTTGTTAGAACAAATTTGAAGGATGATTCAAATATTCCTAAGGAGAAGAAAATCCTTGGATGGAATAGAAATGCCTTTGGACAAAGAAGAGTTGATGAAGAAGAGGACTTTGGCTTTGAATGCTTGTACAGTGTGGTAGATGGTAACGGTCTAGTGAGAGAGGTTTCATCCACAAAAGGGAAGGCAGAAGATCTAGGAAGGGCCAAATTAGGGGAGAATTAAATCCCAGTCACTTGAGTCAAGTAAAGGATCAAGATTTCAGATCTTTTTCTGTCACATCCAAAACTAGCAAGAAGGATAAGAATTCCCTCATCTCTATAAGCCTAACTCCCAGAGCCCCTATGCAATACATATCTAGTTAATTGGTTTCATCTCACCAATTAAAATAATTTAAAACATGGCAATATATATATATATATATATATATAATAGCATACATGGTTTTCCATAGCAAATTATTTAAATCATCAGAGATCAAATATTATATAAACACATTTAGAGGGCTCAACCCTCGCTATTACATATATGTACATATAAAATTTATGTCATGTGATCCTTCTACTAGATTATAGAGTGATGTCTAAAGAACAACTCACCTTAGTACCATACTATTGAGAAGGTACGCTCGGATCAAGAAGGAACTATTATGACTATGAGACCTCTACAGATGTCCTTCAATGGAAAAACAACTCAGAAGATTCGAAAAGTAGAGTGAGGAATAACTTCAATAAATAGGGAAAAATCCTTACTTTAAATAAATCTCCATAACACTTAGCTTTGGAACCGTTAACAAGAAAATATATAAATATTAAGAAGATGTAGGGTAAGGATATCTGAACCAGGGTCCTTTATTCCACTACGGTTCTCACTCAAGCTGCACAATCCTTTCTTGAAGGGCATCTTACACACACATATATACATATTCCTTCCCTTAGTTACTCTATTGAAACACAAGTCAATAAGACGTTCTACCAAGCATAAAGCATAGGAAACATAATGTCAACATCAATCTTATTTTATAACTAAACACAAATATACCACAAGACAAGGAATATAACATATAATCATGTTAATTCACATGCATGCAATGACCATTATCTATAACATCTGCCCTAGGCTATACATCTACCTGTAGGCCATACATTTGTTTGTAGGCTAAAACCAAGTGGCAGAACACAATAAAAATTATAATATGCAAAGACAAATGCAAAATGAATTTATAACATGCAAAGACAAACATTTCAATAATTTCCTTTCCTAATTTCATCATTTGGCCCCAACCATATCCTTCCCTATGCTCTAGTTCATAGGATTCATACCCATGTCAATCACAATCACAATCACAATCAGTGAATAAATTAACTTCATTAAATCACACTTATAGACTATTTGAGTGTAGGATAAGAGATACCTCCTCAATTTGAAATCTCAATAATGCATACACTGTACAAATAAAGAGGATTTTCTTGTGAACATATCTTCCACACACACCTAATTGAATCCATCATAAGAATCATCCATTCTCTTAATGAAATTACAAGACATTAAGTAAAGGGAAACCTCAAGTATGCATACTTCCTTTTTACAACAAGGAGGAGTCACATGGAAACATTCCTTACACATACACAATTTATAGCCAAATTCATGTAAATAGTTTGGGTTTGTTGTAGAGTTGAGGATGGGACCATGTGTGCTAAGAAGAAACACATTATAATATTTAAAGAAACATTCAAAACTATTAAAAACTTACCAAGCCCTAAGTCATAGTTTAAAAATGAAGTTTGGTGAAGTTGCCACAAGCTGCATAATTTTAATGGCATTTTCGGACGTCAAATTTTACTAATTTACTAGGAGTGATACACAAGTCAAAAATTTACAAATTTTGATGTTGAAGTCCCTTTATGTGTTTAGAATCTAGGGTAAAATTTTCAGAAATTTACTCTAATTTTTGCTACCTCAAAACTACCATTCTTTGGACTATCCTCTAGACTATCTCCAAATAATAGAGTTGCAGTTTTTGGGGTGATTAATCTATTTTTCAACTTCATTGCCATAAAATTTAGTAGGGTCATAAATTAGTACCTTTGCACACTATCATAAAAGTTTTAGACAAAAAATGATTGTTTGTCCACTCAAATAGTACCTTTAATGACACAATGTCAGTTTAGAGTGCAATTTAAAATGAGCACTATTCTTTTGGTATTTGGTCAAGTTAATCGAGTCTAAAATTTATGAAAATCTCCATCTTACATCTTGAATATTTTAAGAAACTCTGAAAAATTTCAAGGCAAAAGGACTTCATTTGATTAGGTTTTCGCTCCAAAAATATAACCTAGGCATAATCGTCCTTTCCTTAGTGACCCTAGATTTTGGTCATGGTCATGGTCTTGGAAGAAAAAGAGGCTTCTAATCAATTTGAAAATTCATGAAATTTGGTACACATATTTGTCAGGATCAGATCCAATACCACACTAAAAATAACAACCATCAGAGGCCATTTAGTACCTCAAATTCATCACATATATGAACATGCACCACACTAGCATTAGTCACAATCTACTACCATTTTCATACTTGTGTTTGGTCTATATATTTCCATCACAAATGTTTGAGCTACAATGTATTCAAATCCAATGAAATTATGAGTCTTAAACCACTCTTATGGTATGCATATAGGCTATGCCTAAGTTTTGCTCCCAACAATAGAAGACAACTTCTTAGACAAACACCTAAATTTCTGAGAGACCAAGCCTCTAGTTTCCTTTCATTCCAAATCATGCCATAGGTAGACAACAACACATCCGTAACCATAAATTCATTCAAATAAAGCTAAAGCTCATCATAAAAATCACAATCCATAAATATGGCATAAATTCGAAAATCACATCAAAGCTCCTTTTCTTTTATGAAATAAAACTAGTTGCCTTGCTCCCTTTGTAGTCTCCTTCCATTTTCCTAAGTCACTTTCAAGTTCCAAGTACTTTCTCTCTCTAGATTTTCTTCTCTCTCTAGAATTCCACCTTCGAAGAGGAGAGGTGAGCTTCCAATAGAAGGAAAAAGAAAACTGGAGGATGTCTAGAGGTAGAAAAGAGTTTACCTTTGGATGATTTTCCCACTTTCCCTTCAATTTTCCTCTTCCTCTTGCTTTCTTCTCTTCCTTACGATCCTCTCTCCCTTTCTTTCATCATAGTGATGACCAAGATATGTAAATAGGAAGAAAATAAAGTCTTGGCTCTGTAAACCGCTTAAGGGCAATTTGGGCAGTTCCGTGAAATTTGGGACATATTGGGAATTTGAGGAGCTCTTATGGAATGCAAATAGTATTGTCAATTTGGCCCGAGGCTTGCAGGCCTGCCTAGGACTGCTTGTAAATGGGTAGCCTTGGGTTGAGAAAAATAGGTTTGAAGCTTTTTTTTTAACAAAAATATATATATTATTTAGTATAAATAATTTCACTTTATTTTATTTCTATATTTTATAATTTTATATTCAATAAATATAATATGTTTGGATATGAAAAGTTTGTAATTTTTTAAAAATAAATATAGAACTTTCAAATTTAAATATAATTTTATTAATTTTGAAAGAAAATATAAAAAATTAAAGTTATTGGTTGTTTAAAACTATTAAAGAAGTAATGCTTACATGTATACATTATATTTCAATAAAAAATTATTGAATTTTTTACCAAAAAATTTAAAATTATATTATTTTAACATAAATTAAAAAAAAAAAGAGTAGTCCATGGGCCTAAACAAGCTAGCACTTGGCCCGAGTTTAACAGTACTAAATGAAAGGTTTGACTTTTTTTTTCCTTTTCTCCTTTTCCCTTTTAAACATGCTAGGAGAAAACTTTTTATGGATATTACACCTCAAGAACAAATTTCAAGCTCACTTTCATATTTGTCCTTGTTCTTTTCGGTTTAGTCCCTAACTAGTCACACTTTTTTTTTTCATAATTAAAATCCTTGGGTATTACATTTTCTAACTTGGCATATGTTAATGAAGACATGATAGCAATTGACCTCAATAGGCCGACAGCAGAGGAGATGACAAAGGATTTAGCTCAATAAATTTCTTTGTCAAGCTAGAATCTATCCTTTAATAGAATATCTCGAAGTCAACCTATTGAGAATAATTTGATGGATGGGGCAATGTCCTCAAATAAACCTAAGGAGAATAATAAGGCAGGGAAGCATGTGATGTGCCGTGTGAATAGCCCGAGTGAAAACACCCAAGGAGACATGGAGGTAGGTGAAGGAAGGGATGGACTTTCTAAATGAGCCAATGCATTCTAAAAAAAGTGGTGGTAATAAGAAAAAGGGCTTGTGTAATGCCTCAAAAAATGGGCATATGACTTAACATACATATTAGAGTATATCTCAGTGGTAGCCCATAATTTCTCTGAACAACCTTCATATCCACAGCTAAGAAAAACGTAAATTACAACCGAAATAAATTTACATAATACTTTCTTTTAATTCCCATAACATCGGGAATTATATATATATTTAAAATGCAAAGTAAATTGCATCTAATTGAATAAACCCCTAAAATATAGCAGGACCTAGATGGCCTATAGATTTACAGAGCGATTCTGTTGGCATACAACCCAAAAATTGGTTCATCAAGAACCCTCCAACAAAATGGAGTATATCTCCAAGCCGCCAAACTCTCAGCGGTTCCCTTCCTCCTTAACTGTTAAATCTGAAGAAAAAAAAAAGATAACTATAGAGAGTGTGAGTTTATATAAAACTCAGTGAATAAATGACTGTGCAATTAAATAAAGCACAAGTACAAATACTAGTATCATAACCACAATATAAATAATTACCTCTAGCACATACATGCATAACCAGATACTCAAATACAAGCGTACCTAATTCTAGTCAACATCAATCTCATTCCAAGCACATATAAATATAAATAACCATACACAAATTATAAAATATGTAGGTAACCACATGCTATATTTCTCGTACACTTATCTCATTAAGACCCAGTCTGGAATTTTTTCTCGAACAAAAATTGCTCAACGGGCTTATCTCAGAGGTCCATCCATATGTTCCTACTCTTTTCAAAGGTTTACCCCTCTATTCTCACTCTTTTCAGAGGTCCATCCCTCTATTCCTACTCTCTGACATTCACCAAAGGAATATCCACGTCCTTGGGTTACTAGCTGGTTCCTTCTCTATGTATGAATCTGCAATACAACATATGAAATGTTTTTCCTAGACTTTTCCTGTTCTTACCATATTAAGACCCAGTCCAGATTTTTCCCAAGACTATTAGTGCTTAATGAGTTTATCTCAGAAGTCCACCCCTCTGTTCCCTCTCATGGATCCATATTCCCACAAAGTTCCATTTCATATGCATTACATGCACAACCACAATACAACACATCACACATAATTTCACACAATTCAACCATAAAATTCTCATAGGCAATTCATAAAAGAATTTCGAATATCATAAGAAAATTTCCTAATCTAGTTAATATCACTAATAGGGAATTTAATGAATTTAAATTCAATCGTGGTATAAGTGAGATTTATATTATACTTGTTTAATTTTTAATTAAAACAAGTAGCAAGGTCACCCACTCACCTTGATGTCGTCAAGGATTTAACGTGGAAGAATTCCCGAAAATGTAGCCATGAAATCCCTCGAAAGCACCTAAAACCAAACTATAATCAATCAATAAATAAAACGAGGAAAATCCTCACCACTAATTCTGACCTTTGGTCACTCATTTGGTCATAACTCTTAATTAATAATGATTTTATAAATAAAACTTAACCATTAAAAACTAGACTCGAATGGCTTTTCAACGATATAAAGTTTGTTAAAAATAGAGTCCGAACGAAAGAGTTATGGCTATTTGAAAATAAATCAAGAATCTCGGTATGGCTGGCACACTTAGGTGCCACACACACACTTGGCACCTGAGCGCCAAGGCCTTTCTCTCTCTTTTCTTATGAAGTGTGGTGTTTGGGCACCACGATCGTGACCTACACAATTTGGCCTCGATTTTAGGTCAAATCTGGCTAGATCTTCACTATTTTTCATAATTTCTTCCATAGGTTCTCATCCTTAGTGTCTAAGAAGCATTTAGACACAAAAACCCCCAAATTTTAATCGAGAAATGAATCCACAAACTCAATTTTACCCCAAATCACCTTAAAACTAGAAAATAGGAAAAAGTTTGAGAAATTGAAATTCCTACCTCGATTCTTTGTTTTTCCAATGTTGCTTGGCTACCGATGACTTGCCTTATTACTGAAGAATCAATCCTCAGAACTTGGTTAGAGGATTTAGGGTGGAGAGTTAGAGAGAAGGAAGAGAGAAAGAGAAAAGAAGAGTGAAAAGAGAGAGATGTGAGAAATGAAGAAAAAGGGGTGGGGCCGCCTATATATACCCGCCCAGAGTGAAATTACTACTTTGCCCTCAGGTAACTCTTAGTTAACCTCAGTAGTGGCAAATTTGTAATTTCTCCAATTTAGGTATTTCTTACACTCTAGGTGCCACCCTAGTTTCTCATTTCACTTTAGTCCCTCTCTAGACCCCGTAGGTACCTGGCTCCCTCTATGCCTCATAATTGCTTTTTCTCAATTTCCCATCCCCTACCACTATTTTCATGAAATTTTTTCTTCCTTTTGTCTTTTTTCAAATCCCAAAATATCATCCATAATAAAATACCTAGTCTAGTTATTAATCTCCATTTTCATAAATAATATTCAAAAAGAATAAATTAAATATGAAAAAAATTAAAAATGACCAAATATTTTCATTAAAATAATGGAAATTTTCATTATAAAAATCGAAATACTGCTAATGACATGACCCCAAAATTGGCGGATATTACAGCTTGACTTTTAAGCCACTAGGAGTTTTTTTTTTTACAAATAGATATTAATTCCATTAAATTGGCACTAAGCCATGATTATATAAGATAAATCAAGCCTAAAAGTGAATAGATACATTATAAGCTTAAACTTATGAGAGATTGGTATATGATTTAAGATAACATACCCTAAATTCAATACCAGGCATATACAACAGAACTATGAGACTAAATAGAGGTAACACACCCCTGACCTTAAATCTAGTGGACTAAAAAGAGGCAACACACCCCTAACCCTATATTAGAGCTAGTTTTCTTACAAACCAAAAAAAATCAAGTTTTCACATGCTCAGAGCAGAACCAAAGAGGGCCCAAATGCCACCCAAAAAAAACCAGGGAAAAAAATGAATAGAGACGTCTAAACATCCTGACAAAAGTATTGGTGGGGAAGGAGCTTTTTTTGGTAGTATGAAGTAGTATCACCGGTAGCACGATTGAACATCCAGGCCTCATATGCCTTTTTCTTCATCATCGTCTGGCTTCCAAATCAGCAAAGCCTTTACGACCACCGACATCCTTTATCATCTACAACGTTGATGACTCTACTGAAATTGTATTCCACTACCTTCTCGCTATCAAGCAGACCATGCTACACGTCGGAGCCAAAGACAACAAAAAAACTCTTCCTTTAGAAGAGAAGAAAACTTCTATCAGGAGAAAGAGAAAATCTCTTATAGGAGAGAGGGGAAAAAAGAAAAAGAAGGAAAGGAAGAGGGTGGGTGAGGGCTGCCTTTCACCAGAAACAGCAGCAGCTACTGTAAGACCCTACTGGAAGGGAAACTTAGCTGCTAGGGTTCTTCACTTATGTTTCCTTTGCAACCCACCAGGAGTTAGAAGTAAGAAAACAAGTGAAAGTAATTTTAAATCAAGGGCTCTGGGCTTTGGCCACTACGGCCCATTACCAATCTTATTCTAAAAGTATCAAGCTCTCTATGAGGGATCCACCGGACAAGGTTAAGGGCCCAAGAAAAGCAAATCAAAGTGTTACAAGAAAATAGACTCTTTTTCTCATGTAACTTGCTCAACAGAACATCATCACTTCAGGCAGAGAGGCTAGGCTTCCCTCTTATGCATAGGAGCCTTTTATGTACAAGACAAAAGTTAGAAACCATTGAATCAGTTTAATCCAACGATTCTTATTTATCCGGTATTTCTTTTTTCTTAAGATAAAATTTTTACAAGTATGAACTGATTTAATAATAATTATAAACACAATAATAAATATAAAATGATAATTATGAAAAAAAATTAACTTATTTTTTAAAAAAATATTAAAAAACACTAGATGAATAGAATTCATTGGATTAAGATTCAACAGCTCCTTTTCCCTTCTACGCATAGGAGCCTCCTATGTATAGAAGGGAAGCCTCACCCTAAGCAGAGATCTACTTGAAGTCTTGGGCACTACAAGCGCATTTTCAGAGATCCTCTAAGTGACTTATTTTGGCCTCCTTTTTCAAGAATTTTATGATGAAGATCACAGCTTAGAACTATAGGGAAGGCGTTCCCTAGACTTATATGAGACTTGAGGACTGTTTATGACTTTAGTAAGTTGATTCTTCTTGAGACAAAAATTAGTATGGCCCATACGCAAAGATAGTGATTAGCTCGTTGGTTTTTTATTCCTACCTTGCTGAAGATGTAGCCTGTTTCTTTGGAGGGATATGGATATGTTGGGATAGTAATGTCTGTAGAGTTATTATCTTATGGTCTATGAGGTAGATGGTAGTGACGCAGGTTATCTAACTGATGGAGAACCTTTTATTCTTTCTACTGTCTACGGGAACCCAAATATGATAGAAAGAAGAAAACCTTAGGAAGAATTTGATATTGTAAAATAGAACATGCACCTTGAGGCGTGGATAGCAATGAGAGATTTTAACTCCTACATGAGAAGCAATGAAAAAAGAAGAGGTGGTTTGCCAAATCTGAAAAGTATGGAGAATTTTCTACTTGTATAGATACATGCAACCTTATTGATGTTGGCTACACAGGCCCTGACTTTAGTTGAAGATAAGGAAACACTTACGAACAGATTGATCGTTACTTGTTTAATATCGAATGGCTGGAGAAGTTCAAAGAAGCTTCAATCTCTTACTTAAATTTTTTCAAGTCAAACCACAGGATGATTCTATTGCAACTCAAGGATGTAAATAAAAACTCTATAGCTGTCCTTCCTAGTTTTGTTTTCTTGTTGCCTAGTTATCCCATGAAGGTTTTGTCAAATATGCCTGGGAACTAAGTGTGCTGGAAGGATTCTGGAAATTGTTTTATGATGAGAATCAAAAGCTAGAATGTTAATGAGTTTGGCAATACTATTCAGAGACTTAAGGGGCTGGACAAAGCTATGCAATGCTATAATCATCCAAAACACCTTGAACTTTAAAATGTTTTTTGGAGGGAATATGAAAAAAAATCATCCTTCAGGATGAAGCTATTTGGTATCATAGAGCTTGAGATAATTGCCTTCAAATGGGAGATAAAAACACCTGTTTCTTTCACTCTTAATTTATTGTAAGAAGAAAGAAGAAATTTATTAATTCTTTGAGAGATCATGATGATAATTAGGTCTTTGGTTAAAAGAAGTTAGAGACCATGGCAAAACTTTTTGAAACTTTATATGTTGATGATGGGAATATAGTGGGTCATTTTCGATGTTTTCCCCCTTGAAGTAAAGAAGGGTTTAAAGAAATTGAAGCTGAATTTTTAAAAGAGGAAATCCATAATGCTATCTTCCCTATGCGTCCTTTTAAGGCTTCAAGCCCTAAAGGTCTTCACGCTCTCTTTTTCTTAAAGTCAATGGCATTTGGTAGGGGACTTGATCTATAATTTCATAAAGGATTGTTTCCATAATCCATCCCATATCTGGGAGGTTAATTAGACTCTTCTTGCTCTTATACCAAAAGTGGAGAATTCAACCTACATGAAGCAATTCCAACCATTGCCCTTTGCAACATGATTTATAAAGTTATGACTAAATTAATATCTTTAACACTGAAAAAGCATATGGACCATATTGTAGCCCCTGCTCAGTGTAGTTTTATTCTTGGGTGGTATAGTTCTGACAACATAATTATAGCTCAGGAGGTCATTCACACGATGTAGGCCAAAAAGGGAAGAAGGTATTATGGCTATCAAGGTTGATTTGGAGAAGGCTTGTGATTGTATTCGTTGGAGCTTCCTTGAAGATTCCTTGGCAGATCTAGGTTTTAACCCTTGCTTCATTGTTATTGTTATGAAGTGTGTAACTTTTGCTTCTATGAGAGTCATTTGGAATGGGGAGCCTTCTAAGAGCTTTGGTATATCTAGAGGCATTTGGCAAGGCAATGCTCTCACCATACCTTTTTGAGATTTGCATGGAAAGGCTTGGTTAGATTGTTAATCTTGTAGTGAAAAGCGAAAAGTGGAAGCCTATAAAACTTCATAAAAATGGTCCAGGTATTTCTCATCTTTGATGATTTATTCTCTTTGTGGAAGATATCATTGATCAAGTGAAAATTGTTTAAAAAAAATGTCTTGATGCTTTTTGTTACTATTCAAGAGACAATATGTGTATAGAGAAAACTAAAATTTGCTTTTCTAGAAATGTGAACCATATCCTATCTTCTTAGATTAGTGGTTTTGCAAGTTTCTTCCTTACAAGTGACCTTGGGAAGTACCACAAGCTCTTGTTCCACTATAGAAGGGTTACAAAACATACTTTTCATTTTATTGTTGAAAAGTTGCAAAGGAGATTGAGCATCTTGGAAGGCTACTTATTTATCTCTGGCAGGTAGAATTACCCTTGCTAATTCAGTGATTAATTCACTGCCGCAGTATCATATGCAAACTTCCCTATTCACCAATTGTACTTGTGAAGGCATGGAGAAGATCTCAAGGGATTTCATCTGGGGTTCTGATGAGACTATCCAAAAAGAGCATCTGGTTGCATGGGATAGTGTGTTAGAAATAAATGTAGATTGTATAGGCTTTGAGGCATAATAAATCACTTTTTTTTATAGAGTTATGTCTGTGTATTGGGAAATGACAAGAAAACTCTTCCAAGATACAGCAAAGTCCTTTGGAACATTTGGATATTTTCTATCCATCTAGCATACTTATAAGTAGATTTTTAAAAGATATATATAGGACTCAACAGTTAAGTCTATTCAATTTTCAAGAGACACATCGGTTAAATAATTGTGTCTTTCTAATTTTCAATAGATACATTAGTTTAAATAATTGTATCTATTCAATTTTTAACATATGTGTATTTATATTTTAAACTTAAATGAAATAACATAACCGTTGAGATTTCAAAATAATTAAAAGTCAACCAACATATCAGTTTGAATTGTTTAAAATATATAAAACTCAAGCGTCACATCATTTTGAACCAAAACTTCAGTTCAAAATAAAATTGATTAAACAAAACTTAAATTCTATATAATAATACAAACTATAGAATACCATGCATGTACTCCAATGCACGTTGGGGGCCTGGGATTGAGGAATTTTAGATCCATGAATGAAGCGCTTTTGTATAAAGCAGGATATGGCCTTGTCACTAAGACTGTTATTGGGTTAAGATTCTCAAGACCAAATACAATTATGGAGATGAAATTATCAGTGTTGGATGACCCAGCCCGGCCGACAGGGTCAAATTAGGGCCTGGCCTGGTCTGGATCGAAGGACTGGATTAGTTTGCATACGACCTAGCAAAGATTCAGTCGACCTAGTGATCAGCGATCCGGGGTCCTTTTTTTTTTGGTTCAGTAGCACTTAGTTACTTTACCAAATACCAATTGCCCAACTGCCCAGGATTTACACACATGCGACACACCAAGAATTTCCTTCAGGCTTCATCCATCCAGCATGCCTTAGATGACTACATACACACACGGCTGACTTCTAGCCTTCCACGACTAGAGACTCCTCCGATGGCAACTTCCACGGCCAAGTTCATCTCCTCTCTCTCTCTCTCTCACACTATCTTTCTCTCATGTTGTCTCTCACAAGTTCTTCTCCTCTCTCTCTCTCTAATGACAACAACAGCACCTTCCCTATGGTAGCCTCACACGAAGCTCTTTCCACGGCTAGGAGAGGAACTCAGCTAACCCATGGCTAGGAGACAGAGCACAGAACATGGGTAAGTAGCTTGGATGATTTTTGAATGATTTTACTGAATGATGAATGGATTAGGTACTGAATGCTTTTGTTGATCAAAAAATTAGGCTGAGTTAGGTACTAAATGATTTTGTTGATAAAAAAATTAGGCTGAGTTAGGTATTGAGTGATTTTACTGATAAAAAAATTAGGCTGTACTGAATGATTTTGCTGAATCAAAAAATGACTGATCAAAAAATTACTGATTTTGCTTAATGATGAATAGATTAGGTATTGATTGCTGGATAATTATTTTTTGAATAGATTAGCCTGAATGCTGAATGATTTGGTCTAAATGTTGAATTATTTTTTGATTTTGATTAAGAAATTTTTTGTTAATCTTAGATTGTCATAAATGTCATCTAGCAATCCTATACAAGAGTCAGTTGAGTCTGTGTAAAAAGGTACATCGAGAGGAAAAATAGAAATAGCATGAGGTCATTGTAGAATTGCTGAAGGCACTGGTTCTAGGCATCATTTAATATGTTTATATTGTAACAAGACTTTCAAAGAGTGTGAAATTAGTCGATTTAAATTACATCTAGCTGGAATAAAGCGAGATGTGGTTATGGAGCCATGTAAAAAGGCTTCAGCAAATGTTCGTTTTCAAATACAAAGTAGTGTTGAAAAATTTACTCAAAAAAAAAAAGAAAGCTTGTAAAAGAATATGAAGAAAGTAATTAATATCCTGATGAGAGCTTATGTAGTGATGATGTTGTAGAATTAAATAGTTCTCTTGTTCGACTTTCTAAGGCTAGGGAAAAGAAAAAAAGAAGGGAAAGAAGCCTATAAGCTCTTATTTTATGCCTAGAACAACTCTTGGAGCCCAACCCACCATTAAAAGTGTGTTGCAAAGCAAAGAGGCGAGAGAAATGTGTGATATAGCTATTGCTAAATGGATGTTTAATGCTAATTTGCCATTTAATGCTACTAACTTATCGTACTACCAACCAATGATTGATGTTATTGCTAGTATAGGTGCAGGATATAAGGGCCCTGGATATCAAAACCTTTATGGGTATTTGTTGAGGAAAAATGTTGAAGAAGTAAACTTATATGTTAATAGTTATTGCAAAACTTGGAAGGAAACAAGGTGTACGATTATAGCGGATGGGTGGACTAACCAATGTAGGAGAACCCTTATATACTTTTTAGCTTATTATCCTAAAGGGAGTATGTTCTTAAAATTTGTTGATGCATCTGATTCTTCTATGATCAGTGAAATACTGTTTAAGCTTTTTAAGGAAATTGTGTTGTATGTTGGAGCTGAAAACCTGATTCAAATTGTGATTGATAATGTTGCAAATTATGTTGTTGCCAGTAGAATGTTGGAACAAGAATTTCTAGCTCTTTATCGGTCTCCATGTGCTGCCCATTGTATTAATTTGATATTGCAAGACATTGGCAAATTGGATTAGGTGACATTAGTTGTAAATCATGCTTCAAAAATTACTAAATTCATTTACAATCATTGTTTTGCTTTGCATTTGATGAGGAAACATACCAATGAAAGAAAGATCCTTCGTCTAGCTCCAACTCGCTTTGCAACTAATTTCATTGCTTTGAAAGCATATCAGTTCAAAAGATTGCTTTGCAACCCATGGTAACATGTAAAGAATGGACAAGCTCAGCATTTGCTAGGGATAGAAAATCAAAGAAATTTATGGATCTTATCTTGGATTCAATGTTTTGGAAAGATTGTGCATTCATTGTGCAAGTTACTGAGCCGTTGATCCATGTGTTGCGTATTGTAGATAGTGAAGATAAGCTTGCAATGAGTTATTTGTTTGCATCCTTTCATGCAGTTAACGATTAAATGATGAAAAGGTTTCAAAGAAGGAAAAGAGTGGTTGAGCCTTTTCTAAGAATTCTTGATAGGCGTTAGGATAATCAATTACAAAAGAATCTTCATGCTGCTGGCTTTTGGTTTAATCCATCTTATCAATATGATGTTGAAGCAATGGGAAGGCACAAGAACACTATCTCAGGGGTTATTGATGTCACTGAAAAATATACTTATAATGATAGATAGCTCGAAACCAAGTTATCAAGTGAGATGAAAATCTTTAGGAATGCAGAAGGGGATTTTGGAAGAAGACTTGCAATAAACAATCATCATACAATGATGCCAGGTAATTTTGATATTTATTAACAAAAGAACCCTCATTTGTCTTAATATCATTAGATGAGTGGTGGCAATGCTATGGATCAAGTGCTCCAAATTTACAGAAACTTGCAATTCGAGTTTTAAGCCAAACATGCAGTTCTTTGCGTTGTGAGAAAAATTGGAGTGTGTTTGAACATAGTCATTCAAAAAAGAGAAATAGAATGAAGCATCAAAGGCTTAATGATCTTGTTTATGTTCATTACAACTTGAAGCTACAAAAGAGGTATATTTCTCTTCATAACATTGTTTGCAATTTTTAAACATATAAAGAATCATTTATATTTTTATATGTTTAAATAAAAATATACAGGAAAGAATTGAAGAAGAGTTATGATCCAATCATTTTTGAATCATTTGAAGAAAATAGTGATTGGATATTGGAAGAAGAACCATCAAGCTTGACTGTTGAGGAATTAGAAGTTCTTAATCATGAATTTGCAACTTATACCATTGAGAAAGATGATGCTGATTGTGATTTGTGTTTGATAATTTTGATATATTATTTTGTGAAGTCATTTCAAGATTTTTATTTATCTAAGTTATTTTCTACAGAATTAAATTTCGATAAGATTATTCATGATGATGATGACGATGACGATGGTGGTGGTGGTCATGAAGATATTGAGGGAGCTACTAACATAGAGTATAATAGATGACTAGTTGACTCATGGGGCATGCCTCTTATGATTATTAGCATTTTAATGACTTTATAAATTATTATGGATGTTTAAGACTTTTAATGTATAAATTATTATATTTGGATGATTTTATTTATAACTTTATGAATTATTATGAATATTTATGACTTTATATTTGAATTATTATAGATGTTTATAAATTATTATGGATGTATATGACTTTGAATTGTGAAAATTGAATGTAAATTATTTATTTTATTTATTTTTGAATTTATTTGTAAAGATATATATGTATATATATAATTTTAACTTTTTTAATGTATTTACCCGAATCAACAATTGAACTGGTGACCTAATGGTTGAACCAGTAACTCAAAGGCTTGTCCGGATCAATGGCCGAGCTGGTTCTGACAATATTGGAAATTGTCCTTAAGATCACTAAATTTATTATAACATTTTTAATAAAAGCCAAATAATCTAATTTTAAATTACAATTGAGTTAATCCTAAATTTTAAAAGAAAATTGTTTATTTGTTAAATTGTGAATAGCAACTACTAACTAGTATTAAATTCTTCACACTGCGTACATATAATAAATATTTCTTTCAACTACACAAATTCAACTTCAAAACATTTAGGATTTGTTTGAAAATTCGTTGGGTAAACCTAGATTTCAGCAAAATTGATATTGTATTAACGTAATTTATGTTTGGAAACTATTATCATAAAAATGATTTTGAAAAATAAATTTCATTTGGATATTAGTTAACACAAACACTTTTAAATGTGTAATTACTAGAAAGTATATAAATATTTTATTGTTTTATTTCATTTGACTATTGGTACTAATATTTGATTTATGAATGTTGTAATGAAATGAATTTATTTATTTTATCAATAAACTTGATTTAATTGTTTTTAATAATTATTTAAAAATTACTCTTGTAGTTAAGCAAAATTTAAGAAGAAAAATAGATAACTTTGGTGTGAATGAGTCAATAGTCATGTACAATTATATTTACATAATTTTTCAAATTAAAAGTCAATTAAATCAAATATATAAATTAATAGATCAAATTTTTATACTCAATTTAATTAATTATTAATTAGTAAATAAATAAAATAAATATTAATCAGATTGAGTATCTCTCACTCTCTTTAAATTATTTTGAATTGTTTGTTCTATTCTACCCCATGCTGACGAGAGCAGCTCCTCTGCTTTTCTTAAGGAAAAGCGCCTTTTTTTTTTTGAATCTCACCAAACAAGGACTGAACTGAAGGAAAAAAATTTGTGAAAAACCTTAGACCTTCATATTTTCTTTCTGATAGACCCTCATATTTTCTTTTGTGTTAAATGTATTTTTTTATTTTAAAAGTCAATGGTGTGATGACATGTGTCTACGCAATACTTTTTTTTTCTCTATGCCTACTTTTAGAGATCTATTTGAAGGAAAAATTTCAGATAGGTCTCAATGCTTTTTTTTCTCTATATTTGTTTTGAGGGACCTATTTGAAGGAAAAAATAAGATAAGTCCCAATGTTTTTTTGTCCCTGTTTTCAGGGACCTATTTGAAGGAAAATTTTCAAATAGGTCCTTAGATTTGCCTTGGTGTTGGAGGGTCTATCTGAAAGAAAATATGAGGATCTGTGGTTTTTCGCAAAGCAGGCACAATAAAAAAAAGTATTTGGATGTATTTGAAAATTTTCCTTCAAATAGGTCCCCAAAAATAGGCACAATGAAAAAAAAAGTATTGAGTAGACATGTGTCGTTGCACCATTGGCATTTAAAATTAACAAAAATATGAGGGTCTATCTGAAAGAAAATATGAGGATCTAAGATTTTTCTCAAATTTTTTTCCTTCAATTCAGTCCTCATCAGGTGAGATTCAAAAAAAAAATGACACATGGTACTTTATGATTTGCCAAAAAAGAAAAGCAGGCCCTACTTTTCCTTAGGAAAAGCAGAGGAGCTGCTCTCCATGCTGACTTGGATAATGGAGTTCATGATGTAGCCCTCTATTCGTGATAATAGAGTTCATATTTTATAATAAATTATTTTTATAGTGTCCAATATTTTATTATCAGCTTATAATAAATCATTTGGCAATAGTCTCCAACTCTCCATCTCCACTCATTCTCCAATCCCCACATACACACAACTGTGAGAACTGAGACAGGGCACAACAGATCACGGCAACAAAGACGAGGACGAGGGTGGCGAAGGGCAATCGAGCTTCAATCTTCCACTAACAAATCTCTCTCTCTCTCTCTCCAACTCTCCATCTGCACTCATTCTCCAGTCCCCACACACACACAATGACGAGAACTGAGACAGGGCACAACAGATCACGGCAACGGAGACGAGGATGAGGATGGCGAAGGGCAATCGAGCTTCAATCTTCCACTAACAACTCTCTCTCTCTCTCTCTCTCTCTCTCTCTCTCTCTTATTAAAGAGTGATTGAAGCAAGAGATTTGAAGAATCAAAACTCCGTTTTGGATTCTCTCTCTCTCTCTCTCTCTCCCTCTCTCAGTGATTGAAGCAAGAGATTTGAAGAATCAAAACTCTGTTTTGGATTGTATCTCTCTTGGTTCACTCTCTACTTACATTATCTGCATGTCTCTTGGTTCAATCTCTGCAATTTTTTTCTGATGGGAGGAGGGGTAGCCAAGGAAGAAAAAAAATATTGTGAAGTAGAATCGATTTCGTGCAAAAGCTTCATCTCAAAGCGTTGGTCATTTCCACAATTAGCTTAAAAAATCGATTCTGAAATTTCCATTCAACACCTATCCAAACGTCTTGCTATATGTGTGCAACGTACTTCTGATATCTTAAATGCACGTTAGGTGAGTCTACCACATATCTAAATAGGCACTTAATAAGGGAAGCGGATCCACTACAGTTACTTAGAGGCTCTAACTCTTTGTTAACTACAGTTTTAATCGTGGCTAAATTAAACCATGGTTAAAATTTTTATTTAGCCACAATTTTAACCGTGTCTAAATAAACAAAATCGTAGCTAACAAAGAACTTGAGCCTCTAAGTACTTGGAGCTGATCTGATCTTAAGAGTCGCAACATGAAGTTTTTCTTTTATTTATTGCAGGCAGCGCTCTTCAATGAGCTAATATATTTTTTATACCAACAATTAAAAAATGTTTCCCTTTAGTTACTGGATCCAGATTAACAAAAAACAAAAAGTAATTTCGGTGAGATTCGTAACAAGGTATTGAACATTATTACTTTTTTTTTTACACACAAATATATATATATATATATATATATATATAGTTTCTTATAGATAGTTTTTACGAGAGACAGACTTGCTTGAAAGACTATTAGACATTAAATATAGACATCTCTCTTAACAAAATTCAAATCTAAGTTTATCATATAAAAAACTAACTTTTTCTGCTAGGCCCAAATTGATACTCTGCATATATATGAAGGTGCCTTTGTAGAATTTTATTTTACGGTAGTTACAAAAATGAAATTAAAAAAGTCAATTTTGTTAAGTTGATTATTGAAAAATCAAGTATCTTAATTTAATCCATACAAGATTATATTTGTCTGAAGTAAGTTCTTTTCATTATTAAATCACAAAATATATTAATGCTAAATTTTAAATTTTTTGTTATTAGAAGTGAAGACTAAATTAAAAACAAACGTAATTTTTCAAGGATTTAATTAAGACATTTGATCATATAAGAATTAAATTAAAACAAATATAATTTTTTGAGAACTATATTAATAATTTATTTTAAATTATATATTATTTAATTAATTTTTAAAAATATTAAAGATCCGATACCATACATCATTTACAGTTATTTCACTTTTTAAGTGAAAACTTACTTTTATATAATTCAAGTAGACTATTTTAATAAGAAAAATTGATAGACGTCATTATTTTATTACTATATTAATAAAAAGTCAATCATCTATTTTTAATGATTAAAAATAATTATTTAAGTATTTTATTTAATTTATTTTATTAGATAAAAAATTTAATACTATCATCTTTGTCTTTTTTGCGATTGACATAATTATATTTATTTAATTATCAATTCATATATATATATATATATTGATCAAATAAAAATATAAAAAATACAGAAGCCAAAATCTTAAATTTAAAAAAAAAATTTATGGATTTTAAGAACTAAAAAAATATTTGTTTTATGGGAAAACTAGTCATATTCATTAAAATATATATATATATATATATATATATATTAGTGATATTTAATTTTAAAAGTTTTATGAGCCATTAAATAATGTACAAGTTATGTAATCTTTAATCCTTCTTAGGCACTTGCTAATTCATTAAAAAGAAATGAAGACGACAACAACTCATTTATATAAAAATTCAGCTTTCATATTACCATCTATGTTAATACCAATTGCGGAATCAATCAACAAACTAATTACTATAAAATAAGAGCGACTAATTTTATTAAAATTCCATAATTAATAATGACAGAAAAATTAACAATTTAATGTCCTTATAATTTATATCTGCTCCTAAGGATCTTGATGTGCAGTAAATGGAATAATCATTCCATTAATATAACCTACGGGTAAACCAAGAGCCACATATCTTGTTATGCGTCTATGTCTTCGTACTTGGTGAAAATCTCACCAACTTCAAGAGAACAAAATAATGAGGTATATGTCAGTTTTTCATGGAAGTATAACCTGTTTTGCTTTTGATAAGCCAATTAACAAGAGTTCATCCATAAGTGCTGAAGAATAATCTGTGGAAATAAGGGTGATGACCAGGATCAGAGTGTGGTGGTGTCTGTGGAAATATGCACAAGCTGCAGCAGTAGCTAATTAGTACATTTGTCCATTTTCCCTGTTTCTTATAGATGGGAATTCGCATGTAGCCAGCAGAAATACTGAATTGTTGGTTAGGACAAATAGAAGAAAGCACAAAGAAGGACCTAAAATCATACTACATTCACGTGATAGAAGAAAAAAAAAATAAAAAAATAAAAAGCAAAGTTAATGGCTCCCAAACAAGATCGAGCAAGATCTAAGAGTTGGCAGCAATCGATCAAGATGCATTATCTCTAAGCCGATTATTGAAGCACATTCTTCGTCACTGCCAGAAGGTATCCAATCATCACCTCGCAATCGGGTTCCTCTATTGCACACCTCTTCTTCAAATTCCATATCTGTCCTTTCCTGTCTCTAATCTTACAGACTTCTCAACCTCAAACTCTCTCTCTCTCACTCAGATTTTCTGGACTTCACTCCCGGAAGGGAGTAACTCAAAAGACCCCAAAATTTATTTTGTCCTACGTCTTCCCTTTTCAATTTTTAAGCAACAAAACAGGAACAAAGCAAACCCTTCTCATGAGATTTTAAAATCTTCGAGATCATCACACACAGAAAAAGAAATGAAATACCGCTGAGATTTAATTATCTCACAAGCAAGCAATCACAATTAAATGAAACATTTGTCTATCATATCCAAAACAAAGGTGCTAATGGGTGCGTGTGTCCCAAAATCCCGGACAATATTGAATATAGCATGTTTAAAAAAGCAAATTGAAACTAAGCAATATTTCAAAATTAAATAGCAAGTTATTAGAGTAAACACGACGTTCAAAATTCTACTCAGGACTTAATCAAAAGGATTAAAATAGCAAAATCCCAAACAATATATGGCATAATCCTCACATGTCATACAAAAACAAACACGATTAACCATAATATATTTCTTGTCCTATGGCATGCGTTATTGCTTCCCTCTAAACAAAAAAGAACCATTCACAGTACAGTACATGACCCAAAGTAAAAGGCTCATAAATGAAGCATGAATCCTATTAGAACTAAAAATCAACAAGTCTAGAATTGAAATTATAATGTGCTAGATATCAAAACAAAAAGCCTAGAATTAACCACATGTGCGCTTTTAATTAAAACAGAGACCCAGATCTAATAACAAATAGTTCAAACCAAAAATTAAGATGCTTCCAAAATTGAAAGCAAGAGGTTCAGAACTCAAAACAACCAAAGCAAGAGGTTCTGAATTAAGAAGCTTGGGAAAACAGAGCCAGAATTGAAAATTACAAGTGAAGGATTAAAACACAAATGAAAAATTCAAATTCCAATAAAAATTCAAGCGGGCCCACATATAAAATACATGGCCACAGAACATACTCAGCGACGTTAACTGAGAGTATTACATTGATAGGGATAAGATATTTTAAACTAAAGCCACCAACATTTCAAGAGTATTCCAAAGCAAAATTGAATACAGCTTGGTCCTAATTTCACAACTATATTTCAGAACTCAAACATCTTGCTTCCAAAATCATATGGAGCATGACAATTTCTAAAACTATAATTTATGACCAAGAACAAGTCCACTGCAAATTTGAGTATGATAACGTTTCAAAATCCCTAATTAGGACTTTGATCTGCAAATATTGAAATCAGGGGATCATGAATTAATAAGTAAAAAGGATCATAATTTAGTAAAATTAGGAAATTAACACTTCCTCAAACTTAAGACTTTGCTTGCTCTCAAGCAAAACAACTCCACACACTCAGAGAGAAGGCAAAAAAGGAATGCAACAACATGATACATATGCAAATGTTATCTAGTGATTAGAAAAAAATAAAAACTAGAGTTATACAAGAGAAACACTATGATACCAAAACAAAGAAGAACTTCATAAACTCACATCACCAAAGCTTCCTTAACACGAAGGTAACCAAACATGGAATAATAGTAAGTAGTTTTAAATAAAGTCTCCCTCAACAATTTGCAAATCCTTGACATCCCTAGACATTCTGCCAAAACTTGAAGCCAAATCTCACCATTGACTATTTTTGTTCTCAATGGCTTAGCTTTATTTTTGCTCTCAAGGGCTTTAGCTTTGAACTAGAGATATATTTTATATTTTTAAATTTTTTTTTTGGAAAGCATATCTCCTTGTTGAACTATTTTAGCATATCCCTTATTGAGCTTTTTCGGGAGATTAAAGCTTCAAGAAACTACAACATGCCTTGAAGCACAAAGGGTCCACAAATGGCTAAATTAGCATTTATAAAAAACTGCCACTAATATTACTTATAAGGTAACTAACATGTAAAAGACTCAAAAAATGATGTAAATTATAAAATCCTCTCCCATTTTTTGTAAAGTGGCTCCTTGCATAGCTTTAAGTCTCACAAAAATTATAAAACCATTTGCATAAAAACATTAAATTACAGTCCCATTCCTTTTGTGCAACTCAAATGCAAATGAAGCAAAATGACAAACAATTAAAACAATAAAATAGTAGTGACAAACAATGCAGGAATTCTTTTACGTTCTTATTATCTCCAAATTTTGTTCTTTTATTTTTCTTTCTAAAAATTAGTTGTGGTTCCACTGTTTCATTCTTATTTATTTTTTGTGTACTTATTGAAGCCAAAGAATGTAAGGAGCAAGCATATTTTAATTAACATCTTTAGTGTTAAAGTTATATCAATTAATTAAGCCAAATATTTTATGTATTTCATCCATTAAAGCAACTGCAATTTGTTTCCAGTTGATGAAGCTGTCATTTGTTCTTACCTTTAAAATGCCAAATTATTAGATGTATAATGTTAAATGAGTTGTCTTTAATATATTAAGATTATGTATATTTTAATTTGTATTGAGGTGACGTATATAGGCTGAAGATTCGTATATGGAAGTTCCACCCATTAAGAAACATGAATATATGAAATTGAATAGTTACTTATTTTCAAAAATTCTTAATTCAAATAAGAAACACCAATTAAGAAATATGAATGAAGTTGAATGTTGGTGTGGGAAATGGGAATTAATTAATAATAGAAGACACCAGAAATAATGAAATTGTACTAAGAAAACAGCCCCCAAAAGATGTTCACAATACAACCAAGACTCCAATAAACAACAATTATGCAGCACACACACTCCCAGTAACTGTTGACATCAGCAGAGAACACACACAGAAAACAAAAGGCTGCTAGCAATTATACATATCCAAAACTTCGACAGAAATCACTCATTAAGCACTTACTGGGAAAAGAACAGAGCAAGTAAGAAGCCTAGCAAAGAACAGAAAGTTGTGTTTGCATAAAAGAGGAAGAAACTTGGTCTTTATTCAAGGTATAGCTCAAGCCACTAGAGATTACCAAGAACTTTTGCTACCAAAACAAAATTATAAGTAAAAATATGCTTACTAACCTGGATGCAAGCAACCAAAACCTTCAGCCAATCTTTGCGTAACCAACCAAAATCTTAGGAAAGCAAAGATGAGAAAGTTTAAGAGAATATAACAAATTAAAGTTCAAGTTTTATTATCTAAAACAATAAGACTATAAATACAAAAACTAGCATGTTTAGTTTTAATCTTCATTAATTTTCTCATCCTTTTTATGTTTAAAGAGAATATAACAAATTAAAGTTCAAGTTTTAGTGATATATAGCTAGCTGTCAGTTAATGTAATCGAAATAAAGTGATTTATATCTATTTATATATATATATATATATATATATATCTCATATATATTGTTCAGAGACATAAAAGAATAAACTAACGACCAACATGAAGAGGAATAAACAAGAATGTATAATATAGACGGGTAAGTATATTGCATTAAGTAAATTGAATAAATACAGTACATAAAGTATTTTTTTTTCTGGGCTATATTAACAACATGGTTCCTAAAATTTTGTTTTAAAATTTAAGATTTTCACTTTTAAAATTTAATTTTATATGATTTAGTTTCTAAATGTTATAAACTTATTCAATACCATAATTAAGTCATTTCCTCAAAGATACATAAAACTAAAATTTAATCCTCTACAAGAATTAATTTATATTGTTTTATAAAAACTATGACTAACTCATTGGGCAATTAAATTTTAAGAACTAAATGTAAGAATTAATTTAGAAACCAATTTATACATTTACATTATTTTTTGTCAATGTGTGATATCTGTGGGCCTTCCCAAATATTCTCTCGTAAGTAAACTAGAATTTCTGTCCTGTTCCATATTAGAATAAGAAGGTCTTATTCAATCTGCATTTTAGAAAAAAAAAATCAATTTTTTAAATTAGGGGATGAAATTAAAAAAATTTTGAAATTTTTTAAATTATGGGATGAAATTAAAAAAACTTAAGTCAAAACAGTACCCAAAAAAAAAAGGATCAAATTTTAGAGAAAAAAATCCTTTTGCCTAATTTAAAAGAAAAGCTTAAGAATGACTATGTGCTTGTTTGGAAAATAATTGAAGAAACCTACGTTTTGGGCAACTCAACATTTAGGTAAAAACAAGTTGGAGTTACTTTATAATAAACTAAGGTTTTGATAGAATCAGTTTTGCAAAATCTTGATTTTAGGCTCTATTTGGCAAAATTAGCTGATAAGTTAATTTTTAGCTGAAAGCTGAAAGCTTATAAGCTAATTTATTGAATTAGAAGTGTTTGGTAAAAATAGTTGTTGAACTAGCTGAAAAATGTAAAATGACATAAAAATACATACGTTTTATAATCCAAAAAATAATACAAATAAATATATCAATTTTTAATATTTAAATTATTATATGCAACATATTTATATATATTTTATTATATATTATTATATATTTAATAAACTATATTATATATATATATATATAAATTTAATTAAAAATAAAATTATTCACAAACAAATAAAGAAATTTGGAGATTTAAGTTATAATAAGCTCAAAAGTATTGGGATTTAGGTTTTGTAGTGTTTTAAAATAAGTTATAAACTATTAAAATAAATTTATTTACCAACACTTCTAATAAATTTATAAGTAATCAAATAAATTATAAGTTAGCTTATTTACACACTCGAATACAACCTTAAACTCTATACCAAACATCATTTAATTACTACAAAAATTTGATATTGAGGCAAAGCTTGATTTTGAAGCTTCCCACTAATTTTCCAAATACGTAATAAAATATTTTGAAAACCATGCCCTAGATAGCGAAAGTCATAGAATCATCAAAACTTTAAACAAAAGCCCATAAAGCACTGAACCAGACTGCAACTGCGAGACCTTTAACCCACCCATCCACCCATCACCCCAGACCCGACCCGACCTACATAGAGTTAGACATCCAGGGGATCACTATAGAGATGCAGGGGAACCAAATCCTAAGCACTACTCTCAACTTTGCTATGGTGATGTTAGAGCTGTGTGGTAGCCTGTGTTTCCAAATTTGTTGTAAATGTCAAAAAGAAAGAACTAACAAACATTGATGAAGCTATAAGGTATCACCTACCTTTCTTTCTGTCTAAAAGTATGCATTCTATTGAAGCTAAATAATAATAATAATAATAATAATAATAATAATAATAATAATAATAATAATAATAATAATAATAATAATAATAATAATAATAATGCCTGGTCAGTATTTTGCCCTCGCTACACTTCATAAGAAGGTATCCTACTGCTGAATAATCTTGGTAGCACGACTTTCTATTTTAATGAACTCATGTCTTTCTATCAAGAGAAGCAATTAATCGATTTATGTGAATATTATAATGCATACAGCACTTCTAACAACTTAATCTCATCTTACTGATGGTATAGTGAGGCAAAATAACAAAAACCAGCTCCAAACAGAAAACAAACTGTGAAACAACCATGGCTGCTTCCGACACACGATATGGGGGAAAAGAGTTAGAGTAAAAAAATAATAATAACAATAATAAACTCTTTTATAGTCCTTGAACAGTAGTATTATCATCAATTCGATACTCTCAAAGATTTTTTTTTTTTTAAGCACATACAAGTATGATTTGGTTCTAATTTCACCATTCTAGAGAAATTAAAATGATTCACAATTTTCGATGATCAAATATTCTACAGGATCGGGAAAGGGAAAAAAAAAATCTTATTCTCGGTACAAAATTGAGACAGTAACTTTTAAGAGTTTCAAATTGATGATCATACAAGCTTCCAAAGGTTAAAATAGGACCAAAATTTTATATTGTGCAAGAATTAGATAAAGCCTAAAGCATTAGCTTCTCCAGAAATCCAACACACAAGAACCCTAATTGCCATGTCGCAACCCTTCAAGCTTTTAAGCAGACGAAACATTTGGAAGCATAAGATAAAATCAGAATAACTTTATAACAATAATAAATCGACAAATTCAGATGAGAAGCAAAAAGGAAGAAGACAGAGATTCGTATTTGAGCCAAGTTGCGACTCCTAGCTCAGTGAGTTTGGATTCAGGAGGATTCTTCTCAATCTTCACACCAAAAATCTGTGATGTGCCATCTCATACCTCAAATAAATTATCATTATTTATTAGAATTAATTAATTTCAACAAAGCATTAAGAAAATTATAATAAATTCTAAGAAAATAGTCATCATTGTCTAAACCGATACAATCAACATGATTTCAATTGAGAAAAAACTACTTCATCATCTTTACTACAGAGGAGAAGTTTTAGGAGAGAAAAACAGTATAAAAGAGAATGATGTATTCAGAAAAAAAAATCAATAAATGAATAAAAATACTTATCTTATTTTTCTAAATCCTTTATCTTCTCCTTCTTCTTCTTCCCGAATCTCTCTGTAGTCTTTTCTCTCTTTCTTTCTCAGATCTTATTTCACTTTTCAAAATATCTATTCTTGTCTTCTCTCTCTTGTTTTCTGAATTTCTCTTCTCTGTCAAACTCTTATCTTTCTCCAATCTCTATATCTCTATTCTTCTGTCACGTGCTCTCACGTGCCTTAGAAAAATAAAACATCAACAATTTATTTCTCACTTGTTTTTATTTTTGCAGAATAAAATAAATTTCAGCAACAGAAATAGTGAATAAAGCATACTCATCATCGCCGGCGGCCCTTGAACCAGCTCAGCTCAGATCACCCATCTCACTCATTTGGCACAGATAGCACAATATCATGAACGGCCCAGCCCATAGATAAGTAACAGAAAACATAAACCCAGCCCAAATTGATTAGAGAACGTGGCTCCTCAGTTCAAGCCTCACTGGAGCATCAGAAGGCATAAATCACACATAGTAAATAAATATCATTCTCACTGCCACGTCAGTATCTTGGCCAACGTGACTCAAGTCACCAGATCACCACGTCATCAGCAGCAGCCACATCATCAGCCTTAGGGCTGACGTCATCAGAACAGTCCAGAGTCCACTTAATATTACAAATTAATTATTACAACGTCTAGGCTACAATACAGAATAAATTTACATTTCCAGAAAATTAGTTCCTTGTCTGTCGGAGATCGTTTCAGCAATATTTCCATGATTTCAGATGTGAAAAATTCTCTCCATCATATCTGTCACATAATGGAGAAGAATCAGACTAGAAAAATAATATAAATAGATGAGGTGTATTCAGAAGAAAAATATGAAAAAAATATAGAACTATTCAGTATTTATCTCTTCTATTCTTCTCCTCTGAAATCTCAGTTCTTTCTTCCTCATCTTTTCTGAACTCTTCCTTCAACCTCAATCATCACCTCTTAGTCATCGGAGATTTTCTCCATTTCTTGTTTCTAACCATCAACGCAAGTATATAGCTACAGGGAGTCACGAACCAGACACAAGAAGGAACCAACCTACCATATTGATCTTTTAATCGGTGGATCTGATGATTTAGCAACAAAGAGTGGTCAGAACCGTACATTGAACCCTAAAGGTTCTCTTGGCTGAGAGCTACTTCAAAAATGGAAAAGGAGCAATTGTCGTGAAAGGAAGAAGACTCCAGGAGGCGTTCTTAAAATGTATGAATGGTATTACTCAATTGCCCTCACTCAAATTCATCATAGCCATTAGATAAAGGGCAAGGAAGGAAATGAAATTGTCATTTTACTTAATTACCCACTCCACATTTAATTTCAGCCTTAGATCCTTTCAATGGCTTAGATTCATTCGAAAAAGGTGAAAGTCAGTAGCATCATTACTATTTTACCCTCACTTTACTCCTTTGGCTATTTAAATATCCTCAAGCAAATTCCAGATTTACATATTTGCCATTAGTGGCTTTTCAGCATTAAGTTTCAGATAGTGGCAGCAGTGGGCCCAATCTTTATGGGCCATCACAAGTGGTATCAGAGCTGTTCTCGGGACAACACACTGGCAAGGACCAGATCATCACAAATGGCAGAGAGAGTTAAAACATTTGACAGGGGTAAAGAGCCAGCAGACCTCGAACAAAGGATGGACGCAAAAATACAAAAATTTTCAGATGAGTTAAATCAAATGAAGAGCCTACAGCAACAAGTAGCTGAGACATGCAGTGCGCAAGATAGCAAATTGGATCAGGCGCTTGCCAATTTCCAACAACTAATTGCAAAACAAATCGAGACTAATGTACCAGGTGGAGTAGGCTCACCCTCAGTAACTGAAAGGGGCATTCTTCGCACACCCCATGCAGATAATCCATCACCGAGCAGACCAATACGCCCACCAATGTACACAGTCCCAACTAGCTATAGCAATCAGGAAGAAATTGAAACAGCCAGGCCTCATCATTTCCAACCTAAACCTAAGGTTGAGCTAACAATGTTCAATGGTATCAGAGCAGGTGTGGTTTCATAACTATTACAATACTTTAGAAAGGGACAAAATACCAGTAGCAGCATTGTATTTTGAAAAGAAAGTTGAGAAGTGGTTTCATAACTATTTAGTGGGTAGACCGCAGATTACGTGGATAGAATTATCAAATGCCATTTTATTCAAATATGATAAGTTAGATTATGGGCAACTTGTTGGTGCATTTAATAATTTGAAGCAGACCACAAGCTTGGAATCTTATATTGACAGTTTTGAAGACTTGAGAGCTAGCATGTTGGAATTTAATCCAATGATAATTGACTCACATTTTTTCACAGTTTTATTAGCGGATTACAGGATGAAATTAAACATGGAGTCTCAATGTTTAAACCACAAACATTGGATGATGCTTATGAATTGGCAGAGGCTGAAGAAAAGAAATTGGAAGCATTACGGCGGAGAAATTCCTATTCAAGGGGAACTAATAATTTCAAGCCTATGCAGGTCAGACCATTCCAAAAAAGTAGTTCAGAGAAAAAGCCCAACACTGATCAGAAATTCAGTAGACCCACACAAGAGTTTAAGAAAGGTCAATGTTTCAAATGTCGAGATAAATGGGTACCTGGCCATCAGTGTAAGGGACGAACTATTCATCAAGAAGAAGGAGACACTATCGAAGGGGAAGCAATTCTTAATGCCATTAACTGCTAAACCCCACCAAGTACAATCAAGCTTAATGCTAGAATTAAAAATCAAAAGATAAAGGTACTGATTGATTCTGGAAGTACTAATAACTTCATTGACCCTCGAGTTTTACAGAAATTACATATAAGAGCAACTAGAAGCTATCCATTGATTGTCATAGTAGCAAACGGAGACCGTACCATTAGCAGAGAAGAGGTGGCACAGCTGGAATGGGAGATGCAAAATCAATGTTTTTCTACAGATGTCAGGGTTCTTAAACTAGCAGATTGTGAAATGGTTCTAGGGGTGGACTGGCTTAAAGAGTTAAGTCCTGTTACTTTTGATTTTAAAACACTGACTCTAACGTTTAATTACAGAGGCAAGGAGGTGCACCTGCAAGGTTTTTCTAATCAATCTTCTTTAAGGATTATTGGAGTAGAGGTCCTTGACGATATATCTATAAAGGATCCTTGGCTAGCACAACTAAACATCATAACTACGCAGACTACAAAGGAGGAAATTCCTGAGCCCATACAGGATTTGCTACAACACCACCATGAACTCTTTAAGGAAATGACAGAGTTACCTCCTAGAAGATCTCATGATCACAAAATCATTTTGAAGCCAGATTCTCAACCGGTAAATTCAAGACCTTACCGGTATCCCTACCATCACAAGACAGAATTGGAGAAGCAAATTAAGGAAATGCTTGATATGGGAATAATTCATTCCAGTCAGAGTTCTTATGCTTCACCTGCTCTACTTGTAGGAAAGAAGGATGGAACCCTCAGAATGTGCATAGACTATAGGAGACTAAATGCTATGACTGTGAAAGATAAGTTCCCTATCCCTATAATTGATGATCTTCTTGGTGAACTAAATGGAGCTACTATTTTTTCTAAACTAGATCTACGATCTGGATATCACCAGATCAGAATGCATGAAAATGACATCGATAAGACTGCTTTTAGAACTCATCATGGTCACTATGAATTTTTAGTTATGCCTTTTGGGCTTACCAATGCGCCTGCAACTTTTCAAAGCCTAATGAATACTGTACTGGATGAATTTTTGAGAAAATTTGTATTAGTATTTTTTGACGACATACTTATCTACAGTAAAGGGTTAGATGAGCATATTCACCATCTGGAGACTATTTTTCAAAAATTGAGGCAAAACCAGTTGCTTGTTAAAAAAAGTAAGTGCTCTTTTGGACAGCCTAAGGTGGAGTATTTGGGTCATGTAATTTCTGGAGAAGGTGTGGCTACTGATCATAAAAAGATTGAAGCTATGGTAAGTTGGCCTATTCCTAAAACCCTTAAATCTTTAAGAGGATTTTTGGGCTTGACAGGTTATTACAGAAAGTTCATTCGTGATTATGGGAAGATAAGCAAATCTCTCACTAACCTCCTAAGGAAGGGGGCATTTAAGTGGGATGCCAAGGCCACAGAAGCTTTTGAAGCCCTAAAACAAGCTATGACTCAAGCTCCTGTTTTAGCATTGCCTAATTTCTCTATACCTTTCATTTTGGAAACTGACGCTTGTGACACAGGCATTGGTGCTGTTTTAATGCAGGAAGGTAGACCACTAGCCTTCTTAAGCAAGGCCTTAGGTATTAAAAACCAAGGCCTATCAACTTATGAAAAAGAATATTTGGCACTGTTATTGGCAGTTAAAAATTGGAGGCATTACTTGGAGACAGGCACATTTATTATCAAAACTGATCATGAATCCCTTAAATATTTACTTGATCAGAGGATTACTAATCAAATCCAGAAGAAGGGATTGAGTAAAATGATGGGTCTATCTTATCAAATCCACTACAAGAAAGGGCGTGAAAACAAGGCTGCAGATGCCTTATCTAGGCGTTGGGAAGATGCAAACTTAAATAGTATCACAACCATAACACCAGCATGGATTGAGGAGGCTAAGGAATCCTACCAGAATGATCCAGAGGTGCAACAACTTATTCAACAACTGCAAGACCAGAACCCACCATCTAAATTCACTATGATTGGAGGATTGATACATTATAAAGGGAGGCTTCTAATTGGTAAAGGATCTGATTTACGCAATAAACTGGTGGAAGCAATTCATTCTGATCCTAATGGCGGACACTCGGGCATACATGAAACATATCAAAGAGCTAAAAGACTCTTCTATTGGAAGGGTCTCAAGAAGGCTGTTCGATCTTTTGTCACAACCTGTGACATTTGTCAAAGGAATAAAACTGAACGTCTACATCCTGCTGGACTCTTACAACCATTACCGGTACTAGAATCTGCTTGGAAAGACTTGAGTATGGATTTCATAGAAGGGTTGCCTAAATCAGAAGGGAAGGAAATAATTTTTGTGGTAGTAGATAGGTTTACTAAATATTCACACTTTATTGCTCTCTCTCACCCATTAACAGCACCCTAAGTTGCTAATTGCTTTTTAGCTAATATTTATAAATTACATGGTCTGCCTAGTTCAATTGTTAGTGACAGAGACAAGATATTCACCAGTAATTTTTGGTAGCAACTATTTAAGGCTTTAGGAGTTACTCTTAAACTCAGTACAGCATATCATCCCCAAACAGACAGACAGATTGAAAGGGTGAACCAGTGCCTAGAGTGCTACCTAAGATGTATGACCGGATCTCAACCAAAGAAATGGGTGACATGGCTTCCTTTGGCTGAATGGTGGTATAACACAAACTATCACACCACATTAGGTATGACTCCTTATCAGGCCCTATATGGGACTACTCCTACTTACTATGGTTTTGACAGTGCAATTAGCCCTAATGAAACAGTGGCTGAATTACTTAAGGATCATGGATCAGCTGTTAATTTTCTACGAGACAGACTCTCTAAGGCACAGGAACGAATGAAGACCTATGCAGACAAAAGCTGAACATAAAGGGAATTTAATGTGGGGGACTATGTTTATCTTAAATTGCAACCTTACAGACAGAATTCAGTTGTTAAACGGCCAATTCAAAAATTGTTGCCAAAGTATTTTGGGCCTTATATGATTTTACAGAAGATTGGCACGGTTGCTTACAGGTTGGAATTACCTAACAGCTCTAGTATTCATCCTGTTTTTCATGTTTCACAACTCAAACGTAGGATTGGTTTTAAGGTACAAGCTTCTTCAACCTTTCCTATCATTAATCCTAATGATAATACAAACATGCAACCAGAGGCTATACTAGACAGAAAGGCAATAAAAAGGGGCAATCAAGCATCAACTCAAGTCCTTATTAAATGGACTGGCCTCGAACCCTCGGATGCTACCTGGGAAGATCTGGAGACCCTCCGGCAACGCTATCCTTCATTCAGCCCTTGAGACAAGGACTTTCTAAGGGGGAGGGAGTGTCACGTGCTCTCACGTGCCTCAGAAAAATAAAACATCAACAGTTTATTTCTCACTTGTTTTTATTTTTGCAGAATAAAATAAATTTCAGCAACAGAAACAGTGAATAAAGCATACTCATCATCGCCGGCGGCCCTTGAACCAGCTCAGATCAGATCACCCATCTCACTCATTTGGCACAGATAGCACAATATCATGAACGGCCCAGCCCACAGATAAGTAACAGAAAACATAAACCCAGCCCAAATTGATTAGAGAATGTGGCTCCTCAGTTCAAGCCTCACTGGAGCATCAGAAGGCATAAATCACACATAGTAAATAAATACCATTCTCACTGCCACGTCAGCATCTCGGCCAACGTGACTCAAGTCACTAGATCACCACGTCATCAGTAGCAGCCACGTCATCAGCCTTAGGGCTGACGTCATCAGAACAGTCCAGAGTCCACTTAATATTACAAATTAATTATTACAACGTCTAGGCTACAATACAGAATAAATTTACATTTCCAGAAAATTAGTTCCTTGTCTGTCGGAGACCGTTTCAGCAATATTTCCATGATTTCAGATGTGAAAAATTCTCTCCATCATATCTGTCACATAATGGAGAAGAATCAGACTAGAAAAATAATATAAATAGATGAGGTGTATTCAAAAGAAAAATATGAAAAAAATATAGAACTATTCAGTTCTTATCTCTTCTATTCTTCTCCTCTGAAATCTCAGTTCTTTCTTCCTCATCTTTTCTGAACTCTTCCTTCAACCTCAATCATCACCTCTTAGTCATCGGAGATTTTCTCCATTTCTTGTTTCTAACCATCAACGCAAGTATATAGCTACAGGGAGTCACGAACCAGACACAAGAAGGAACCAACCTACCATATTGATCTTTTAATCGGTGGATCTGATGATTTAGCAACAAAGAGTGGTCGGAACTGTACATTGAACCCTAAAGGTTCTCTTGGCTGAGAGCTACTTCAAAAATGGAAAAGGAGCAATTGTTGTGAAAGGAAGACGACTCCAGGAGGCGTTCTTAAAATGTATGAATGGTATTACTCAATTGCCCTCACTCAAATTCATCATAGCCATTAGATAAAGGGCAAGGAAGGAAATGAAATTGTCATTTTACTTAATTACCCACTCCACATTTAATTTCAGCCTTAGATCCTTTCAATGGCTTAGATTCATTCGAAAAAGGTGAAAGTCAGTAGCATCATTACTATTTTACCCTCACTTTACTCCTTTGGCTATTTAAATATCATCAAGCAAATTCCAGATTTACATATTTGCCATTAGTGGCTTTTCAGCATTAAGTTTCAGATAGTGGCAACAGTGGGCCCAATCTTTACGAGCCATCACATCTTCATATCGTTTCTCTACATCTTGCATGATCTCTCTCGTTATCATTTTCAAAAAGTTACAATAAAGGAGCTATGAGTATTAGAGTGATTGAGGAAATTTCGGTCAAATGCAGCAAATTGAGGCAGTCAAAGGCAAATGACATTCCTTGTCTTTTAGTGACATTATTTTAGCCTTTAATCAAAGGCTTTTTATTGGAAAAGTCCTTGATTTTCGAATTTAATTATTGTTTTGTTCTCAGTTGTATGGTTATTTTCAATATTGTCATTATAATCAAATTTGGGTGTTGAAAATTTATTTCAATTGGGTCCACAACCAAGTTGGGCCATCACAAAATCTCAGTGGTCGCCATGGCAGTTTCTTTTGGCTTCTTTTGGCTGGAGTGTCGCGAACAGGAGAGAGTAAAGCAAAGGCTTAAGTAGCGCTAAACCCAGCAGAAGGGGATTATGCGGAGTGATGAAAGCCATGATAGTTGATACTACTTTTATCTTTATGTATTCTTTTTTGTTTTATTTATTTAATTAGTCTGAACATTTTTTAAAAATTAATTAGAAAGAACTGTCAGAATAAAAAAGGAACAAAAGAGCAGTGTAGGGATACACATACCTAAAAGAACATCGTATGTCAAAATTCTTTTCCATAAGGTATGCGCATTACATACATGTTCACAAGCTAACCCTATACAACTTTTCAAATATCAAGATTGGCATTGCATCGGACTCTATGAGGAAATAACCAAATTCAACAAGCAATACTCTCAGATATTTTGAGATCCGAACTCACAAGCAATGAGTGCTGGTTTGCTTCTCATCGTCCTTCATCCTATGACCAATGGTGTGCACTATTTTATGGAAGAGCTTAATTGTACTATAGGTAGCCAAATTAATGTACAAGTTAAGCCTTGTATGTATAATGAGCTCCTTCAGTTACTTAAACTGTCCAGTTCAACTGTAAGTTTCTTGACTTTCATTTTAAGTACCCAAAAAAAAAAAAGAAGAAAATATATATTAAAATAATTTGACAGTTAAATTTAAGAAAAAAAATACCACTTCAGATTTTCGGACCAAAAGGAAAGAATTAGCCTACTTATTGCGTGAGACAACAATGAAAGGAATCAGAACAAAATCAGCACAAAAGGAAATTCTCTGATATCCAAAAGGGTTTGCCCAAAAGAGATAACTAATAATTTAGATTAGACTTTCCTAAGCAATAATATCAGAGTAACATTTTTAATGTACTTACTATTTTTTGAAAAAAACTGAAAAAAATTTAAAAAAAAAAAACCAAACTTAATCTGAAGAAAGTACTAAAATTTCCCATCTTTGTGGCAGGGTTAGCGACTAGATTTTACTTGTGGAAACAACTACGTAGGTAATAAATGCCATCTAATAGTAATATAAAGCAAATTGTAACTTCCAGTCATCTAGCCAAGTTAACGTTCACTTGTCGGAGACATCTATGGAACAATAAAAAGGTAATTTAACCTACTTGCTTAGCTATAGGGTCGTTACATGTACATAAATCTCTGTATACATGGGAAGGAGGCCTCCAGTCAAAAAATTAACTAGTCCAGTACAACATTAGACAATCGTTTTCAAGCCTCTCTGTAGACACGGGATATTCAATACCTTTCCCCCATGCTAAGAGTGATGCTCGTATAACACATAACAATGCAGCCTGCAAGTCTTCAGATCTCATCATGCAATCATTCTTGCTTCCTCAGCTTCTGGGATCACAATGTCAAGCCTCATCAGGGGCTTGTATCTGTTGGGAACTTTTGCGCCGGCCTGCATGCACAATTCAACCACAGCCGGAGCCTTTCCATAGAATCTCTTCAGAGAACCCCTCAACGGAGGTCCCGAAGGGTCTCTAACGTGCCACACATAGTTGGGAGGAAAAACTTCCTCCACAATTGCATCCTGCCAACCATGCTTCCCATCCCTCCATTGGTGTTTAAATGCTCCACAAAGCTTGGCATTGTGACCCCATGGTCCCACATGAACCTCTGAGCAGTAACCACATGCTTTCACTGTGTATTTCTTCATCAACCTTGTGACACCTTTTCTAACAGTTTCATATGCACCAATTGTTTCCTGTGCGATTCTAGGAACATCCGACAATGGAGGAGGTGGAAATCGCTCACAAGCTTGGTAAGTATCAAAATCAATAAGTGCAGAGGGGTCTGCAGAGCGCCATGGTTTAGGTTCTTCAACATATCCACCTCTGTCAATTACTCTCTTCCCTAGCATTCTAACAGGCTTCGTCCTTCGACGTGAAGGATACTCAGGTATGTCTACACCAGCTTGAATGCATAGTTCCACAACAGCTGGAATCCGGTCGTAATCAAACCGTGTCTCGTGCTTGATGCGCCGACCAAAAGGGTCATAGAGATGATATGACTCAATGGGGACTAGTACATCATTGATGGAACCCTTGACCCATTGGTGGAAACTATGACGCTGCGAACTGGTAGGACCGAGGCAATCCTGAATGTGGTGGCCTGACTGGCCCACATGAACTTCAGAGCATTCACTGCATGAAATATTGGCTAAAATGATGAATTTTTTCTACATTGAATTATCAAGGATTTAACTGCAATATCAGTATTAAATTTAAAAAAGAGGGGGGGGGGAGGCAAAGCAAATAGGACATTCAGAGAAAAATTTTGCTAGTGTAATACAGTCTACCTACAGCCATGTACAGGAATAATCTGCAAGAGCTGTGCAAGACCTTTAATCAAAATTTTCCAAGCATAAAATACTTCATAGGCAACAGGAATTAGGTCAGGCACAAGCAATCCATTCTTGGGAGGCTCAAGGGGTTTCTCTATTCCCATTTGTGCAAGTTTTTTATCCTCCCTTGCAGCTTGTTTGATCTCCTTAAAGGGAATAGGGTATGGTTTTTTCTTTTTCTTAGGTAACATGGGCGGGAAATCAACATTTTGGAGTAACGTTTCTCTTCCCACAGTTTTATCACCTCTGGGCTTTTGACTGGCACATAGAAAAGTTTGAGATGATGTTGATCCAACCTTGTAAAGTTTTTGACACCCAAGCTGCAATGAAGAGGAAAGTCAAGCGTAAGTTCCAGCAACAAAGCTGTTCAAAATATACGCTGAAGGATGAAAATAAAGACTTAAATCACTTTCTTAGATATCAGAGGAAGGCTGACAATTTTCCCATCAATGTCCTTGGTTAATTAATATTAGGAATAATGCTTCTATATACTATTCAGAAGAACAAGGAAGACTTTGTACTCAAAGAAAATTACGATTATTCTGTCAACTTCTGGTTTTATAAGCCTTGAGGTGGCACGTTCTCAACCTCTGTAGTGGGTGTCAATAGCCAACATATTATGCTAATATGACAAAATCAAGAATGCATACAAAATAAGCCACTGTACATGTTTTGTTGAAAATGAATTCTCAAACCTATTTGACCACAGTATGCATGTACATGATGTGACACAAATCAACCAACCATGGGAGCCAGGTAATCAATCACTAACTAGATTAAAAATGGATCACACATGAGGAGGGGCTCACCATAAGGATGTCATGATAACTTACATTTGGAAACACCAACAAATTCAGACATAAGGATGAATGGAAAACTATATAATCGCTATGCACCACTAAAAAAGTTGACTTTTTGTAGAACTAAGGAAATTGAAATTTCTGAGATGACTTGCATTCCAGTTAGTTAAAAATTGTAATGATTCCTAAGTTACCTCAAATTTAATGCTAGCAACTCCAAATTGCTTATGTTATAGGTTTTAAGAATATAAAGAAACACATTTTTCCCCAATGAATATAATTATTTTTGTAATCATAAATTTATAAGAAATAATCTATATCAGGAAAGATTAAGACTGAAATTGAAAATGTAATAATAAGATGAGGCTACACCAAGAGACTCAATTAAGCTCCCTGCTGATGGCAACTTTGACACTATCAGTCACACAGATTGGGGAAGTAAGCCAACAATAAAAACAGACCAAATTGGCTGACTAACGTAAACATTTTGTTTTGATTATGTTATTACTGTTAGTAGTTACTTCCCACAAGCTGATGTATCAAAATTTCAATATAGGAAACATGATGAACCGACATGTTAGGAATGCCAATAGAATTGCAGACCTAAATCTAAAATAATTCATTAAAGAGAAATTTAAATGAAAAAGCACACAACCTTCAAACCAAGGGTATATGAATCAGAAGCTGAAAGCTGTGGCCTCATAAACTCTATGCCTGGGCAACCACCTGCAAATTGAAAATCACATCACAAGTCACATGGTAGTTTAAAAAGGCATATGCTTTTAGCATTTCTGTCCAGTACATGGTGGATATAGCAAACCAATGTTATATAGCTTGGGCAGTCACCCGATAGATAGACTGCAAGTTAAAGAGCACAGTGCAAAAATTTTGTTCAGACAACACACACTTGGATCTAGCTTTGTGTCAAGTTTGAGACTAGGAAACGCATTTCATTTCTCTAAATTATTTTATCAAGATTTGCAGCCTTCTCTCTAAATGGTAAATGTATCACTTGCCAGAGAAGCATAATCTAGTCAAGTATGATGTGTATTCAACTAATCAGCTGATAACCAAGGCAACAAGGAGAAAAAACACAAAAAAGATTGCTGTAATACTAGTAAGCAATTTCACACTGATTAACTAGCTCAACTAAATTATTCCTTTAGTATCTGTAATCTGTAAAGGATCCAACAATTTTTTTTTTTTAACTAATAAAATGAAGAGAACAAATCTTATGAACCCTTTACATTGCTGAGTGTCCAACTAAGAAGGAAAAAAAAAAAAGAAATCTGCCTTCAAAATTAAATTTTTTGACAGGATAAAAGTCTTACAGCTTTCATCTCAAATATCTACCGTTCTACTGAAATGGTACATTATGAACAACTTAAAATGAAGTCTTTCATGACTCTAGACAAATGTCATAGTACTGGCTGCAGCAAATAAGATCATAACAGGAAACATGTATGATCTGTTGGTCTATCACATTAATTGAAGTAACTCTGCTGAGCACTGTGTCACATTAACTACAAGCTATAATGACATTAAAGGAAAAAGTAACTCACTTTTGTAAGATAAATTCCATAATGAAGAAGAAACTACTGGCGGTCTCTGGATCATCTATGGCAGTATCCTGTTTAGTCAAACTCCAGTGGAAAAAAAAAAAAACTGTCAACCGCAAAGGAGAACAACTTAGATTCTCAAATCTAAACACGACTGTAAGAGTTAACTGCTAACGCTATGCAAGGTGTTAGGTCCCCTAGTCAGTGATCTAGTTATGGATCTCACGCTGTGAAGTCGAACAGGGAAGAAGAGGATAACTTCTGTTTGTTCGTTTTCCTACCTATGCTGTTGGCTCTACGTCAGAGAGAGAACCAACAATCTCTCAGTGAAAACCCACCAAGTCAATTAATAATGCACACCATGATCATTCATTCATTCACAGAACACATAAACAATACAGGTCATAACTGACTTACAGTAATTGTTTGGAAACCATCAACACACATAATACACTCACCCATACACGTACACAGTCCACACACATCCTAAAAATACAATAACATAAATTAGAAAAATAAAACATCAACACAGTAACTACCCAAGACACATGAAGAGATAGACTTCTTATATTTACCTTGGTACACTAACACAAGTATGATGAAAAGTTTGAGAATCAGAGGTATACAGGGAGAAAATACGCTTGGGTGTCCGACAGCCCGAAATCGCGAGAAAAGAACGAGAAATAGCAAAACAGAGAGGGATCTCGGCTTACCTTAGATGGAGGGGTTTTCCAGCGAGGCAGAGGCAGCGGGAAGTGAGGACGTCGGCGGAGATTGGGGAAGCAACGTAATGGCATACGACAGGGCAGGGAAGACAATAACAAGAAATAGGGGCACGGACTCTAGTGTGCGCGCGTTTGCTTCGAGGGCTGATCTAATTTGCTTGGTAGTGTTGAGGTGTAGGGTATTCTTACCATTTTGCCCTCAGTCTTAAGTTGATAATATTTTGAACACAAGGGCATAATAAGAAAACTCCACAGAAACGAGTAACTTAACTACCCGACTCGCATCCCCCCACTTGAACCACTAACCCACAGTAAACTTGGCAACTCAACCACCACACACAATACTACATTTTGAATTATCAGGTTTTTATTTTATTTACAATTTAATCCTTCGTTAGGTTTAATTGTTCAATTTCTTTCTTCAGGGCATGTCAGTCCAGAGACTATTTACCTTATATGATGTGGGGACAATTGCCACCACAAGCAAATTTTTTTTAATTGATATAGATGATAATTTTTTTTGTCTCCATAAAAATTTAAATATTACTCTTATATAGTAAATTATAATTATTTATCTTATTAAAAGTATCTCACTTAATAAATTTTGTTTTTCAAAAAAATTGAATTTAAAAATTAGTTATATTCTACTTTAGTATTACTCAATAAATTTATATTTTATATATTTCATATTATTTTTATCGCTTATAAATGTTTATAATTTTTTAATAAAAATATTTATAAACTATTTCTTAATTCCATTAATCAAAATTTCTAAATCCATCCGTGCATGTCACACGTACACAAATACACATACAAGGTCAAAGGCAGTGGCGTATCTAGGACCTTTGGGTCAGGGGGCAAAATATTTAAAAAAATTAATAATAATTAAAAACCATACATATAAAAATAAAGACATAAATGTTAAAGTCGTCTAATCAAATAAATTACATACTTTATAATTGTTCTCTACGTGATTTCATATTATGAAATCGTTGAATAATCAGCTCATTGTCAATATTATTGAAGACATCTCTCTCAATATAAGTCATTAGACAATCATTCATCCACGCATCTCTCATTCGATTACGTAACGTATTCTTCACAATCTTTATACCAGAAAAGGTTTTTTCTACAGTTGCCGTGGCAATAGGAAAAATCATTGCTAACTTCAGAAGAAGAAAAACTAATGGATAAACAATATGTCTTTCAGTTTCAACCAATTTCTCTGAAAGATCACTGATTCCTTTCAAAGATGCAAATTCAACATTCATACGCATATCAATTATGTAAGTCTCAAGTTGATTATCAAGCATCACTAAATCAGTTGAAGAAAATTCACATGGATAAAACTTCGCAAATTCAATCAACATTGTCTTATCAAAAGCAAAGAACAAATTGGCTAGATTCAAACAAGCCATACAAAGAAGCAACCAAGTATTTGTCTCACTGAATCGATCATTAAGTTCCTAAAGCTGCATGTCCACAACAGAATAAAATAATTCAACACGATAATGATGATCTAGTGTGATAGCTTGAGTTTTGCCTCCACGTCGTGATCTTCCCTTAGAAAAAAAATATATCCTCCATATTAGAGATGTTAATAGCATGCATATTGCAAAATAAAGTTACTTCTTGCAATAAAGACTACTATCCATTATCTCTCATAGTTTGTAATCGTTGCTTTGTGATGTTGACCAAGTTCATAGCATATATGATGTCTTGATCTTTCCTTTGCAATGCCTGTGACAATTCATTTGAAATACCCAAGACAATTTTCATCAAATGCAATGTGAATGCAAAATCAAAATCCTCTAACAAATGTAAAAGACCATTGGCTTCGACTCTTTGTTCTGCATTTGATCCATCTTCTTTTATAATTTCAAGAACATCAATTACAGCAGAATATATCAATATCAAATTGATCAAAGTTGCATAATGCGAACTTCAACGAGTATCAACAGCTCGTTTAAGACTAGTTTCTTGATTCAAACCTTGCCCACTTAGAATTTCTCCTTTTCCCTATGCCTCTCTAATATTGATAATTTGTTTTTCACGAAGCATGTCATGTCGTTTGCAAGATCCCCCAACAACATTTAATAATGTGGACACCAAATTAAAAAGAGAGGCAACTTCAATATGATTTTTGGCAATAGCAACTAACGTAAGTTGTAACTAATGAGCAAAACAATATACATAAAATGCAAATGGATTCTCTCTTAAGATCAAACTTTTGAGACTACAAAATTCTCCTTGCATGTTGCTAGCACCACCATAACCTTGCCCACGAATTCTTGATGTACTAAGCCCATGTTTGCTAAACAATGAATCAATTGACATTTTCAATGATAAAGCTGTAGTATCTTTAACATGAACAATACCAAGAAAATGCTCAACAATACTACCATTTTTGTTAACATAACGCAAAGCAACAACCATTTGCTCCTTATTTGATATGTCACGGGCTTCATCAACAAGAATAGCAAATAATTCATCTCTAAGATCAGACACAATAGCAGCATTGGTTTCCAATGCAGCAGCATTAACAATATCTTTTTGGATTTCTGGAGTAATTAATTGATGATTTTCCGGAGCATTTTCTAAGACAATATAATTTACTGATTCATTATGTCTAGAAAGAAATTTAAGAAGTTCAAGGAAATTACCTTGATTAATAGAATTGCTTGATTCATCATGACCACGAAAAGCTAATCCTTGCTTTAATAGAAAGCGAATGCAATCAATTGACGTTGTTAAACGCCTTCGATATAAGTCACAAACTTGTTCATATTGCTTAGATATTGCAACTTCAATATGTTGATTTTGATTCATCAAATCTTGACTCATCTTCCAAGCAATGTTACGAGAACTATTAGGACCTCCAACATGAGCTGAGAGTTTTTCTTTCTTATTCCATTTCGTGAATCCCTCTGTTACAAATGTATCACCATCTGATTGCTTTCCAAAATAAGGCCTAAAAAGATAACAACATAAGCAAAATGCAGCATCTTTTTCTATACTATACTCTAACCAGTTGCTAAATTCACTAAACTAAGAGGGACAAAATCTCCTTAAAGAATTTCCAATTTTTCTTTGGGAAAAATTATGTTGAGTAGGTTGGTATGGTCCTCTTTGTAAATATGCTCTTTGTATCTTATCTCGATCATTCGGATGATACGATGAAATTTTCATTCGCTTTCCTGGATTTGATGGCAATTCATCTAAATTAATTTCAATTTGTTGCTCATTTGATGGTGATTTCCTCTTGAAAAATCTTTCCATTACAAAATTTTCTCCTCTTCTAAATCCTAATAGCATAATCAATCAACAAATTTGATAGAATTAGGCCTATGTATAAAAACCCTAAATTTTACAAAGATGTCTCTAATAATGAAATGAAAAATTAACTAAAAAATTTCATAAAATTAACTTCACAAATGTGTTAGTAATCATCCTAAATGTATAATCAATCAACCAATTTGATAGATTTATATCTATGTACAAAAACCCCCCAAATTTTACAAAGAGGTTCTTAAGAATGAAAAACTAATTATCATCAAGAAAAAATTTTATAAAATTAACTTCACAAATATGTTAATCATCATCCTAATTGTATAATCAAACATCTAATTTAATAAAATTACATCAATTTATAAAAACCCCAAATTTGACAAGGTTTTCATCTCTGACTGGGAAGTGGGAAGGAAGAAGGCAAGAAGTTTACATAGAGGTGGAGTGGCGGTCGAAGCCTGGTGGTGGAGTGGCGGTCGAAGCTTGGTGGTGGACTGGTGCTGGTGGTCGAAGGCTGGTGGCAGTAGCCAGTGACTAGTGGCTGATGAACTTGAGAGGGAGAACGCGGAGGATGGGTGGCCACAGGTCGCATCGATCGAGACTCCAGAGAAAGGAGAGGGAGGCGGATTGGTGGAGCTCGAAGGCCGGTGGGGCATAAGCGGTGGTCGGTGGCGGACTGGCATCGGCGTCTGTAGTCTACAAGTCGCGAGGGGGGTCTGGTCCGTGTCTGGAGGGAGGGGCGCTTGACTGGGGGGGAAGAATGGGATTTGGGATAATGGGATTGAAAAAATTAAGGGGGGTCAAAATAAAAAAAATTTTCAATGGCATTATTGTAATTTTAAGGGGTGTCGATGCACCCCTTGAAAAGCCAAGTGGCTCCGCCACTGGTCAAAGGTAACACAGCACAACAACGCTACCGTGAATTCGTGGGTTATCACAACCATGCTTTCAGCTTTCCTTTTCATCTATTTGCAACTCTACGTAGTAAATGGCATAACCTAATCATACTACTAGACAAGAAAATTACACTAAAACATATTATAAATACGAACATGAGAATAAAAGCACGCCGTATTGTGCAAGAGTGTGCAAGTCTTATCAGTACTCATTACAGATTCATTCTTCCCTAAGCTAATCCCACCCCCTTTTTTGCCTTCGCTTTCATTTCAGTTTTTTTTTCCAAAAATACATGGAAATTATTTATCTTTTCCAGGACCAGGGTTATACACAAACACATGATGGCATTATTGAGAATTTAACAGTGTCACCTGCTAGCACTAAACAGGTCAGATACAAGTTGGCCCAATTATAAACGGGTTTTAAATTTATTTTATAAGCTAGCTTGTGATCTAAGCTTTTAAAAAAAAGTTTCATTTTTAGTTGTTTTGTATTAAAGCATACTTATAATATCAAAAAAAGAAAATTAAATATTAAAATGCTGAATAATTGGCATGTTTACATTACTACTTCAATCAGATTTAATCATAAATGAGAAAATAGCAAGGTCATCTCAGCGAGAGCAATATATCAAACAGAGCAATATATTGTTAGTAAGCTAGGACTAGAACAAAGCCAGAGCAGATTGCCAACCACCGTACCGTGACTGGTATGTATTCAAACAAGAGCAAGATGACTGATGACTGATGAGAGTGAGAAATTAAGGAGGTTATCAACCAAGATGAGACAAGGTTGAAGAATGAAGAATGAAGATTGAAGAGCTAGAGACGAGAGTAGAGAGGTGGGAACTCAGAGCATACACTACACTAATCAGAGAGAGAACATGGACCGAGTCATTCAAAAATCAGATTAGAAATTCAAAGTTAATGGGTTATGGGATAGATGAGATGGGCTTCAGTCCATTGGGTTGGATTTTAGATTTTTTGAGAAATTTTGAGGAAAAAAAGTTGTCAAAAAAAAAAACCTGCCCTAACTTATTTATACACGTTTTTAAGTAGACTTAATTTTTCAAACTCAAATTTGTTTATTTACAGGCAACGAGCCAAATAGTTGACCCATCTAAACCCATTTTTAAACAAATTTAATTTCTTAAATCTAAACCTACCAATTTACAAACAAGCCTGTAGGCTACATGCCATTTTCCTAGTATTATGAGAATTGCTTGCCACAAAATCACACGTAATTAAACATGACCAGCAAAGATGATTGCACAAACAATATACCATGACTCAACCCACAAATCCTTCCAGACTAATTAATAATATTTACTTTGGCTACACCAATCCAAAACAAAAGAGGAGCAAAAAAAGAACTGCCTTTTACAGATAATTAAAATAAAGCATTCAAAAATCAAAACAAAGGGGAGAAAGAGAAAGGGACATTAGGGTTTAATTTTAGGAAGGAAGACTTAATAGAATATGTTGGGATTATAGGTTTGAGTTCACAGCTCGTTATATGGCCAACTGCCTGTGGCCGTAAACCCACAACTTCGATTAACACCTAGACACTTGAGACTGCAATTTCTTTAATACCTATATATTAATTATCGTCTTGACATCCTGCTCAGTCATCAGTTGTCTTGCTCTCATCTAAATACAAACTAGTCACGGTGGCCGGTGTTCTGCTCTAGCTCTGTCACCTTACTAATGACGATCTCTTTCTGCTCTACCTCTAGCTTTGTATATGCTCTCGTGAGTGTGGCCTTTTTTTACCCTTTCGTTTAAAAAGGCCTAGACAGCAAGTTGGCCTGAAAAACAAATTTGAAACCTGTTTATAATTGGGCCAGCATGTGCTTGACCCATTTAGTACTGGTAGGTGAAACTATTAAATTCTCAGTAATGCCCACCACGTGTTTGTGTATAACCATGGTCATGGAAAAGATAAATAATTTCCATGTATTTTTGGAAAAGGACTGAAATGAAAGCGAAGGCAAAAAAAGGATGGCATTAGCTTAGGGAAGCACTACAGCAATGTAGTCTAATACCTATACCAAAAGTAGTAAGACAGATGATACTTTTAGTAAGAATATCGGTTTTCCTACTGATTTCCTACCAAATGTTTTTAGTAGGTATATCAATAATCAATAATTTGTTTTTGACTGACTTCCTACTGATAAATAATGTTTACTAAAATTTTCTTACTGATTTTCAGTCAAAGATTCTTATCTCTCTCCAAACCACAGTTTGCCACTTGTACTATGTAAATACATACATATACCAGCGTGTACCACTTGTCTATCTACTATCTAAATAAATATATACATATACCCGTAATAATTTTAATTAATAAATTTATGAAATAAAAAATATATAATTATCTAATTAATGACACATATACTAGCAATAAATTTTATTAATAAATTTATAAAATAAAATAAATATATATATATAATTATTATTTATTATAGTATAAAATATAAATAATTGATTTGATTATTATTATTTATATATATATATATGTGTGTGTGTGTGTGTGTGTAATGTCAGCAATAAATAGTTGCTCGATACCCATTATGTGTTGCTCGACACTCACTATGTCGAGTGACTACATGTTGCTTGGACTTTTTTTTTAAGTAATTTTAAAATAAATTTAAATTTATTATATTTATGTAGATTTTTCACATTGTGGTTTTTTCATTTTAGAGTTGTGTAATTTTTTTAATTATATAAAGAAAAAATAACAATTTAGATACATATTTATAATTATATTTGAGGGCTGAAAAAATATTTTTAATGAAATCTCATTTTAGAAATTTTGATGTGAATAAATTGTTTATATTATACTCAAAATGAAATAATGAATTTACAAATTTTCATATGAAATAATATATTCATCTTGATCTTGTATAACTTTTTTTATCTTTTCTTCCATCTTCTTGGTGCATCAAATTTCCACTTCCTCGTATAACTTTTTATCTTTTCTTTCATCGGGTCAAAAAATGCACAGGGAACAAATTAGCTCTTCCTCCTGTTGACATATTAGATACAGAAAACTTGAAAAAGGAATAGAAGAAATGAGATATTGAAATAGGAAAATATACTGAGTTTTTAGCAGTATAGAAGACAAAATGAAAACTATGAACAAAATGGAACGGAATCTGCAGTATCATACACTAAAGTAATAGCAAAATTGTGAAAGCAATAGAGTAGAATAATGCTAAATAGAAAAATGCTAAAGAAGAAGAGACAAATGAGATTGGAGGATAAGTAAATTGCAGAAGATATTTTGCTTTTATGTCAACTCTAATACGGACAGAGAGAATAAGAAGATGAATGAGACAGAAAAGAAAGACAAAATGTTTATAAGAGAAGAAGAAAGAACTCTTATATAAAGATAATTGGGCAGGAGAACTAATGTTTTTAAGTTACACCCAAAAGTTTGATATTGCCGCCAAAAAAGAAGACTGAAGTGCCACCAAATAGAAGACTAAAATAAATAATATCATGTGTTGTGAAAAATTAGACCACAACCCACACTGATGTTTTTTTTTTTTTCCTTTTTATGGTCAATTGGAAATATATATGTAATATTGGCAGGATTTTTTTATGTGAATTAGAAACTATGTAATATGATTGTCACTAATAAAATTTTCATAAAATGTACTTTATAATTTATTATAATATTATTACAAATAAAGACATATAATTGAATAATAGATTATTTTGATATAAAATTAGGTAAAATAAAGTTTAATATATTTTATATTATTTGTATGTTAATATGTAATTCATTATTTCTATGTTTATAAATAAACACAAATCACGCATTTATTGATAAAAAATAATTATACATGTAAATTGTATTAAATTCTCAAATATATTTATAAATTAGCATAACTAAGTAGTAACACTACAAAAAAAAGACTTTTGGTGGCGACTAAAGTCGCCACCAAAAGTCTAAAAGTCGCCACTAAAAGTCTTTGATGGCGACTTTTAGTAGCGACTAAAGTTGTTGACGTAAGTCCGTAGCTGATTATTTTGGTGCCGACTTTCAAAGTCGCCACCAAAAGTTACCTTTAGTGGCGACTTTAGTCGCCACCAAAAGTCATTTTTATTGCAAAAAAAAAAAATTCGTGAAAAAAATAATTTTTGGTGTCAGCAAAAACTACCTTTGGTGGCGACTTTAGTCGCCACCAAAAGTCACTCGTCATCTTTTTAGATCCGGATTGGCCCGGAAGGTCGACCCGAGATCCATTCGACTCATGCGGGTCTTGGCCGATCCAATAACTCGCTATCCCGAGCTGACTCGATTTTTTTGTGTGCAATATTCAAGTTTATTTGAAATTAAACCAAACATGTGCATACCTGAGATTCGAACCTGGGTTCCTTCCTTGCAGCCATGTATGTCTTGCCATTCTGCCACTGCTTCATTTGTTTTATGTAAGTGCAAAATATTATATATATCTATATACATAATCTGTTAAAAATATTTTAGGTCAAAAATATTATAAAATAAAAATAAAATAATATTAAACTTAACAAAAAGCAAATATATTATTACTATTGGAGTCACCGCAAAAGTCCAACTTCAACTAATTTCATAAAAAAAAACGATTTCACTTAAAAAAATAGACTTCAGTCGTCACTTATAATCTAATTTTTTAAAAAAATTAAAAAATTTAAAAAATTAAATTTATTTTAAATAAAATTAAGAAAAATAAAAAAAATTGAATTTTTTAAGTAAAAAAATGACATTTTTAATTTTTTTTAAAATATAAGTCTAATTTTTTATTTTATTTTAAAAAATCTGACGTTTTTTTTTATTTTTTTTTAAAAAAGACTTTTGGTGGCGACTATAGTCGCCACCAAAAGTCTAATTTTTTATTTTATTTTAAAAATTTGACTTTTTTTATTTTATTTTAAAAAAGACTTATAATCGCCACAAAAAGTCTAATTTTTTATTTTATTTTAAAAAATCTGACTTTTTTTTATTTTTTTTTAAAAAAGACTTTTGGTGGCGACTATAGTCGCCACCAAAGGTCTAATTTTTTATTTTATTTTAAAAAATCTGACTTTTTTTTATTTTTTTTAAAAAATACTTTTTAGTCGCCACCAAAAGTCTAATTTTTTATTTTATTTTAAAAAATCTGACTTTTTTTTATTTTTTTTAAAAAAAGACTTTTGGTGGCGACTATAAAAGTCTAATTTTTTATTTTATTTTAAAAAATCTGAGTTTTTTTATTTTTTATTTTAAAAAACTTACCAAAAGTCTAATTGTTTATTTTATTTTAAAAAATTTGACTTTTTTTTATTTTTTTTAAAAAAACTTTTGGTGGCGACTATAGTCTCCACCAAAAGTCGACTTTTAGTGGCGACTATAAAAGTCGCCACCAAAAGTCAAATTTTAGTGGCGACTTATTTAGTCACCACCAAAAGTCGACTTTTGGTGGTGACTTTTAAAGTCGCCACCAAAAAGTCGTTAGTGAAAGTCAATTTTCTTGTAGTGTAAATTACATTAAGCGCAGCTAGAAGATATATTACAATAATGAAAATAAAATTAAAAAATTGTATAATATATATTTCTAATCTTCATGTTCATCCTCATCATTTTTCTCATTCCATCATCATCATTGTTGTTTCGAAATATAAAAACACACACAGAAGTGAGAGGATGAGTATAAGAACACAGAAAGGAAAAAATGTGAAGAAGAAAAGAAACAATTGTTAAATAAAGATAGTTGTGCAGGAATAAACATTTAGAATCGTGTGAATAAATATTGAAAATCTTGTGAAAAAAATTTAGACTTCCTTTAAAATACAGCAAAAAAATTAGACTTCCTCTAAAACTCGCAAATTTACGATGTCAAAAAAATTTAGACTTCATTTTAAAAATTTAGATTTCCTTTATATGACAAATGTAATTATTATATTTAAATTAAAAATAATTATTTCATTTTAAACTTTTTAAAAAATAATTAATTAAATTTAATTATATTATAATATTATAAAGACAGTGCTCAACACACTGGGTGTTGAGCACACTCTGTGTGTGTATATATCATATATACACAGACATCTATTTTATAATATATATATATATATATATAATATTATAGTATAATTATAATTTTATAGAAATAATGATGATGACTGATAAGTAATTTTGAATTACGAAAATTAAGAGTTATAAAGTATAAGTATTTTTATGAGTTTAAAGTTTTAGGATCTTATGGTTATAAGATTAATGATACTCAATTTAGGATTTTATAGTTATAATGGTTTTATGTATATATTTAGTAAGTTGAAAATAAAAATTATAATTTTTGAATTTAAATAGTTATTAACAATCATTATATAAAAATTTATTGATATGCAAGATTAATTTATGTATAAACTATAAAATTCAAAAGTTAATACAAATATTTTAAATTATAAAGTGAATTTAAAAAAAAATTCAATTGTAATCTAAATACAAGTTATTTCAAAGTTACTCATAATCAATATTTTCATGAAATTGTTAGGGCGATAATAGACGAATAGAAAGATAACAAGAAGAAGTTAAAAAAAAACACATTGTCATGTAATTTTGTATATTTATGATATTATATTTATAAATTTTTATGTCAACAAAATTATTTTACATATTTTATGTCAACAAAATTAATTCATGTATAAAATATTAAATTAAAAAATTAATATAAAGTTTTGACGGCAGTGCACTAATTGAAAGATAATAAAAAGAATTAAGAAAGAAAGATAGTAGTGGGTCAATAAAAAAATAACAAGAAGAAGTTAAAAAAGTTGTGTTCAATCTTTCTAATTGAAAGAACTAAAACTATAAAAAAAATTAAAATTAGCTATTACATTTATTAAATAATAATCAATAAATGTGCGAGATTCATTTATGTATATACTATTAAATTGTAAAATTTAAAAAGGAAAGTCTATAGAGAGTTCAACCTTTAAAGAAGTTGAGTTTTTGTATCATTAGATCAAACATTAGATTACTTTGAAATTTGTGTAAATAACAATTAAAAATTATTTTACAGAAATCTCAAAATAATCTAATAATAGAGACAAGAGGTTGAGCTCTCAATAAACTTAACCAATATAATTAAACTAAGGAAGTCAAGCAAGAGTTGCTTGAACCCCTTATATATATATATATATATATATATATATATATATATATATATATATATATATATATATATAACTAATTATCTTTAAAAATTTAAAATTATTTAAATTAATTTAAAATATAATTAATTTTAATTTTAAATAACTTTAATAATTTTAAATTGAAAGATTTCACACAATATGATATGTTTTTCTTAATTTTTTTATTTACCCGCTACTACCCTTATAATTTCATAAAAGTAATGGTAATGAGTAATATTAAATTATTAAAGTAAGTGTTATAGATTATAAATATTTTTATGGATTTAGAATTTTAGGATCTTAAAATTTTAAGGTTTAAGATTCCCAATATATATATTTATTTGATTTTATTTTTTGTGCTTTATATTCTTTCTTGTTTTTATGTGATAAATAGAAATATTTAAGAAGTTAAAATAAAAAATAGAATTATTTTAATTTAAATTGTCATTACATTTATTGAAAAGTTAATATAAATGGTTGGATATGAACTTAAGAAAAAAAATAATTAGTACTTCAAATATAAATTATTTCAAAATTACTCATTTTGAACCATATATATTATATTTTGAACCATATATATTATATTTTATATAATATTATGTGTATTATATATATAAATTAAAAATAGTTATATTTTAAATTACATGAAAATAATTTTGAACCATATCTACATGTATATTTACATATACATTTTCTTTCAATAAGCTACTATATATATATATATATATATATATATATATTCCAACATAACCAAATTAGAATAACATAGAGAGTAAGCTAGGTTTCTAATTTCTAAACAAATTTTAAGAATTACATTTATTAGGTATAAATATGTTCTTTCTCCTTAAAAAAGAAATAATTGAGAACAACCCCTCGTTTAGTACATACACAAACAATAAAGCCCGTAGAATTAGACATTACGAGTCATCAATAATATATTAGTATTTCAGTTCTTGTACATATAAAGTTAAATTTGTTTAAAATGGAGTTTAAATGATACTATATATGAATATTTAAATTAAACTTAAAAATTACAAGTCGATTGGTAGCTTCTAGAAATCTATTACTTTTGACCTTTGGTAATTGTTTTAGTCATATATCCTAAATGGTAAAATTATTTTTAATAAACTTATCTTAATTGTATTACACTTAAAGATCTTTATTAGGAAATATCATTTACTTAAAATGAAGTTCAAATGAGAAAGTTTATAATTGTTTAAAAAAAAATTGAAAACTATAAAAAGTTGATTGTTTCTGACATTTAGTTACTCTTTTGATTATATCTCCTAAACCATGTACAAAGATTCTTTTAACTTACAGATATTGCCAACAGTATGTCATTTTCTTAAAACAAAATCCAAATAAGAAAGTTATAAGTGTTTAAATTGAGAGTATTGTTCAAACTCAATTGACTCTATCCAACTCGACTAGTTTGATCAAGTTTGACTTGAGTTTTACCGATTTCTAAGTTTCAGACTAAGTTGACCCGATTTCAGACCTGCGATCATGAATTTGTACGAGTTTAAGAGGTAACTCCGGATATTAACTACCTTGTAAATATTAATTATTTGTTTTTTAAAAAAAAATTGTATTTATTTGTTTTTATATATATTGAGTATATTTAAATATAACTAATTATATTTAAAAATAGTTTAAAATTATTTAAAATATAGTTAGTTTTACTTTTTAATAATGTTAATATGTTTAAAATGAAAGATTTCACATAATAATGTATTTTTTTAATTTGTTTTATTAACCCACCACAATCCTGATAATTTCATAGAAATAATGTTGAATCACTAAAGTTAAAGGTTATAGAATATGAGTAATTGTATAAGTTTAAAAACTTTAGGATCTCATGGTTATAAGAATAATGATTTTCAATTTAAAATCTTATAACTTGTTTTATGTATATATTTAATAAGTTAAAAAAATTAGAATTTTTGAATTTAAATAGTCATTACAATCTGATTAATTTATGTATGAACTATTAAATTAAAAAATTAATACAAATATTTTAGATTATAAAGTGAACTTTGAAATAACTTGTATTTAGATTATTATTGAAACCTTTTTTCTGAAGTTCACTTTATAATATAAAATATTTGTATTAACTTTTTTTTAATTTAAAAGTTTATACATAAATTAATCTTGCATATCAATAAATTTTTATATAATGATTGTAATGACTATTTGATGAGATATAGCCACCTAGCTTGGAGTTAGAGCTAGAAGAAGAGGAGTTAATTACACCATTCAAAGTTGAAAATGATGTGCCAAAATGATTAATTACAAGAGCCAAAGTCAAACAGATCCAGCAAGCTGTGAATGGCATCCTGATGCAATTGCAACGTGGAAATCACCTAGAGGAAAAGCTAGAGCATTCCTACAACGTTTGACACTTTCATATCTAAGAAGAACTAAGCGTTAAAGGATGAAGAAACTTCAAGCATTCAGAATGTGTTATTTGGGCTTAAAATAGCTTATTTAACCATTTTAATCATTTTGGATATCTTTTGTTTACTTAAGCCCCAAAACTAATGTTAAAAGGCTTAAAATACCTTGTTTAAGTTTATTTAGACTATGTGGGCTTCTTTTGTTAAGTTTATTTTCAGTCTTTTGTAAAATGTCCAAATAGTGTGTTTAGAGTGTTTAGTTCTTGGCCCAATTTGATTTAGGTTTCCCTTATGACTTTTGGCCTTTCATTTCTAGCTCGTTTGTTAAGGCATTTAGGTTTCCTTCATGACTTTTGGTCTTTCATTTCTAGCTTGTTGGCTAAGAACAACCTTTGGGTTTCCTCATGACTTTTAGTCTTCCATTTCTAGCCTATAAATAAGCCTCATGGGATATGCTTTGTACACAACTAGAGTTTGATAAATATAAGTGAGATTTGTTCTCCTTTGTGCTGTTCTACAGCTTTCATATCGAAAGTCCCAAGCGGATAACTGGAGATTTGTCATTTGACTATATTGTTGGTTTCAGATTGTTAATAACCTTAGGGTCAACAATTTTTTATCCATTGATAATATTGGTTTCTGGCTCTTCATAGTCATGGGGTCAATATTTCTATCATTGTTTTCCTTGTTGTTTCGTTGTTAAGAACCTGATGTAATTTGGTTTTTCAATCTAAGAAGTTCAATATCTTGTCGTTGGGTTTTACATAACTTCGCTTGGACTCTCGTGGGATCGTATCATTATTTAAATTCAAAAATTCTAATAATTATGTATATAATGATGATGTGTAATTTTGAATTATTAAGGTTAAGAATTATAGATTGTGAGTATTTTTATGGATTAAGAGTTTTAGAATCTTAAAGTTTTAAGGTTTAAGGTTCTCAATATATATATATATATATTCATTTGATTTTATTTTTTTGTATTTCATATTCTTTCTTGTTTAATGTGATTTAAATAATTAAAATTATCAAAAAGTAAAATTAATTATATTTTAAATTACTAAAAATAATTTTAAATTTTGTTTTCAAAAAATTATTTTAAAAAAGAAAAAATGACAAAATATTTATAAAACAAAATATATATTTATATTTATACATTAATATATATATATATATATATATATATAAAACTCAGCAACACAGTTGCTTAAGATTTAGAATTTCGAGCAACTCTCTCTCTCTCTCTCTCTCTCTATATATATATATATATTATATAAATAATATATATATTGTAATATATTAAATTATATAATATAATATGCTATGTATTTATATTTTTTATAAATAAATAATATAAATGGGAGTAGCACATAGTGTGCTTGAGAGACTATCTCCCAAGCACACATATGGTGCTCCAGAAAATAGTGTGCTCCTGTATTTTTTTTATTTTGGTTTTTTTATTTTTCTTATATATAATAATTTATATTTTTTATTTTTTAATTATAATATTAATTTTCCTTACTTAATAAATAATAATAATAATAATAATAAAGACGTAACAATATTGTATATTTTTTTTAATTTCACAATAACTTTATCCAATTAAGTTTTTTAAAAAATATATTTTTTGTTCTAAAAAATTTATGAGAAGCACTCAGAATTGTTATAAAATACTTTTATTTATTCTCATCAATACAAAATATGTATATAAAATACAGCACAATAATTTTTAAATATGTTGATTAAAAAAAATTTCATTGCACACATATGTGCTCGAGAGGTACAATCTCAAGCATCCAGAGACTATCTCTGTACCAAAACACAGTGTCTCTTAAGCACATATGTGCTCATGTAATTATTTTTATTTTTTACCTTTTTATTTTCTTATATGTAATATTTTACATTTGTTATCTTTATTATAATATTTATATTTTTCTAACAAAATAATAAATTTCATGGAAGTATTAATCATTAATAATTTTGAACTAATTTATATTTAGATTACTATTAAATTTTTTTTCTTAAGTTCACTTTATAATATTGTATTTAATGGGCTAGTAGGAGGATAACTCATATATCTTGTTGTATAAAATATTTCTAATTTAAAGAATTAAAATTATCAAAAAATAAAATTAGTTATAATTTTAATTACTAAATATAAATTTAAACTTGGTTTTCAAATAATAATTTTAAACAAAAAAATTTAACAAAATATTTATTAGACAAAAAATTATATATATAAAATAATAGATTATATATATTATATATATACAAGTTGCTCGAGAATCACTATCTCGAGCAAGTTGTATATATAATATATATATAGTGAGCTCGAGAATATATATATATATGTTATGCTGTGTTCTTAGGACATAATGTATTCGAAAGACTAATTTTCAAGCACACTTAGTATGCTCTAGAGTCAAATTGTCGAGCACATAATGTATTCGAGACACATAGTGTAATTTTTTTTATATTTAGACTTTTTTTATATATCAAAATTTATATTTACACATTTGTTATATTTTAATTGAAATATTTATATTTTTTAATTTAATAATAAATAATAATTATATAAGCATAAGATTATTATATAAATCTTTTTTAATTGTACATCATACTTTACATATATTCAAAATATTATACAACATAACAAAATATCTTAAAAATATGTTTGTTAAAGTGCCAATAGACATGTCTTATAAAATCTTATATATATATATATATATATATATATATTTTTTTTTTTTGAAATAAAAAATTGTTCTCATCAACATAAAATTTATATATAAGATTTCACAACAACATTTTATATACATAATTTTTTTTACTAAGCTCACTTCCTAATTTAATAAATATAATATAGTACTGTAACAAGTTTTTTAATATATATCTATATATATATATATATTGATATAAAAATTGAGAAAAAAAAAACTCTGCGAAATCTCCAAGTGTGCTCGAGATTGTCATCTCGAGCACATGTGTGCTTGAGATAGTTTGTCTCAAACACATACGATGGACAATGTCGAGCACTTTAATATTACTGATTGAAGAACAATAGGTCTGTAATAAATAAATAATTTTGACTGAATTTAAATTGCTGAATAGTAGAAAGATTTTGGTACGATTTGATTAGATAAAGAATTATATTTCCTACTTTTACTCAGTTAGAAACACTTGTTGCAACAGTCATAAACATATTCAATAGGAGTCAATCAAAAAATTTAGTAAATTTCATTCATTAAGAATGAATATGTGATGAGTTGCATGCTTTTATTCCCATGTTCGTATTTATTATGTGTTTTAGTGTAATTTTTTTATTTTCATATAATCATTGCTATATGATTAAATGAGATATTGAGGTTCTATTAAAATTCTTGGCATATATAAAGGTCGACAAATAATTTCATTTTTTACAACCATAAAATTCTTGACATTTTTATTGGCAAACATATGATTTCAAAACCATCTCTGAAAACTTCACTCTCACACTTGGCACCTGTACCATCATTCCCAGCACTTGTGGAAAGCACACATCTAATGTGTATGTCAATTTTTTTTTTTTAAAATTCAATTATTTGCATGGTTGAAATTTCTTTTTTATGATAGAATGCATAGTTGAAAATCTATACATATCATACTCTATTCCATTAGCAAATTTTCTAACTATGACAACGTCATTTTTAACCTGATGGGGGAAAAATGGATAAACTGATTTCAACACATATATGTTCCGGACAAACTAGAATTCATAATCTACAACCCAAATAAAAAATGTCGAAGTTGAAGGCTCCCATGATCAAAATCAGGATAATATCATATGGAGATTGCGGATTATGACATGTATATATAATATTAATGATACTGTCTATATTTGGTTGAAGCTCATAGCATGAGACAGCAACAAAGGTGAGAATAGTGGACGGATAGAAATTTATACAAGACCATACTGCCAATGCTAACATTTAACAAGAGATATTCACAATGAAATGAACATGAGAAAATGAAGAGCAAATAAAATTATAAATGACAAGTTTTCCCCCAAGCATGAGTGAATAATTCAGAATAAAACACAGATTCTTGTAATGCTTACAATCAACAAGGCAATAGAGTTCAATGTTTTAATTTGTAATTGAGAGTTCAGTAACTCGTTCAAGCAGTGTAGTTGTATTGAGGTTTGGAATAATTATGGTTTGATTAGTATACCCATTGGCTTGGTAATGAGTGTCTAAATAAGTCAATAAAAGCAAACAGGGTTCTATTAAAAATTGAGGTTTGGAATAATTATGGTTTTATTCAAGTATGTTTAGAACCAATCACTCGTTCCTTGACTAATAGCTGAAGCAGTTTTTCTTTTTAAATGGTTTCTAAACAAAAAGGAAAAGAGGATGCAAATAGCAATTTTTTCTTCTGTGCGTCTCCCAAAATTCAGAGTTTCTAATTAAGTTTGAAATGTTAATCCTTGTCCTCTAGTTTAAGTAGAGCATGATTTGCAGAACAACCGTTTATCAGAGTGCCAAACCACAAACCGAAAGTCAGGGAGACATGAGAGAGACATATCGTCGACGATGATGATGCCGACAATTCTTCTATCGAGGTTGCCCACCATTGCTGACACATCTTTCATCTAAGGCAAAGTTAATCAAAGAAGGTCGACTGCAGTCGTGCTCCTGCGACGGGATAACTTAGACATTGGTTTTTTTCTTTTTTTTTTACCAAAATAATGATTTTTACTTAAATAAAAAAATTATTTCAGGGGTAATTTTGTAAAATTACCTCACAATCTTTCATATCTTTCCTCTTAAAAAATCATACCTAACAAAGTTTTCATTTCTTTTCTTTATTCTTTTCTATTACATACCAAATATTTTTTTTTCTTTTTCTTTTCATTTTCCTTTCCACCTCTCTTTTCCTTTCCATTAATTTTTTTAATGTGTACCAAATGCACCCTAAATGCTTCCAGATCAACTCTCATCTCTTCCATTTTATGCATTGTTGGACCAATAGAATCACTCCATTTGTTGCTTATGTGGCTGTTTTTGTTAATATTCTGATTGGTGATTATTTGGTTTCTCTTCTTATGTATTTGTGCTTAATTTCAAATTGAAGTTGCTAGATTAAATGAACACGGATTCTCTCTTGTGCATTTCATGTACAGGAGGCTTTAGCGCCTTATCACAGCCATTAGATTTTGTATTTAACAGCTATGATTTCTCCCGCATTTTTTTTGTTCTAAAAAAATTGCACTGGCCATTTTAGATCTAATCCAACAATTATCAGATTCAACGATTAATACAAGCTTTTAAAAAATAAAAAAAGTGGGTCATTGGATGCACATCAGCCTAACTATGAAAATTTCCACTCTTTTTTGACAATAAATTATCCACTTTTTTTTGGCTTTTCTATTTACATCTGCCCTCTTGTTACACTGCCATTGGCCAATCTATGAAAATTTTGTCTCCCTTCTCATCTGTTTTATAGACTTTCCCTAGATAAATAACCTCTACTTCCCATGCCCTTGAGGTCGTTGTCCTCATTAAAAAAAACATTTGATTGAAACAATCGTTATTACTGAAAAAAATGTTTTTTAAATATAGAATATATAATTTAATTTAATTTAATTTAATAAAGAATGTTAAGTATAAATTATTGAATGCAACCGATAATTTAATAAAAAAACACTTATAGTGTGTGAGGCCATATAATTCCTCTTTGAATTTGAATGTGGGGAAAAAGTACCAGAAAAATCATGGAGCAACAGGGTAGGGACATAGCAAAGTATGAGGTCGGGCATATGATTTCCTTTTGAGTTTTGGCATGAGCTTGTCCGTATAAGTTGCTTGTAGCTTACATATGATTGTACATGATAGAACATTTTATCATAGTGTAATGCTCAAGTAAGGTTAGTATGGTATGTGTTTTATCTATGTATGTATATTCTCTCTCTATTCTTTAACCTCATGTGGGTAATGTTTTGGTTAAGAGGAGATATAGGGAAGAGAGCCCCTGAGCTAAAGATGTCACGAGCTTATGGTAAGTTACGAGATATGAGGCCGAGCATCTAGATAGCTACATCAAGTTATATAGGTATGGTCTAGGGCATTCATATACCGACAAAGGTAGAGTTATCTTCCGTATATATTATATCGTAATACAAGTTTGTACACAAGTAACATTACATTTAATTTAAGGAGATTTGCATACTTTAAGTAGTGTTAGCTGCTTACTGAGTGTTCAAAATCATGCTTTCAATGGTTAATATTTTCATGTTTTTCAGCAAAGGAAGAGAGGTATTTGTTAGAGTCGTAGCGGATTCTCTGTAGACAACCCTCCTTGTTTCGAGTCGGTAGGTATGAGTAAGTTTGATAAAGTTTAGGTATGAGTAAGTTTGTTAACTTTCAGTCTAGTTCGCTTTGTGGTCGCATAGCTTACCTAGATCTTTGAGTGTAGTATGTAAAAGATGTTGTTAAAAGATTTATAGATTCCTTTCATTGGGACCATAGTTTTTATGAATATTTAAGGATGAGTTTATGTTTTTGTGTGAAAACACATGTGTATGATGATTGCTCATTATTTAATGAAATAAAGCAGAATTATGATTATGTTATGAGTTGAGTTAGTGTATAATCAAGTGTAGGCTTACGGGTCAAGGGAGAAAATTTCCCTATATTCCGTGCCGATCACGTGTCCGATTTTAGGTCGTGATATATATTTTGGGAAAATTGCAAAAAACCCTCTTCAACTTTGGGTGATGTGCAATAAAACCTCCTCAACTTTAAATTGTTGCAATTAACCCCCTTTAACTTTCATTTTTTGATAATTAACCTCTTCTTCTCCTAACACTATTAAAATTACTTACATATCATTTAAATTGTCCACATCATCCTTTTCATGTTAGATATATTTTTCATGTCATCCATTCCACCTCATCTATGTTCTTCCACATCATTGTGCATGTTATATTCTTTGGTAGCAATTGTGTAAGCTTTTAGTAATACTATCAATTTGACTCGTGATAGCCCATAAATAGGCAGTTTTGGGTTAAAAAAAAATAGGCATATTTAGCTTGTGGGCCAACCCATTGGATATTAAAACTTTTGTAATTTTTAAAAATAAATATAGAATTTTTAAATTTAAATATAATTTTGTTAATTTTGAAAGAAAATATGAAAAATTAAAGTTATTAGTTTTTTAAAAATATAAAAGAAGTAGTGTTTTATATGTATAAATTGTATTTTAATAAAAAATTATTGAATTTTTTATTAAAAAAGTTTACAATTATATTATTTTAATATAAAAAGTAACACACCCGTTTAACAGTACTAGCTTTTATAAAGAGCTTGAGTGAGGAGGCATGACAGAGCGAGGTATAAAAGGGGGTGGGTGCAACATCAAAGAGGAGAGGATTCCAGAGAGGGTGTCGAGGATTTGAGCATAGGCGAGAGCAAGATTCAGAGAGGGCAACAAAGAGACAAATTAAGACAAGGAGTTTGACCTTCGATTTTGTAAAGTTGAGTGATTGAGGAGGTAATATTGCTTCATCTTAGTTTTTTCGTTTTTGCACAAAGCTTGAGTTTCGCTTCATCTCAGTTTGCTGTTTCTATACATGTCAGTTCTGTTTTGTTTTGTTTTGTTTCAAAAACAAAAAACATAGATGATAAAATAATTAAGTGATAAAACATAATTTTTTCCATATTTATTTGAAGTAATTTTTAAACTGTTTTAAAAACAAAAAACATAGATGATAAAATAATTAAGTGATAAAACATAATTTTTTCCATATTTATTTGAAGTGACTTTTTATTATTATATACATAATTTTTAAAAATAATTATGTTTATAGGAATTCAAACTTAGTTTTATTATCTTATAAAAGACTAACTTCTACCAATCTTTGTTAATACTTTACCTATATATATATATATATATATATATATATATATATATGAAGGTGCCTTTCAAAGTAGAATTTTATTTTGCGGTGGGTACAAAAGTGAAATTAAAAGAGTCAAAGAGAACCAGTCCTAATCACTTCTATAATAAATGAAAGCCATATTCATGACCAAGACCAGTCATAATCAACTAAACTGGACAAGTAACAACTCAAAAGCAGCCGCAAGAAGTTATCAGAGGGATCTTATTAATTTATATTTTTAGTGCATTGGTTATAAGTATTAAATATTTATAAAAAATATATAAATTATAGAGTAAATTATTAATTTGGTCCATAAAAATTACAATTTTATCAAGTTGATTATTGAAATATCAAGTGTTTCAATTTAATTCTTGAAGATTGCATTTCTCTCAAATTGGTTTTTTTTTATTACTAAATCACAAAATCCATTAATGCTAAATTTTTTTAAAATTTTTTTGCTAAATTTCACTTTGATAGAAGAGGGGACCAAATTAAAAATATCACAATTTTTCAGGAATTTATATTTGATCTATCAAGAACTAATGTAATAACCCTAGTATTATGGTATAATTAAAAGTATGTAAATTTTGAGAGGGTGAAAATTTTTCACAAATTAAACAGTTCCAACTAGAGAAAATGAAGGGCCTTGAGGTTTAATGTGGGCTAAGATATGTTTTGGACCAAGTTAGAATTACACTGGAAAGGAAAACATCAATCGTGAGTATAGGAAGAATGCTTAAGGACTAAAGTGAAAGGAAAGAAATCATTGAATACTTTTGAGAAAAGACCAACCAGGAAATTATGAGGAAGGATGGGTCTTAAGAGGATGAATTATGAGTCCGATACCTCAAGGATGATGAATTTGAGATTAAAGTGGAATTCGGGACACCGAGAAGGACTAGAGTGAGTAAATGAGAAATTTTAGTATTTTAATGAAAATGGAATGTGATGGTATGTATTTTATGGAAGTGTAATTGAGTGGCCTAATTATGATCAAAACTTTTTACTTGCAAGTATGAATTTAAAATTTGTTTTCAAGAAGGGACTAAATTGAAAGGAAAAATAATAATGCCTAAACTTGCACGCTTAAATTACCATCATCCTGTCTCCCCCTCATTCATTTTTTTTCCTCATTCCCATGGCTCTCCCCCTCCCTTTCGGTAGCCTTCTTCTAAGCCATCTCCACCAAGAATCAATCATGCCATTAGCTTGAAGATGGAGGCTATGGAAGCTTAGGAATAATGGTAAGTGAATCTTCTCCATCTCTTTCTTCTTCTTCCCTTCTTTCAAAGAAGCAAACCCTAAGATAGAAAATTGGGAAAAATGTTGTAAAATGTTTCTATGGATCAATTGACGTGGGATTATTGTTCTAAGGTATTGATAGATGAAAACCCATGGTTAGATGTAGTAGAATCTTTGGGTGAAACTTGAAGTGTTGGAAGAATGATGTTTGGGAAGATTTCTTGAAATCTCTCCCTTTTAAATGTTGCTTGAAATTATGTGTTTTAAACTGATTAAAATGTTCATTGATCCCCTAAATATACCCCAAGATGGATCCCAAAAGCTTTGGATCTAAGATGGTGGAGCTAGGACAAGGTTTGAGTCAATTTTCGGACTCCAACCATGGCTGTCCAGCTGTAGGTGCCCAGGCACCACAGTTTGCACAGCAAAGGCTATAATACCCGTTAATTTTGGAATCACGTAATTGGCGGTATTCCAGTTGTTATAATAAAAATTTCCATTATTTTAATGGAATTATTTGGTTATTTTTAATTTTCATATTTAATTTATTCTTTTTGAATATTATCTATAAAAATGGAGATAAATAATTGGATCAGGTATTTTATTGCGGATATTATTTTGAGTTAAGAAAAGATAAGAGGAAGAGAAAACTTTATAGAGATAGAGTTAAGAGACAAGGAATAGAGAGAAAACAATCATGAGACATAGAGGGAGTTGAGTGCCTATGATGAGCTCCAAAGAGGGACTAAAGTGAAATGAGTAACTAGGTGGCACTTAGAATATAAGAAATACCCAAATTAGAGAAATTACGGGGTTTGTTACCACTAAGGTTAACCGAGAGTTATTTAGGAGTGAAGTTGTAATTTCATCGTAGGCAGGTAAATATAGGCGGCCCCACGCATTTTTCCTCAATTTTCTCTCTCTCTTTACTCTCCTTTCTTTCTCTCTTCCTTCTCTCTACCTCACCCTCTCCACTCCAAATCCTCCAACGAGCTTCGAAGAGTCTTTCTCCGGTGGTGGGGAAAGGTATTGGTGGCCTAGCAACGTAAGGAAAGTAAGGAATCAAGGTAAGAATTTCGATTTTCTGAACTTTTCTCTATTTTCTAGTTTTAAGGGTATTGGGATAAAACTAAGATTTTGACTTCGTTTCTCAGTTAAAATTAGAGATTTTGGTGTTTAAATACTCCTTAGACATCAAAGATAAGATTCCATAAAAAAATCATAGAAAACAGTGAAGATTTGGCCAGATCTGGTCCAAATCACGTTATGTCATGATCGTGACGCCCAGGCGCCACACTTCAGAAGAAGAAGAGGGAAAAAAGGGCTTGACATCTAGGCACCAGGCATGTGTTGGTGCCTAAGCGCTAGGCGTGGCGTCCAGGCTCCAGCCATTATGAAAAACTTTGTCTTTCTTCAAACGGTTATAACTCCTTCGTCTAGACTCCGTTTTTAACAAAATTTATATCGTTGGAAAGCTCTTTGAGTCTAATTTCCAATGGTATAAGTTTCATTTATAAATTACTTACCAAATAAGAGTTATGTCTAAATGAGTGACCAAAGATTAGGATTAGTGGTGAGAATTTTCCTCATTTACTTATTATTGGTTGTGGTTGGTTCCAGGTGACTTGGGAGCTTCATTGGCTTTGTCTCCTGGGATTTCTTATGCGGTAAACCATATCGGTATTGAGGTGAGTGGGTGACCTTGCCATTTAACTTTTATTAAATTATTTGGCTAAGTTCAATATAAATCCCATTCATGCCATAGCTAGAATTAAATCAATAAAATTTCCTAGTCATTGGTAATAACTAGATTAAGGAATTTCATTGAATGATTGTGGAATTTACTTTGTGTGATTGAGAGTTTTATGTTTAATTGTATTTAAACTGATGAATTGATATGGCATGTGTTATGTGGTGTTTATGTGAATGTATTTGATGCTTGTATGAATGCATTTCATAAACAAAGAAAAGGAAAAGAATGAGTGGAAACAGAAGGATGGACCTATGGAATAAACCTGTTGAGAAGTTATAGTCTGAGAGAAAATTTTGGACAGCCTCAACAAGGCAAGAGCGGGAAGCGTACCCATTGAGTAATACTGATTGAAGGTGTCAATGGGTATGTATACACATTGAGGGTTGGTCTTCAATGTGGTGTGGAAAGAGAGGGATAAATATTGCATTTGCATACCCACATTAGGAGAGGGAAAGTGCGAGAAGATGTGGGAATACATAGCATATGTTTGTTGTATCATGTATTTCGGTGTGGATGTTTATTTATGTTTTTATTTGATTGAGGATTGTTTTACAGATTGGCTTGTGAGATTGTAGACTCATATTGAACCGCGGGTTTTGCTTATGTGGTAACGTACGTTATATATATTATATTTCATACTGATATGTGCTAGTGGTGTATATTTTAATTATGGTAGTGAGGCTGATATTTGTACTTGTGCTATATTTTATTGCACAATCAACTGCTTACTAAGTTTTCATAAATTCACGCTTTCTATTACTGTTTTCAGATTTAGTGGCTGAGGAGGATGAGAAACCGCTGGAGGTTAGCGGCTTGGAAATATACTCTATTTTAGTTTGGAGGGTTCTAAATAAACCAATAAAAATGCTCTGTAATTCTATAGGTTACCTAGGTCCTGCGGCGGCTTGGAAATATACTCTATTTTAGTTTGGAGGGTTCTAAATAAACCAATAAAAATGCTCTGTAATTCTATAGGTTACCTAGGTCCTGCGGTGTTTTAGGAATTTTATTTACTTGGTTGTAATTTGCTTTGTAAATTATGTAATTTATAATTTGCATAGTTGTGGATATTAGGATTGTTCAGGAAATTTATGGGCTACCACTGAGGTATACCCTAAACTGTATGTGAAGTAATGTGCCCATTTTTCAGGGCGTTACGGAATGGTATTAAAGGAAAAGTTTGTGTTTAGGTCTCATATAGATTACAGAGTATGGTGTTCTTTGTGAGCCCTTCCCGATTATCGTGAACTAGTGTTCTTTGTGAGCCCTTCCCGATTGTCATGAACTACGCAGCTTGATCATGGGTTTAGGTTCAATAAAAGGCATTATAGGACGTTAAGTTTTTCTTTTGTGACTTACTCCTCGGTGGAGTGAGTCAGAAATAATTTTATTAACATAAAAAGTGTTTGTTCTTATATGAAGGTTGTGGGCTCTAGATGGAGGAGAAACCAGCTTTGCTACATTACCACCGAGGTAGTCGTAAATATTTTTGATAAGGATGTGGGTGCATGTGTGGTTATGTATTGTGGAAATACGAGATTTCTATGTGATGTGTGGTTATCTGTGGTAATTTATTTTTGGTTTGGTATATTGTAGTTTGTAAACTTGATTGTTTACTGGAAGTTGTGTATAAGTTCATATATGTATATGTATTGGGGTTGTAAGTGGTAAGTGATGAACCGAGATATCGGTTACTAATTCGAGAGGGTATGACAAGACTTGTCTTGTCAATGCATGGTGGTTTTATGAATATATATATATATATATTAGCAAGTTGGAAAAAACTTGCTGAGATTTCTTGTGGTGGGTGCTTGTGTATATTTTGCACAAATTTTCATTAATATCTTTTAATGAATTGTAGAAACTGGGTTGTTAAGAGAAAAGTGGAAAATTGATATAGTATATATATAACATAAATACATTTCATGTATGCATGTATTGTAATGCATCTTGCTGTGGGTAGTAAACGGATATCCACGAGGTGTGTAGGATTTCTTGTGATTTGAGTGATTAGTTAAGTGGAGTGACGAGTTTGGAAGCTTGTGAATTGACACCTATGTGGATGGATGTATAGTTCATTCTCCTAAGTGTTGATGGCATTCTAGGTGGGATTAGTCTGGGAAGGAAGAAAAGATCTCGAGACAAGTTCTCGATAGTCATTGAGTGGGGATGCAGTAGATGCAGGGTGTGAGGATGCGTGAGGTCCTTACACTAAGAAAGTCAGTTGAGGTAGAGAATAGTTTACGAGAGTTTCTATTGGTTTAAGTATATGTGGGTAGGCTTTTGGTTTGGATGCCATCTGAGTTGAGTAGGTGTAGTGGTGAAAGTGTAGTATTAGAGGTTAATGAGAGGTTTGGCCCACTTTCCTATGATAAGAGGGCCTATGAGTTTATAGTGTGTACATGTTAGCGGATATGTAAGATGCCTGGGTGTTTGCATACGATTAGGTGAGGTGGACGATGTAAGTTAGTGGAGTAGGCATTGAGGGTGTTCCATATGGAGAATAAAAGAATGGTGCCATGAATATAGTTTGGGATGAGTTTAGATTAAATCTAAGCTCATTGGCAATAGAGTGAATACTTTAGGAGCATGTGCGCTAGTTTGAGAGGGAATGTGTTTGGATGTGTGTGGAATTGCAATAACTCACATATGAACATACATGGAGTGTGTATATATGTGTAGTTATGTAAGGATCCTGAATGGGGGTTTATTTAGGTAGAATGACCTTCTTAGGACTTGTAGTCCTGAAAAACTGAATCGAGGGATGGTGGTGTATAGTGGGGAATCTTGGAATCAGACAGTCCCATAGCGTAATTATTGGTACACCTTCTCTTGCAAAAAGAGTCTATGAACTTTAGAGGAGACTGTACCTACCAATAGGCTTGTGGGGCCTGGCTAATTGGATGGTCTAAGTGTTAGTTCGAGGAGGAGTGCATACAGATGGGTGTTGAAACGTAATTACTTGGAAGTGAATATGCATGGAATGAATGTACACACGTAATTACGTAAAGACTCCAAATGTGAATTTATTTGGAGGAGGATGATCTCCTTAGGGCTTTTAGTTCCAAGAGAGGGATTTCTATTGGAATTAGTGGTTAAGGCCTTGGCTTGTAGGTTATTATGTTATGGTTGTGAGCATGTTCCTATTGACCTGTTATTGGTCACGAACATGATCCACTAGACCGAGAGTTGGGACAAGTTTAGTGTACACGAGAGTTCAATAAGACTCATAGTATTAGGGGGTGTTTTGTGCTAGAAATCATTGGAGCGATTCGTTTCGTGAATTGGTTTTCTAAGATGGTTATTTCGGCAACTATAGCCACTTGACAATGTGGAAAGTCAAGTGCTAATGTCCAAGAAGGAATGGAAAATTAGGACTGGCCTTTTGTGGGATTTGTATTGGTTAGATAGTTATTGGTTAATGTTGTGAGAGTTATTAAGGTGCACTCTTGAGGTCAAAACCTACAACTGCTAATGTGGGGCACAAAGGCTGGGACCAAGAAAAACGCACTTGAAAACAAAAAAGGTGGAGGAACAGGCTTATGGGATATATACTTCATAGGGAAATCCCCATGGGGATATCTAGTCTATGAGAACGCAGACTCACGTGACATGATTCTTGAGTGGGAATCCCATGGGATCATGGATCTATAGAAAGATTATTTGTGTGGTATGTGTATATGGCTTTATGTGTATGATAGCATAGGTTCTAGTTTGAATAATTTATTTTATTGTCATGACTGTGGATAGTGGATATGATGGCAATATGGAAGCTCAAGTTGAGCTTAACTCCCAAGGGCCAACCTACCACTCATGGGGTGACACCTATGGGTCGAACATCGCCTATGAGAGGGATATCACTTATGAGTGGAACATCGCATTTGGGTGAGGTGCATATATGCTATTATATTGAGAGTATATGTGTGTGGGTTTGTGTTTGTGGTATGCTTAGTGCCAAATATATGATTGGTACGGCTTATGAGTAGGATAACACCTTCAGATGGGGTGTATATATGTTTTATATTATTGTGAGGTATGCGTGTAGATTATGTTTGTAGTATATATAATGTAAAGTGTGGGATTGATGAGGTTAATGAATGAGATGTAATATACAATGGTATCAGAAATATGCTCTGCGTGAGTCGTGAGCGAGATACCATATTGTACATATACTTCTGGGGCGACCAGATATCATGTAGGATAATTATCCCGATGACATTTTTATATTTATATATTTGCATGTGAGTGCTTTGGGGTTGAGTGGTAGAAGAACTTATGTGTTGTAGGTACTTAAACCACCCTAAGTTCCTTAAGTTTGCTTGTAGTAATAATTATTAGAACAACATAGATAAGACGCCTTCCAAGGCTTTATATGAGAGGCTCTGTGCTTTGGGGTTTTGATTATCATGGCTTTGTGAGTAGTAGCATATATGCTTAAGTTTCCAATAGAAACGGGGGAATGCTGCTTCTCATCGAAAGACGTGGTGCCTTTTGAGACTTGTGGTGAGTTTTGAATTTGGGGGATTGAACTTTTTTAAGGGGGTATAATGTAATACCCGCCAATTTTAGAATCACATAATTAGTGTATTACTTTTGTTATAATAAAAATTTCCATTGTTTTAATGGAATTATTTGGTTATTTTTAACTTTCATATTTAATTTATTCTTTTTGAATATTATTTATGGAAATGGAGATAAATAATTGGATCAGGTATTTTAATGTGGATGATATTTTGAGAGTTGAGGAAAGATAAGAGGAAGAGAAAATTTCTTAGAGATTGAGTTGAGTGATAAGGAACAGAGAAAAAGTAATTATGAGGTATAGAGGGAGCTGGGTACCTATGAGGTTTAAATAGGGACTAAAGTGAAATAAGGAACTAGGTGACATTTAAAATATAGGAAATACTCAAATTGAAAAATTAAGGGTTTGTCACTACTACAGTTAACCGAGAGTTACCTAGGGGTAAAGTAGTAATTTCACTGTGGGCAGGTATATATAGGCGGCTCCACGCCTTTTTCCTCAATTTTCTCACTTTTCTCTCTCTCTTCTCTCTTTCTCTCTTCCTTCTCTCTACCTCAGCCTCTCCACTCTAAATCCTCTACAAGTCATAGGTGGCCCAACAACACGGAGAAAGCAAGGAATCGAGGTAGGAATTTTGATTTACTGAACTTTTTCCTTTTTTTCTAGTTTTAAGGGAATTTGGGGTAAAACTGAGATTTTGGCTTTGTTTCTTAGTTAAAATTAGGGATTTTGGTATCTAAATACTCCTTAGACATCAAGGATGAGACTCCATAGAAGAAATCATGGGAAACGGTGAAGATTTGGCCAGATCTGGGCAAATTCGAGCCAAATCGTGTTATGTCGCGATCGTGGCGCTCAAGCACCACACTTCAGAAGAGGAAAAGGGAGAAAACAGCTTGGTGCCCAAACACTAGCTATCCCAGAAAACTTTGGTCTTTCTTCAAGTGGCCGCTCCTTCGTCCGCACTCTATTTTTAACAAAATTTATATTTTTGGAAAGCTCTTTGAGTCTAGTTTCTAATGGTATAAGTTTCATTTACAAATTACTTACCGGATAAGAGTTATGTCCAAATAAGTGGCCAAAGATTAGGGTTATTGGTGAGGATTTTCCTCATTTATTTATGATTGGTTGTGGTTTGTTCCATGTGACTTGTTAGCTTCATTGGCTTTGTGTCCTAGGATTTTTTATGCGGTAGACCATATCGACATCGAGGTGAGTGGGTGACCTTGCCATTTAAGTTTTATTAAATTATTTGGCCAAGTTCAATATAAATCTCATTCACAACATGGTTAGAATTAAATCAATGAAATTTTTGAGTTAGTGGTAATAACTAGATTAAGGAATTTCATTGAATGATTATGGGATTTGCTTTGTGGGATTTGGAGTTTTATGTTTAATTGTATTTAAACTGGTGAATTTATGTGGCATGTGTTATGTGGTGTTTATGTGAATGTATTTGATACTTGTTTGAATGCATTTCATAAACAAAGAAAAGGAAAAGATGAGTGGAAACAAAGGGATGGACCTCTGGAATAAACCCGTTGAGCAATTATAGTCCTAGGGGAAATTTCGCACAGCCTCAACAAGGTAAGAGCAAGAAGTGTACCCATTGAGTAATATTGATTGAAGGTGTCAATGGGTATGCATACACATTGATGGTTGGTCTTCAATGTGATGTGGAAAGAGCGGGATATACATTGCATTTGCATACCTACATCAGGAGAGGGAAAGTACGAGAAGATATGGGAATACATAGCATATGTTTGTTACATCATGTATTTTGGTGTGGATGTTTACTTATGTTTTTATTTGATTGAGGATTGTTTTACAGATTGGCTTGTGAGATTGTAGACTCGCATTGAACCGTGAGTTTTGGTTGCATGGTGATGTGATTTCCGGAGGGAAAACACTTGATCGATTTTCTGGATAGGTTGAAAGAAACAAACAAATGAAACCAAATCACTCAATTGATAAGCCAAAGGGCGCCACAACTAAGAGAAATGGGTTGATCTCGCCACACTCAAGAAAGAAGAACGTGAGTGATAAGAAATCTAGTTGCTCTCGCCACTAACACAAGTTAGATAAGAGAAAGAACTCAAGAATCCTCTTGAAAGCAAAATGCCAATATCTCATATATGATTCAAAGATGGTTTACAACATATGGCAAGGACCCTTTTTATAGAGGGTCTCCAAAACAAAAAGACAAAGGATTCCAACTAATGCATTAAATGCATCAACTAAAAGTCAAGTAGTGTAGGCTAAATGTCAAAGACAATAAATGTATAGGTAGCTAAAAGTCAAAGACAATTAATGCATAGGTAATAGACTACAACTATATTCAACAAATGCAACTAACCCACATGTAATCTTTTCACACTTCTTCCACTTTCAACAATGTGGTTAAGCCCAATCCAAGCCCTTTAGCCCTTGAACGAGTTAGAGGCCCAATTGAAGTGTTCTCCCTTTCTTGGGCTGCAATTAGTTCAAGCTCTTTAACCCTTGAACGAGTTAGAGGCCCAATTGAAGTGTTCTCCCTTTCTTGGGCTGCAATGGGGTTATCCTTGGTTACATCATCCTCCCCTGGTTGAAATGGATTTGTCCTCAAATCCAAGTCCTCTTTATCTTCTAAGTACGGGGAAAGATCCCTTACATTGAAAGTAGTAGAAACAGCATAGTCTTCAGGCAAATCAATTTTGTATGCATTATCATTTACCTTGTCTATGATACGGAAAGGACCATCTGCCCTTGGCATTAATTTAGACTTCCTTTGGTTTGGAAATCTTTCTTTTCGAAGATGAACCCACACTAAATCTCCAGGACTGAATTGAACAAATTTTCTTCTCTTGTTGGCAGTCTTCTTATAGATGGAGTTCTTCTTCTCAATTTGCTGTTTAATGTTTTCATGTAACTTCTTTATCATGTCAGCCTTCATTTTTCCATCTATGCATTCTCGAGCTTCAAGTGGTAATGGTACTAAATCAAGTGGGCTCAATGGATTAAATCCATAAACTACTTCAAAAGGAGAGTGTTTAGTAGTACCATGTACACTTCTATTGTAAGCAAATTCAGCATAGGCTAAGCATTCATCCCAACTTTTCAAGTTTTTGCCAATGATAGTTCTTAGCAAAGTAGAAAGCGTTCGGTTCACCACTTCAGTTTGCCCATCAGTTTGTGGGTGACAGGCAGTACTAAATAGCAACTTTGTTCCCAGCTTTCTCCATAAAGTCTTCCAAAAGTAGCTAAGAAATTTGGCATCACGATCTGACACGATACTCTTTGGAATGCCATGAAGTCTCACAATTTCTTTGAAAAATAAATTGGCGATGTGCACAGCATCGTCGGTCTTATGGCATGGAATAAAATGAGACATTTTTGAAAAACGATCAACAACAACCATGACCGAATCTTTACCTCTTTGTGTCCTTGGTAAGCCTAGCACGAAATCCATACTAACATCAGTCCAAGGTTGATCTGGAACAGGTAGAGGTGTATAAAGTCCATGGGCTGCTTCCTTGCTCTTGGCTTTTTTGCAAACAATACACCTTTCAATCACATGATGCACATCTCTAATCATGTTAGGCCAATAAAAATGCTCTTTCAGCATCTCCAATGTCTTGGTTTCACCGAAATGCCCAGCCAATCCTCCTCCGTGAGCTTCTCGTGTAAGTAATTCCCTTATAGAACAATTTGGAATTACCAGCCTCCCTAAGCGAAATAAAAAACCTTCAGATCTATAAAATCCCTTATATGCCATTTTCTCACAAGCGAGATAAATTTCAGCAAGTGTTGAATCTTCCATGTAATGGTCTTTAATAGATTCAAATCCCAACAATTTAGCATTCATCATGGAAATTAAGGCATATCTCCTTGATAAGGCATCTGCAACAATGTTGGTTTCTCCCTTCTTATACTTCAACACATAGGGAAAAGCTTCAAGAAATTCCACCCACTTTGCATGTCTTCTATTCAGCTTGCTCTGACCTTTCAAGTGTTTGAGTGATTCATGGTCTGTGTGAATTACAAATTCTTTTGGTAACAAGTAGTGCTGCCATGTCTCAAGAGCTCTAATTAAAGAGTAGAACTCCTTATCATAGGTAGAGTAGTTAAGACTGGCTCCATTCAACTTCTCACTAAAATAAGCTATAGGACGCTTTTCTTGAAGAAGTACTGCTCCAATTCCCACTCCACTAGCATCACATTCAATCTCAAAAGTCTTAGAAAAATTAGGCAAAGCCAATATAGGTGCATTGCACAATTTTTCTTTGACAAGCTCAAAACTTCGTTGGGCTGCATCACTCCATTTGAACTCCTTTCCTCCCTTAATACATTCAGTTATGGGTGCTAAGATGGTGCTGAAATCCCTTACAAATCTTCTATAGAAAGAGGCAAGCCCATGAAAACTTCTTACTTCAGATATGGTTCTTGGAACGGGCCATTCTTTGATAGCTTTCACCTTTTCTTCATCAACTCCCACTCCTTGCTGAGATACTACAAAGCCAAGAAAAATCACATGGTCTTGACAAAAGTAGCATTTTTTTAGATTAGCATAGAGTTTCTCCTTTCGCAACACTTCCAAGACTTCCTTCAAATGTTGCACATGCTCCTCATAACTTTGACTGTAGATCAAAATATCATCGAAATATACCACAACGAATTTTCCAATGAAAGATCTAAGCACATGATTCATCAATCGCATAAATGTGCTAGGGGCATTAGATAGCCCAAATGGCATTACCATCCATTCGTAAAGTCCATGCTTTGTCTTGAAGGTTGTCTTCCACTCGTCTCCCTCTTTTATTCGGATTTGGTGATAGCCACTCTTCAAGTCAATTTTTGAAAACACCTTGGAACCATTCAGCTCATCCAACATGTCATCCAATCTTGGAATTGGGTAGCGGTATTTGATGGTGATCTTATTTATAGCACGGCTGTCTACACACATTCTCATAGAGCCATCCTTTTTAGGGACTAATAATGTAGGCACAGAACAAGGGCTCATGGATTCCCTTACATAACCCTTTTCAATCAACTCATCGACTTGCCATTTTAGCTCCTTAGCCTCCTCTGGATTCATTCTGTATGCTGGCTTATTTGGTAAGGCAGCACCGGGCACCAAATCAATTTGATGCTCAATTCCTCTTAAGGGTGGCAATCCCTTAGGTAGCTCATTCGGAAAGACATCTGTAAATTCTTCTATCAACTCCCTCACAAGCTTAGGAAGCTTTTCTGCAAGTTCTGGATTTAGCTCCTTGAGAATTAGCAATAATACAAAGTTTTCCCTTTTTATTGCCTTCTTTAACTCATTCTTAGAAGCAAAACAACTAGGCTTCTTCTCCTCGATTACATCCTCCTTCGGCTGTACTTGTATTGGCTTTAAGGGTGCCAACACAATCTTCTTTCCATCCTTCTCGAAAGCGTAGGTGTTTTTGAAGCCATCATGTAGTGCTCTTCTATCAAATTGCCAGGGCCTCCCAAGTAGAAGATGACTAGCATCCATAGGGACTATGTCACACAATACCTCATCTTTGTAATTCTTCCCTATAGAGAAAGGTACCTTTACTTGTTTGGTGACCTTCATCTCGCCATGATTATTCAACCATTGCAGCTTGTATGGACGGGGATGATTGATGATAGGTAGCTTCAATTTGCCAACCAAGGTGGTTGAAGCAACGTTAGTGCAGCTCCCACTATCAATTATCACGTTACAAACTTTGCCTCCGATAGTGCACCTTGTTTGAAAAATATTCTCCCTTTGTTCTTCTTCTACCTTGGCTTGGATATTCAAGGCACGTCTAATAACCAAGGCAGCACCTTCATCAGCATACTCAACAACTTCTTCTTCGTCAGAATATTCTTCCTCTTCACATTCCTCCACAATATCTTCATCTTCACTCTCTATTTCCCCTTGTTTTTCCTTCAAGATCATCACTCTTCTATTAGGACATTCGGATGCTATATGGCCATGACCTAAGCACTTGAAGCACTTAATGTCTCGGCTTCTTTTAGAGGGCTAGTTGTCTTCTCTCTTATCCTTCCCCTTAGAACTTTCAGATTTGTTCGGCTCTTTCTTCCATATCTCCTTATTACTCCCTTTGGTAGTGTTTGAGGTTTGGGAAAGTGTTTGGAAAGGTTTACTCCCCAATGGTTTAGACACTCCATTGTTTCTTCCATAAACTCTCTTTTTCTGTCTCTCCACCTTAATTGCCAATTTAATTACATCTTCTAAGAAGACATAATTCTGCAACTCTACTAAGTCAGCAACTTCTTTGTTCAAACCACCAAGAAATCGAGCTATGGTTTGCTCTTGAGGTTCATTTAGCTCACACCGAATCATCAAAGTTTCAAATTCTTTGACATAATCTTCAACACACATGCCTCCTTGCCTCAAGCTTTGAAGCTTAAAATAAAGCTCTTGCTTGTAGTAATCAGGTACAAAACGCCTCTGCATGAGCCTTTTCATCAATCTCCAATTTCGAACTTCCTCCTCTCCATCTCTTCTTCGTTGATTCTTCAAATTTTCCCACCATAGATTTGCATAATCAGTGAATTCAAGGGCTGCAAGTCGGCATTTGGTAGCTTCTGAATATTCTTGATATTCAAAAATCTTCTCTACTCGTTGCACCCACTCCAAGTATTCTTCAGGAGAACTTGTTCCCTTAAATGGAGGAATCTTCATTTTGATGTTGGCATCACGTTTCCTCTGCTGCCTTCTTTGCCTAGGTTGATCACCTTCTTCAGCTTTAGATTCTTCTCTATGGTGTTCAACATAAGCTCCTCTTCTTGGTTGTTGTTATTGTAGCTCCATAAATCTAGCCATTTGAGTGGTTAGTTGAGCTATTTGTTCCATCATTTCTTCTTGACCTCTTTGTAGGCCAACAATTTGAGCTTGTTGTATGCTAAGCCCAAAAGGAACTTCAGAACTATTTTCTCCTGTCATAGTGATTTGTAATTTGTTGGTTTGAGTTTGGTGAAGGGTAGGTTCACTCTCTAAGTGTTTACACTCGGATTAACAATGAACAGTAACGATGAACAATGAACAGTAACGATGAATTTTTTTTTTTCAAATAAAAAAGTTGGAATAAAATAGAACAACACAAGAATAGAAATAAAGATAAAGATGAACAGACTAGAAAATTAGCCTTCCATGTAGGTGGCAGATTACAAAACAAGGAAAACTAAGCCTTCCATATAGGTGGCAGAATACAAAATAAGGAAAACTAAGCCTTCCATGTAGGTGGCAAAACACAGAATAAAATGCAATAAAATTAAGCTTTCCACGAAGGGGCAAAACACAAAACAAATAATAGAACCTGAATTGAAGTGGCTCTGATACCAATATGATGTGATTTCCGGAGGGAAAACACTTGATCGATTTTCTGGATAGGTTGAAAGAAACAAACAAATGAAACCAAATCACTCAATTGATAAGCCAAAGGGCGCCACAACTAAGAGAAATGGGTTGATCTCGCCACACTCAAGAAAGAAGAACGTGAGTGATAAGAAATCTAGTTGCTCTCGCCACTAACACAAGTTAGATAAGAGAAAGAACTCAAGAATCCTCTTGAAAGCAAAATGCCAATATCTCATATATGATTCAAAGATGGTTTACAACATATGGCAAGGACCCTTTTTATAGAGGGTCTCCAAAACAAAAAGACAAAAGATTCCAACTAATGCATTAAATGCATCAACTAAAAGTCAAGTAGTGTAGGCTAAATGTCAAAGACAATAAATGTATAGGTAGCTAAAAGTCAAAGACAATTAATGCATAGGTAATAGACTACAACTATATTCAACAAATGCAACTAACCCACATGTAATCTTTTCACACTTCTTCCACTTTCAACAATGTGGTTAAGCCCAATCCAAGCCCTTTAGCCCTTGAACGAGTTAGAGGCCCAATTGAAGTGTTCTCCCTTTCTTGGGCTGCAATTAGTTCAAGCTCTTTAACCCTTGAACGAGTTAGAGGCCCAATTGAAGTGTTCTCCCTTTCTTGGGCTGCAATGGGGTTATCCTTGGTTACATCACATGGTAAGGTACATTACATATATTATATTTCGTACTAATATGTGCTAGTGGTGTATATTTTAATTATGGTAGTGAGGCTGATATTTGTACTTGTACTATATTTTATTGCACAGTCACATACTCACTAAGTTTTCATAAACTCACGCTCTCTATTGCTATTTTCAAATTTAGCAGCTGAGGAGAATGAGAAACCGCTGGAGGTTAGAGGATTGGAGATATACTCTATTTTAGTCTGAAGGATTCTAAATAAACCAATAAAAATGCTCTATAATTCTGTAGGCCATCTAGATCCTGCAGTATTTTAAGAATTTTATTTACTTGGCTGTAATTTGCTTTGTAAATTATGTAATTTACAATTTGCATAGTTATGAATATTAAGATTGTTTAGAGAATTTATGGGCTACCATTGAGGTATACCTTAAACTGTATATGAAGTAACGTGCCCATTTTTCGAGGCTTTACAAAGGCCGAGAAGAAGGAGGTTCATGCCCCGGGCGCCAGCTTGGTTACCCAGGGGCCACCACCTGTGCATACCTCTACAGTTATGAAATTTAACCCATTTCTCATGTGGTCTTGGACCCTAGGTGTGAAAAGCTTCTTGGGATATTTTGGAGCTTGCAAATCCATCTTTTAGCAGGAGGAATTGGTAGGAAAGTTCAAGCAAATGTAAGGGAATTCTTATGCTATCTTGGTGGCTTCTTACATGTATATATATAGAGAGGCATGTATGTGAAATTTTTATAATTAAATTAGGATCCTATGATATTATATGTAAGGATGTGTTATTGGAAATTAGGCAAATTAAAAGCAACTAATGGGATGGGTACACACAATAAGAAAAATGTAAAACAAACAAAAATTTGACGTTGGGTTATTATGAATGCAATATGGTACTATGAAAAGTTGTGTGCTTAGTTACAATATATAGGAAAATTGTAAACATTTATATGGAAATGAATATGCAAGCTTGTGAGTTAGGGGTTTAGGCCATCCTAATGTATTTGGAATCACCATGAGTCGTCTAATAATCCTTATGCATATGTACAAGAATAAAATGAAGGGGTAAAGGTTAATATTCACATGAACAAAGTTATGATTGCTTGTGGATGTGATTGTTTGGTATTGAGTCATGGTGGTACATTTCCATTATATGTGGTTGCTTGGGAATCCTTGAGGCTCGATGGCACATGGTCAATGAAGCCTATGGGATTGATAGAGTATTACTCCCACACATAAAGCCTGGTGGCACATGGTCCATGAGGCCTATGGACTCCGTTGGCATGTTTGAGTGCTAGCTTTGTGATGAGCATAAATATAATGTTGAATATATGTAAGATTGCCATCGTTGGCGAAAAGGCTTGATGGGTCAAGTTTGCCAGGTGACCTGATGTTTCTCGAGCAGGCTTGGTGGGTTACTGGAGTTGATTTGCTTGGCGACCTGATATTACTCTCCCCCATGAGGCCTGGTGGCACGTGGCCCATAGCGACCGAATCAACAAAGCATGTTTGATGAATGTATGATATGTTTATGGGTATGAACCTTATGATTATAAATTGCTAGATGAACTATTGCCTATGATGACAGGTTATGGAGGAATGTTAACATCTAGTTGATTGCATATAATACTATGTTCAGGGCATGGTCACTTAGCATCTCTGCATATAGGGATCAAGAAAGATAATAGAAATTGCAAATATGTATGACATTAAGTTGTACTGATTATTATTGTAATGAATATCAAGTAGCCCTATGCCTGAAAAAGTGTATACATGCGAAAGAACTTTAGATGTTGTGTTCACATTTGTATCCTCACATTACCCGTCTTTAATTTTTCCTGTTGCACATGTGATTGTATATATATATATATATATATATCTGTATGTAAGTGCTACAGTAGGACTGCTTTCAGTGAGTCAAGTGGTTAGACTAACTCTCTCACAGTTTCAAGTACAAAAGATGTAATAACTTAACGATGCTCGTGTCAAGGACACCTCCCCATCGATCGGGATAAGATATAATTATTTTAGAAGTCATGTCAAGTTAGGTATTCTTAGTTAAGCTTTGTAATCAGGTAGGTCATGCTACGATGTTTACTCATGTAAAAGATAGTAGGAATTAACATAAATATTATGAATTATAATTGTATTTATGTTGAGATGAGTGTAAAGAAGTTATTTATTTAAATGCTATGAATGCTAGTTTATGAATGAAAATGTAGTTTAACTAGTTTCAGTAGTAATTCAGTTTGCTTTTGATCTAAAGATGGTTAAGAGAACGAAAAGTGTAAAAGTTCTGAGTAAAAGTCAGACTTGCGGCGGTTCGCATTAGGCGTCATTTGCGTTGGTCATGTTTCCCGTTCTGGGGCGTAACAACTAAATTAAGATAGTTATAATTTTTTGATCACTAAATTAATAATTTATTTTAAATTATATATTATTCAATTAATTTAATAAAAAATTTAAAGCAGACATTATTTACATTTATTTCACTTTTTAGTGAAAAAATTACTGTTTATTTAATTCAAGTAGACTATTTTAACAAGAAAAATTGATAGACGTCATTATTTTATTATTATATAAATAAAAAGTTAATAATCTATTTTTAATGACTAAAATTAATTATTAAGTACTTTTATTTAATTTATTTTTATTAGATACAAATTTTACTCTGTCATCTTTGTCTTTCTTGTAATTGACATAATTATATTTATTTAATTATCAATTCATATAAATATATATTAAAGTAGATCAAATAAAAAATTTAAAATATAAAAAATTCAGAAGCCAAAATCTTAATTTTAAAACAAAACTTTATGGATTTTAAGAAATAAAAAATTATTGTTTTATGGGAAAACTAGTCATATTGATAAGAAAAAAATTGAGTATTAATGATAGTTCATTTTAAAATTTTTATGGGCCATTAAATAATGTACAAAGTACATTCTCTTTAATCCTTCTTAGGCACTTGTTAGCAAAATTCATTAAAAAGAAATGAAGACAACAACAAAATAAACTAACGACCAACATGAAGAGGAATAAACAAGAATGCATAATATATTTTTTTTTTTCATAATCAAGAATGTATAATATTGACGGGTAAGTACATTGCATTAAGTAGATTGAATAAATACAGTACATAAAGTTTTTTTTGGGCTAAATTAATAACTTAAGGATTAAAAGATAAATGAGTTAATTACTTAATTTCTAAAAATTTAACTTTACACGATTTAATATATGAATATTATAAACTTGTTAAATATCATAATTAAGTCATTTCCTTAAAGATACATAAAAGTTCAATTTAATCTTCTACAAAAATAATTTGTATTGAGTTTACAATTTATAATAACCATTGATTAACTTGTTTGGTAGTTGAATTTTAAGAACTAAATGATAAAAATTAATTTAGAAACCAATTTATACTTCTACAATATTTGTTGTCATGTGTGGTATGTGTGGGCCTTCCCAAATATTCTCTCATAGTGAACTGAAATTCTCTCCTTTTCCATTAGAATAGGAAGGTCTTATTCTATCTGCATTTTTTAAATTTTTTTAAATTATAAGATGACATTAAAAACTTAATTTTGAAAATTTCCTATTTATATATATGCACTTAGAAGGGGAGATGAGGATGTTGCGTTAGATGTGTGGTCATATAAGAAAAGATATGATTCGTAATAATCGTATACGAGGAAGAATTGGAGTGACACCTATTGAGGAAAAATGACTGAAAATCGTTTAAGGTGGTTTGGATATGTTCAACGAAAACCATTAGAAACACCAGTAAGGAGAGTTGAGCAGATGGTTTGGAACCTTGTAAAAAAAGGTCGAACAAGACCAAGAAGGACACTTAAAGAGGTTATTGAGAGGGATCTTCTGGTAAATGAGATCCCTAAAGAGTTAGTCATTAATAGAGTTCAATGACGTCAGACGATTTATGTAGCCGACCCCATCTAGTGGAATAAGGCTGTTGTTGTTGTTGTTGTATATATATGCACTTACAGTTTTAAAACTCTGCAATTATAAATGCATCCAATCATGGTGAGCTTTAAAAGTTTTACCCTTTTCTAATATAATGTACCAAATGCATGCTACCAAATCCTATATTTCTAAAGTTAAACCACTTACGGATTTCGATTTAACATATGTATTGTTAAATATCTATGTTTTATTTATTAAAAAAAATTACTTACTAAACTTAATTCTTAAATAAAAAATAACTTCGAAAAATGGGTAATTTTAAGAAAAGTCCGTAACAAAAATTTTATTTAAAAACACTATATATTAACAACGGTATAGCCAATTAAAATCTATAACATATAGAAGATACAAAGCATACGTGCATATGCCAAAATTATCGACATGTTTAAAAAATAAAAAAGATATATACGAATAAAAGTATTAACAAGATGTTACCAACATGCATATAATTTTTTTCAGGTTAAAATATATTTATGGATTTTATAGTTTCACTCAATCTTAAATTTAGTCCCTATAATTTTAAAATAATAAATTTAATCTTTATAATTTCTAAACATATAAAAAATGATTCGTACTGTTTATTTATATATAGTATTGAGTAGGACATCCTACTCATATATAATTCCATGTCAATAGCCAAATCATACATAGTCATTAGTCAGTCAACAATTTTCTTTACTTTAATTATAATTTTTATAACAAATTTAAAATATAAATATTATATTTTTAAATTATTAAAAATCTTTTTTATAACAAATTTACTCTGACGATTTATTGATATTTCTTGCTAATATTTTTTAAAATAATCAAACAACTTAATCAATCACACATTTGTGATTATAATCCAAAGTTTCAAATTATTATAATATGAATTTTAGTCGAGTTTTTGACATTGAATCTTGTTTAAACATTAATATCACACTCTGAAATTTTAGAATTGAATATGAATTTTTTATTTTTCTGGAATTGCCAGTTTTTATTTTGGGTAGTAAATCTTGTTTGAAATATTCCTATTATAATTAAGATCTGAAATGTTGGATGACAAACGGGTTTTTCAAATCATTTTGTTGAATCTTGTTGTATGTTGCTTTTGTTATTTATTTTATTACTTTTTTTTTTGAAAAGTTTAGACAGAAATATTAGTAAACTAAAAAAAAGTAAATTTGTTATAAAAATAATTTCTTATAATAAATTAAAAATAAAATATTTTATCTTTTATTTTTATAAAAATTATAATTAAAGTAAAAAAAAATTGCTAACTGGGTGTATGATCTAGCAGGGGACTAGATATGATGTGGCTATTGATGTAAGATTATATGCTAAGTGGGATGTACTACTTAATACCACATATGCACAAGTAATTATTGACTAACGGTTAACTAATAACTGAGGCTATTTTTTATGTGTTTAAAAATTATAAGGACCACAGGGGACTAGATATGATGTGGCTATTGATGTAAGATTACATGCTAAGTGGGATGTACTACTTAATACCACATATGCACAAGTAATTATTGATTAACGGTTGACTAATAACTAAGGCTATTTTTTATGTGTTTAAAAATTATAAGGACCAAATTCATTATTTTGAAACTAAAAGGACCAAGTTGAAAATTAGACGAAATTATAGGGATTATAGGTATATTTTAACTTTTTTTTATTATTATTAGAAAAGAGGGCAAAGCCCAGGTACACAATCACGCATATAGATTTTGAGCGCACACATAATCTCATATGAAATCAAAGACAACAGAATTATTTCTGACAATGAAAATAGACAATAATGTAAAACAAATTGAGAAAACTTGAGAGAAGACAGTATATCTTTTTATTCATTATTTGGTTATATGAAGCTTTGTACATGGCCTTTACTTATAGGCCCTCAACCATAATGATAATTTATCAGATAAAATTACGTAAATGAGAAAATTTAATCTATCTAATTGCACAATGTTGATCCTTTGGGGGTTCTTGGATTCATGACAACAAATCTGCTTGGTCACACAATATTATCTTTTGATGTTATGAACACCCACATTTGTTAGTTTAAGTATGTATCTAAAAAGGGGTTGAATTAGATACGGGGTATTTATTAAATTTTTTCAATGAAATTTTCTTTTTCTTCAACAAATAGTATCCTTAAAAGATAGTTTTTAGTTTTCTGAAAGAAATAATTACGTGAATTTGAAATTAGTATTTTAATCATAGGGGTTTTTTTTCTAGAGAAATTTTCCTTGTAAACATAAAAAACTCTTTTCTTTAAAAATGAAGGATAAACAATAAAGCAAAAAAAGACACAATTATATATAGTGGTTAGACAATCCTGAGAGAAATTCTTACGTCCACTCCTCATACACACAGTAAAAGAATTTTATATAGGGAAATAATTAATCAATACAATTAATAACCTCACATTGAGGATCAGCATTATGCTTTTATGCTAGCATCTCACTAAGTTTTTATAAGACATTAGCAAACTTACAACTTGATATGTCACTCTTGACTTTTTACAACCTTTTACAACCTGTTTAATCCAAGAGGATCAACTATTTGCTTTTACAACCACAAGGTTTACACCCAATTCCTAACAACAAATTAGGCCCCACATAGGACAATAAAATATATTAATAAGCTGAAATGTGTAGTCTCTCAAAAAACATAGAGAAGGAATTCTAAGCACTTAGTTCAGTTCTTAATGATTCTCAATATTTTCCTTCATCAATCCATTGTCTATAATTTGAAGGAAAAAACTTTTTGTACTTGTTCTAGCAAAATAGCCATTGAGAGGCTCCTGCATTTATTCCTTTCATGGCCACCTCCAAATCTGCTATTTTAAATGCTCAATTTGATATGTGATCTTGATACATTAAGTTGGAAAGACCACTGCTTTAAGAAGGAAAGATTTTATCTCTTTGATTTTGTAGGTTGCCAGATTTATTAAAATTAGTACGCTAATGGATCTTCTATCTTCTACTCCATCCATTTTTGGTTTTCCTTAAAAGTGTAATTTCCTTTTTAAGCTTGCACAATAATATGACATGAGAGATAAAATGTTATTAACTTAGGAAGAGAAGAGATTTTGTCCCTTTTGATTTTAGACTGTTGCAGATTTTGCTTTGATTGTTGGATCTTCCAAATAAAGACATTGATAGTTTTCCCTTTCTATTGCACCCTCCTTTTTGGTTCCCTCAGTTATACTATTTCCTTTTTAGGCTTCCATTTTAATTTTGATAGGAGAGATAATGTGCTGCTTTAGAATTATTCTGATTTTTTTTCCATTCTCATGCGACCCATAATCTTGCCAAGTGGATTAGTGTGATTCTTTTTTTATTGTGCAACTAGGCCACTCAGAGTCAACATATTTGAACCGAGACCCAATAAAATTATCATGAGTTTGCATATATGCCACAGAAGAGATGATTCCATTAATCGAAAAAAGATTTTGGAATTCTTGCCCTAACAATATTATTATAATATTTACATCAATTATTAGAAAAATGGGGGAGTTATTCAATAATGCAAAAATAAATTAATTTACATATTTGTAAGTCAAAATAATAAAATTTTGGATGTAATGAAGCCCTAAAATTGTGTAAATCCGTAGTGCTGGATTATATATTGTTTTAATATTTTGATATAAAATTATAGAGTGCATTGACAAAAGTCCTAGATTATATTTTAAAATTAAATCTAATCAAACGCAAATTTGACTTTTACTATTTTTTCCTAAAATCTTATAAAAAAAATTGATACATATTTATTTTAAATAAAACCCCAAACTCCTAAATTCTTTAGAATTGAGATGTAACGTAAGCATTGCACTTCGGCACAACTTTTTAGAGTACCCCAATTTGCTACTTTTTTAAGTTTTAACAGATGCAGTAGCATAGGGAGCAGTGCAGCAAGCAAATTTCAAACCATCCTCTAGGGTCCACAAACAACGGTAGCATTGTGACTTTAACTAATCAAATAACTGATTTTAACCATTCAAAAATTATAATTATCTCATTTAATTTTTTTAAATTAAGTATTTCAAATTAGATTTCATTTGATTATAGTTATTGGGAATTTAAATTTAATTTATTCATATTTCAATTTAATAAATATATATATTTTTTCATTTTTTGAGTGTTTAATTGCATTTGGTCAGATTCAGATTTATTTAATGCATAGATATTAATAATATATTTTTTACTAATATGTATTTAACACATGCAAATATTAAAAAAACTCATTTATATAAAGAAGAAATATCTTAATAATTGGATGTATATTTAAATTTAAATGGTTTGATATTTTATAAAAATAAAATAGCCTCAGTATTTGAAAGATAATATTTGTTACAATTTTATTAGTCTCATTGCTAAATCTTATAATTTATTGTTGCTAAAACTCAAAGCTTTTGTTAAGAATAACAACTTTCACAAAAATATATACAAAATTAAAACAAATACAATCTTTTAAATACTTAATTCAAACATTTAATTCTTTAAAGAATAAATTAAAACAATCATAATATTTCGAAGATCAAGTCAGTAATTTACTTCTTTAACTAAAATTTCCTTTGGCAGGCAAAACATCTAAGTAAACAAGGAGGTATTAAATTTCTACTTAGAGTGAAATTCATTAGGCTTACACGTAGTTACATCTCTGAGCTGTTTCCTTAGTGTGATGGAAGAAAACAAGAACAGTATTCCACCATCAATATATCTAAAATACAAACTAAGTACATATAGTTACACAATTTTCACAAGTGTCAGTGAGAATTGTCTGTTTCCAAGTCCTAGTAGACTCTGAAAATAGCATAGTGAATGCAGGTATTTTCACAAGCGGATCCCTTGCCCGTCCAATCAGGTCGAGCTCATCACCTGTCAAAACTAATTGATCGATCTTGTTTGGCCAAGCAAGAAATCCGGATTGAGTATTTTCACATCCTCTTGAAGAACCTGCCTCCTCTCTTCCCAATGCTTATCCCCACAAGACTTGATGGAAGAAGAGATTTGGTGTCTGGTCTCCATCTCAGGTCTCCAAGAGTGGTAAATAAGGTTGCAAGAGCAGGAGAGATTTCACTGTCCTTTATATTCTTACATGACACGACTCTTAAGCTCTGAAGCTCTATCCAGGAATGAATTACAGACTCTAGACCCTCTGTTGTCAGCAATGAGCATCCTTCTAAGTGTAAGAACTTCACCCTCCTGCAAAAGAGCAACAACAATCAATATACCATCACATACAGATAATTCCAGCACCTTTGTAAAGCTTCTCACGGTTTTGGTACATAAAAAGGAAAAAAAGGAAAGGGAATGAAAATGAAAATGGAATATTTTACTAAAATACTCACTTTCTTTTTTTTTTAAAAGAAAAGAGAGAAAGCTTAGTGTTTTTAAGGAGGAAAATTTGAATAATTTCACACTTCTCTTTTTTTCCCACACCCTCTCTTCTATTACCTCACTATCTACCATAAATACCCTAAGTTGACAATACTATAAATACCCTAAGTTAACAACAGGGACATTCACCTTTATACAGAACGACAAAAATAATAACATAACATGTAAATTATTGATTTAGTCTTGAAAGGTTATAATTTTTGCAAATTAGTTATTGAAAGATCAAGTATTTCAATTTAGTCTATAAAAGATTACATTTGTCCCAATAGCGTCATGCGATTCATGTAGCCTACTCCACTTAGTGGGATAAGGCTTTGTTGTTGTTATTGTTGTTAAATTACTAAATCTACCGTCACTAAATCTCAAAACTTTCATTATTAAAAGTCACTTTAACCAAAAAAAAGGGACCAAATTCAAACAAACATAACTTTTCAGAAACCAAATTAAGACACTTGATTTTTTAAAAACTAAATTAAGACAATTGTCATCTTTTGGGGGCCAAATTAGTAATTTACTCTAACATAAAATGCTACAAGAAAGTCCGAGTACTGTCAATTTGTTGCTCCCATAGTTGACACTTTACACAGAATGAAGTGTAATGAAAATTTCACAATCAGCTCACAGAACCACTCCAGCACATGGACCGGATTATTTTTTCTCAGTGTAACCATAGTTCAGATTAGCAGTGAATATGATGATAATATAATACAATCATACAAATATATCATTACAAATATTTCAACATTTTCCAAACTACAATATGCATTAGAATTTAGAATGTACTCTAAACTGGCTGTCAAACAGGACAATTAGACAGTTGTGTTAAGATTTTATAGTCTAAATGTGTGACTGGGCAAGACAATGTATAGTGCAAAAATGACATCACCTGCAAATACTAGCAAAACTGAACATGTTATTATCCATTCCCCAGCAATCCTGGATAATAATCTCCCTTGCAGCCCTGCATATGGAAAACATAGCACCTATGCTCATTTTATCCCGAAATTGGCACTTCTGCAGATGTAGCCGTTCAAGTGCCGGACAAGAATCCAAATACTCCTCTAATCCTGGATTGGGATCGATTCTTCTACACGACTGGAACCTCAAAGTCTTCAAATTCTCACAATATGAAAGTGCTGCTAACCACCCATCATCCATCCTATGGTCACAAAGAGTCAGTTCCTCCAACATTTGACAGCACTTGCCAATTGCTTTAATCCCATCAAAGCTACCTTCGCACCCACTAAGCTCAAGCTTGACCAGCCTCTTACAGCCTTGAGCTAAAATTGTCAGTCCAATATCAGAAACCACCGAGCTGTAGAACCCATCAACATTTCCAACCAATTTCAAGATTTGCAGATTCTCACAAGCTGCAATCCCACGCAGCACATTGTCATTGCATTTTTGAAGCTCCAATTCTTGCAATGTGGAACACTCCTCCGCCACACTTAATACGCCCATTTCGCTAGCACCGATAACCCTGAGCCTCCGCATATTGGGGCATCCACAAGCGAGGGCTTTCATGCCAGTATCAATAACTTCAACGGGAAGCAGATTGTCCTCGCCAATACACCAATCGGTAGAAAATCGAGAATCAACATGCAGCGAAACAACCCGGTGACTCAAGAAAATACCCAAATTTCGAGGTGAAATCAAAGAGCCAGAAACCAAATCTACATGGTTCAAATTGGGAAATCTATGTATCAACCTACCGGACAACACGAAGTTCCAGTCCAGAACTTTGAGCGACCGCACAAGCCGTCCCTGGAGATTCAACCAGCGCTTGCAAACAAGAGAGTTGGAGTTCCTCTGTGAATCGGGAAGCTTGGAGAGGATTTTGAGAAGAAGCTCGTCAGACAAGAGGAGGGTTCGGTCTATTGTGGTGAAATTGGGGATAAGGGTTTTGGATTTGGGGTCTTTGGGAGAAGAAAGGGAGTGAAGGTGCATGGCGAGAACCATATCCTTGAGAGGGTTGGTCTTGTTGTTGAGCCAGAAATCGGACCAGGTAGGCACTACTGTGTGGTTGAGTGCGCTAGGGTTCTGGTTTTCCGACGGAAACGGCATCGTTGAGAAGAAGAAGAAGAAGCGGCTTCTGCCTCTGATGTGTTGCTCTGCTTAGCATTCCAAATCTGTAGCAGGGTCCTCTGGTGCGTCTGCGAATCAAAAGGAGTCTTGACTTTAAGGGCCAACGGAAATGTTTGAAAGAGAAGAGACGGAGAGATAGAAAGTGGGACTCTCAGATTTTGAATATTTGCAATCACTTATTGACGTGTGGCGCTTCGCTTTTTGGTTTTTTCTTTCGTATCCAAAATCACAACAGACAAATAATAATAATAATAATAATAATAATAATAGTAATAATAATAATAATAATCAGAAGAAGAAGAAGAATGGGGCAATTGAAAAATAAGAACAAAATAATATTTTGATGGCCTGAATTAAACTTTAAATCCAAACAACTGAGAAATGGAAACGAATCATGTTATTTATAAAAATGATTTTATGGATATTGTTATGTTTAGCAAAATATTTAAGAAGGTATCTTTTATTGTCAAATCACTGAAGAAAAAAAATATATAGATTTTTTTTTCTAATTAGTATTATTTGAATGGATAAGATTGTCAATTATTTATTTGGTTAATTTTAATGAAGTTTCTAATTTTTCTACTTAATTAAAATATATAAAAAAATTAAATCACAATAAATATGTATAAAATGTTAATCATAATAAATACATAACATCTAAAATTAAATTAAATAAAAAATATATGAAAAATACATGGTTCTTATTAAAAATTTACCTTAAAAGGGAGGACAATAACTTGTACAAAAAGAAAGGGAGCCAAAATTAGAGTGAAAATAAGCAGTGTTCTGAAAATCGAATCAGATTGGCCATTTCAATCGGTCAGACCGGGAACTAGTCCTAGGTCAAGTTCGGAAACAACTAGAGAATCGACGAGCAATCGGGTTGATGTAAAATTGGTCAAACCAGTTGAAACATGATAAAACCGACTGGTTAATCAATTTTCACTAGTTGAAAAAAAAAAAAAAAGAGGAGGCGGGTGGTCGTCTTCGTCGAAGAAGAAGAAGAAGGAAAAACAGCAAGAAGATGCTGTTGTCCAGATGCCCATAACTTAGTGGGAGAGTTGCCAGAGATGGCAGCAACAATGTTGTTTGCCTGAGGTGGCGATGATAAAACTTAGCTGAAGAAAAAGAAGAGACTGTTGTGAAACTGAAATGTCATGTGATGAAGAAAAAATCAAAAAAGGTGATATATTGATATCAATATGCCATGTGCCAATGGAGAAAGTCAAAAAGCGTGAATTTGAAATGTTGTGTATTAAATTTTTTAGTATAAATATATATATATATATAAATAAAGATTAATTTTTATTATATTACTATAAAATTAATATATATATATTTATATTTTTTTATTATATATAATTTTTTAATATTTTAAAATAGACTAGTTAAACCACGATCTGATTATTAACCTTTGAACCGTTGACTTCACTGATTCAATAACCAGCCTAGCTTCTAGAACATTGAAAATAAGTGCTTAAGAGGTTTGGTATAAATAACATGAAAAAAATGAAAAAAAAAAAAGAAATAAAAATCCTCTCAAACTCACTTGCAAATAGTCCCTTAAATTTCTAAAACTAGCAATTAAATCTTCAAACTTTTTCATTCAAGCGAATGGGTTCTTTTATCTGATTTTTCTACTTAACAATATGAACTCATTTGTCGAATTACAATTATCAGTTCAGTTATCTCACAACTGGCATATAAAGAGTAATGGGTGGCAAAAATATTTTGGATTTTAGGGATACATTAAACAAAAGAATATATTTATTACTTGGACGTAAAAATTTAAGGATTTAATTACTGGTTTTGAAAGTTCATGAATCTATTTGCTAGTGACTCAAAAGTAAAAAGAGAACTTTTGCATTTTTTTCAATATATAAATACAATCTCAAAAAAAAAAAATCTCATCCCTTCAAAAATAGGCTTGAAAGATTACTATTTTTTTAATGTACGGGTTGGGTTTCTGATTTTAGCTCAATTTTTATTTTGAAAAACTTACACATTGCTTAACTAGTGTTTTGGATCAAATCTTTCCTCTTGTTCTACTATTGTTTCTTTTTGACAATCAAAGGCTCATAGTAAGTGACACGAATAGAGTGCCAGGCTAAATGTGCTTTTGGTTGTGACATGATCGAACAAGAGGATATTTATTCTGCTAATGCCCTTTCGCAAGAGCAGTGTGGTTTGAATTATCTTTAGCTATGAGAACAGGCGTGCCTAATGCACTATGATTAGGGCAAAGGAGGACAAAATTTACGATTATTGTTCTGTTATGTTGGTGTTTGTATGTACATCAAAATAAATTCCTTATGGAAGGGAGGGTAGCCAACTTGGATGAGGTCTTTCAGCTTTGATCTCTTAAAATCTTGCTAATCTTTGCTTGCAAATCACACTAAGTACCAAACAGACAACCTGTAATATCTATAAAAATTTTGGTGTGAATATGTACGTGTATGCGATTCATGAAAATATATGATATGCAAAGGACCAATTTGAAGTGAATGAGAAATTTTGGGTAAAATGTGAAAAATGAAATTCTCAATGACTCTTGTTCGATTTGTGATGATTTTGTGTCTTTACACTGGAATTTTTTATGATAAACATGATGTTTAAATTAGAGTGAAGTAGTGAATTTTTTTGGTGTAACTTTGTGATGACCACGATTTACATGATACAAGTTTTGTTTATGTTGAGGGTGGAAGTGAGGTTTCCATTTGTGCCCCTAGTGAGACCCTTCTTTCTTCTTGGTGACGAAGGACAATTTTGGAAAGTACCCATCTGGCTTAAAATGCTTCAGCCCTTCTTTCCTATACACGCACACTCTCACGCCACTCACCCAAACACACATTATCTTCCTTCTCAACTCTTCTCTTCAACACAACCTTTGCACCACCCAACTTCCCTCCTTTTCCTCGGCAACTCCCAAGCTTTTGAGGCAAGGTAACATCTCCTTCTTCTTTTAGAATTTTCACACCATTGAGCATAGGTTGCATAAGTGTGTGATTCATGAGTGAAAAATGAAAATAGAAGTGAAAGGAGTATGGTTTACCTCTCTTATGATGCTATGTGTTTTCCTTAAGTCTTTTATATATGAGATTGTGGGTGAAATGGTTTGAAGCTGGGAAGACATGCATGAGCCATAGTGTGTAGAAATTGGAAATTTTCGAAATAATTGATGTGATTGAGGAAGTACGGTTCAAATTGATTGTTGGAAAGAGTTTAATGATGATTTTCAAGGTAGTTGAGCCATTTAGGAAGCCATTATTGAAGCATTAATGAGGGTTGGTGGTTGGGCTTGAGAGAAGAAGAGGATTTTCACACTAAAGGGTGAGGTGTAGAGTTCTGACGCCTCATGCACTAGCCAACACAAGAAGGGCTGGTGTTGGGTGTTTGGCCCCCTAGGTGCTAGGATGGTTGAGAGCACTTGATTACAAGTGCCTCAGGTGCCATGCCTGACACCCAAGATGCCAAGCTACCCGAGAGTAGCCCATGCTTGGGCAGGTGCATTCAAGGCGCCAAGTGTAACACCATCTATCTTCTAACCTTATTATTTGACCCTTTCTTTTAATCAATGTATCTTGAGAAAGTTTCACATATATTACCATGTTTTATATTCTAAGTTATTTGCATTTTCTTGCTCTCAACCCTTGCAATTTTCAAAACATTATTGATTTTAAATATTATGTGACTCAATGTAGAGAAATAACCAACCAAAATGAATTTTTGAAAACTGGGTCAGAGAGTAACTGGTCGACTGGGAGGGGTCTTCTGGTCGACCGGTTGCCCTCGGGTAAGCTTCCTACTGCAAGCAATGGTTGGTAGTTGACTAGACCCTTCAAGCAGCTGTGTTAGTACTATAGCTCTTATCAACCATCCAAAAACACATTAAGAAGAGAATGGAATGTCCAATACAAGTGGAATTTAATCTGTTATGAACACAAACACAACTACCACAAGTGAATCTCATAAAGATCATAACTCACACTAAAGTATTCACTTGACCATACATCAGTACTTAGCCATTTAACACGTTATTCTGAATGCAATATCTCATCAACATACAAAACATCTTAACAACGTCATCCATACTAAGTAAACTGTCCATATCCATTTAGATAAAACTAGTAAACACATAATCATTCTCTAGCTTTACTACTTCTAACCTACCCTGAACCTGAAAAATGATTAATCATAGAGAAAATAACTGTGAGATGAGAAATCTAAGTAGCTAGCATCAACTTTCATAAACACACCATTTTTAGCATAAAAACACATTTAACATATAAGGAAAACTCAGTTCATGCATCATATCTCAAAAGCTCACTAACATGATTAGCATCCAAAACTTTCAAGTGTTCAAACAAACATAATATAAAAGGGTCACTCCTTCCACCCATCAATCAAACAATTTTTATCATATTCCCTAAACAGTGCTTACATAGAATTTAAAATAGTTCTGATAAATCTAAATTTATTAATCAAAAGATCCTGCTGAAGGCTTATAGAGTAAGTCAAGCAAGAAATAATACCAAATCAGAATATAGGCTATCAATAATCTAATTTTGTTCTGTTAAGTCTAAATTTGTCCAAATTTTAGAAAAATTTTGGTATTAGTCTATAGCTCTAAAATTACAAAAATTAATACAAAACCTTCTTTATGTGTTAGCATACTAGAGTAAAAATTTCAGATCAAAATTCTATTGTTTGACCACTATAATGACCCCATTAGTGACCATGGGTCAAATCCTAGCCAAATGCCATGAAATTTAGTAGATACTTTGTATAATGTCTTAACTAGGTGTCAACTTTTGTAGGGCATCCAAAAAGCCTCAGGCATTATGACTTTTTGTAAAAATTTCCAAACACCCTTGAAGATCCAAAATTATTTTATCACACTCGTCTTATTTTTCCTAGTAAATCCAAGAGAGCTCCTCTACGTACAAAAGTTTCAAATAATTCCTCGGAAATTTTATTATTATTATTTTTTTTTTTATTTTTAATTTCAACATAGCCCTCCATGGTTCCAAAAATAAAAGTAATTCCCTAAATTTATGAATTTCATGTCGAAAGTTCACTATGAATTGCCTAAAAATCTCGAGTATAACAATTAAGATGCTTCTTAATTGAGCCCAAGACCTACAAATGCCACACTATTACCATCAACCATGTCTAAGAAAGCAAAATGAAAAAGAAAAATCCAAATTAACCAAGCATTTACATACCTTAAAAATTAAATAAATTAATTTATAAATTATTGGATAGTTTCAATGGCGACTAAATAGTTGCCATTGAAAGTCTTTTTGCGGTGACCAAAATAGTTGCCATTGAAAATGTTTCAGTGGCAACTGATATAAGGTCATCACTGAAAACCGTGAAGATATTACCAAAAAATCCAACTTTAGGTGACAAGTCCAACCTTTGGTGGCAACATTAGAAGTCACCCCCAAAAGTCCCAATTTTGGTGGCAACTTCTAATGTCTCTGTCAAAAGCTGGACTTTCAGTGGTGACTTTTGAAGTTGTCATGGAAAGTGGAAAGTCGCCATTGAAGATTAGTTTTTTTGTAGTGTATAACCAAAGGATAATAAGTAAATTTATAAATAAATAAATAAAATAAAAGTAACTTGGCCTAGAGATTAGTCGTGCAAGCTAAAACATTTTATGATGTAATTTATTCAATTAGAAAATAATTAGATTAATTGAGATATGATTAGATTTTAGAGTATATAAGAAATTAAAGACAAAATGAATTTATTTAAACTTAAGATGTTGGACGTGTGATTTGGATAATCAAAGAGGATTATTCATTAAAAGGAAATAACAGATAATCACCTCTAAAAGATATAGGAAGGTGTTTTCAATTGAACCAATTAAATTAAGATAAATAAAATAATAGGTTAGGATAATAAGTAAGCAACCTAAAATTTAAATCTAGATTAGGATATTAAAGGAATATAGATAATTGAAATAATAGAAATAATATAAATAGTAATATAATAATAAAAATAAAAAGGGGAGTATCTAATAATAATATAATAAATGAAGGGATAATTTACACAAATAATATAATATAATAAATGAATGGATAAACTATATCAGAATATAATAAAATAAATAAGTGGATAAGTAACTAGGAATTTAATAATATTATTATTTAAGTGGATAACTAAAAAATAAAATACAAATCCTAGTCCTACTTAACATCCTCTATAAATATCACTCAAGCCCTCAACACTTAGCAACCTGTAACATCCTGAAATTTTAAAGTAGTGCGGGGGACCCTTGGATTTAGAAAGGAAAATCTTGAGGAATTAAAATTCTTGAGTGTAGACACATGGAGTATTATCTTGTAATAGAAAAAAAAATATAAATTGAATTTCTAAGGACCTATTTGAAAATTTTCCTAATTTTGGTAGGAGAAATAATTTTAAGGGAAAAGTGAGACAAGAAATGGTGGAAAGATAATCTTGAATGTTGGAAAAATTTGGAATTTGTACAAAAGTTTAAGGACCCAAATGAAAACTTGCCTTGAGGAAGGGTTACTTCGTGCAATTCTACTAAGGAGAGAGTACGATGACACATGGAGATGGTGCCATGTGTGCCAACCCTTCATGAGATGAAGCCACATGTCCCAAGCTTTGATGATTTGATTTGACCTCTTGAAGCTTCTAGGCTTTACTCTCACACATACATTTCACACTACAAGAAAATTGACTTTCAATGGCGACTTTTTGGTGGCGACTATAGTATTTTTTAAAAAAAATAAAAAAAAAGTCAGATTTTTTAAAATAAAATAAAAAATTAGACTTTTGGTGGCGACTATAGTCGCCACCAAAAGTCTTTTTAAAAAAAATAAAAAAAAGTCAGATTTTTTAAAATAAAATAAAAAATTAGACTTTTGGTGGCGACTATAGTCGCCACCAAAAGTATTTTTAAAAAAAATAAAAAAGTCAAATTTTTAAAATAAAATAAAAAATTAGACTTTTGGTGCTGACTATAGTGGCCACCAAAAGTCTTTTTTAAAAAAAATAAAAAAAGTCAGATTTTTTAAAATAAAATAAAAAATTAGAGTCGCCACCAAAAATATTTTTAAAAAAAATAAAAAAAAGTCAGATTTTTTAAAATAAAATAAAAAATTAGACTTTTGGTGGCGACTAAGTCTTTTTTAAAAAAAAATAAAAAAAGTCAGATTTTTTAGAATAAAATAAAAAATTAGCAAAAGTCTAATTTTTTAAAAAAAATTAAAAAAGTCATTTTTTTACTTAAAAAATTCAAATTTTTTTTATTTTTCTTAATTTTATTTAAAAGAAATTTAATTTTTATTTTTTTTAATTTTTTTTTTAAAAATTAGATTATCAGTGACGACTGAAGTCTATTTTTTTAAGTGAAATCGTTTTTTTTATGAAATTAGTTGAAGTTGAACTTTTGTGGTGACTCCAATAGTAATAATATATTTGTTTTTTGTGAAGTTTAATATTATTTTATTTTTGTTTTATAATATTTTTGACCTAAAATATTTTTAACAGATTATATATATAGATATATATAATATTTTGCACTTACATAACACAAATGAAGCAGTGGCAGAATGGCAAGACACACATGGCTGCAAGCAAGGGACCCAGGTTCGAATCTCAGGTATGCACATGTTTGGTTTAATTTCAAATAAAATAAACTTGAATATTACACACAAAAAAATCGAGTCAGCTCGGGATACCGAGTTATTGGATTGGCCAAGACCCACACGAGTCGAATGGATCTCGGGTCGACCTTCCGGGCCAATCCGGATCTAAAAAGATGACAAGTGACTTTTGGTGGTGACTTTAGTCGCCACCAAAGGTAGTTTTTGGTGACACCAAAAATCATTTTTTTCACGAATTTTTTTTTACAATAAAAATGACTTTTGGTGGTGACTTTTGAAAGTCGCCACCAAAAGAATCAACCACGGACTTACGCCAACAACTTTAGTCGCCACTAAAAGTTGCCACCAAAGACTTTTAGTGGCGACTTTTAGACTTTTGGTGGCGACTTTAGTCGCCACCAAAAGTCTTTTTTTTTTTGTAGTGTCAGTAAAGGGCTTGGGAGAAAGAGAGAGAAACCAAGAGCTGCAAGAGAAGAGGAAGAGAGAGCTTGAGATCATGTGAGGGAGGAGGAGAAGCTGGGTTAAAGAGGAAACCATCGGTGAATCCATCTTCTTGAGGTAGGATTGATCTCCTTCTTCTCTTCTCTTCTTCATTTTTCCTCTTTTTTTTTTCTGTCATGAGCTAAGAACCCTAGGGACTGATGGGATGGGAACACATATTTGGTTTCAATTTTTACAACCCATTCTATTTATTTAACTCTAAGTTACTTTAAAACACTTTTGAAGGGTGAAGATTCGGTTTTAATCGAGAGCTAGGTACTAAAATTTTGATAGAGCAGAATATTTTGATTTTGGAGGAAGAAAGAGAGGATAAGATGAGGTTTGGTGATAATCTACTCTTAATTCTTGCTTAAAAGAGGACATGGATATTAAAATGTTGAGTTGGGAACTTGAGTTTTAGGCTAAACCAACCTAGCCATGATGAAAACCATAGAACAAAGCTTGGGGTCAAAGAAACAGAGCTGGACGTGAATTCTGCAAATTCTGCAGAATTTCCCTACTATTACTCATCACTACAGTGACAAAACCATTGCTGCAGCAATGGCTCGACCATCTTATGGTCATTATAGCGATCGTTTTGGTTGCTACATTGACACCAAGATTGAGAGGAATGCTCTCTAGTTTCCATGGTCATTGCAGCAATGATACTATCGCTGTAGCGACAAAATTTTTCTTGGACTTCATTTTTCTGACCTGCTCTTGTATCTTTGCTTGATTTAAATATAGGGAATCAACTGGGAACCACCTAGAGACACATTTTCTATAAAGAACTTGCTTGGTAAAGGTAGTTTACTACCTCAATCAAGGTGAGTGGGAAAGATCTTATTTTCTTATTTATGTTTAACCTTCATTTCAAACATAATCATGAAGGACATATAGATTGTAATGTAAAGAGTACTTAAATGATTTCCAACTGGTATGTCCTTGGATCCTTAATTCTAGAAATACCCTTGCTAAATTATTTTTGTTTGATAGATTGTCATTTGGAACTTATAATGACTTTGGTTCGTACTCCTTATGTAATGGTTAAATAATTCTTTCTTTATGATCTCTTGCATCATAATGAAAGCATGTGGTGTATCTAAATTAACGAAGCAATGAACTACATAAGTCTATGTTGAGCATCATGTTGTTGTTGGGCTTTAAACGAGATAATGAAACATAATTAAGTATGTTCTTTCATGAATAATGTATAAATGGTATATTTTATAATGTGTGTGTATGCATATATATATATATATAGATGTTCATGTCTAAGGTTGATTTATAACAAGATTGTGATAATGTGTATGTACATATACATTTAATTATTCTTAAGAAAGATGGTAATAAGATATATATATATATATATATGTACACAAGTGGCCAATGAGGACTCATGTCTTATTATTTAAGGAAGTATACATGTGCGTATATACATATATACACACACAATGTAATACTTGTCTAGCTATAAAGTACATGTACATACATATTTGCACGTAACCATTTACAAGAATATCTGTTAAGAATATCTGACTTCTCAAAATATATAAACGTATGTACACATGTATGTTTCAAAATTTGTAATTAAAAGTAAGAAGTTTGCGACTTTTCTAGATATTGAGTTTGTTTTTCAGAAGAGGAGAACCTTATGTGAAACAATTATGAGCTTTTGTATACATCACGTAATGTGGACAATGACACTACATTATAGGGTATGAATAATTAATGTATAGTAATGGATAGTGGCTTGATTGTACCTTCGTTCTTTGTCTTATGATAAATGCATTGGGTTAAATTATGTGTACCAAAGTTATTGGCACTTGAGTGAATTATATGTGTTGGCATTATTGGCACTTGAATGAATTATATGATCTGTAGTTATTGGCACTTGGGTTATTTATGCATGCCGTGAGTGGTATTCGTGGCACTTGAGCCTTTAGTGGTATTCGTGGCACTTGAGCCATGAGTGGTATCTGGGGCATTTAGTGCTGTGTGTGGCATTCAAGATATTTGTGCTGGGTGTGGCACCTATGGACAGTTGTGTCATGGTGTGGCACTTGGGCAATTCTGAAGTAATAGTTCAGGGATTTCTTATTCTTGTAACAAATGAGGGTTGAGTTGGTTTCCCCCTTATATTACGCTTGGGTGAACTATTTAAGTAATAGAAAATGTAGAGACTTCCTTAAGTTGTTATTACATTTATATGATTATTGATGTTGTTGTTTACTCACAAAGTATTTTAATTACTCACACTCTTTTACTCTTGGATCTTTTCAGTATCTGTAATCGGAGTGGGTGATCTCCTTGAAGAGTAGTGGTGTCCCGAGCTCACCAACCTTGCCTTGATTCTTGGGTTGGCCTTTTATTGTTTTGATCTTGGTAAATCATCTATTCTCAACCTCTAGATGTTACTCTGCAACTACATAGGTTGCCTAGGACTTTTTGTGTATGTATTTTGGGACGTGATCCAGCGTATGGATATTTTTTTGGAAACGAGAGATGGAATGCCATCAACACTTTTGTATGAATTATATGATGTCATTAATGAAATGATAAATGATTTCACCCTATTAAATTATACAAGAAAAGATTGTTTTCTTATTATCTTGAAAAGGGTTGTTAGCATTATATTTGTTTGTTTGGGTTATGTTGTTAGGGATGGAACGCCATCTACACTTGTATATGAATTATATGATGTCATGAACGAAATGATAAATGATTTCACCCTATTAAATTGTACAAGAAAATATTGTTTTCTTATTATCTTGAAAAGGGTTGTTAGCATTACATTTGTTTGTTTAGGTTATGTTGTTAGGCTTATGATGTAAGAACAGTCTTATTACCGTGCCAATTACATGTTGTTTCTCAGGGAGGTGACACAACCCAAGATGCCTCCCACTTCTCTCCTACTAGTAAAACCTAGACGTCTTCTCTCTTCTCTCTTCTCTTTCTCAAAAACACAAGAACCCTAGATGCGACACCTCTACACATAAAACCTCAAGGAACACATCTCTGGTGGTCGTTGCCAATGTCAGAAAATTTCAAAGAAATAAAGGTAAGAACTAAAAAAATCCGATTTATCACACTTTTATTTTTATGAAGATTAAATCAATCACAACTCTTTCAATTAGGATTTATTTTTAACAAATTATATATCACAAAAAACCTCTTTGAGTCTAATTTTAAACAAGACCAATTTCATTTAAATTCCTTATTGATTGGGAGATATGACAAGAAGTTTTCTAATTTCATGGTTTTGATTTCTTTTAGCAATCCTTTTGTTAAAATTGTTAGAATTTCATCTTGGAATGTTGCACACACCTCTCTCTCTCTCTCTCTCTCTCTTTGGACAACATACGAAACTTAATAACCATAGCGTTGGAATCTAGGTGAGTGGACGACCTCTCTATAATTTAATATTAGCTTAAATAATCATATTTTGTAGACCAGGGTGGATTCCCAAGTATCACAGGCTAAAAAGATAATGAATTAATTAGGAATTTTTTTTTGTAAATTAAGATGGTGATTGAACCTTAATTATGATGATTAAATTCAAAGGTTTTATTAGGTCTTTTAAGCATGTATTACATGTTCTTTTGTATTTGTATGATTATCATGTTTTTGTGTGAACGTGCATATGTGCCTTCGAGGCTTGATTGTGGCACTGGGTTGGTATCCCCCTTTCATGCCAAGCTATGACTGGTCAATAAATAGACTCGATAAATGATTGGGGTGACACTATATTCTCCTAGTAGGATGAGGAAAGTGGGAGCCAGGTGGCTATGTTGGACTCATGAGGTGCCCAACTATTGAGACAAGTAGGCGGTGTATCACTAAGGTAAGAAGGGGTTGGAGGTTGAGCGATTGCTTCCGAGGCGACGCCCATCATGTGATGAGTACCATATCCTGAGAGAGTGCTTGTTGTTTGTTATACGAATATGGTGTTAAATCCTAGTATGTTCTTCTTAATATGATTCTTGGTTGATTTTGTGGCCTTCGGGCATATTGGTATGGTTATTTTATGTATTTGGATTTTATTATGGAATTTTCATTTCGCTCCCTGAGTTATGAAAACCCATACTCTCCATAGACTATTTTTTTTAACAAATTTGATTATCATCGATGAGGTGTCTGAGGAGTAGCGAAGTGCATGTCAGCCTTCCTGTTGTTGGATAGGGCATTGTTTTGTTTTATGAAGTCCGTAGGTCGCTTTGTAGTTGCGTAGGATGGTTTGAGGGTTTTTATGACAATGTTTAATTTATTTAAATTATGTCTACTTGGATTTACTAAGTTTTGCTCATTGAATTATTTAGAATATATTTATTTTAAATTTGAACAATTTGGAACATTTAAACTAAAGGCATGACTTTTACTAAAAAGGAAATTACGGTTTTAGTTCTTTAGAACTTTAATCAATTTATTTTGATTTAAGAAACCTCCAAGTTGACATTGGAAATCAATAGGGCATTTCGAGAATAGGTTAGGCTTACAATAACGGTAAAATGTTGTTACTGTTCCAGTCATGTGCCTAGAGAGTGGGTCGTGACAATGATTTATGTCTAGATTAAACAAAATTTTTAAAATGGGTTAACTGGACTCATAAATCAACTACATCCCAACAAGAAGTTGTAAGATTATCCAAAAAATAATGAAATTTAAGTGAGTTCTTGTAAGTTTTCAGCCCAACTTAGGAGAATCAGCAACATTAACATGTCATCCCCTTAGGTGGGCTCTACATAAACACATACATTTTTTTGGCAAAAGGGTACTATATGTCCCTGAGGTTTACACCAAATTTTACTTATGCCCTTGAACTTTTTTTTTGGCCCACTTTTGTCCTACATCTTGTAATTTTTGCCACTTATGCCTTTTTTTGTAACACCGTTAGTGCACTTAATGGCAATGTTGACTGGGTAGCCACATGGATTGTTAGTTTTTTTTGTAGTCCATGTGGACTGCCAAAAGTTTTTTTAAAAAATTTTTAAAAATTATTTTTTTAAAAAAGTTTCAGTTTATTCACTTTGGTCATTGGTTAAAATTTTTATCTTGTCCAATTTTTGATATAAACTCATATTGTACTTCTTCTAGGTCCCTAGTTTAAGAATATATTTTTTTATTTGTCAAAATCATCCCTATAGACTTTTTAGTTTGTTCACTTTAGTCCCTATTCTTCACTTTTTTTCTTTTTTCTCACAGTTTGGTCCTCCAAATCAATTCATAATTTCATTTTTAGTCATAATATGATTGAATATATCATTTTTACCCAAGAACAATGCAAACAATGAATTAAAATTCAAGTTTCAAATTTTACCTTTTGTGAGAGGAAGAGATATGCAATCTTTGAAACTTTGAATTTTAACTTATTTCTTGTATTGTTCTTGGGTAGAAATGATATATTTAATCATATTATGACTAAAAATGAAATTATGGATTGATTCAGAGGACTAAACTATGAGAAAAAAATGAAAGTAAAAAATAGGGACCAAAGTGAATAAACTAAAAATTTTATAGGGGATATTTTGACAAATAAAAATAGATTCTTAAACTAGGGATCTAGATGAAGTAGAATATGAGTTTATATCAAAAATTGGAGAAGAAGAAAATTTTGACCAAGGACCAACGTGAATAAATTGAAACTTGGCAGTCCACGTGGCTACCCAGAAGCATTGCCGTTAAGTGCACTAACGGTATTAACGGCGTTACAAAAAAAGGTTATAAGTGGCAAAAATTGCAAGATGTAGGGCATAAGTGGGCCAGAAAAAGTTCAGAGGCATAAGTGAAATTTGGTGCAAACTTTAGGGACATATAGTACCCTTTTGCCCTTTTTTTTTGTGTGCCTAAAATCTAAGTTATCAACTAAGTAAATAATTGTCAAGTAGTAACATCTAGCATCGAATGTGTGTGATATGAAAATTTAAATTATAAAATTTTTATTTTTTAAAAAATTACAACCGTCTCTTATAATATCAAAATATACTCTATATTAACTTTAATTGTAAAGATAAGATACAATTACTAATAGTTTAACTGACATATATAACATTGAAGAAATTAAATATATAACATACACTTATCTATTTGTTGGACGATTAGTTTAAAAATAATATATTTATATTTGTTAGACAAGTTTGCTTGGTCGACAAATAATTGTCCTTAGTGTTGCAACAAATTGGTGCTGATTGTCTAAGTGTCAGAGCAATAATTTGGCACACTCGACAAAGATCAATAATTCAACAGAGACAAAGTTGACAGAGACGAAGTCAACAAAAGGGGTAGATAGACACCTTTGTGATCACTTGTGTACGTATGTCAAAGTTGTCAAGAGCTTGTCATTCGACAAGCTAGTTTATACATGATTGATGAGCAAGTCATCTATGTCGAAAGATGAAGGTATGTTATTTGGATGTAGTTCGTTTGTCGAATGTCAAAGACGTGGGAATTTTTCGGGTTGAAATTGCCAAAGACAACTAGCATCGAATAGCTAAGGTAGTTTTGTTGGACCTTCTAAACTGCTATGTACGTAGGTTTAGGTAGTTATGCTGATGCAATACGATTGTAAACCATCATGTACGTGGCGAATAATTAGATAGGCAATTATTTTGGTAATTTGCCTATAAATACTTGTTTAATCATTGTAAAAAAGGATCAACGTCAAAGTATACTTTTCACTTTACATTTCAATCAAATTTAATTCGAAGTTCTTTATCTTTTCAGTCCTTTACTCACTTTCATTTAAATGCTTTTATTTAACCGCTTTCATTTACATTCTTACTTTAATTTTCTGCTATTTACATTTCTGTACTTTACATTTTGTCATTTACTTTTCGCCGTTTACTTTTTGCAGTTACCTTTCCTATGTACTTTACATTTTGCAACTTACTTTCTTGCAATTTCACTATTTTCGTTTAACTGCTGCAAAAGCTTGTTTTTAGGCCTCACGATCTTTCATACAAAACTTGTCAAAGTATTGGCACTTGACACATTTGCTCATTTAAATGAGATTACCGCATAACTTTGAAAAACACAGTCACTCTCAATAGAAGTAAGTATTTGTTGTTAGATTTGGCCTTCGACCAACGACCCCTGCAAACAAATTGGCACATAGCGAGTTTATCATCGGATCTGGTTAGACCAAAAAAACACTGTAAACAAATTGGCACGCAGGGTGGGATGAGGTTAGAGTAACTTGTTACATGTATGGGTTTGAGAAGTGGTAAATTTCTACCTTGTTCTTCTCACACTCACAATTTTGAAATCATGAGTAATGCAAATGGCTTTAATCAGGTGACAAGTTCACTAAATGCCATAACCACGGCAAAGCCAGCAGTTGCCACAACTGCTAATCTTATAGACGTTGCACCGTTAATGGAGCAAGTGTCCAAATCGACACCAGTGTCACCAAGTCTAGTAGGCAGTCAAACAATAAGGTTTGCACCTCAATATAGATTACCCCAAGGGTATGTTCCTCCTGTGATGACTCAACTTGGGATTGGAAGACAGTTAACTAATCCCACAAGGCAGATGACTCATGGCAAACATAGCATGGACCAGTACTCCCACTATGTTTTGACAAGAAAGATTGAATTTGGGACCTGTATTCCCAAATATGTCAAGGGATATGCCCAATTCTGTCACCGCATCCATTGTAGGTTCATTGGCTAACATTTGACAGCAAATGGACAAAAGTAATCACGATATAGTGAGTATGTTGACACAACAAATGGGTGTTGTATTGAAACCCTTAATAGAAAATAATGACAATGCATGTAATATATTAGCATTACAAATGGGTAGATTAACTCAAGCCTTAGATATTGTTATGCCTAAAAATGCCCAACTAGATCAAGTGATTATGGCCCAAGATTAGGGCCAAAATCAACCAAATAATGTAATACAAGGGCAAGACCAACTCCAACCACAGTTGAGACATGGTCAAGTACAGATGTTGTGTTGAAATGAGCCATAGGAAATAATGTCGTAAGAGAGTTCCAACAAAACCTTGTAGGGAATCAAGTCAAACGCAATATAAACCAAGCCGTCGAACAAGTCCTTAATAGATTTGGTTTTAATGTAGGCTATACCAATCAGCCTTATTTCGCCTCAGCATTCCCTGATTAGGTTCAATAGGTAGTATTGCCTAGAGGAATTGTTAAGATTCCTAAATTGTCCAAGTTCATTGGGGAAAGTGGTGAATTGATTGTCGAGCACATTGCACGGTACACCATCAAAATGGGAGATCTAGCGACAAATAAAGGATTTAAGATGAGATTCTTTCCTAGTTCTCTCACGAAAAATGCCTTTTCCTGGTTCTCGACACCGAGACCAAACCCTATTAATTCATGGGCATAAATGGAGAGAAGCTTCCATGACCAGTTTTTTAGAGGGGACCTTGAAGTTGGTTTGACAGATTTGTTTAATATCAAAAGAAAATACAATGAATCTTGTTGAAGATTATCTGGCAAGATTTGGCAAATAAGGAGTAAATGTTTTCCTTTGATCCCCAAAGTTGAAATTGTCAAAATGGCTATCGGGGACCTAGATTATTACATCAGGAAAAAGCTTGTCAATCAACATCTAGTTGATCTTGCCCAACTTGGGGGAAGGGCAAAGTTTGACAGATAGAACAATTAAAAGCTGAAAAAAGGCAAAAGCAAAAGAAATTCCTTAAAAGAGAAAAAGTAAATTACGTTGGAATAGAAGAATCCGATGAAGATGATGTGGACGAAGATTACGATGTAAATCTTGCTGATTTGAAAAGTGGACCTCCTTATGTTTGTTAGGCTATAAAGCCTATGAGGGCCAAAGAAAAAATGAGTTATGTTAATAGAAAAGTATACACATTCTACATTACCAAAACCAAACAAATTTTTGACGTTTTATTGAAAGAAAAACAGATAAAATTGTCAGATAATCATAGGCTTTTAAAGCTTGATGGAATTAAAGACTGGAAATATTGTAAATTTCATCATGTATTCAGTTATATGACTAACGAATGTGTATATTTTAGGGACTTAATCCAAAAAGCTTTGTCTAAAGGTAGATTGAAGTTCGCTAATAAAAAGATAGACATGAAGATTGACACTGACCCTTTTCAGACGAATGTAGCTGAGATCGACAACCAAATTCCCCTAAAAATTAGCATGGTCGATTTAAAAGGGAAAGGGAAGACATATGCTGAAATAGACTTAGATAAGGTGCATGATGACGATGACCCTATGGCAGATGATTTTGATATATATCAAAAGTCATAGGAAACTTATAAAGAGTTTATGTTCAAAAAAAGAGAAAAAGTAACAATCAAAATGTATCTGAGATGTGTTTTCCTATATGACCCAGAGGCAACAGACGCACGTCGGAAGGCAATAACTCATTCTAGGTCATTAGAAGATCAGAAAAAAGATAGGTCTTCCCATCATCAGCCAAAACCACCCCACACACAAAAGACTCGGCTACAACAGATGGTTAAGTCAAATTCTAGTGGCTAGTGGGCTGGAAACCTGAAAGAGTCAGTCAAAGTAGTGATCTAGGTTCCCGAGACATTTGACATGTCAAAACACAAGTGCCACCTACAAATGTAAAGGTTGGCTAGTGGGTTAAGAACTTTACAATGACAAACAAAGATTATGCTATGAGGAGTAAATTCTAAAAGGAAGAACCTTTTTGGAATGAAGATTACCGATATGGCAAGATAATGCCATTTGGTTAAAGAAATCTGAAAACATCTAGCTGACCATTGTCGAAGAGCTAAAAAAGAAGATTACAAAGATATAGACAAGCACTGAAAAGACGAGCCTTGGTAGATGCACTTCAAATCAAAGAGTAACCATCAGGTTCAAGGAAAAATGTTTGGTAGTCAAAACCAAGCTAACAGTTTAGAATACTGAGGCAATTCAACAAGAAATTCCCAAGCAGCAAGAGGAGAGTGCACAGCCATAGCCAAACCTTTTGAGTATATGGCTTGAGGCAGAGATTACAAAAGTCCAAAAATAAAAGCAATTGATGCCTCTAAGATCAGAAGTTGACAAGAATGTACTTCTCTCTCTTCCCAGGAAAAGTTAGCCAATCGGGCTGGTAGAAACTTGAAAAGCCAAACGTGATAAAGGGAAACAGGTGGCCATGGTAGAAGTAAAAGGGAAGGACTTTGAAGATTGGTCTCACAATGAGGTTAAGGCGATCTTGGAGGATCCCACAACTGATATGGATCAGAAGAGAGGAACCTTATCTAAGATTAAACAAGGGGGCAACTCGTCGAGTTCAAACCTGAATGTCATACAACTGACATGGATTTGTCAACTGATGAGGTTATTGGAGCCCTTAATGATCCTAAAGACCCTTTGGGTCCCAATAATAAGGAAAAGTTCGATCTAGACTTTGATATTGATAAAGATCTAGATGACACGATCATGGCTATAGGAACTACTTTATCAGAAATAGGATTCGACGACTGCCCAGTAGATAAAGATTTTTTTAAACTTGGGCCTTTCACGGATGAACTTAGGCTTTTCATGGACAAAAAAGACTGGGACCCAATTCAAGGGAAATTCAAAGATACCAAAGAATACGTCGAGAGAAAGAAAGATGTAGATGAGCATCTTATCAATATGAGTCTTAACTTCATTTATGTTATTCCACCAGAATATGAAGCCTATTATGAAATTGATGTGGGTAAGAATGAGGAAGATTTAGAAGAGCTATTGGAAGATTGGTCATTTGCAGAGGACGATATTATTTCAAGCTTCAATAGTTTACACAATGACTGGGATGACAAACTTGACAATTTGGATAAGTTTGAAAAGCCAACTGATGTACAGAAGGAACATTTATGCCCTTTGTATATCAAGGCCTCATTAGAAAGGAAGCCTATCAATAGGATCCTAGTAGATGGCAGAGCTGCTATCAATTTGATACCAAGAGCCATATTCAAGAGAATAGGGAAGAATGAGTTTGATTTAATTTAGACAGATATGGTTGTCATTGATTTTAGTTAAATATCTGTGTCGGATCAGTAGAAAGAGCAACCTTATTTGTAGTAATTCCCTCCAAATCCAGTTATAACATTTTGTTGGGAAGAGATTGGATCTATGCCGTTAGAGCAATCTCATCGACGGTGCATCAGAAGTTGATCCTTTGGAATAACAAGGGACAAGTAAAGGTGGTTGAAGCAGATGATAGCCCTTGCTATCTACAGTAGCTTCATGTTGACCTCAGAATTTACACTCTAAACATTAGACCAATCGCAACAGAGGATGGATTGATCAATAAGGAAGCTCTTGAAGTGTGCCTAATGGATCAATTCGGTGTTAAATTGGTGGAGAAAGTCGATGAAAATCAGCCAAATGCAGAAAAGGATGACAAAAATCAGCCAAGTACCAGTTATAAGTCTTAAGACTCAAATGGACAGATTGTTGGCTTATCTATCCGAGAAAGCAGTCAATACGACAGAAGGTATATTGTTAAACTATATTATAGATGATAGCCCTTTGGGATTTGAAAAGGGGCTTGACGAAAAGATATGCATCAGGTCAGAGGATCCTTTAGAAGAAGTGAACTTAGGCACTGAAGAGAGTGAGAGACCAATTTTTATAAGTGCATTTCTACAAAAGGAGTTCAAGGAAGAACTTATCATGTTAATCACAGAGTATTGGTGCGTATAATTTATAGCACATATAAAATTCCAGCAAGTATACTGGGTCGCAACAAGTAATAAAGTGATAAGTAGAGTATCGTCCCACAGAGATTGAGGTATCAAATAAAATTCAATTAGGCTAAGTGAAATGCTATTAAGACTTATGAAGGAAATTTCAGAAATTACACAAAAAGGGGGGGTGATGATTGAAACAACACAATATAAATAACTGAAATTTAAATAACTAAATAGAAAACAAAACAGAGAAAAGATGTGGACTGGTCACAAATTCCATGGAATTGTACATCATCATCCTTTCCTTTGAATATTATTGGCTAATTCTATTATGTAATCTTCAATCTAAAATTCTCAGAAAATCTTCTAAGACTGAATTATATTAAAATTATAGTTATGAAGATCTTCACTAATCTATAACTCAAATATAATCCGATCAAGTCCTAATCACATCAATGCCCCGCAATCGCATATGACATGTTATCTCTTGTCCTACTCATTACAAATACATAGCAATCGCATACATGTATAAATAACAAGCTTCATAGGACAATAAATAAAATAGAACTTTGGCCAAGAAAATACTCATTGGTCCAAATGAATTAAAGTACAATTTCCATTTCATCAAATGACCGACTACACAAGAAAATGAGATTGATTTCGTTGGTCTAATCCGATTAATTCATAGACAAATTAATCTTTGAATCATTGAAGAACAATTCAATTAAATTACAATCCATTCAATGTTGGCCAATTTTCTAAAATATGATTGAATCCAAAAACCTTGAAATTACAATCTAACTTAACCAAAATAATTGACTAAAATCTTAGATCAACCATTCAATTAAGTTATGAAGCTCAAAAAAATTATTCAAGCCACATAAATAAAACTATCTGTATCTAGATAATCTAATTTATGGTGGAAATTACAAGGTCAAGCTCAATATCCAGCTAAATCCAAACTCATTGAAGGTTAATCAAGCATTCAAGAGGAAGAATAATCGGTAAAATCCATTCCATTAAACGAAAGTGCATTAAAATCGAAATTGTTCAGCAATAAAACATCATAGAACCATACTACATCAATCTTTAAACATCAGAAAATTACATGGAAGAGAATAAGAACATGACAGAAATCTACAAAATACAACAGAAAACTAACAAACTATGAAAGAAAATAGAAGAAAAGGAAATAAAATGGGAGAAGGAGAGCCATTCCCAAGTGGGAAGGCTTCCTTTCCCTTAAACCGAGCTCTGGAAGTTGCCTCTGTCTGTAGTAGCCGTGGGTCTGAAGTCTGGAGTGAAGCCCCCTTCTATTCTGACCTAAAAATCACATTTATAGTGGCTCTCTGTGACGCTAGCGCCGGGCGCTGGGTTAACCTAATTTTTAAACTGTGTACCACGTCATCCTGCTAACTCACTGTTCTTGGCACCGGGCATTGGCTTCCTGGCGCCGGGCACCAGGCCATTTTTTCAGCATTTCTGATTTACTCTCTGTTGCTTTGTTTCTTGTCCGGTTTAAGCCCAGATGTCTCTAAACTCTGTAAAACACATAAATGAACCATTTTGGAGTAAAATTATGGAGTTAAAGCACATAAATATATAATTAACTTTCACCCAAAATAATTCAAAACATTATAAAAATAGAGTTTTGGCAAGAATCAAGATGCAAAAAGGGCTAGAATAAAGGCTAAAATATATGGAAAATTGCATGTTATCAAGTATAGAGAATGCTTTGCCTGGGATTACAATGAAATGCCTAGTTTAAGTAGAAACCTCGTTGAACACAGACTACCACTCAAGGAAGGATGTAGACTTGTCAAATAGGCAAATAGAAGATTTGCCCCTGAAGTGGTATTAAAAATCAAAGAAGAGGTCGAACGTCTACTTAAAGCTAAGTTCATCAGAACTATTAGGTATGTCAAATGAATCTCTATTGTAGTTCCAGTTATTAAGAAAAATGGCAAGTTAAGGGTATGCATTGATTTAAGGAATTTAAATCTGGCAACTCCTAAAAATGAATATCCTATGCCTATAGCGGACATGTTAGTAGATGTTGTGTCTGGGCATGAAATCTTAAGTTGTATAGATAGTCATGCATGTTACAATCAGATCTTTATAATCAAGGAACCATTGGGACATATGAATGGGTTGTCATGCCTTTTAGTTTAAAGAATGCAGGGGCCACCTATCAAAGAGCGATGAACACCATCTTCCATGAAGTCATAGGAAAGTTTATAGAGGTTTACATCAACAACGTCATTGTCAAGTCGGAAGATAAGCAAAACTACTTGGCACATTTGAGGCAGGCTTTTGAAAGAATGTGAAAGAACAACCTTAAAATGAATCCGGAGAAATGTTCTTTTGGAGTATCGACTACCAAATTTCTAGGATTCTTAGTCCATAAAAAGGCATCGAAGTAGACAAGAATAAAACTAAGGCAGTTTTGGAAGTCGCTGCACTGACAAATAAAAAGGAATTACAATTTTTTTTGGGGAAAGTGAACTTCTTAAGGAGGTTCATATCTAATTTGTTGGGAAGGACAAGAGTCTTTTCACTTTTGGTCAAGTTGAAAGCTGAGCAAGAGTTTGTTTGGGAGCCCTATCACCAAGAGGCTTACGACCAAATCAAGCATTATCTAACGAACCCTCCAGTTACAATGTCACCAGTACCATGACAGACATTGAAGTTATATATTTCAGCTTCAAAAGAGACTATAGGATGTTTACTGGCTCAAGATGATGAAAATAGTGTCAAGAGAGCCGTTTACTACCTTTGTCGAGTTTTAAATGACGCTGAGACAAGATATAGTATAATCGAGAAATTATGTTTATCATTGTATTTTTCTTATACTAAGCTGAAATATTATATAATGCCTTGTAATATATCTGCCATATCAAAGACAAATATAATAAAATTCATGTTATTCAAGCATGTTCTTAATGGATGCATTGGCAAATGGACTATTTCAAAATTTTCCCTACAATACGTTCTAGCAAAAGCCGTCAAAGGCCAAGTATTGGCTGACTTTTAGTCGACCATCTTGGCCTAGACGTAGGTAATAACATAAATTTTGTTAGATTAAGACCATGGCATCTTTATTTTGACGGATCAAGGCACAAAAAGGGAAGTGGCATCGAGGTTTTAATAATTTTCCTAAAGGGAATCCAACCAAATTTATGTTTGAACTAAAGTACTCTTGTTCTAACAATGAGGCTGAATAGGAAACTTTAATTGTCAAGTTAGAGATACTTTGTCAAATGGAAGCATAAAGGGTGCATATACTTGGAGATTCCCAGTTAGTAGTTAAACAACTTGCTTAGGAATATTGATGTGTTAATCAAAATTTGATAAAGTATTGTGCCATGGTGAGAAGTTAATGAAAAAGTTTGATGAAATAATTGTCCAACACATTCCTAGGGAATTGAATGAAGAAGCTAATGACTTATCACAAATAGCTTTTGGGTATAAAGTTTCTCAACAAGTTCTATCGGATCTTATAGAAATTAGAGAGCTTTTATATCTTTTAGAGGAAAGGGATATGTTACAAAATGATGTTCATAAAAATAATGATTGGAGAAAAGCAATAATTGAATATTTAGAGAATCCAAGTTCTGATGTAGAACAGAAACTTAAGTATCGAGCATTAAATTTTGTCATGTTAGGTGGACAATTATATAGGAAGACTGTCGACAGACAGTTGGAAGAGTGCTTGAGTGAGTCGGAGGCATACATTGCCTTGTCAGAAGTCCACGAAGGCATTTATGGAGCTCATCAATCAGGTGAAAAAATGAAGTGGATCCTTCAATGACGAAGATTTTATTGGCCAATACTAGTTAAGGATTGTATAATGTTTACCAAGTCTTGTGAAGAATGTCACAGACATGACCATATACTAAATATTCCAGCTAGTGAGTTACATTCAATTGTTAAATCTTAGTCATTGAGGGGGATGGCCTATAGACTTAATTGGTCAGATACACCCTCCTTCATCGAAAGGGCATAGATACATTTTAGTTAGGGTTGACTACTTCACCAAGTTGGTTGAATCAATTGTGTTAAAAGATGTCATTCAACAAGATGTGATTAACTTCGTTGAAAATCACATCATTTGCAGGTTTAGGATACCTAAAACTTTAACAACTGATCAAGGTACCATTTTCACTGAACGGAAAGTTATCGAATATGCTGATTTTAGGAAAATAAAATTAATAACATCGACACCATACTATGCACAGGCTAATGGCCAAGTAGAGGCCATTAACAAAATACTTATAAGCCTAATAAAAAAACATGTTGGTCGACAGCCTAGAAATTGGCACAATACACTTGATCAGGTTCTTTAGGCGTATAGAAACTCACCAAGAGAATCAATAGATACATCACCATATAAATTAGTTTATGGTCATGATACCATCTTACCTGTTGAGATTAATCTCTAATCAATTCGTATTAAAAAACAAAATGAATTACCAGTTGAATGTTATTGGGATTCAATGTTCGACGAGTTGAACAAATTGACCAATAAAAGATTAATTGCTTTAGAAAATTTAATTTGACAAAAGGAATGAATTGCAAAATTTTATGACTGTCGAGTTAAATTAAAGCTTTCAAGTTAGGCGATTTAGTATGGAAAGTAATTTTGCTTATTGAGAAACGTTGTCGAGAATATGGTAAGTGGTCGATGAAATAGGAAGGACCATTTATAGTTACACAAGTATTTTTAGGAAATGCTTATGCTCTTGATGAAGTTAGCACTGGTTTAAAAGTAAAGTCAATCAGTGGCAAATACTTAAATCCATACAGGCCGACAATGTGTGAAGTAAAAATTGAATGAATCTTTATTGCAATAAGATTTGCATTACATTGTTGAATATTAAAAAAATGGGATAAATAAAATTTGTCGGATTAAAAGGACCAACAATACATCAAATAAAATATATCGAATAAGTTTAACCAACACCACTATGTTTGACGAAGCTGGTCACAGAAGCTAATGTTTCCTTTTTGGTGCAGGCTGTCAGATAGTTAGCCTTTAAAAGTTTCATCTTCTCTAAAAGTTCTTGGGCTTTGACTGCAATGGTCGTAGCATGTTCATTAACTTTCTCCTGTCTTGCCAAATGTTTAACTATATTATTGTCAATTCTGTCTCTTGTCATCTCGAGTGACACCAATTTTTCTTTGGCTTCTTTGATTCTTTTTTTTTTCAACTCGTTGAGAAATTGCCTTGATATGGCAATGATATGATTAACGTGGTCCCAGCTTTCTATACATCTAGCTATTTTCTTATCATGTCGATCTTTGTTAGCCTTTATGTCTCGTAACTAGCTGAGAATGATTTCTTTTTCCAACATCTCCTCTTTATAAGAAGAGATGATACGATTAAAATTAGGAGCTTTGTCAGATAAGTTGTCAATAAAATCTTTAAAATTTGAATAAAGGTTTCGATAGGAGATAGGGAGCTATGACCTTATTGGTTCGAGTTCATCCAAAATAACTTGAACTCTACTTCTCAGAGATTCATCACACGCAAAGCTTCGAAGGAATAATCCAGGAAGTTCTTTAACTCTTTTAATACTTCATCGATCTTCGGGTCTGTCGAAGACTTCTCTGGAACCAAAGAAATGGAGGGAGTTGGGTTACTTGACATAAGACTTATTATTACATCTAGGTCCAAATCACTAGTACTTGGATGAGCAAAAGGTCCCACTTGATTTTTTGGATGGAATGGACTAGATGTAGGTAATATACGAGGGTCATTGGTCATCAAAGCCTCCATGTTAAAATTATCCTTGGTCACAAGTGGAAAATCGCCTTGTGAAGGTAGTCGACAATAGTATGACTTTGATTGGACTGTTGGAAACTGGAGGAAACAAGATCTTGCCCATGTTTATCAAGAAGTGGAGGTTGTATAGGTGAAGAATGAACAACTACTGATTCCTTGGTCAGAAAAGCCTCAGTGGCATCAACAGTGAGCTTTTCTTGAAGTGTTCTGTCATGCTGTTCCAGGCTAAGTGGTCTAGTCAACCCTCTATTTGAAGAGTGTTGACATGCAAAGCCTCAGTCTAAGGAACTTTGGCAGATGTTTCAGCAATTGGTGTATCTTGGAAAGCTCTGTTGGATTCTTTAACTGTCAAAACTACTTCAAAAGCAAGATTTTTGCCCTGGAGAGCCTCGACAGATTATTCAGCAATCGGGATGAAGACCTCTAGACCTAGGTCCTAAAACAATTTTATACAAGACAATATACATGCTTAATATAGAAACAAACTTTTGTCAAGGATCGTACTCTTTGGGTTTGAAGGTCTAGTTTGTCAAATACTGCAGGCAAAGTTGATAGTTTAGTAGTAGAGTTTTTGTCCTACCAAAAAAAAAATGAAGTGAGTACATTTCATTTCAACAAATCATAACACTCAACAGAGAAACATGCCTGAGACTTGACAGCTGGTCATGTGCTACTAGGCCTTTGTGTGCTTTGGATTTTTGGCAACATGATTAACATTAGAAAAGACTATTTTTCTTTTGGCTAGAGCCTTTGGCTTAGTAGTGGCTTTGGATGTGTCGGGTTGAGGAGATGCAACAGCCTGTCAGTCATACGTTATTATTGTGGATTGGTCACTCGCTTTGACCAATCTTCTTTTCCTTTGTTGAAGAGGTTAACAATCCTCTTCCTCTTCCTCGACTTAATGATGACCACTTGTTTTACTAGTAACTTGTAGGCCAAAGGTTCCTTCTGGGGGAGCGCTACAAGCAAAAATTATGTATTAGTGGTTGGAAACCATCTTTGCCTTCAGATAAAAAAGATTGAATACCGTAGTGGAACTCATTGGCAATCATCATAGCATTAGATTCTTTAGAAGGGAAGGCAAACTGACTAGTGAAAGTAACCTCATCATTCTTTGTTTGAAAAAGATTCGTGATAAACCCGTGTCTTTCGACAACTTTAAAGTTACTTGTTCTCGTAGGTTCCCCAGGAAATGCATCAGGCAAACCAAAATGACCATAAGGTAAGGGCACTAGGTTTGGAAAAAGAACTCTTTTAATAAACTCTTGTGGAGTTTTGATGTCCAAAAATTTTAAATATTTGAACCTGTGTCGAACCCTATGTGTTAGCCCTAATGTATTATTGCTATAAGTTTTGATGATGACAAATATGTGAGAATTATAGTATGATTTAATCTTCTTGGTCTAATGTATGATTTAATCTTTCTTAGCCCAAATAGTATGATTAAATCTTCTTGACCCAAATGAATGATTTAATCTTATTGGCCCAAATGCATGATTCAATCTTTCTTGGCCCAAATATATTTAATTCTTTATATATTTAAATATAGTAGTATAAATTGATTTTTGATAAAATTTATTGGTTGTTATAATATAATTTGAAAAAGAATATTTTTACTGTAGCACTTTTGAAAAAGAAATTTGATTGTTGAAGAAGTATGATAAACTTTATTGGTTATTGAAAAAGTATGATAAAGTTTATTGATTGTTGTAATATAATTTGAAAAAGAATACTTTTTCCTGTACCACTTTTGAAAAAGAAATTTGATTGTTGAAAAAGTATGATAAAGTTTATTGGTTGTTGTAATCAACTTTGAAAAAGAATATCTTTTACTGTAACACTTTTGAAAAATGAATTTGATTGTTGAAAAAGTATGATAAAGTTTATTGGTTGTTGTAATAAATTTTGAAAAAGAATACCTTTTACTGTAGCACTTTTGAAAAATGAATTTGATTGTTGAAAAAGTATGATAAAGTTTATTAGTTGTTGTAATAAACTTTGAAAAAGAATACTTTTTACTGTAGCAAATTTGAAAAAGAATATTGATTGTTGAAAAAGGTTGATAAAGTTTTTTGGTTGTTGTAGAAAGGTTGAAAAATGATGATGAAGCTTACTGTAGCAATTTTGACTAAAACAGTCACTGTAGCAGCAAGGTTTCACTATATAAAGGGGACTTCACAACACCATTTGCATCAAGCTTCAATTGTTCATTTCTCATATTATCTTGAGTTTCATTCTCTCTAAATTGCTAGAGAAATATTCTGAGCTTAATTTCTGCGTTATCTACACTTTGAGAGTGTTTACCATTATTTTCTTTAAGCCTTTAAATTTAGTTTCTCAAGGATTGGTTCCTTGAGTTAGTGTTTGAGAGAAAACACGTTGTAAGGGGGAGAGACACCCTTGAGGGAGAAAAGTATGTTGTAGTGGTTTGCAAGTACCCGGATTAAACTTGCAATTATAGTGGAAATACTCAAGTGGTCTCTTGAGGACTGGATGTAGGCTTGGGATTAGCCGAACCAGTATAAATCTCCGAGTTTGCTTTCTCTATCCCTACTCTATTTACATTTGAAGTTAATTAATTAATGCTTTGCGTTTATATTTGATTTCTACCTCAAGTATTAATTAATTTGTGTAGATTTATATTTGCTCCTTAATTCCTTGCACTATAAAATTATTCATCTTGATAAACATTTTGATTTTCTGAATTAAATTATTATCTTTAACATTATCCAATTTCAGAAAATCATTTTAACTTCCAATTAAGTTTTGTGAAAACTTTTATAAAACCCAATTCACCCCCCCTCTTGGGATCCAACCATTTCTTTCAATTGGTATCAGAGCTTGGGCTCTTGATTTGAGACTTAACCGTCTAAGAGTAATCATGGTTGGATCTAGTGAGTGGTTTATTTCTAAAAATTGTTCTTTCACAGAACCTCCAGTTTTTGATACTAATCATTTTCAATATTGGAAGTATGAAATGAAAATGTTTTTAATTTCAGTAGACCATAAACTCTGGGAAGTTATAGAAAATGGTTTTGATATGCCTGTCAAGGAAGAACAAGGAAAATACATTCCAAAACCCAAGAGTGAATGGAATGATACTGAAAGAAGTTTAATGCAACTCAATGCTAAGGCAAAATTGATTATTTCTTGTGCATTGAGTCAAGATGAATTTTTCAAAATCTCCAACTGTGCAACTGCAAAAGAAATGTGGGAAATTCTTGAAGTTGCACATGAGGAAGATCTTATTGCTGAGGAATTAAGGTATAGAAGTTTCATTAATGAACTTGAAATTGCTCAAATGAACAATTGCAAAACCATTAATGAGATACAACTTGTGCTTAATCATTTGCAAGCTCTTGGTGTTGAACTTATAGGAAAATCTCAAATCACCAAGGAGATAGAAGAAAAAGAAAAAGGAGAAAAAGAGAAACTACAACCAAAAGCTGAATCATCAAAGAAAGCTTACCTATCGTCCATTTGGGGAAATAGCAATTCTGATGAGGAGAACACAAATGAAGAAGCCAACACTTGTCTTGTGGCCAGAGATAAAGATGAGGTAAATTCATTTGACTACTCTTTTGAAGAATTACAAGATGCCTTTGATGATTTACATGAAGAATCTCTAATACTTGCAAAGAAACTAAATGTTTCAAAACAGAAAAACTCTTCTCTTGAAAATGAGTTGGAAACATTGAAAAACGAATTTTCTATTTCCAAGGAAGAGAATTTTGTTTTTGAAAATCAAAACAAAACTTTGCAAGAAGATAATTTGATTTTAAAAGCAAATATCTCTACCAACAAAAATTGCTTTTGTACCAAGTGTGATTCTTTGAAAAAGGAAAATAATAATCTTAAAAACACACTTGCAAAATTTTCTCAAGGTAGAGAAATTTTAAATACCTCAGTTTTGAAACAAAGAAGAATGTTTAACAAAGTTGGTCTTGTTTCTAAAAAGAAATCAAACCAAAAGCATTCTAAAAACTTCTTTGTTTCTGTAAAGATGTCAAATAGTCCAACTTGCACTTGTTTTTATTGTGGACTAAAAGGACACAAATCTTACTCATGCTTTTATAAGAAAAATCTTGTTCATGGAGTTAAAATGAAATGGGTTCAAAAAGGAACTCATGACCCAGGCGGACCCAAAGAAATTTGGGTACCAAAGACAAAGGATTAATTTGCAGATTTGCCTCGAAGCAAGGAGCGGAAATGACTTTTCAATGGCTACATCATTCAAACTCCACTCTCTTGCATCAAAAGGAGGCAATGGACAAGTAAACATATAAGCTGGAATGTATTGTAAGAAATTTGATTGATATGTTTACTGTATCAAATGCTTATGTTTGTTTTCTAGCATGCCTTTCATCTATCTTTGATATTCATGCATGCTATTTCTAAAAATGATTCTTAGGTGTGCGGCCTAAGGATATGATTTTTGCTTTGAGCTAAAATCTTTCTTCTAAATTTAGCTTGAACTTTCTTATTTATCGCATCACGACAACTTGCTTTCATTACATGCATATTTCCCTTGGTTTCACATCAATAAGATTACTCTTACTTGTAATGTTTATCTTTATTGTAATCTTATTTAAATATTTTCAATAAAATCAAAAATCCTCACACAAATGCATTTTATGGAAGCATGGCATACTTTGAACATAATGTATTGTTTCTCCTGATGGTTGAAGATTTATTTGAACATCACTAATTTGAGAATCAAAGTACTCCATTAAAAGTGTCTTGCAGTTGGTTGGTCGACCAGCTAGCTCATCAGTGGTTGACCAGCAAGACTTATATATGTCAATCTGTGAACCAACGCCTAACGCCAGATGCCAACACTAGACGCTAAGTAAAGAGGATCTTGCAAATAATCAATCAATGAAGACCATTAAAATTGCAAAAGGAGAGGATCAAAAGAAGGGCAATGAAGAAAATAAAGATATCAACATTTTAAGGAGGGACTTCAAGAAGTAACAAGAGTTTGCCAAAATTGATGAGTATCTCTATCCGCTACTACTTTATTATTTAATTGAATGATACTCTTTGATCTTAATTAGCTATACTAGCAAATTGTTATCATTGACATATTTTCATAGCAATGATATACTATTTTACGAAATCTTACATATTTGATAATATCATTGCATATAAAAATATGTTAAATACTTAAATTATTTTTAAATATTCAATACATCATGGTTTGAGCATTATGCATGTCATATCCTTTGTATAAGCTATAGCTTATGAACGATTGTTTATGAATTATAGTTTATATCTGATTATATCTTATTAATCTATATTACCTCAATTATTGTACTACATACTCAGGTTATAATATGTTTTATCTTGATAAGTATGTAACTTGCTTTTGCTTTAAAATGATATATATGTCCATGCCAGAAAATTCTTTCTATCTTTAAAATGGATATATATTTTTCAATATATATATACTGTGCTAAATTTATGTAGCTGATTTCTTTTATCTTTCTTTATTATTATTTTTTTTGTATCGTCCAATAAAAGAAACCACTTGCATTAAAAAACAAACTGAAGGATTACATTGCAAAAAAAAAAAGGAAGGTTTGCTCATGCATGAGCAATCTACAGGCGAGGTGGTCTTGGATTAGGAGGCCCGTATTGTATCATCACCCCTCGGCCATTCCTTGGAGCAAGAGACTGAGCAATGTCACGGAGGGTAGTGTAAATCCCATTCATACAATCAACACTTCTTTGTTGTTGATTGCAGAAGCATTGGGTAGACCAATAGAAGAACCTATCTATTCTTGAAGTCAGTGCCGCATTGTTGCGTTTAGCTAACTTCTCCTGGTCCTCTATCATCTTCTTGAGTTTCTTCACCTCCTGCTCCAGACAAGCAATTTTGTCTTCTGACGTATGGCCTGTACTAATCTCTTCAGCTTCTTCGATCTTCATCTTCTTCTTTCGATTCTCCTGAGATCCCTCCAAAGGCCTTTTACCCTTGTCCCTGCCTAGACTCAAGTTTAAGTCGAGCTCTTCCTCCCTTGCCTCTACTGTGAGATCAATGAACTTTCTTGCTGCCATGGCTTGGAATTTTTTTTTGAGTATGAAGAGAGAGGAATGTCAGAAAGTTGTAGGCTCAGAGATGAATACTCTTTGTGGTGTGGTAATTGAGAACTCTGGGGCAGTCTTTATAGAGAGAAAATTATGACTTAGACCCAACGAAGATATCTCTTCGCCGCACCCCTACACGCTCATCCTACGGATTTTGCAAGCTGGAAGTCAGAACTCTAGGGTACGCATGCACACCAACAACGCGTCGCATTAATGGAAAAACCACGAAAGTCAATTTTCGGTGGATTTGCGGCTGATTTAATTTGTTTTGATTAAAAATTTAAGGATTAATAAAATGGTGATAAACAGAACCATATTTCTCTGCTTTGTTGTGTTGTTCTTGAGAGCTTTCAGTATAATATACATGATTGATTGCATCATGCTATGATTACATATATCTAAGAACATATGTTGTGTATGCTATTCATGCATCATGAGCGAAGGCTATGGCTAAGAATAATATGTCATGATTCCACATGCACTCATAGAAAATGAGAAGTCAAAAAAAAAATTTTTTAATAAAATGAAATGTGTAGAGGATAATACATCTTCATAGTTACACATACTTACATATAATACTTTTGTGGACAAATAGAAGGCAATGATTTCCTTGCATTATGATAATGCTTGATGCATGCGACCGTAAGCAGTTAATTTTGCTTTTAATCCCTTGATTTACATTACTAACTTAAGCATCGGAGTGGTTGTCAAATTTTTTGCAGGTGCTCATCCTCAAGATACATATATGAATACATCTTGAAAATTATATTTGTTTAATATGCATTGATTGAGGGGGAGCCTAATCTATACTTAAATCCTCTATATCTTTAAGCTCACTTTATCTGATATGCAATGTTTTCCTTAATTATATATTTTTGGCATATCAATGATAAGTTTTGATGAAATTTTACCCCATGACGTCATATGATATTCTTGCTTAAAGAAGAAATACGCTTTAGCCTTTATATATTGCCTTCCTTATACCTTTTTGTTGATGTCAAATAGGGGGAGAAGAATATGGAAAGAAAAATATGTGTATATTGTATAATGATTATTACATTGTAACATATTTTTCTTTGGTGATTTGTCATCATCAAAAAGGGGGAGATTGTTAGCCCTAATGTATTATTGCTATAAGTTTTGATGATGACAAATATGTGAGAATTATAGTATGATTTAATCTTTCTTAGCCCAAATAGTATGATTAAATCTTCTTGACCCAAATGAATGATTTAATCTTATTGGCCCAAATGCATGATTCAATCTTTCTTGGCCCAAATATATTTAATTCTTTATATATTTAAATATAGTAGTATAAATTGATTTTTGATAAAATTTATTGGTTGTTATAATATAATTTGAAAAAGAATATTTTTACTGTAGCACTTTTGAAAAAGAAATTTGATTGTTGAAGAAGTATGATAAACTTTATTGGTTATTGAAAAAGTATGATAAAGTTTATTGATTGTTGTAATATAATTTGAAAAAGAATACTTTTTCCTGTACCACTTTTGAAAAAGAAATTTGATTGTTGAAAAAGTATGATAAAGTTTATTGGTTGTTGTAATCAACTTTGAAAAAGAATATCTTTTACTGTAACACTTTTGAAAAATGAATTTGATTGTTGAAAAAGTATGATAAAGTTTATTGGTTGTTGTAATAAATTTTGAAAAAGAATACCTTTTACTGTAGCACTTTTGAAAAATGAATTTGATTGTTGAAAAAGTATGATAAAGTTTATTAGTTGTTGTAATAAACTTTGAAAAAGAATACTTTTTACTGTAGCAAATTTGAAAAAGAATATTGATTGTTGAAAAAGGTTGATAAAGTTTTTTGGTTGTTGTAGAAAGGTTGAAAAATGATGATGAAGCTTACTGTAGCAATTTTGACTAAAACAGTCACTGTAGCAGCAAGGTTTCACTATATAAAGGGGACTTCACAACACCATTTGCATCAAGCTTCAATTGTTCATTTCTCATATTATCTTGAGTTTCATTCTCTCTAAATTGCTAGAGAAATATTCTGAGCTTAATTTCTGCGTTATCTACACTTTGAGAGTGTTTACCATTATTTTCTTTAAGCCTTTAAATTTAGTTTCTCAAGGATTGGTTCCTTGAGTTAGTGTTTGAGAGAAAACACGTTGTAAGGGGGAGAGACACCCTTGAGGGAGAAAAGTATGTTGTAGTGGTTTGCAAGTACCCGGATTAAACTTGCAATTATAGTGGAAATACTCAAGTGGTCTCTTGAGGACTGGATGTAGGCTTGGGATTAGCCGAACCAGTATAAATCTCCGAGTTTGCTTTCTCTATCCCTACTCTATTTACATTTGAAGTTAATTAATTAATGCTTTGCGTTTATATTTGATTTCTACCTCAAGTATTAATTAATTTGTGTAGATTTATATTTGCTCCTTAATTCCTTGCACTATAAAATTATTCATCTTGATAAACATTTTGATTTTCTGAATTAAATTATTATCTTTAACATTATCCAATTTCAGAAAATCATTTTAACTTCCAATTAAGTTTTGTGAAAACTTTTATAAAACCCAATTCACCCCCCCTCTTGGGATCCAACCATTTCTTTCACTATGCTCTTGTTTTCATTTTGCTATGATCTTCTCCATGTTCAGAATGATCCAATGGTCATAGCGAGGATCCCACTTTATCTTGTAGTATCTCTCGAAGGCTCAAATTTCCTCCAAATACTCACCTTTAGTTTTCGTCGTCGGATTACATCCTTGTACAGGAGAGCCAACAATGATGTCAAAACAGGTTTTGATACTTTGACAAAATGATTGGTAGTATTTTGACCACCAATCAACAAAACATTTTGACACTCCTTGCAAGACTACAAAAAAGACAGGCTCGAAGCATTGCTGACATTTGTCATTCTCCTTCATCAGCAGCCTAACATTCTCTTCTTTAGAGATATGGGCATCAACAAAATGATCTTCTGGCATAGATCAGCAAGGAGCTGGGATTGCTTGACAGAGGCCCATTTGTCGAGCGACCGTGTTGAGTATGTACACATAAAAGCTGGCATCTTTTGTGTCGGGAGCCCATCCAAAGATGATTTGTTGACAGAGGTATTCAACCAAATCAAAAAACTTTCCTTATTAACGTTATTGGTCGAACAAACCTCATGGACCCGTCTGATGCTCACTGAAAGGGGCAAAGTTTATTTTTGTCAAACCCTCAGTAATTGAATGCAAAATTTTGAAGAAGTAGTAAAAGTTTAGTTTTTCATTCTTGGTGATGGAATCACGAACCAGATAGCAGACCTTTAGTCCATATAAACCAGACATATATCTCATTAATTCATCATTTACAGGCCAGACAAATAGTTGTGGCTCTAAATTAGCATTCAGCCATAGCTGCAGTAGCCAGATAGGGCCTCCGACATTTTCTTTTCTCGTATGAGCCATGATATTATCAACCATTTAAGTCATACTTTGGAAGAGATTGGCGAGAAGCCATTGATTCATGGCTAGTCGAGTGCCTTCATGGATGACATTGGCCAAGGTCTGAAGGGATTTGGCTACAGTTACAGACTTTGAGCCAAACACGTAAGCGAATAGCCAAAGCAAAAGGAAGGCAACATGTTCTTCACCTGACACTTCATCTAAACTTTTGCGGTGAAACTCCACAAAAGAAGAAAAAGAGGTATATTTGGAAGAATAAATCTTTATTTTTGATGAGGTCGAAGGTACAGGTAAATAACCTTCCCATTTGGTCGAAGGCTTGAGATAGCTTCTACGTTAAAGATTGTCGGACCCATCATGTCGTATGGAAAAGAAAAGTTGTTGGTGGTCTTGTTCCAGAAAAAGACTGAAGCTCTTACCATGGCAAGGTCGATTTTGATAGTGTGTCAAGAAAGTTGGATGGAATAAAAAATGCCCACCTTTTTCCAAAAATTGCCTTTCTTGGTTTGTACTCTATCAAGCCAAGCCTGATTTGTACTCGGGAAGGCGGAGTCTAGAACATCCTCTGAGCCTTTTTGAAGTAGTGAATGGGTATTGATAAGCCTGAGGCAAGAATAACCTCGTCAGGAGACTTGCAAAGGAAAACCGACCGGAGCTTTGTCAAAAAAGTTTCTGGAGACAACATAAGTCCTAAAAAAGCATATGGAGGAGTAAAAGAAGAATCAGCGACAGGGATTATTACTTTGATTTCAGCAACATCTTTAAAGGATCTACAATTGGGTCACGAATCATGTATTTGTTCTTGGCAACGACAAGCTGCTTAGTAGAAGAAGTTCTAACTTTGGATAAAGAGGCCATTGTTGAGATTAACTTGGGGATGAAGGTTTTTGAAAATGTTGGGAAAAAAGTAGAATGCCTATAGTGCAAATAGCAAAGTAACCAGTTTGACAATTAGGGTTTAGAGTTTTAAAGGCTTAGGGCACACGAAATGTCAGGATCGCAGTGATGAATCACATGTCGAGATAGGGCTATCATATCAAGGATAATCATGATATTGAGCCAAATCCCTAGAAATCTGGTATCAGTTATAAAGCTATTTAAATTTTAATTCTCTCCATGTCTGTCGAGAACAAAAATTTTGGGGGTCATCTGTTGGACAATTATTTTAAAAATAATATTTATATTTGTTAGACAAGTTTGCTTAGTTGAAAAATAATCGTCCTCAGTATTGTAACAAATTGGTGTCGATTGTCTAAGTGTTAGAGCAATAATCTGGCATACTCGACAAAGATCAATGATTCAACAGAGATGAAGTAGACAGAACGAGTAGATAGACGCCTTTGTGATCACTTGTATACATATGTCAAAGTTGTCAAGAGCTTGTCATTCGACAAGCAAGTTCATACATGGTCGATGAGCAAGTCATTTATGTCGAAAGATGAAGGTATGCTATTTGGATGCAGTTCGTTTGTCGAATGTCAAAGACAAGAGAATTTGTTAGGTTGAAATTGCCAAAGACAACTACTATCCGATAGCTAGGGTAGTTTTGTCAAACCTTGTAAACTGTTATGTACGTGGGTTTTGGTAGTTATGCTAATGCAATACAATTGCATACCGTCATGTATGTGGGAAATAATTAGATAGGCAATTACTTTGGTAATTTGCCTATAAATACTTGTTTAATCATTGTAAAAAGGGTTGGCAATTCTTGACTAAAAATTCTAACATCTCAAATGAGCATATTAAAGGATCAACATCAAAGTATGCTTTCCACTTTACATTTCAGTCAAATTTAGTTCAAAGTTCTTTATCTTTCCAGTCCTTGACTCACTTTCATTTATCTTCTAGCAATTTAATCTCTTTCATTTAAATGCTTTCGTTTAATCGCTTTCATTTACATTCTATACTTTAATTTTCTGCTCTTTACATTTCTGTACTTTGCATTTTATCATTTACTTTTCGCCGTTTACTTTTTGCATACTTTACATTTTACAACTTACTTTCCTGCAATTTCACTGTTTTCGTTTAACTTCTGTAAAAAGCTTGTTTTTAGGCCTCACGATCTTTCATACAAAACTTGTTAAAGTATTAATACTCGGCACGTTTGTTCATTTAATTGAGATTACCACATAACTTTAAAAATACCGTCGCTCTCAATAGAATCAAGTATTTATTGTCGGATTTGGTCTTCAACCAACAACCCTTGCAAACAAATTGGCACATAGTCACTTTATTGTCGAATCTGGTTAGACCAAAAAAACACCGTAAACACTATCCTATATATAATACAACAAATATTAAATATATAATAAAGAATATAAACTTGTAAAACATAATATGTTATTGCATAGTTCCCATCACAATATATATATATATATATATATAACATTGAAGAAATTAAATTTTGAAATTTTTTTTATAATTTTAACAAAATAAGTATATATTATTGTTTAGGATATTTTGATTGTATTCTGACTCAGAAGTTTATGATGCCTATATAAAGGCATCAATATAAAAGAAGATCATGAAGATGCAGAAAATAATTAAGAACAACGTGATAAACAAAAGAATTGATTCAAAGCTTTATCCTTACATTTTCTTGAGTTAATTAAGTTTCTAGTTTATTTTGCTAATTGAAAGCAATTCATAATGAGTTTACTTGTGATCTTTTTCTTAATGGTTAAAATTTTATTCTTTCTTTCTTAAGTATAGTGTATGAAAGTTAGATTGTGGTGAGCTTAGAAACTTCTGTAAGTGTTTGAAAGGAGCTTGGAAACCTTTGCTTTTTTTTTTTTACTAAATTTGTTGGATAGTAAAATTAGAAAAAAAACCTTGGCTAGGAGTTGAGGGGACTGGGCATAGGATAAGTTGTGTAAAATAGGATAAATTACTTTGTGTATTTCTTCTCATTTTCTTTTGTATATTTAGATTTTTTTTTTGCATTTTTTGTTTTTAGGCAAATTTCAGTCAACTTAAAGTATTTCAAGTTAAAAATCATTTAATAAGTTTCTCAAGATTTAAGTTTCAGTTAACAAAAATAATTTCCAATCAACTATACAGTACTATATCTGTTACAATTAAAACATCCAGACTTCTATTCACCCCATTTCTATGTTTGCCATGAAGACATTGTTGCTAGCACTTGTTTGTTATGAAATGTAATTCTTTTGATTTTAGAAGAGGTTTAGTTGGAGATGTTATTTACATCACGTCATGAACCAATGACTTGACATAATCAATATAGAAGATAAATCACATATCTATAAACCTTAACAAAACATACACACATGAATACAATGTTTTCCTAAAAAGGGTTCGCCATGGGATGAAAAAAAAAAATCTGTTTAGACATCAATAAGATTGATATTAAGATTTATGTCTAGGTAAAGCAAAACATTCAAAATGGATCAACATGGCTCACCCTTGTTAGCCATTTCCAAACAAATCGTACATTGTTCCAAAATAATGAAATTTAAGTGGGTTCTTTTTATCTCATCAAGTTTAGTCCACATAACTTTAAGTATATATATATATATATATTCAAAAACTCTGATCGAGTTACCAACTATAACATATTTGTCAAGTAGCAACATTTGGCACATAACATATATATACTTTAAGTATATATATATATATATATATATATATATTCATAAAATCTGATCGAGTTACCAACTATAACATATTTGTCAAGTAGCACCATTTAGCACATAACGTGTGTTTGTATGAAAATTTAAATTACATAAAGTTATATTCTTAAAAATTACAACCCCTCACTTAATATCAAAACTATGATGACTTTGTGACAGATTTGTGATGGAATTTTGTCACAAATGAGTGACTGATACAATCTAATGACTAAACATTCATCACAAACATTGTGATGGATTTCCCTCACAAAAAGGTCATCACTCCATCACTGATTTAGTGTTGAATCAGTAACTAGTGGAGACAAATTAATCCATCTCAACTTATGTTTTAGAGTCACGCCATAAGTTTTGGTATTTTTCTTAAGTAATCTTTTGGACGAAATTTTCATTGTAAATTCATCTCATTTGTTTTTAATTTGAGTCAAAATTCTTCCCTCCAAAATTTTTGTTTATCTTAAATTTCATTCTAAGACAAAATTTTGAGTCAAAATTCTTCCCTTCAAAATTTTTGTTTATCTTAAATTTCATTCTAAGACAAAATTTTCATCTCAAATTATGTGGCAGATCTAAGTTTACCAAAATATCGCCATTTTGAAACCAAATAATCCAACTCAGACCCTTCTCTCATTTGTGCTCCACTGTGGGAGGGAGAGTTAGTGTTGTCCTAGCCACAACCAGCTCTATCTAGCAAGTTTTGGCCATCCAACGTCATCAAAAACCTTGGGGAGCTCCAATGACCTCTAATGAAGCTAAGGCTAGAATTTTCATGATTTTTTGTGGTCTCCATCCACACATCAATCTCTAGTCATTTTTGGTAATCTTTCCTCTATCATCCTTCGTTCCTCCAACCATAGGCTTGCTTGTTTTAGTATAGTAAGGAATTTTTTTTTTGTGAAATTGTTTGTTGGAAATTTTTGTTGGTATGAAGCGAAGCTTTTGTGTGTGTGTGTGTGTGTGTGTGTGTTTATATATATATATTTATATATTTATGTTGGCATGAGTAAATTTTATAACTTATTTATTTATATACATATATGTTTTCATGAGAAAATTTCATTGGTTGTTTTGATCTCAGTAGGGTTGTTTTGTCTATATTTATGTGTGTGTGTGTGTGTGTATATATATTTATATAAACTTCCTCTTTTCCACATATTTTATATATATATATATATATATATATATTTGTGTAAATAAATTCATTTGTTTACATTGTTTCATAATGACACAATCATAGGGTAATATCAACTTAGAGCATAGAAGGGTTGGGAAATCGACAATGGATGTATATAAATTAAGTCTTAGTTAGGTTAGGTTTACAGATGAATTTATGGTTGGTGTTGAGTAGTTTATTGCCCAAGCATCTCCATTGCCACAATTTTTCCAAGGAGGAAAGATATGGTGTCCATGTATGAAGTGCAGCTACAAGAAGCTCTAAGGTCCTTATGAAGTGAAGGAGCACCTATATAAGAGGGGATTCAAACCCAATTACATAATATGAAGTTGTCATGTGGAAGAATTGCCCAAACTAGCACCTGCAATGAATCCAAGCCCATTTATGCACCTAACAATGTTTGGGGATGATTTCCATCGAATATTGGAGGGATCCCCAAATCCATATTCTCAAGCATTCTATAACATGTTGCATGCTACCCAGGCCCCTTTGTGGGATTGCATGCTACCCAGGCCCCCTTGTGGGAAGAGTGCCAGACAAACTTTGAGCCATTTGCAGCTGTGAGACAACTGAGCATTAAGTCTAATTGGAATATAGGTTAAGGGTGGTATAATGTCATGATCCAGTTCATTAGTGAGTCAATGCCTAATGAAAACTAAGTTCCAACCAACTTTTATCACGTGAAAAAAAATTCTTGAGAATTTGGGTCTTGGGCACATGAAGATTCATTATTGTGTAAATGGGTGTATGTTATCCTACAAGGAAGATTTGGATGGGACTGAGTCTAAATTTTGCAGTTCCAATAGATATTTAGTGAGAAGGACACACCAAGGTACATATTAAAAGGTAGCCTACAAGTAATTGTGGTTCCTTCCTCTTATTCCAAGGCTTTAAAGTTATTTACCTCCGAAGTGATAGCACAAGACATGAAATGGTATGATAATCATCAAGAGACAGGTATCACACCCAGAAGATGGATAAGCTTGGAAAGTGTCTATGAGGAAGTAGATTGCCTACTTGTTCACAAACCATTCATTAACGATGCTGAAGATGAGGATAATAATGAGGAAGAAGAAGAGGGTGATCACATCAACAAAGTGTTGACCCCATTGCATGTGTTAAAAGAAATTTTGATGACAACAAACATTTTAAAGATTTCTCCTTGATCTTAAATATTAAAAATTTCAGGAAAATTCAAGGAAGTCCAAGGCAAAGTGTTGAAGTTTTTCTTTTTGGCCTTTAGGACTTAGAAATTATATGTAATATGATTTGAATGGCAAGAAAACACTTTCAAAACTCTTAAGAAAATGTTTTTAGTTTGCTTTAATTGCTAACTAGTGGCCTTGAAATTGTTTTAAAGTGTAAAAACTAGTTTATGGCCATCAAGGAGCAAGTAGTCAACCATTTTCCTGCAAACAGTTGACCAATTACTCTCTGTCAATGATTGAGAGTTTTTTCCAAAGACTCACCGGTCGACCGCTTATTAGCAAGCACTCGACCACTTGGTCTAAGGAAAACTCTAGTAGCTTTGATAGAAAGGAATTGATCAATCATCAGGTGGTTAACAGTCGACTAGTACCTCATTAAAAGGTACAAGTAGACTACCGGTTGCAACTAGTCGACTGCTAGTAGTATGGAAAAGGTACTGACAAGAGAATAACATCTAGTTTCCTACCAAAAAGCTTGTAAACTTTTTCCAATGTCTCTTTTGCACACCAAGCTATAAATATTAGCTACAATTGCTTACTACTGAACAAGAATAACATTTTTTTTGCTACTAAAATTCTCTTAGGAAACTTTTCTTGCCAATCATCACTCATATTAGTACTTCATTGTATATCTACTTTGTAAGAGAGGGTTACCCACTTTATCCTTCATCAATTTGGATTATACACTAAAGGATTTGGGATTCCTTGAGTGGGTGTTTGGGAAAAACACAGTGTAAGGGGGGAAAGAAACCCTTGGAAGGAAAATTTTCTTTTGTTGTATAATGACTTAGAACTGCCTGGTTTAAACTTGTGGAGATAGTGAAAAATCTCAAGGGGAAGTCTTGATACTAGATGTAGGCTTGGGGTTACAAGCTGAACCAGGATGAATCTTTTGTGTTTGATCTTCTTACCCTATCTCTGTTTGTTTCCTTACAGAACACAAGCTCTATCACGACCTAAAATCTGAGCATGTGACCAGCATGAAATCCAGGGATAACCCTCCCAAGATCTGAAAGCCTAACTTATAACATGTAATTACATTACCAATAATGTACAAAAGTGAAAGGGATAATTTACATTTCGTTTGAAAAGTGGTTAACATCATGCTAAAATGATTTCAATTAGTACAATGTAAATTCAATTAAATATGCCAGTACATAATGCATCATGAAACCCTTTTAATGCATTTTTCACAACTCTCCCAAGACTTAGGTGACCTATACCACTACAAAGCATTCTAAACTAAGACAACATCAAAGTACCAAATATACCGATCCTTCACCTAGAAAGTCACCTCAGAGACTCCGCTACTCCTATCACTACAAAAAAAAAATTAGCACTTAGTGTTGGTCAAAATGACCCTTTAGCATCGGTTTTGATTGACGTTAAGTGCTCCATGGCGATGTTATCTAACATTAGTTTTAACAACCATGGAAATAACCAGCGTTCGATGACTATAATTGAGTGTCAGTTAATGATGATAATTTTATAATCTAATGTTGATTTTGATTGACGTTAGATGCTATCGTTTAGCATTGATTTTGACCAATGTTAGATATTATTGTTTAGCATTGATTTTGACCGACGTTATAGGTAATGTGTTGCTTCAGTTATTTAGCAACGCTTACAACCGTCGCTAATTGTTTGTCATTTTCATATTTTATATATTTTTAGCGGTGGTTACAACTGTTGCTAAGTTTTTTTTAAAATTAAATGATAGACATCTATACATACATATATATACATATATAATTAAATCTTTTCATAAATTTCAATATAAGCTGAACATTACATAAAAAATGCATTTTAATTAAATAAATATCAATTTTCATTGTTATTAGTTCATAACAAAGGTAAATAATCCATTGTCAAAAGGATTAAAACATGTCCTAAAAATACAAGTTTTAGAATAAATCACAATTATGGATTGTGGCTAGCTCTGATAATGACCAGCGGACAAGCTCTTCACTAGTTGAACATTATCCATCCATATAATCTTTAGGCAATGGCAACACTATTGGCATCCATGTCTTCAATAGCTTTTTTTAAAAAATTTCATCTGCAAGCTAAAAGATTTTCCCTTAGATATTTCTCAAACATGGTAAGAAAAAGAATAATAAAGTGCAAAACTCATCCTAACAACTAAAGTCATAGTTCCTTTTCTCACATGCATGATGCATCAATATGATGAAACTTCTCTAAGAGAAAGAAATCATATACTAGAAAAGTTGCTAAATAACTAAAGAGGGGGACAAAATTGGGAAACTTAGGATAACTCTTGAAACACAAGTCAAGCAATACTACAAGAGAATTATAAATAGTGAATATGCTCATTCCTTAAGAGTCCATCACCTAAGCTCTATATAGCATTAACCATTAGCAAATAATTAGTAACTACCAAATAAATTCTTGTTTGAGAGACAATAAATTAATTTTGCCATATAGAAAGATCAAAAGAATTTTTTTTTTAAAAAAAATAGGATATTAGTGAAACTAAAAACCAATTCATGATTATCATAGCACCTGGCCACGTTGGGGTTAGAAAATGTATACACATTGAAAAATATATACTTTTCTGTCAAAGATGGTTTGATATGCTCACTAGGGATATAGCTTAAAATAAAGCTAGTATCACTAAAACATACAATAATAAAAACATCAAAATGTTTAAGAGCCAAAATGCCATTTAAGAAACATTCATGCTTCGATGTACTCTGGCTCCATAAGCACCATGGTGATAAAAATTTATATCTTTGTTTTTCATCTCCTATATATATATATATATATTCATATATTCTTAACACAGTGTGGTGTATAATTTTCTTTTCAATCAACATGTCCAGCTAGTATATTGAACATAATTTCCACAAAGTGAGACAAAACCAAGATGAAAACTCCACAATGTGATACAGATTTTGATAAGGAGATAGATATTGTAATCGTACATGATACTATTCTACATCATCCAAAATAAGCCTAACAATAATACCACAAATTATACAACATTCCATTATGAACATCATCATGTATGTAGCAAACAAACACATAGCTCCAATAAACAATGGAGCCACAAGTTTTGAGGATGTTACTTGTATTAAGGGTCATAGGATCTACTGCTTCATTCTCAAGTGAAGTTGCAAGCTTTCATGAGGGCATGTTGAAGTGAATAAAGGTGAATACCATGTAAGCTAGTAGGAAATTTAAGAACCGGTGGCCTTGCTAGAAACTTAAGCTTTCTACATGGATCAGAGGTCCTTTTGGTGGTGCCACCGTGGCATCATTTGCCTCATTCCACTGTTCTATCGTTTAAACTTCAACAAGCCCAGTTATGTTGTGTGCAACTGATCCCACAGGTTCTGTTAATCACACAAGTAAAATAGTTAATTATTATAGTAACATTTCCAGCATTTCTTTTGGAGCAAAGGTTAGATATCCTTGTTATCGACTTTCCAAGTTGCTTTGCATTCCAAATTTAGATGAATCAATCTAAATTTAGAACATGTAATCTAAGAAATCACAACACATGATCATCTGTAGGGGACATTGGTTATAAAAGAAACATAGCTAAGGAAATACAAACATGACATATGGGAGAGTTTTATCATTGGCAAACTATCTTGAAATGGTGGATCAACTATGAAGGAAAACCAAAGTGTATGAATTTATAAAAGTGATGTAGACTGAAGGATCTTGATGCTAGATTCGCAACTAAATAACTTCTTCAGGAAAAAAATAGGGCAGTTGACACACTTAAAGATATGCTTGATAGAGAAATATGATTTTAAACATAAAGATCTTAACAAATAATATGACCAAAGTGAATTTAGAAAAGCAGTGCCAAGGGAAACTGGAGTTAGAGTTAGAACACAAAAGGCTTAGCAATCTATAAAGATGTATGGTACACCAATTTATAATTTTATTTAAATTATAACATGATTGGGTTTTAACTTTTAAGCCAGTGCCAGATGGAACATGGAGCAATAGTTCAACATAAAACTTAATGAGATGCAGTTGAATCACAAAAGTCCATGGTGTATAGTACACTAATTCATAATTTTATTTAAAAAGTAGAGAGCAAGAACTCAGTCAATTTAGCCAATGCATAAACTTTAGACATGACAACAACCGCCATGTAGATTGACTCATGTATATAAAATCAATTTGCATAATAGTCAAGAAAAAACAGTTAGTTCAGCAAAAACATTACATAAAAGTAATTAAAGTTAAAGGAAAGCAACAAAATTCCACCTTCCTTTTTCCTTTTTTCTTGGTAATTAAACATTTCTTGTTTACCTTGGTTCTTTTCCAATAATGTAGCCTAATCAATTTTTAACTCATTCCTACTTGTTTAACCAAATTCAAGTCAATTCACATTAAACATGGTCCTTCAGTCAAGTCCAAATCCAAACGCTACATATTTAACAAAGGACAATCCACAAATCATACTGCCAAAAGCAATCAAAGCTAAAAGAAATGAACAACAGAGAAGTTTGTTTGACAATGTACTTACTTGTTACCCTTCATCTTGAACCAAGCCTCAACACATTTCTTGTAAGCAGTAGCCAAATCGTCCTTGTAAGAATATCCCAGCTTAATGGGAGTCCCACATTCATGATGATTGCTCATATCCATACTCAGATGATAAATCCTTCAATCCCTCTCCACCTTCCCTAAATGCACCTTCACTTTAGGTTGATCAACCTACATTTCCATCCCCACTGAAGCCTTCCATACAGGGGATCCCCTCCCCCTTTTCGACTCTCCCACAATCTCATTAGAAGACATCTGCATGTTATCTGACCTGTTGTTGGCTTTTGAAGAATACCCTTCATTGCCGCCCCCTGTTGGAGATGTTCCATTGACAACCATTATCTATATCAACAACATTTGTTCCCTCTTATTATTTAACCCCTACTCCCTTTTTCCACTCATTATGCTACTCTCTTATTGTCTTATTCACTCATTATGCTAATCTCCTTTTCAATCAGTAATTATCCTAAAATTCTATACAAGGTGGATCCAATGAAAAAATCCAATTAAGAGAAAGACCATCAATAGAGTCAATATTTGCCTCAATAAGACACTAAAAATAAAGAGACTGAAGAAGGAGACTTATAAACTACAAACCTCACAAGCAGAAAATAGAAATTCAGAGAACTAATTGAAGAAGGAGACTTACAATATCAAAATCTGAAGTTGGTTGAAGGTAGTGTAACAATGGTGTAGTGCGATTATAGTGCTCTGACAAGAAGAGGGTGCACTAGTGAAAGGCTTTAAAACTTTGAGGTTTTGGTATGGTTTCAAACTTTGGAAGGTTTTTGAGAAGGAGAGAATATTTTGCAAAATGAATTTTCAGGGAAGATTTTTGAGAATGAGGGAATGTTCACTTTTATTTATTATTTTTTAAAAAAGATAATATCGGTTTTATTAGCTTCTAGTGTTGGTTTTAACAACTCACACTAAATTTTAGTAAATGTTGGATCTAACGTCGGTTTTAACAACTGATGTTAGATAATCAATGCTAAATTCCTATTTTTTTATAGTGCTAATGATCCTCCTTAACTCCATTTTCTTCCATATCCATAGATCCCATGGTCATAACATCATTGCTAAGATAAGTACTTCACTAGCATTCCTTTAATTCATACCTCATCGGCAATTTCATACCATGCATAATATTCACATCAATCACTGGCAATCCAAAATCAAACAAGTTTATCCAAAATTTAACCAAATCAAGAGTTTTATTCCATATGGGTCTACATTCCCACAAGTCCATTCCTCAAGGGCTTAATCAAAATGGGTCTTTATTCCCACAGATTTGTCACTCAAAAGTTCATCACTGGGTCTATATTTCTACGGACTAATCATCAACATGGGTTTACATTCTCACTAAGGTAATCAAGATCTAGATCTTGCTTGTAAGATTGTACAAGATCGAGATCCTAACAACAAGATCCTGCAAGATCATAATTAAGATCAGTTTGCATTAGGATCATATGGGATTGTGATCCTAATCTTAGGATCGCATGATCCCATGCAATCCCATCAACACTGATTTGTTTTTATGTGGTTCCAAAATGATGTCGTTCTATGTTTAGATTTTTCTTTTAAGTTGATACCTCTTAAAATGACGTCATGCCACTGAGATGATTGAACCCTAGCCCCCCCAAATCCTGTCTTCAGCTTCTTCATTCCTTATTTGAAGCCATTCTCATTTCTCACTTTATCACTCTTGCGTACCTCCCTCTATTGTCATTGTTCATGGTCATCCATTCAATTCAGTCACTGAAAAATCACCTCAGCCATCCCCTTTTTTCCTCTGCCATCATCTACTTCCTCAGTTGGTTCCTTCATCCGCTCATCGTGCTCAATTGGTTCATATGCAAATGTGCTTTTGTTTCCTCCTCGTTGCTCCAACATGGTTGTCTTGCTAGTCAGTTCTATTTCTATCTCACAAAAGTCTTAATCTTAAACTCTTAACTCTTAAGTCTTAAGCATTTAGGTTAGCCTATTAGTGTTAGGTACTTGGTGAACTCTAGTCCATTCTTTTCTACTGACACTGATAGCCTGATACCTACTGGTGCTCCTTTTTATTTTTTATTGACTATTATTGAACTCGAATTGGGAATTTGGGATTGTTGATACTGATGTTGAATTGATGATTGTTGAATGCCTAGATATGTTATTTGATTCTGAATTGTGAATTGTTGAATGTCTGAATCTGTTACTTTTGGTAATATATGAGATTTGTTATGGAAATATTTTGATAATTTAATTTTTGATAAATTTATGCTTATTTAATAATGTATATAAATATTTTTTTTCATTTTTTAAAATTGCATAGGATCTTACGATCCACGATATTCTTTTTTTTTTCATTTTCTGTACAAAATCTCGATCTTGATTATTTTGGTTCCCACAAATTCGTCACCTAAGAGTGTCACATGGGTCTATGTACCCATGGGATAGCCAAACATAATCATATTCCACACAAAGCATGTATAATAATCTCAATCAAAGTCTCAATCAAACAAATCCATCCACAAAAGTCTTTGTTCACATAATGTTCACCACTTAAGAGTTTCATCTACGTGGGTCTACATCCCTACGGTTTTGTCACTCAAGAGTTTCATCATATGGGTCTACATTCCCATGGACTAATCATCCACAAGTCTCACCCTACATGGGTCTACATTCCCAAGGGTTCATTCCTGAACATGGGTTTACGTTCCCATGGATTTGTCACCCAAGAGTTTGTTACATGGGTCTACATTCCCATGGACTATTCGTCCACCAATCACATTCACATCACAATCATTCAACAACATGTCAGAGCGATACAATGTCCCTATTCAACACATCACACAAATTACCATCACATAATATCCCCATACTAATCATGCATTTTCACATCCCATTCCGTAATGATGAAGCTAATAAGTTCTTGGGTCTCAAAGGACTCCCACAAGCATGCATGCAAGCCTCATCACAATTTGACTCATAACTTTTCAAGCACACAATAAATTATTATGTATTCAAGGGTTTATTTTTTTGAATCACAAAATGTTGTTGAAAAAGTAATAAGAATGAAAAATGAAAAGGTTGTCTTATTCAAAACCCCAATTATGAAATCTCTTCTCTCCCACTTCACACCTCGCCCATTTATTCCGAAATTTAGACAAAAATGGAATTGTGACACTGGGATCTTAGGTAGAGATGACGATATTTTAGTAGGTAAATTAACGCCTCAAATGGCGAAAGAATCCTCGTATGCCTCGGAAGATAGATTATTACGAGCTATACTTGGCATTTAGGTTTCCACCTCAAAGGAAACTTGTCTAAAACTACCTATAGGTGGTAGGGGTCGAGTTATTGATGTGAGATGGATCCATACAAAGAGGGGTTCTAGTTATAATCCAAAAACAATTCGTATATATTTCACAGAAACGTGAAATCAAAGTAGGTGATAAAGTGGCTGGAAGACATGGAAATAAAGGTATCGTTTCCAAAATTTTGTCTAGACAAGATATGCCTTATTTGCAAGATGGAAGACCCGTTGATATGGTCTTCAATCCATTAGGGGTACCTTTTTCGTTTCACATCATAAGGTGCCAAGGTATCTAGGCCCTAGCAATATTATTAAATTTATGAGTTTTAGCCTTCCTTCATTAACAACAAGTGTTCATATTACTAATTACAACATCGCTCATGTGTGTGTTCTTTTCTAACTAATTAATCATCATGCATTACCCTACTATTATGTTCGATCTCCTCTATGAGGTATTGTCCTATGAGGACATGCTTAGCCAACCAAACAATTTATACACATATGATGGTTGAAAGGAGTTTAGGAGATTATAACACAATTTAGAAGCATTAAACATCCACATTACCAGAGATTCCTCCCACAACACAACTTAGGGTTTATATGAACGAAAATGAAGGAAAAGAGGATAAATCTTGTCTTACCTTAAGCCCTAGAGTTTTTCAAAGTAGAAGGAGGCCACCGGTGGTTGGAGTCTGGATCGAGACAATGGTGGAACCACCCTTAGAGCTCCACTTAGCCATGAGAAAGAGAGGGATGTGAATGGAGATTGAGAGGGATGAAGGAAAAGTCTTAGGCGTGTGAGAAAGAGTGGGCATTAAAGTGGTTATGTGCTTTGGGGATTTAGTAAAATTTGTTAGACATTTTCCCAACCTGACACACTTGAGTCACCCCATCATCGCATAGCTCATCACCACAAATTAACCTCAAAACTTCAATTTCACATTTGACCACTTTTAAACGAAGTTTATTAAATTAGTTCATTCTAGTCCCCCTCAAGGACCCATTTGCAATAATAGTCCCCCTACCACCAATCTAATAGCACTGGCCACACTCCTTAACCTCACAACGTCCAATCCTCCTCAAGGATCCTTACTTATCACCTGGACCCATACATTGTTTCCTATTGGCACTTGTTGAGTTACAACCACATGCAGTACCAAATGTCTTTACATAGCACGGACTCGCTTGGCCATGCACATGTTTTACCCATATGCTTAGTTTTTTTTTTTTTGAAATCCTTGAATTTCCCTCAAATACTTATCCATCAACCAAAATTTTTCAAAGGTGCAAAAATACATGCTTTCACTAATTTTGTAATACCTGGGGTATTACAAGCTCATCTTGACTAACTCTCTATTTTTCTGATATAAACATTCTTACAAGTTTTGACTTTTGCATTAAGATCTTTTTAATTCCATTAAGTTTTAAAAAAAGTTTTGAATCATCCAATTCGCCTCCCTCTTGGGTGTAAGCTATTTCTAAGATGATGAAGTCATATTCGTTAGTGATGATGATTGATCACCATATATAGTTAATCTATGCATTACAAATTGTTTTGACATTATGCTTCATAGTGTAGTGTGAATGTATAATTTAGGTAATCCAAGAAATTGCAAGTTTGTAACATATATGTGACATTATACTCCATGTTGTTGTATTTTAACTATGTAATTGAAAATGTAAATAACTGTTATATCATATATAGTATATGTAGTACATATTTGGAAATTGTTGTCATATCATTGGAATTGTCTGTTGTTTATTGATGAATTGCTACAAGGACAGGGGTTCCAATTGTAGGGTTGGTTTTTAGAGTTGTGAACAAATATTTGAGTTGGATTTTGCATCAGAAATTCTATCTCAAACTTCATACAAATTTTGCAACAAAAAATTCTGTCTCAAAAATTCATATGGATTTTGGAATAAAAATTCCATCTCAAATTTGATACAAAACTCAATGGACAAAATTTCATCTCACGTTAGACATGGAATCTAAGACATAATAGCATTAACTCCTATTGTTGCCACACACAAACTTGGACACAAATTTCCCTTCTCAGATCTGAGGCGGAAATCTGTCTCAGAACTAAGATGGGTTTGGAGAGAAACTTTCATCCCATACTTAGAGACATATATGAGATAGGAAGTTTGTCTCAGATGTTTGCGATGGGTTATTTCATCTCCAAAATTATTTTTCTTATTTTGCAACAAACTCTTCTGTTTGAAACAGTGTATCCCATCCTAGATTTTGCAACGGATTGTCATTTCGTCCCTTTTTATTTGCAATGGTTGTATCTCACCGTTTCTAATTCTGTCTTATAGAACATTTTGTGATGGAATTTTTGCCACATTTTCTAGTAGTGTCCGCCGTACCTAAATTGGTGCAATCATAATGAAAGTTTCAATTTCCATTATAGGGAAATAAAACATTTAACAGAGGATTGCAATGTTTTTAGAAGGAGGGTTCAACATGGATTAAGAAAAAAAAAATTCTTTTTAGATTTCAACAAAAATGATATGAAGATTTATGTCTATCTAAAACAAAATATTCAAAATGGTACAACATGACTCACCCATGTCAACCATGTCAATCCAAAAGAATGAACTTTAAGTGGGTTCTAGTATGCTTTTTTAGCCTAATTTAGAAAAGTAAGTGGCTTAAACACACTATCTCATTAAGCCTAGCCCACACAGCTTACATTGTTCACATAAAATCTGAGTTGCCATATACACATTATCAAGTAGCAACACTTGTCATCTAATGCGCATAATATGGAACATTAGAGTCCATAAATTTTTATTTTAAAAAATTACACCCCTTTCCTAATATCAAAAGGTATTTTATGCTGACTTTTCTTGTAACAAAAGAAAACACATAATTACTATTATTTGAACGGAAATGCACTTATATCTTTTCTATTTATAATACAACAAATAATAAATATATACTAAATCAATATAAAATTATATAACGTAATACATTCATCACAAAATACATATAATATTGAAATAGAAGTTTGAAAAGATATGTTTTTAATGTAGTATTTTAATGAACGAAATTAATATCATTTTTATCGTACTTTGATCATATATTGTCTCAAAAATTTGTGTATGTTTTTATAATAAAGAAGAGTAATGTGTAATTTAGATATTTGAAAATAAAGTGATTTACCCATTATTTAAATGACATGGCAAGCAGTGATTGGATTTTAGGGGGATTTTGAGAGACACCACATATTAAAGGAAAGGCTTCTTCTCTTTAGGTAAGGAATTTAATTTTAAGCAAGCATTTAATTTTTTGTTTTACTAAGAAAATCCTCCCACACGAAGGCTTCCTGAACACAAATTGTAAAGTCTTCCTTAAATTGATATCTCTAAAAATTGAACCTTTTATCATTCTTAAGTTTCAAATAGCCACAACCACTATGATCAGCCAATATTGGGTTAGCAAGCACTTATTTGAAACCAAATAATAACAAACAAATAAAAGCTGCTAGGTAGTCCCACAGATTTTTATAAAAAATTAAAAAAGCTAATTATTTTTTATTTGATTAATACTATGTAATAATTCATGCAAAACAATCTTTGATAGGTTTACCAAATTTTCCAATTTTAGGAATGTTTGCTATACATATCAAATGCAAAATCTTAATGCAAAAGTCAATTATGCTTTAAATAACTCATAATAAGTCAAAAAGAAAAAGTTGTAACCTTTTTAAATTTTTGCTCACTCTCTAGTATTTTTACACCCTAAATGTAAAACTAATCTCACTTGAAATAGTAGTTTACTCTTCTTCAGAAGTATTTTTCTGTGAATTTGAACTTCTCGTAATATTGCAAAGGATCCTTCAAGTACTGTGCTCAAATTTGTTTACTAAAGTTATTTCTTGTAACTAATTACTTTGTATTATGGTTAGTTAAGTGATATTTAAATCACTTTACCTAATAAAAAATAACTTTGTTCTACTAAATCTTATTCTTTTTATTTTCTGGAAAGCAAAACTAAACTTGTGATTAAATATAGTTGTGTTAAGAGTCCAAGAAATATTGAAGATTTAAGTTTAAATTATTTTGAAACTAAATAATATAAAATCATTATGATGATTTAGTAGCGATATGAGTAATTAATTAGCAAAACGCCTTAAATTCAAAATGCTTTGTCATCTATAGATAAAAAAAAAAGTTTATTATATTAGTATCAAATAAAAAATTATAAAAACAAGATGATTAAAGTTATACTGGTTAAATGTGTCTCTTTTTCCTTGACCTTGCTAATGTCAGCAAAGATTATGCTGTAATTGTAATAGATGACCAAAAAAATTAATCATATAAATATTTTAATTTGGGCGTGAATAACTTTCTTTAATGATTCAGATTCGAAAAATGGACTAGTGTGAAGATATATAGACGCAAAACCGCCAAGATTTCAAAATAAATTATTCTATACATTCTTACCTTTCACACTCCTTGTATTTGCATAATTATTGCACATTTAGGAAATTAAATTGGATGAAAGAAGAGAAGTAAATGCACAATCTGATTCTTTTAAAATTTCTCCATCAATGCTATGTTTGGGAGTGAAAGCAGTATACATAAATATAAATAGAGTGTTCACAAAAATATATAAATATATAGTAAATTACTTTTTTGGTCTTTGAAATATTACAATTATCTGAATTTGATCCTTGAAAGATCAAACGTTTTAATTTAATCCTTAAAATTAATTTAGCCTTTTTAAAGTCACTTTGATAATATATTTAATCTGACAAAGTTGAAATTAAATTTCCAAAAGCTACTCGTTTTGACTAAAAAATAGTCAGCTTCACAGATGAAGTTATAAAATTGAAACAAATACAATCTTTCAATGACTCTAAATTAAGACGCTTGGTTTTTTGGACCAAATTGAAAAATATTAGAATCTTTCAAGGCCAAACCAATATATATTCATATGTAAATGTATATGCTGATGAAAGGTGAGAAGCAAGATTCATTGTGGACCTCCTTTCTGGTTTTGTTCTTTTTGTTTAAGGAAAGCTTGTCACGTAGTGCCATTTAAGTCCCTCCTCCATGCTCTTCTTGTAGCACACAGAAACCATCCTCCACAAGATAGAGTTTTAGAGAGAGAGAGAGAGAGAGAAAGTCGCTCGCTTTCTGTGTTCTTTGTTTGAACAATCAACAATGGAGAAGAGAAAGACCAACAACAAAAACAACAGCAACAGCAGCAGCAGCAGCAACAACAAAGTCTGTAAGATCTGCAATAAGTGCTTTGCTAGTGGAAAAGCCATGGGAGGCCACATGAGAGCTCACTTTGCTAAACTTCCGGTCCCTCCTAAGCCTGCTCCTCCAATAACTCCAAGTCCAGCCCCCGATCAAGCCCCACTGGGAAACTCCCCGGCTGGTGCCGATGGCAGTTCGGTCTCAACCCCGCGTCCTTTGACCCGATCTCCTTCTTCATCGTCTTCAATCGTTGTTAAGAAGAATTCTCCCATTGGACAAAACTTCCGGTCTCTTAATCGGGACTTCTCCACCAGGGCATCGGTGGAAGTGGGAGCGAGCTCGGAGGATGAGATCCCTAATTACGACAGAGACAGCAATTCTGATCAGTCTTACCCTGCTCGCATAAGATCCAAACGCAGCCGCAAATTTAATGAAACAGCCAGGGCGGTGGCAGTGGTTTCATCGCCTAAGACAAAAGCTGATCACAAAAATCAGCCAAGACAAACGAGTTCCATGCTGGATGCTCTTTTTCCTGCTGAAGAAGCTGCAACGTCTCTTGTCATTCTCTCCAAGGACAAGTGGCCAGAAGAGGAAAAATGCGAGATCAAGAAGAAACGGCCACAAATAGAGGAAGAAAAAGAAGAAGAAGACCATCTCTTTCACAATCGCACTCGAACTGGGCGGTTCGAGTGTGAGGTGTGCAAGAAAGAGTTTAGCTCTTATCAGGCACTTAGAGGACACAACTCAATCCATAAGAAGATTAGGAATGTTGCAGAAGATCATCAATCTAACGGAGATCACAGGAAGGTACAATTTGCCAATAATGCTAAGAAATTTCGGGTGGGTTTCATTGATCTTAATTTGCCTGCTCCTGGGGCAGACGAAGAGGTAAGCCAGAATGTGGAGTTTTCAACTCTGTCCAGTGAAGACTGTTGAGTAATGAGGTCCGTTATATTTCAGTAAATAACTCAGGAATTAAACATTAATATTTCCATTAATATGTGTGTTGAGCGTATACACAGTTCAGTACTGCATCATGTTTCCAATGGTGAATTGTAGGAAATTATCTGTGCTTTCAGATGTTATTTTTGTACTTCTCTTTTCTTTTCTTTTGTTTGAATGCTTTTTTTTTTTTTGGTGAAACATTTTTAGTATTTCACATAGTGGGTTTATGAATGTTGTAAGAACTTTGCTTTCATTTTCATGTGTAGCTTTTATAGTTTAGTAGAAGTAAGCTGACATTTTTGTCATCTTTATGTATGCCATCTCAGTTCTTATTATTGTGATTTTAAAATACTAGTTGCTGCACTGTGATTGTGATGATTGTTAAAAAAAAAAAAATTTGAGCCAGTATACCCAATAAAGTCTCTTGAGCCAATCCCTAATTCTCCATTTACAATCAAATCTTGTCTCTGAAATTCCCATTCATTCTTTGTTATCTGTTTTCAATAGTTGTAGTGAAAAGAAGGCGAAGAAGCTTCTTCTCTTCCCCATCGTTATATGTTCAATTTGGATCATGGCAAGAGCAAAAAGGGTTATTCTTTTAGAAAGCTTGACCTTTCAAGAGATTATTGTGATTGTAAAAACGTTGTGACAAAATATCCAAAAAGTCTCTCGAGCCAATCCTTAATTTTCCATTTCTGAACAAAAATTGCTTCACATGAATCTCACCTTTGAAATTCCAACTCATTTTCTGTTATCTGAATTTGATAGTGGTAGTGAAAAGAAGAAAGAAGCTTCTTCTAATCCCCGTCATCTCATGTTCAACTTTGATCATGGCTAGAATAAAAATGGTTGCTTTATGAAGCTCAACCTCTCAAGATATTGTGGTGATTGTAAAAATTTGTGGCAAATCTCTCGAGTCAATCCCTGATTCTCTATTTATGGACAAAATTGCTTCACGCAAATCTCACTTCTGAAATTCCAATTCATTTTCTATTATCTGAATTTGATAGTGGTAGTAAAAAGAAGACAAACAAGCTTCTTATCATCCCCATCATCTCACATTCAACTTAGATTATGGCTAGAACAAAAAGGGTTGTTTTATAGAGAGCTCAACCTCTCAAATAATTGTAGTGACTATAAAATATTTGTGGCAAAATGCCTAAATAAATCTCTCGACCCAATCCCTAATTCTCCTTCATTTATGAACAAAATTGCTTCATGTGAATCTCATTTCTGAAATTCCTATTCATTCTCTGTTATGTAAATTCGATAGTGGTAGTCAAAAGAAGGTGAAGAAGCTTCTTTTCATCCCTATCGATCATCTCAGATTCAACTAAAATCATGGCAGGAACAAAAAAGATTATTCTATCGAGAGCTCAACCTAGAGGTTAATTTATCTTAAGATTCTTTCAATATCTATATTTGGTACTTATTTCTTACCATATGTGCAAATTTCGAGGTCATCTAACGGTTGAGAAATCAATTCTTTTAGAGGTTGAACTTTCTATAAATTTTCTCGTTCATAAATCTTGTCATCGAGCAATTGACAACTCAGAGTTTTGCTCACTCATTGTCTTCCAATTGACAGCAACACAAGTAGTGTAATCCAATTGACAACTGTATATTCTAATACCTATTAAATTAGTGCCATATAACCGTAATTTTTATAATAAATTATTGATTTGGTCCCCAAAAGATTTTAGTTATCTCAATTTAATTCGTAAAAAATTGTATTTATTTCAATTTAGTCTCTTTGTTTGTCAAATAAAGTGACTTTTGACACCAAAAAATTAATATTTAGCAATAGTAAATTTTTTATTAGCAAGTAAAAGAACTAAATTGAGACAAATATAACTTTTTAGGGACTAAATCAAGATATATAATCTTTCTATTGACTAATGAGACGATTTTTCATTAGGGGTCAAATCACTAATTTACTCTAATTTTTTTTTGGGGAGAGTGGAGGTTTGGTCTAAAGATATATTATTAATTACCCACACAACTAACTCTTGCGATTACATCAAATTTGTGGTTCAGGCCATGGACTTTTGTCAATTTAGAAATTTGGAATCGATTGACTGAAACAATCCAAACCATTCATCAACTATGGTTTGATTATGAGTTTAGATTCTCTATTGGACGTTAGTGAGATGGGGCCTACATGGCTCCACTTATTCCATTCTCAATTGAACGGTTCTGAGAAGTCTAGTATATGTTAGATGCTAGCATTTAGTAGAAGATCCGGCTTTTTCAATTTTGTTCTCTTAGTGCTAATAGAAAATTGACAACTCCAAAATTATCGATTTTCTATTCAATTAGTTTAGTTTGATTTGGTCCCTCAAAATCAATCAAATATAACCAAAACGATTGTAGTCCTAATAGAACTTATGAAAATAAAATATAATTACAATGTTAGAGTTGTTTGGATTCAATATTAAGTATGATTTAGCTTCTTTTAGCATTAATAACCTGACGATATAAAAGTGAATTTTTTTTTTATTTGAGTTCAGTTGGTTTAATCCGTCTAAATCTACCAATCAATCCGTTTAAACTGACAATTAAACTTGTTAAAATAATATTGTGAATGGGATTACGATCCCCGAAGATATTATCTGAGATTAACAAAAATTTTATCAGTGACCATCATTAAATAATTTGAAGAAACTATTAATTCATTTTAATTGCTATTAATTTAGTATTGTTAAGATAATTATTACCCATCCATTCCAATAAAGAGTGTGAGTTTAATTTTTCAATTGGAGTTTTAGAAGAAAAGGTGCAAAAAAGCTGCAAATTTCATGCGATTGTACTCAGCAATTTTAATAAAGGATTTGACCTATCCCTTAAACTATGTTATCGGAAGGCTACTTTGAAAATTGTATCAAGTATATTGTATAATTACATACACAAGTCTCGAAGATAATATATTTAAAAAACTCATTTCTCCAAACGTCAAGCTCGTTATAAATTTTTTAATCTTTTTTGCACATTTGAGAACTATTACGTTATGGTTTTGTTCGGTTGGGGAAGAAGTCAAAAGCCACAGTCTTTAATTTTTCTTCTCATCTTCTTTGTTAAATGCCTATCTTTGACTTTGTTCAAGTTGGCGGAGCAACACTTAAAAAATGAACAATAATCCAATATTTCAATCACGTGTGGTAATAGGTCTTCTAAATATTCAATCTGTGTAATATATAGGCCAGTCTTGCATGAAAACTTACGTGGGAATAATAGTGTTTAAAAATTTGAGTCGCTAGACATATAAAACTTGTCACGTAATAGTACCCTGCTTCTGTTTTCATAATTTCTATATAATTTTTTAAGTTTAAATCATCATATTATGTTCGTCGTCTCAGTCATATTAATTTATTATTTTAAATACTTGCAACTACTTAATTATATTTAGCCGATCAAATTCTAGGTTACAATTTATAAAGCATAATACTTATTTTGGTCGGATGTGGTTTTATTTCACCACTACAGTGATCTCACAATTTTTTAAGTAGTAATAATTTAGTTTGTTTCCAAATAATGGTTGTTGGATAATGATAAGTCATATTCGCCCAACCCCTCAATTGATTGGCTCTCTATAAATAAATAGCCTATATATCGATTCTCAATCAGGTAGCATATAATCTCTTTCAAGTAATAGTTTTCTCTGCAATCAGCTTACCACTAATTTAAACATTGAAGTATAGACGGGAAATCGTCTCTTCTATTTGTATTGCTTTTATGTTTTATCAATCGATTTCTACAACTTACCCTCTTAACCAATCACCCAGATAATCTTACACTTAATGGATATTTTTAGAAGCAACTACTAAACATCACCAATAAAAGTATATTTTTGAAATAACTTTGTTTGGACACCTCAAAATGTTCTTACCATAGTGTTTACGGTGATGTTTGGTCTAACCAGTATCCAACAACAAATTTTCTATATGTCAATTTGTTAATGGAGACATTGGTCAAAGGCCAAATCTAACAAATACTTGATTTTATCGAGAATGATTGTGTTTTTAAAGTTATGTGGTAATTTCGTTTAAAAGAACAAATGTGTCTAGTGCTAATACTTTGACAAGTTTTGTATGAAAGAGCTTGAGGCCTGAAATAAGCTTTTTTGCAAAAGTTAAATAAAAACAGTAAATTTGCAGAATGTAAAGTGCATTAGAAAAATAAACCGCAGAAAGGTAAATGTAGAATGTAAATGGCAAAAGATAAATTGCTGAAAATAAGTTGTTGAAAGTTAAAGTGTAGAAAGTTTAAAAGAAAGCGATTAAATTACACAAAGTAAACTAAAACATTTAAATGAAAGCGATTAAATTGTTGGAAGATAAATAAAGGTGAGTACAGGACTGAAATGATAAAAGACGAATTAAATTTGACTAAAATATAAGGTGGAAAGTATACTTTGGTGTTGATCATTTATTCTGCTAGTTTGAGATATTATGATTTTTAATCAAGAGTTGTCAACCCCTTTTACAACAATTAACCCAGTATTTATAGACAAATGACCTAAGTATCTACCCATCTAATTAATTGCCACGTATGTGACAATTTACATTTATATTGCATCGACATAACTACCTAAACCAATATTAAGCAACAATTTACATAGTCCAACACAACTGCCTTAATCATGTGATAGAGGAGTAACTTTCTTCGATGGCTTCGACGCTCGACAACTAGGCTGTTTGAAATACTCTCATCTTTCAACAACTATAAACGGTTGCTCGTTCGACCATGTATGAACTTGCTTGTCAAATGGCGTGCTTCCAATAACTTCACTTTGACAGTCGTACATAAATGTTTTTCGAAGACGTCCATCCTTACTTTCATCTATCGAATTCGTCTCTGTCGAATAGCTAGCTTTTGTCAAACGTGTAAGCCAGATCACTTACATTGACACTTAAGCAATCGATACTATTTTGTTGTGCTATTAAGGGCGATTTCTTGTCAACCAAGCAGCTCACTTTCGCTATCAAATATTTGCATTTTTATTTTTAGAAAAAATAATTGTCCAACATATGCTCCCCAAAATTTTGTTCTCAACGGCCACGGAGAATTAATTTTAAATGGCCTTGTAACTAACATCGAATTTCTAGGTATTTGGTTCAGTATCATGATTATCCCTAATATGATAGCCTTATCTCGGTACGTGAACCATCACTGCCTACTTGACATTTTGTGTCTCCCAAGCCTTTAAAACCCTAAACCCTAGTTGTTAGGCTGCTTACTTTGCTATTTGCGCTATTTGCATTTTCTTTACGCCATTCTATTTTCTAGAGCTTTTCAAAAAAAAAATCATCTCTAAGCTATTCTCAACAATGGTCTCTTCTTCCAATGTCAAAGCTTCTTCTTTTGCTAAGCAATTTGCCATTGCCAAGAGCAAGAATACAATCTGTGACCCAGTTGTAGATCCTTTGAAGATGTGATAGAAATCAAAGGTAATCATCCCTGTCTCCGACTCCTCTCTTACTCCTCCATATGCTTTTCTGGGACCTATGCTATCCCTAGAGACTTTCTCAGTAAAACTCAATCTGATATTTCCTTGCAAAACTCTTGACAAAGCTATTCTTGCCTTGGGCTCGACGATACCTATCCATTACTTCAAGAAGGCTCAGAGGACATTCCGAACTCTGCCTTCCCGAGTTAATGGATATCACGCTTGGCTTGACAAAGTACAAGCAAAGAAGGGCGAGTTTTGGAAAAAGATAGACATCTACAATTTTATCTAACTCTTTCGTCACACCATCAAAGTCAACCTGGCCATGGTGGGAGCTTCGGTCTTCTTCTGGAACAAGATCACCAACAATTTCCATTTTTTGTATGGCATGATGGGTCCAACAGTCTTTGACGTATTGGCTATCAAGGGCCTTCGACTAGATGGGAGGGTTATCCATTCGTACCTTCGACCTTGCCAAGTCATAGAGGTCTAATATTCCAAGTACACTTATTTCTCTTCTTTCGTTAGCCTTCACCACAAGGATTCCGATGACGTGTCGGAAGAGAAACATGTCGCCTTCCTCTTGTTCTAGTTGTCAGCTTATGTGTTGAACTCAAAGTTTGTGATGGTAGCTAAATCTCTTCCAAAGTATGAGTCAAATGGTTGATAACATTAGGGCTCAGATGAAGAAAGAAAATGTTGGAGGCCCCATTTGGTTACTACAGCTGTGGTTGAATGCAGTTTTGGAGAGGCGACTATCCATCAAGCCTCTATTTGATGAGTTGGCTAGTTATATGTTAGGTATATATGGATCGAAATGCTACCTAACATGTGACTCCCTTAGCAAGGACGAAAAGTAGAATTTTTTTCCATTTCTTCAAGATTTTCCCCCCTGTTGCCTTAGATTTGATGACAATAAGCTTTGCTCCCTTTGCTGGTTGTTAAAGAGGCCTTAGGTGGTTCACTCGTCCAATAACTTCCAACAAAGAATGAGTCTCGATCTGGTTGAATTTTCTCTATCAACAAATTATTTTTTGAGGTGCTCCTGATACAGAAGCTACAATGCAAGCTTTTACGTCCATCTGCCCAACATGGTCGCTTGATAGATGGGCTTATGTTAATCCATTCTTGCCACTTACTCATCAGCATCGGAGGACTGTTTTGTCAATGCCCACATCTTCAAAGAAGAAGATGTTAATGAGCTGATGGAGGAAAATGACAGGCATCGATAGAGCCCTGTGCTTGTCCTTTATGAAGTGTCACAAGGAGTATCAAGTTGCTTTGTTGACTGGTAGTTGAAATATTATCAGTTTTACCACCAAAGCATTAAAACTTGTTTTGATGTCCTTGTGGATTCTTCAGTGTAGAAACGCAATCCCACAACAAAACCAAAGGTGAGCACTTGGAAGAAATCCATGCCTTCAAAAAATATTACAAGATAAAGTGGGACCCTCGCTATAACTATTGGATCGTTCAGAACGTGGAAGGAATCATAGCCAAATGAAAACAAGAGCATAGGGCTTGACATAGATTCAAATATTTAGAATTTTTGGATGTTGAAACTCTGCAAGAGTTTATTAAAAGAGTTCCTTTTCCAGAAACAATGCCCTTGCCTTGAGCTTATTTTTGGTTTGGCTAAAGCATTTCCTAGGGAATCGACAAGAGTAGGTAACTTTAAATTTGTCGAAAGACATGAGTTTGTCATGAATCTTGTCGGTTTACCCTTCCTTCTAAATAATCTAATGCTATAATGATTGCCAGTAAGTTTCCCAAGGTATACGATCTTTTTCTTCGAAGGCAATAATCGTTTCCAACCACTGACACTTGTAATTTTGCTTGTAGTGCTCCCCCTAAAAGAACCCTTGGCTTATAAATGGCCAATGGTGCAGGTGGTCGTCGTCAAATCAGAAGAAGAGGAAGAAGATTGTTAACCTCTCCAGCAGAGGATAAGGAGATTGGTCAAGGTGAGTGACCGTCCGGTTTCTGCTTCTCCTTAACTCAACGTATCCAAAACAACTACTAGTCCTGGAAAAGAAATAGCTCCAGTGAAAAGAAAAATAATCTTCTCTAACGCTGATTGGGCTGCTAAGAAATCCAAAGCACGCAAAAGCCTAGTAGTACCAAACTCAACCGTCGAGTCTCAGGTATATTCATCTGTCAAGTGTTATGATTTTTCAAAATAAAATGTACTCATTTCATTTCTTTTGGCATGACAAAGAGCCTACTCCTGAGTACTCGACTTCATTTGCGATGTCTGACGAACCAGACCTATAGACCCAAAGAGTATGTACCTAACCAAAATTTTGCTTCACATTGGACATGCATTCTGTCTTGAGACTAACAAAATTTTGTTTCAGGATCTAGGTCGAGAAGTCTTAAGCCCGATTGCTAAAGATTTTGTTAGAGTTCTTTAGGGTGAGGCTCCTATCGCAGACATGTCTATTTAAGTTGCCCCACAAGTTGAAGCTCTTCAGATTGAAGCTTTACAACATCGCTGACAGTCGAATCTTATTGAGGAGAGCTTATTGTCGAAGCAGCTGAAGCTTTTCTTATCAAGGAATCGACAACTGTGCATTCTCCATCTCGATGATTTTCATCATCTGAAGAACATGGCCAGGTAGTAGTATCTTTTAGTTCCCAACAATCCAAACAAAGTCATACTACTGTCGACTTGCCCTCACAAGGAGATCTACCTCTTGTGATATGTGGCAGTGTTGACATCGAGGCTTTGATGGCCAACGTCTCTCCCATGTCACCCATCTTCAGTTTAATTCACTCGACGGACTAAGTGGGACCTTTTACCCGTCTGGACATAGATGCATTAATCAATCTTTTATCGGGTAGTCAGACTTTGTCAGTTTCTTCTCTGGTTCTAGAGGAATCTTCAATAGATCTGAAGGTTAAAGAACTTATAAAAGAGTTGAAAACTTTCCTAGATTACTGTTTCGAGGCTATCTCTTCTGATGAATCATTCAGAAGCAGAATTCAAGTCATCTTGAATGAACTTGAACTAGTCAGATAACAGCTTCCCATCTTTTGTCGAAGCCTTTACTCAACCTTCAAGGATTTTATTAATGATTTGTTAGACAATGCTCCAAACTTCAACCAAGTCATCTATACTTATAATAAGGAGATGTCAAAAAAAGAAATCATTATTGGTTAATTAAAGGATCTGAAGTCTAAAATAAACTGACAAGACGAAATGATTACCAAAATAAAGGAAAGCTACCTAATTGCTACTGAAATATTGGCTGGTTTAAAGAATACCTCGTCGTGTTAGAAGAGAAAATCAGAAAAATCAGAGAAGAATTGGCATAAGTTGAAATTATAAAAGACAAACTTGAACATGCACTAATCGAACGTGTGGCAAAACGATAAATAATAATAAAATATGTCACAGCTATTGCAGTCAATGCCCAAGCTTTTGCCGAAAAGATAAAGTCTTTGGAGAGTGGATATTTGTTAGCCTGTGCAAACAAAGAGACATTGGCTTCTATCTGGTAATGTCTACGCCAAATGTAGTTACGTCAGTTAGGCTCATCCGGTAGATTTATTTGATTTATATTGTCGGTTCTTTTAATCTGACAAATTTGAATAAACTTTGTATTATTTATTCATTTATTCGATCATAGCATTCGACAATAATTTGTACAAAGTTCAAAGCATAATAATTCTTTATTCAATTTTTACTTCGCACATTGTCGGCCTGTATAGCTTTAGATACTTGCCATTGATTGATTTCACCTTCAATCTAGTGTTAACCTCATTGAGAGCATAGGCATTACTAGAAAATACTTGTGTAACCTTAAATGGTCCTTCCCATTTTGACGACCACTTGCCGTATGCTCAACAATGTTTCTCAGAAGGCAAAATTACCTTCGATAATAAATTGCCCAAATTAAAAGACTTGTATTTAACTCGACGGTCATAAAATTTAGCAATTTATTCTTTTTGTCAAATTAAACTTTCCAAAGTAACTAATCTCTCATCAGTCAACTCATTTAATTCGTTAAACATTGAATCTCAATAACTTTCAACTGACAATTCATCTTATTTTTAGATACAAATTAATTGGAGATTAATCTCGACAGGAAAAATTGGCATCATGACCATAAACTAATTATACGGCAATATGCCTGTTGATTCTCATGGTGAGTTCCTGTATGCCCATAAAACCTGATTAAGGGTATTGTGCCAATTTCTAGGCTGTTGACTAATTTGCTTTTTCATTAGGCTTATAAGTATTTTGTTGATGGCCTCTACTTGGCCATTTTCCTGCGCATAATAAGGTGTCGACGTAATTAATTTTATCTTCATAGAATTGGCTTTTTTAATAACTTTTCGTCCAATGAAAACGGTACCTTGATCGGTTGTCAGAGTTTGAAATGTGATTTTCAATAAAATTGATCACATCTTGTTGGGTGACATCTTTTAATGCAATTGTTTCAACCCGCTTAGTGAAATAGTCAACCCCAACTAAAAAATGTTTATGCCCTTCGATGAAGGAGGGTGTATTTCACCAATTAAGTCCAAAGCCCATCCTCTAAAATAGCCAAAATTTAATGATTGAATGTAATTCACTAGCTGGAATGTTTTGAATATGGTCATGTCTTTGACATTCTTCACAAGACTTGGCAAACATTATACAATCTTTAACTAGTGTCAGCCAGTAAAATCTTACTCATCGAGAATCCATTTCATTTTTTCACCTTCTTGATGAGCTCCACAAATGCCTTCATGGACATCCGATAAGCCAATGTATGCCTCCAACTCACTCAAGCACTCTTCCAACTATCCGTCGACAGTCTTTCTATATAATTGTCCATCAGACATTACAAAATTTAACACTCTATACTTAAGTTTCCATTATACGTCAAAACTTGGATTCTCTAAATAATCAATGTTTTCTTTTTTCCAATCATTATTTATATGAACGTCAATTTGTAACACATCCCTTTCCTCCAAAGGATACAAAAGTTCTTTGATTTCTATTAGATCTGATAGAATTTTTTGAGAAACTTTATAGCTAAGTCATTGGCTTCTTTATTTGATTCCCTAGGAATGTGTTGGATAGTTACTTCATTAATACTTAATCAAATTTTGATTAACACATTTATATTCCTAAGTAAGTTGTTTGACTACTAATTGGGAATCTCCAAGTATATGCACCATTTGCGCTATCATTTGACATTCGACAATTGAAGCTTCATATTCATCCTCATTGTTAGAACAAGAGTACTTTAGTTCAAACATAAATTTGGTTGGAGTTCCCTTTGGGGAAATTATTAGAATCTCAATGCCACTTCCTTTTTTGTTCATTGATCCATCGAAATAAAGATGCCATGGTCTCAATTCAACAAAATTTATGTCATTATCTATGTCTAGGCTAGAATGATTGACTAAAAAGTCAGCCAATGCTTGGCCTTTGATGGCTTTTGCTGGAATATATTGTAAGAAAATTTCCAATAGCTCAATAGTCCATTTGCCAATGCGTCCATTAAGAAAAGGTTTGGATAACATAAATTTTATTATATCTGTCTTTGACATGACAAATACATTACAAGGCATCAAATAATATTTCAGCTTGGTACAAGAAAAATACAATGATAAATACAATTTCTCAATTGCACTATATCTTGTCTCTGCATTTTTTAAGACTTGACTAAAGTAGCAAATGACTCTTTCGACACTATTTACATCATCTTAAATCAGTAAACATCCTATAGTCTCTTCAGAAGCTAAAATATATAATTTCAATGGCTGTTGTGGTACTGGTGACATCATAATTGGAGGGTTCGTTAGATAATGCTTGATTTGATCAAAAGCTTCTTGGTGACAAGGCTCCTAGATGAACTCTTGCTCAGCTTTTAGCTTGATCAAATGTGAGAAGGCTCTGGTCCTACCCGACAAGTTAGATATGAATCTCCTTAAGAAGTTTATTTTGCCCAAGTAAGATTGTAATTCTTTCTTATTTATTGGTGTAGTGGCTTCCAAAAATGCCCTAATCTTATTTTTGTCCACTTCAATGCCTTTTTTATAGACTAAGAATCCTAGAAATTTGGCAGCCAATACTCCAAAAGCACATTTCTTCGAATTCATTTTAAGGCTATTCTTTCACATTCTTTCAAAAGCATGCCTTAAATGTGCCAACTCCTTTTGCTTATCTTCCAACTTGACAATGATGTCGTCAATGTAAATCTCCATAAACTTTCCTATGACATTGTGGAAGATGGTGTTCATTGCTCTTTGATAGGTGGCCCCTGAATTCTTAAAATCGAAAGGCATGAAAACCTACTCATATATACCAATGGCTCCTGGACATCTGAAAGCAGTTTTCGAAATGTCCTTCTCGGCTATAAAAATCTAATTATAACCTGTATAACCATTCATACAACTTAAGATTTCATGCCTAGATGCTGCATCTACTAACATGTCTGCTATGAGCATAGGATATTCATCTTTAGGAGTTGCCAAATTTAGATTCCTAAAATCAATGCATGCTCTTAATTTGCCATTTTTCTTAATAACTAAAACTATATTAGAGAACCATTCGACATTCCTGGTAATTCTAATGAACTTAGCTTTAAGTAGACATTCGACCTCCTATTTGATTTTTAATGCCACTTCAGGGGTGAATCTCTTATTTTCCTATTTAATAGGTCTGCATCCTTCCTTGAGTGGTATTCTATGTTTGATGAGGTCTCTACTTAAACCAGGCATCTCATTGTAATCCCAGGCAAAGCAGTCTCTGTATTCTGTGATTAGCATGACAAGCTCTTCTTTGAAATCCTTTGGTAGAAATGCCCAAGTTCACCTCTTCTAAAAGATCTTCTGGTTCGACATTCATCTTTTCATCGGGTCCTTTGTCAAATCCTAAAGGACCATCATCTATAATGCAGTTTGACAACATACCTTCTATTACATTGACTGTTTTTTCGGCCAAGTAGGTTGACAGTCTGTCCATTTGAGTCTTAAGACTCATGGCTAACACTTGGCCTATTCTAGTCTACCTTATCTACACTTGGCCGATTTCGTCGGCCTTATCCATTAATTTGACACCAAATTGATCTATTAAGCAAACTTTCAAAACCTCCTTACTGATTAACCTATCCTTTGTTGTGGCTGGTCTGACATTTTGAGCATAAATTTTGAAGTCGACATTAAGTTGTTGTAAATAGCAAGGACTATCATCTGCTTCGACGACTTCCACTTGGCCTTCACTATTCCAAAGGATCAACTTATGATGCACATTCCAAGGATTGCTCTAATGACATGGATCCAATCTCTACCTAATAACATGTTATAACTAGATTTTGAGGGAATTACCACAAAAAGGTTGCCCTTTCGACTAATCCGATATGGATATTCAACATCGCTACGCCATCGGATGAGGAAGACTTACCACTAAAATTAGTGACAACCATATCTATCTGAATTAAATCAGATTCATTCTTCCCTAACCTCTTGAATATAACTCTCAGTATTAGATTGATGGCAGCTTCACCATCCACCAGAATTCAGTTAGTGAGTTTCCCTTCTAATGAGGCCTTGATATGTAAAGGTCATAGATATGCCTTCTGCATGTTAGTTGGCTTTTCGAACTTGGCCAAATTGTCGAGTTCATCATCCCAGTTATCTTGTAGACTGTCGAAACTTGAATTATGTCACCTTCTACAAATAACTAATCTTTCGACAAGTCTTCTAAATCTTCCTCATTCTCACCCACATAAATTTCATAATATGTTTTTTATTCTAGTGGAATCATAGAAATATGGTTAAGACTCATATTAATGGGATACTCGTCTGCATCCTTCTTCCTTCTGATGTCTTCTTCTTCGATGTCTCTAAATTTCCTTTAGGTCCTAGTCTTCTTCATCCATAAATAACCCAAGTTCATTCGTGAATGGCCTAAGTTTAAAATAATCCTTATCCACTGGACAATCGTCAGACCCAGCTTTCGACAAAGTAGTTCTTATAGCCATGATCGCGCCATCTAGATCTTTATCCATATCAAAGTCTCGATTGAACTCTTCCTTATCGTTGAGACCTAAAGGGTCTTTAGGACCATTAAGGGCTTCAATAATCTCATTGGCAGACAAGTCCATGTCTGACGTATGGCATTTGGGCTTAAACTCAACGAGTTGCCCCCTTGCTTAAATTTGGCAAGAGTTTCTTTCTTTTGTTTGACATTAGTCATAGGATCCTCCAAGATCATTTTGATCTCTTCATGAGACCAATCTTTGTAATTCTTTACTTCCACAGCAGCCACTTATTTTCCTTTAGTGGCTTTCTCAGCTTCTACCAACCTAACAGGCCATTTTTTCTTTGGGAGGGTAAGAGGTATACTTTTGTCAAGTTTTGATTTTAAAGGCATTGACTAAGATAATTTTCATGCCTTTGCAATCTCCTCCTGAAACCATGCATTCAAAAGATTCAGCTGAGGCTATAACTTCTCCTACGGTTTAAAAGTTTCTAGTCAAACTCCCCTAGTATTTTGAGTTATTGGTTTAGTTTCAACTACCAAACACTTTTTCCTTGACCCTGATGGGTCTTATTTAAATAGAAGTGTATCTACCAAAGCTCTCCTTTTTTAGGCTTACCTATATCTCTACAATATTCATTTTCGGGTCTTCGACAATGGTTGACTAGAAGGTTCCAGATTTCTTTGACCAGATGGCACTAACTTGTCATGGCAGTAGTCTTTATCCAAGAAAGGATGCCCTTTTTGGAATCTACTCCTCTTGGCATTATCTCTATTTGTTGTTGCAGAGTTCTTAACCTATTGGCCTACCTTAACATTCTCAAGTGGCACTTGCGTTCTGGTGTGTTGGATGTAGTTTCGGGAATTTAGATTACTACTCTCAATCGACTATTTAGATTTTGTCTTAACTGTGTGTTATGGCCAAGATCTTCGTGTATGACACTTCAACTGAAAATTCTCATAAAAAGGCTTTTCTTTTTTCTGATCCTTTGGTAATCAAGAATCAGCCATCGCCTTCTGACACTCTTCAATAGCTTTCAGATCATACAAGTAGACATATCTTGGACACATATGGATTGCTATTGAATCTTTCTTTCTTGTCATGAACTCTTCATAAGTTTCCCAAGGCTTTTGATATATATCGAAGGTATACGTCATAGGGTCACTTGTCTGGGTCCACTTCAGAATTCATCTTCCCTTTTTCCTTTTACATCAACCATGCCAATATTCAATGGAATTTGGCTATCTATTTCAGTTATATTTGTCTGAAAAGGATCGGTGTCAACCTCCATGTCTGCCTTCTTATCAGTAAACTTCAATTTTCCTTTTGTTAGAGCTTTTTGGATTAAGTCCCTGAAATGTACACATTCGTTGGTCACATGACTGAATACATTATGGATTTACAATATTCTCGGTCTTTAATTTCATCAGGCTTTAACAGCTTATGATTATCTGACAATTTTATTTGTTTTTCTTTTAACAAAACATCAAAAATTTGTTTAGCTTTTATTATGTCAAATGTGTATATTTTTCTATTGACATAGCTCATCTTTTCTTTGGCCCTCATAGGCTTTATATCCTGACAAACATAAGGAGGTCCATTCTTTAATTCAGCAAGATTTACATCACAATCTACATCCTCATCCTCTTCGTCAGATTCTTTCATTCTGATGTAATTTAATTTTTCTCTCTTGAGGAATTTCTTTTGCTTTTGCATCTTTTCAGCTTTCAATTATTCTATTTGTCGAACTTTGCCCTTCAGTTGGGCAAGATCAACTAGATGCTAATTGTTAAGCTTTTTCCTGAGTAATCGTGACAATTTCGGCTTCAGGAATCAGAGTAAAACATCTATTCCTCATTTCCCTAAACCAACAGATTGACTAGCTTTTACTCCTATTCCCAATCTCGATCTTGACAATCTTGGCTTCGAGAATCAGAGTAAAACATCTACTCTTCATATCCGTAAATCTTGTCGGATAATCCTTGACAGATTCATTGTATAATATTTTAATATAAACAAATCTATCAGACTAACTTTAAGGTCCTTTCTGAAGAATTGGTCATGGAAGCTTCTCTCTATTTGCGCCCATAAATGAATAGAGTTTGATCTAAGTGTTGAGAACCAAGAAAAGGCATTTTTCATGAGTGAACTAGGAAAGAATCTCATTTTAAGTCCTTCATTTGTCGCTAGATCTCCTATTTCAATGGTGTACCGTGCAATATGTTCGATGGTTGATTTGACACTTTCCCTAGCAAACTTGGATAGTTTAGGAACCTTAACCATCCCTCTAGGCAATTCTGCCTATTGAACCCAATCAGGGAATGCCGAAGCGAAATAAGACTGATTAGTATAGTCTACATTGAAACCAAATCTATTAAGGACTTATTCAACAGAGAGCATTTGCTCTTGGCCATGGGCTGGGTACCTGGAAGTTTCCCTTTTCTTTTATTTTCATCCTCTTTATTGAGTATGTGACATTATGCCATCTTTAGGTGTTTAGGACAAGCTTTTAAACATCTTTTGGTGTTTTTTAGGTAAATTTATTCTTCTTCCATGTGAGTAGCTTTTTTATATGTCCTAAATTCTGAAAGAAAGTCGAATCAATCAAGTTGCACTTATATAATCATGTTCCATGTAAGAACTTCAAGGTATGGGATGTACACTAAGCTGTTTATTTTTCCATAAAGAATAAATGTCAAGTGGTGATTGAGTATGATTCATAAATGTGTCTCTTGATTGACATACATATGTATGTATTTAATTGCATGAAGTTTGTTAAATATATTTTGTACACAGTGAGATACCTGAGTAGAGAGTGAGGCGGGATTCTTCGCAAGGTCATGACCGTGAGTTTGAGGGGCCGGGTTGATAAGGGCTCATAGCAACCTTAGTAATGAAAGGAATTAGGTCTCTGGTGTTCTCAGTAGTGAGAAGGTTTAGTGAGATGACTTCCCTAGTAACCTGAAGTTTCTCGCAAGGGCTTGGCAAGTTTCAATTGCCAGAAACAGTTTTGGCTCATAATGGCCCAATTGAGTGAGCTTGTATGATGATTTAATGATGTTCAACATAGTTATATGATAATTACTTTCAGTTATCTCTTTATTTGTGTTATGATATTTTGCTATTCACCAAAAGGTCATGACTTATGATTTCTTATGTCACCACTTTTAGATATTAAGCTCGTAGAAGGTCACCTGACTGAGGAGTAGTGGAAATCCCATGCCTAACCAGATTTGTTCCTTGGGTTGGTATTTTGGGAGATTGGTCATAGACTTTTTTTTTTGGTGCTCTAGATATGCTCTGTAGCAACATAGGACTCTTAGGGCATATCTTGATTTATGTAATGACGTGTAATATATATATATATATATATATTTGTCTTGAAAATGTTTCCTTTCATTCCTTATTTTGTATGGTATTAGAATGATTTGAAACATGAAGATGATTATGTAAATCTTTTATATCATATCATGAATGAATTTAAGCATTGGGAAATACTTGATTTTGAGACTTTGTTATTTGAAGGCTTACGACTGTGATTGGATGTTACGTGTCATGCTAGTCCGACTCCCAAATTGGGGCGTCACCCACTAACATACTAATATGCCACATCCAATCCCAACTCTCCATGTACCATCATCATCCATACATACCCTTACCATACCAATCAATTTTTCCATGCAAGCACCTCTCTAAATCATCGTCATGCCTTATCACTTAGGCATATCTCAGTTGTGGTAATGTATGATGTCCCTCTAGTGTACCAATATTTACTAGCGAATTCTTCCCCAAATAACATCACACATAGTCATTCGTGATCTGGGAAGCCCACTAAGCCCTATTATAGCCTTTCACTTTCTATTGCAACCCAACACACATATATCCTCAGACATGTCACCATCTCCTCCTTTCCTGCACAACCACTACCATGCTAACAATCTCCCGAGCCACATGACAGCACCACATATTGAATAGCCATTTTGTCACGTATGGTTCACAGAAACCTTTCCTTGACAACGAGCTATAAGGTTAACCCATTAGTGTAACCAGCCCACCAGGGTTTTAATACTACGGTCTAAATCCTTAAGACCATAGTAACATATAGATATCCACCTCAATAATGAACTTTGCACAACACATCCTCCACCAACGAGGTAATCACCCTCAAATCTTCCAATAATAGGTTCAACGTCGTTGATTTCCACTGCACCTCCATGGTGTGCATAAAAAGTAACACATCTTTGATGTAAGTAGCCAATGCTCCCAACACACAAGCGCCCAAAGATTACATCCATCAAAAATAAGGCTCGACACACCCCACCTTTAAGGTCTGCCCCAAGCATTACATCAGCCAAAGATTTAATTCCATACACACAAAAGGCTTTATTCAACATGTCCCATTCCACAAGAGACTTATTTAGCTAATTGAAAAAAAATAAAAACATGACAAATATCTAGCATCACAGTAGGAATGTATCCAACTCATATCACATAATAAGGATATATCCAACACACAAAAACCAGTCAAGCATACTGCACACAATAAAGGCATATTCAATGTGTTCCCATTACCAAATTCACTTCTATTGTGATTTACCACTCAAGTACCCTTAAAGTAATGATTCGAAATGAGTAAAGTAACTACTGCCACCCTAACAAGTAAAAGAAAAATTACACCTCTACATATGCACTTGCAATTTGAAATGCAAGGAAACTAAATGATATTAGATCACAACACATAAAACAAGAAAAATGTGAACCAATTTCTCATAACAATCATTTAGGTAAATGCTCACCCTTTCCCCTTGTTAGAGTATGGGTGCCTATACATGTATCCTTTGTTTATGACTTAAAGTTTTATACAACCCTTAACCACACCCAGATTAACAAACCTTTATAGAAACATTAGGAAAACCATGCCTTATGCTTTTCACAGGGTAATGCACTATGCACAAATTAATCCGTAATAAAAGATTTGTAGAGAAAAGAAATAAGTTGCAATAATTTCTCTTCCAAACAAGTATGAATTTTATCTTTTATATCTCCTTTTTCTACCACCCCTCATATGTTACACTCTTATACTTACACAAAATGTATGATTACCGATTAATGCACCAATTACCACTTAGGTCATAATTTATGTATACCAATTAAGGCAATTCACACAGGGGTTTCAATATGTATACATGTTCTCTTACATTTTGGTATTATTGGGTCAGTGCCCTCAACCATATAACATTAAGTTCCTCAGGCCGTACAACTAAATCTCATATCTAGTCTCTTGGGTTATGCCACAACCATTTCATACATTTAGACCCTATTGGGTTGTGCCTTCAACTAAGTCAGTCCTGTTAGGTCACTCCCTCAACCACATGTACATTTCACATGCATGGAAGATTTCTAATACTTGTATCATCTACTACATGCATATATAAATATATATAAAATCCAATCAACCAAGGTTAAATCACATGTGCACAAAAATGGTTTCAAATTTTAGTTAAATTATTTCAATATGAACCGAGAGTGTACATGACACTCTCTCACCTTCTCATGCCATTCTAATTACCATTATCCATTTCATCGATTATTTAATTTTCCAATAATTGGTTTCGCCAATGTCTATATAGTGTGTTAGTATCACTTACCACATAGCAATTTCCATCTACATGCAAAAATATGGTGAGTATGCCAAGAATAATTTTGAATACATATAAAACATATAAGGAGTAAGGTATTCCACTCACTCTACAATGCCTATGCACCATTATAGTGGGAAGCAACGCATGGGCTTCCTTAGAGCCTATCACCCACATTTAAAGGCCCTTCGTGTTCCACTAGAGGTGACAATATCTTACACTATGAGTAAACAACTCAAGATAGAGAAAACTCTATAGAGCCACTATTAAGGAGTATGACACAAAAGAAAAGACTATCCTTAACCACCCTAGGGCCTTTAGTGAAACCTTATCCTATGGTTGTGACGTGGTTCACAACAATAAGGAAAGGCCCACCAAGGTCACCTTGCTCTGTACTTAATAGAAGACCAAAATCTAGACTTTGATACCAGCTTTGTCATGGCCCACAAACATATCGTGATAAGCACGGGGTGAAACACACATTACCACTGTAAACATAACCAGACACAACCATTTTTATAAACCAAGGCAATCCCAAAGATTTATCATCAAAGTGAAAACACAACATAAGGTGCTATATATATATATAAGTTTTCAAATGATCATTCGACATGTACAAGATTTTATTTAGTCTTGGTTCACAAACCCACCAAGTTTCCAAAGTTCACATTTCCAATACCCAACAAATAAAATCAATGAATAATGCAAAAACATAGTTTAACATAGTGATTGCATGAGTAATGAAACCATATCACCGTCATAACATCCATAATAAATCTAGGTGTTCTATTCTACTATAGAACAACTCATAACCCACTAATTCAATAAGACCACTACTACCAACCTGAAGTTGGAATGGTGCTAAATTTGGAGACTCCGCTACACCTTACACAAAGACCCATAGTTACACAAGGAACCTGGAAGAGGTACATAAAAAGGGTGAGTATGAATTACTCAGTGAGGTAAAACCCTACAATAATTAAATATACAATACCATGTGCTACTCACAGGGAAGGGACTCTGAGGAAAGTCCCATCCACAACCACAACTAAGCTACCACAATGTCATCCAAGCACAAGCACTGGTTATTAACACTCATCACTCACATATATAAAGGAAATTCATACACAAAAAATATCCACCAAGAGAAAGTCGCAAGAAATTCCATAACCATATAATTAATTCACACATACCATGACCATTTCAAGAACATCACATAAACCACATACATTACAATACTGCACATGAAACATATGCAAGCAATCCATCAATTGAGTCTAATCAACTGTTTTAGATTATGCCTTTCATTGCCAATATGTTTCTCATAAACACTCTTATGCTTCTCTTAGGCCATATGGTTCTGATAAGCACTCGCATGACTCTCATAAGCAATGTACATCTTTTGTGCTCGACACGTCTTGTCCAATTTGGGGGTGTCTCATAGGCTTTGGGCTTCCCATAAGCACTGTCATTCCTTTACAAATATATAGGGCCTCTCAAAGGCTATGTACCTTTCATAGGCGTGGGGCCTCTTATCGACCATGTGCCTCTCATAGGATTCACAGACAATTCAAAAGAATTAACTATAATGCAAATCAAATCATAACCAACTAAGCAAACCATTCCACCAAACCACAAGATCATTAACCATGTAATGCATCCATGCATCATTTACATTCAAAACCATTTAATGAAATGTAATAAAGATACCAAGAAAATAGTAGTCTTATCATTCAAAAATTTCACGCTTATGAATTCCGACATAAGTAGATACGCACTAAACCATATAACCACAACATTTAAAATGAAAGGGTTTTTCTCATTGTAAAAGCCTATACCATGTTTGATTTATCCATATTGGAAAAATTGTAAGTCGTTATTACCACCACACATATTCATAATCTTATAAGTCACTAGAGAAAAACACTAATCATAAATTATATCAAGAATAATATTTACCCTACACACAACACTTGGGATAAATTAACACCCTTTTTAATTCTGGGGCATGTGACCAGCACAACACATAGATACCTTCCACAGACATAAGCCTAGTTCCCAGCTCCAAGCTCCAACTTCTATGACAAAAGTAAAAATAATATTAAAAGGGGTGAATATACCACACTCTATAAATATAACATAAAACATTCGTTACATAAGTTTAATTAATCAAACTACAATATGGTCATCTCCTATGTTTCTATCTATTCTTATACCAAAATAGCCCATGGAATATACAGAAACATATACAAAAGAATGTTCTCCAAAACAACCCTCCTATATGGTCTTATTGGACTACAGAGTGATTGACAAAAGAATTTCTGATGGCCATTCCAAAGATGTACCATCTAAGGAATCAAGTGGGTTGGATCACTCAAACATTCGCTACTCCTCAGGCAGATGTTCTTCAACGTACTTAGGCTTTGAAACATGGAAACAATCATGTGAGATAATAATCTCAGCGAGAAAACCAAACACAAATAACTAAAGTATAAGTGAAGCATTAGGCATCACATCTCTAAGCCCGGAGGCGTGATTAACTCCTTGCCCGTAGGTGATAAATTTTCACCATTATACTCTCCTTGCCTGAAAGCAGTTAAGTCCCTATGCCCGATGGTGATTAAGTCTCCATGCCCAAAGGCAAATTTATTACTCCCGATGAGTGAAACCCACTTATCTCCCATAAAAAAAAATCATGTACCAAATAATTCAATTCATGACTAGTGCGCATATTTACCAAACATACATCAATTTGATACGAAACTAATAGTCTCTAATCATACTCCCAAGATACACAATTATTCTACAACTATGACACTTATAAATATCTCTTAGCTTTCCATGCTCTAATTTTTCAAGGCTTTGCAATCATAATTTAAATTCATATCAAATTCCTATTCTTGAGTTATTTCCTACTCACTTCGACTCCAAGCTATACTTTACTGTATGTATAGTGACTCGGAAGGAATTGGAATTCCAAAGCTTTAGAATTGATCCCCTATAATAAATGCATGAAGGAGGAAAATTTAATTAGAGCACCAAATTGTTATCAGGGAGCAACTGATCGACTGTCCTCTACCTAGCAGCCGACTGCTCAAGTTAGCCAAATCTAATAGTGGGCACTCAGTCGACCGATTTACCCTTACCAATTAACTGATCTAATTCTAAAGAAATTTGGGCAACCTAAATAGAGAGCAATCAGTTGACCTATAGTCACCTATCGGTCAACCTATGTGTCCAACGAGAAATTCCAATTCTTCCAGAGGGCAACCGGTCGACCTGTAGTCACCTACAGGTTGACTTGTGTGTCTCTGTTAGAATTGATCAATGCACCAGAGGCAGCCGGTCAGCTAGTTACCAATAGACTTCAACAAACAGATTTCCAAAGTTTACAAACCCATTCGAAAATCATTCTAACTCAATCCTAACTCAAATATGATGTATACACAACCTAAAAAACTAGAAATGCATACTCAAAGCTAGAAGAATTATCACACAAGAGTCAATGGTCAAAAATCTCCCCAATCTCCCAAATACCAGATTTAAAGAGGTTACTCAAAAACATAATTCTTTAACAATTTTCTTCATAAAAAGATTCTTCAAGGTTCAAATAATAGTAAAGGAAGAGTTTAAAGCCACACCCAAACTCCCATTTTCAAAAAATCCCACACTTCCCTTCTAGGGTTTAAGAATAGTGAAAATGAGAGGAAGGTTAGGGAAGAATACTTACTTGATCTTGAAAATTTACCAAGGGAAGGGCATAATGCCACCATAAGCAAGCCTTGAAGGAAAAAAGTGAAGATGGACTGAGAAAGAGAGGGTTCCAGCGAGAGAGGAGAGATGAGAGGGAGGGAGATACACGAATGAGGTTTTTGGTGCATCAAGAAGAATTTAAGTAGCAACAAAAAAATGTAATTCCCTCCATGTTCCCTTGACTCTAACTTAAGAGTCAACACTTTTCACACTTAGTAACATTTTTATTAAAACACAACACCTTGCCATACTTCTAAATACCAGACATATCAAATGCAAGACAAACTTATTAGCCATAGTCACATAACTTTGTAACCACAATCATCACGCAAGGGTACCCACAAAACCACAGACCCGAGAATTCATATGCGACAATTGCACTTAAAACAAAATCACGATGTATGATGGTATAAAACACAAAGATAAACAATCACAATAGACCACAAAAATTAAATCTCCCATGCACATGTGCACAATAAAATCTCTTGGGGTATTACATTACACTTGTACCTCATTTCCCTTTTGAAGTAAAATTTACTTTCATGCCTTGTCTATATACATGTATGTACATAAGCTTTTAACATATTTGGAAAATCAAATATCATTAAGGTACAAGCATGGAAACCATAAAAAATGTAGAGAGAGTCTCTCACTTGAAATCTAAGCCTGGAACTAGGTAGTTCTCACCATAGAACCCAAAAATGTATCACTACTTGCTACTATTTTAGGATGGAAAAGAAGGGAAAAGTACAATCAAACATGGAATTTGCAAGACTCTGCTGCTAAAATGATGATGTCCAGAAAGCAACATATAAACTATATTTCCTACCACTTTAACACCCAAACCTAGTCCTGCAGTGCCAGATGACAAAATAAATTTTGTAAAATCTACAATTCACCACTACATCTCTAATTCACGCTACTTCAATAGTGATGCATGCTCTGCACTACAAAACAACCCCTTCCAAGTGTCCTAAGCCACCTAACAAGCTCCCAACCTTCCCAAGTTTTTTTTGAAATCATTTTGTGGCATTAAAACACAATAGAAATCAGTTTCAAAACAATCCAAAGCTTGAAAACAAGATTGGGCTTTCAAATTTTAGACTTTTCCCAATATGACGGGCAATTAAAAGTTCCAACAACTATTTTGCTTTCATAGATGCAATCCCAACCACCATAAATGATCCATTTAATTTCCCACCACAAATGCATCTACAATACACGTCACGACCCAAAATTAAGCCCATGACCAGTGTAGGCCTACTATTTCATAGACTACCTGAACAGCAAACAAAAATCCATAGAGGCCTACTAGTTACAGAGCATATTAAATAGATTAATCTTAAACTAAACAGAAAATTACCTTACCCTAGACAATGGGGAGGCATCCTCACTACACAAACCACTAGGCTAACTAATCTTCTATACTTGAAACTACAAGGGAGTGAGTCTAATCTATTGACTTACCAAAATATCTCTGCCTAGCACATTCATACAATTGTGCATACCAAAGAACAAATAAAAGATGCATGAGCAAATAAACAAATAAAAGATGCATGAGCAAATAAACAAATATAAGATTTCCTACCTATATGTACAAATACAAGCTTTAGTCATAACATTTGCATAATCAACGACGGGCACATTTAACAAGTATCTCAACACCAATAATGCAAATGCCATAACTAACCCAAGCCCACATACCAAGTCCACCATACACCCCATGTGAAATTACCTTCATTCCCATCCATGCATAATAATATACATCATTATGTATTTGTTCACGTTGTACATCTAAAATCAAAGACTCACCATAAATCAATCACACAAGGATATATGATCATATTTAATGAATCATTCAAATGGCACTACCATAATGGGATAACTGATACAATCCACACTAGCATTACATCTATCTCACCCTTTATGTGCAAATCACACTAAATCCATTATGTTAGTCTCATTTTACCTAAATCAAACAATTCGAGCCATATGAGGGATCCATCATACCATGCCTATTAGACTCATAAGGAGTCCCTCAGGCCATACATGGTTACAACTTCAAACCATACTCAATGAACCAAATCCTCCACATATATCATACTATACCGAAATGACATGGATCATAAAGTGCAACTAATCTAATCACAATATAAGAAAGATGTCACACTAGAGTCAATACATTCAAGCATACAATCATCATGTACTCATGGCCTTCTCTATAAATCAAGCCAATGTCCCAGCAACTACCAAATATAACCTTAAGTATATCTCCACCTTGGCTTTGGCCCATACCTATTCTGGCAGCTACCAATCATAGCCCCTGAAAATACACCCCTTAGTCCTAGCCTATGCCCCATAGTTGCTAATCCCTAGGTACAGCTAACAAGTCCTCATCATGACATGGATGCTCCAAACATTTTCCACATCTAATTCATAGAGAGGAATGCCACACAAATACAGCTCACATTCAAATAATCCTGACATAAGCATAAGTATTCAACTCATGCTTGCTCAATCACATATATCAAGCACAATATTCAAGTACCTCTATCATTTTACTACCAAATGCAACATGGAAATTAAATCCGCAACATCTCATATTATTTTCAACATGCCCATGTATGTATATATCCATTCCCATGTTCTCAAGAAAATATGACCTATAAGAGTTTTGGGTGTGTATACGTACATACATAGTTTTCATTAACACTGTAAGGCTTGGCACATATATATATACATATCCTCTGAGTTAAACTTATGCGTTATATATATGTATGCATTCTTTTCCTTCATTCCTAACTAAGGGATAAATAGTAATGTATTAATATATACACACCTCTTGAATTTCTTTCACATATAGGGGAATGAATATACACATATACACAAGTATAGTTATATAAAGGCACTCACACATTTCCCTATACAATTAATGTAGGCCAAGGCATAACCTATACATCATTATTCATACATATCTCATGCATAAATGCATCTATAGGAATACTCAAGCCATACCTATGTTATGATCATTTTTTGTATTTGGAGGTACTTAATCACATCACATGTATGTAGAGTTTCTTACATGTTCATATTCTTTTCTATGGCTACAGAACTCATGATCATCATTAATAAAGCAAGGAAAAGAAAATTTTAGAAATCATAATAAGCATGATTTAATCCACTTGCTTTACTCTCCTGGGACCACACATGGCAAGGACGGATGATCCCTATAAGAAAATCACTCAAAAGAAGAGTTTTGGGCCAAAACAACATGGGTGGAGCTACCCTCTGGTGGCCGCGTACCATGGCGAGCATCTTTACATCTGCATTTTTATGCTCTCTCTCTGTTTTTCCTTTAACCCAATCCATTCTTTGACGGTTTTTCATGATTTTTGGTTCCAAATCACACAACCAAACATTAGGAAACATCCCTAAACAAGAAAACCTAATGATATTCAAGATTCACCACTAAATCATCCACTTTCCATACCTAAAAAATAGCTTTCTCCAAATTTTTGAATTCCACACTAATCAGCCCACAAACTAGAATTTTTCCATTGTTTTCTTCAAATTTTAGGTTCCATTTTCATTATCAAGCATGGAGGAATGTTTAGGATTAACACCCAAGCTCAAATTCTTCCATTTGATCCCTAAATCAGCCTAAAATCCCTTAAGTTCAAAAATGGGTAGAAAAATGGAGAGGGTTTGAGGAACTTACCTTGCTCAAGCTTTTTCGGTGAAGGTTGGCTATCAGGAACTCAAACCCATGGCTGAGGATGATGGCCGAGGCTTAAGGAAGTGAGGTCTCATGGGATTGAGGTTGAGAGATGAGAAAAGGGGGAGATATGGCATGAGAGATGAGATAGAATGAAAATGGAAGGAACGAGGGAGCTGAGTAGTGTGAGCAACATATATACAAAAGCACTAGGAATTACAAAAGTGGCCTTGGGTCAATTTGAGGTCAAACCTTTAGTAAGGATAAAGTTGTAATTTTCCCAACTCATATATTTTCCTACTTTTTCAAAGCACTGTACAAATCCACCATTCACTTCTCATTTTTGTGAATAAAGTTTCAAATTTCCAAATATCTTCTTTCCTCACCGAAGGGTATCATGAAATAATTATATTTCAATTTAGTCCCTCCCAAGATGTATGGCTCCCTCATCTACCCCGTGCCATGACTACTTCCTCGTCCCTTACTACATATCGATTTTCACAAGGTATCATACCATTTCATGCTATTTTTATCCCATCTAAACATAAAATTTTCCCCTATATTTTCATATACACAATATTATTTCAACCATAGTAATAAACATAAAACCTCAATTGTTACAACACAAGTCAGCCCACACTCTTAGATTTCACCATATTTCGTCCTAGGTTTATGAAGACCTTGAAAATGGAAGAAGAGAAGAACAACCACAAAATTTACCTTAAGTTCTACTATTTTCATGCAAGATGGAAGCTCAAACACTGATTTCCCGTGAAGATTTCAGATGGAAGAGCAAATGGAGAGGTTAGAGAGTGAGATGGGTTAAAGAAAGGGAAGCACGATGCAACACAAGGAGAGAATGAGAGACGTGATGGTTTAAGGGGCTAAAGGGTTCTATTTAAATAACTCATGCTTTTACCATTTACCCCTCATCCTTACAAACACCAAACAACAAAACATAAATTTGTAATTTTCCACTAACTTAAGGGTTTTTCCACAACTTATTTCATATAGGTCCCTACTCAATGGGCCTTTATGCCAGAAATTCAAAATCAAGCATATGTCCAATAAATTTACCATAAATCATTACCCACATACTAGTATACCAAGAAACATACCCTCACACATGGCATAAGAGAATACTCACATAAAATTAACAAATTTACACACATCTATCCTAAAGGTTTTAACCCAATCCAAAGTCATATGATTCCCATAATTAAAACCAAAATTGTATCATTTAAATTTATAAAAAACCACTGGTATCACTCAACTATTCGAACATACATATATATATATATATATATATATATATATATGTATAGAAGAGAGAAATTGTCATGACCCAATCTTCAAGCATATGATCGGTACAGTAGCGACACTTACCCATTACTATAAGCCTAACCCACCCTCAAATTACTCCACAGATTGCAAATATCAACATGGGGGTTTTAAAATTTTAACAAAAAAAGTTAATTAATAATAGAGTAATTTAGAGAGTTTAACATCATCTTACATATAAAAACATAAATTCCTTTTGTCACGCCCTAAAAAAGGGCACATGACTGGCACCAAGTAAAACCTACCCGACATCTGTAAGCTCGAACCATCACATGCATCATAAAGCATTAGATGGAAACCAATCAAATTAAGCAATAATTGCCATAGATAAGTATATAAATTTACAAAAAGAATATATATGTTTCCAAGCTTTCCCTCTTTCACCACAACAAAGCCATGGAAAGATTCAAAACATAGGTTAATCATCTCTACGGTTAATTACACAATTCACCAAAAAGAATACCCGCCCAAAATCCTAGGAGTCCTACCAACTACAAAGCAGGTCACCCTTCTAAAAATAACAAAATAATCACTAACCAATCAGCAACGATGTGGTGTTATGAGGCCTTGCTACTCTTCTTGCAAAGGTTCACCGGCTACGACAGAATATGCAAGAGGCTCATACAAAAGGAATGAGTAATTTACTCACTGAGAATAACACTACAAGAAGAACTTACCATATGCCTCCTACAGGGGAGAGGATTGATATCAATGTTGTTAAGATCGGAATCTTATGCAGGATCGTAAGAGAGCATAGGAAATATTAATTGTAGGATCAAATCGAAGATCGTAAGATCCTATCAAAATACTGTTCATATATATATATATAATAACATAAATTTTGTATATAATACAGAACCATCATATTATGATTAAAAATGAAATTATGGACTAATTTGGAGGATCAAACCGTGAGAAAAAAGCATAAAAGTGAAGAATAAAGACTAACGTTAATAAAAAAAAGTTTGTAAAGGATGGTTTTTACAAATTAAAAACACATTCTTAAACTAGAGACCTAGAAGAAGTAGAATACTAGTTTATATAAAAAATATACAAAACTCAAAAGGAAAATTTTGACTAAGGAACTAAGTAAATAAAAGGTAAGTTTTGAAACTTGAATTTTAATTCATTTCTTCTATTATTTTTGGGTAGAAATGATAGATTTAATCATATCATGACTAAAAATAAAAATCACGTACTGATTTAGAGGACTAAACTATGAGAAAATAACATGAAAGTGAAGACCATGGATTAAAGTGAGCAAACTGAAAGTTTGTAGGAGATGATTTTGACAAATAAAAAATATATTCTTAAACTTGGGACCTAGATAAAGTAGAAGACAAGTTTATATCATAAATTGGACAAAAGAAAAAATTTGACCAAGGACCTAAGTTAAAAAAAAATGTCAAGATCAATTCTACATGAAAGATCTAGATCTAGATCTAGATCTTGTACAGTGTTATTACAAAATCGATCCTAAGTGGATCGATATCAATTTTCGTCTACATGATCGTAGGATCTCGTAGGATCGTAAGATCCTACTAGCCAACAATAGATCTTGGCAACAATGATTGATATAAGTACATATAGTCCCAAACTCCAACTTAATTTTCACCACAAAAGTCACACAACAAACAAGGATATAGAAAGTAGGACCATAACTCACATCCACACATTAATAAGTATAGGCATGAATAAACATTTATCCCAATACAAGCCTTAATGAGGCAAGGAGGTCGCTGATATCGGGCATTTTTATATACTTTTTAGTCCCTATCTTAGTCCTATTGCTATTTCAATGTTGCCAACTCTCCTATTTTATTATATTTTGAATTTATTGAGTGTAAATTAATTATAGAATTAATATGATTCAAATTCATAATTTTATCCCAATTAATTCATGTGCTTAATTTCAGATCTAATTATTGGAGAGAAAAATGCTAACATGGACGTTTTGCTTACTTGGAGGCTACCTGGACATGCTGACTGGGCATTGAATGGTTGACTAGGGCTGACTGGATTTTTGGTCCCCACTGTTCTACACTTTACAGCAAAGGGGAATGTAATTTCTGTTTTGACAGCATGGACCTTTTGCAGCAATCAATAGCAGACAGAAACATCAAAGTAGTAGAGTAATTTATCTGCTACTGTTGCCACTTTTTTGCTGTTGTCTTGCTGTCCACATCATGGAAAAAGCACCAAGGAGGCATCAAAGAGGCATCTAGGGTAGAATATTCTCTAAGGCATTGAAGGCATCAGTTTTTAAAAATCAGAGGACACTTTTATTTTTAGAACTTAGCAATTTTTGTAACTCTCTCTTCCACTTTGTTTTCCTTCTTCTGTTTTGATGTCCTGCTCTCATGGAGGGCTAAATCTCCATTGTAATCAGTCACTAGGACCTTGGGATGTTTTAGCTTGAACTGAAAGTGCAAGATAAGTGTTTTATTCTTCATTTCATATCATTTCGTTTCTGTTCTGCTCATATGTTTATGTTGCTGTCAGATTTTGGTTTGAATTTGAAAGAGCATAAACAGATTTATATATGAGATATAACCTTGCTTGACTGATTAGAAAAGTGAGTAAAACGAAATGGCTAGTTAGATGATTTTTAACTTGATTTGGTTGAGGCTTTCCTTTGAAATGCGTCTAGTTATAGTTAATGAAGATATTCTTGGCTATAGTTAGTAGTATTAAATTCTGGATGTTACTCTGGAATCATTCTTTTTTTATAAAGAACCAAGTGGTGAAATGAGAACAAAACTGAATCAATGAGCTAAGTGATGATAGTTACACTCCCATAAATCCTAATGGCTGGTTGCATGGTTTTCTGTTATTGTCAAACTTGTTCTGCTGATATTTTGCTGTTGTTGTTCATTGTTGTTGTTTTGTTACCACTTCTGTTATTACTGTCAACAAAACCCCCCACGTTTATGTGCTTTTAATTAGTGTTTGGGTGTTCAGAATAACTAATTAGTAATTAGAAGTAAGGCTCCTTGAGTGAATACGACTTGGAGACCACTATACCGTAAGATTGCCACGAATTCAATTCTGGGCGATTCGGCATCGTAGTGGCATGAACCAGAATTTTGGCGCCGTTGCCAGGGAGCCAATTCAATTCCAAGTTATCTAATTAGTTTTTTAAGTGTTTGCTTGTTTAATTTTAAATTAGTGAAATTATTTTGAGATTCTCGGGCGGCCATTTTGCCAAATTCCATCGTTTAGGCCTCATTTTCTATTTTTTTAATATTTTTTTGATTTTTCTAATTAATTGTTATTTTTAGTGTGATTTTTGTAGTTTGAATTTTTCAATTCTATTTTTTGTGTTTGTCTCTCCAATTTGTGAAGGATTTTTCGATGAAAAATCAAATTTTTATGAGATACTTCAATTTTTGGTGATTTTCATCGGTTGGAGTCTTTTGTAGTGATTTAGTTGTTTTTATTGTTTTTTTGAGGATTTTTGCGTTTCCTAGTATATGAGAAGGTATGGTCACGTGGACTTACCACCTTTTGATCCAGAAATTGATAGGACCTTCCATAAGCTAGTAAGAAGCAATAGCATTAGGACTAGTATAGTTTCTAAACTTGTTTCTGAAATTGTTGAGCTTGCTGTCAATAGCATAGAAGTAGGATCAGATTTTGAATATGATATTGTGTTTGAGTCAATTGATTTTGAGTCAGCTGGGACAACTAGGATGGATAATCAAAATGCACAAGTGCCTCAAAATAGGCAAGAACAATCCATTAAAGAGTTAATTGCACCTGATGTGCATTATCAACCATTGTGCATAAATTATCCTGAGTTGGATGCTAATTTTGAACTAAAATATGGTCTAATCCATTTGTTGCCTAAGTTTCATGGTCTTGCAAGAGAAGATCCGCACAAGCACTTGAAGGAGTTTCACGTTGTCTGCTCTACTATGAGACCACATGGAGTTAGAGAAGAACAGATCAAATTGATAACCTTTCCCTTCTCTTTGGATGGGGCAGCCAAGGATTGGCTTTACTACTTGCCCACTGCCTTAATTACAAGATGGGATGAACTGAAGAAGATGTTCCTAGAAAAATTCTTCCCAGCCTCAAGAACAGCGGCAATCAGGAAAGACATCAGTCGGATAAGACAAGCAAATGGTGAATCATTACATGAGTACTGGGAGAGATTTAAGAAGCTGTGTTCAAAATGTCCCAACCATCAAATTTCAAAGCAGCTTCTCATCCAGTATTTTTATGAGGGATTACTACCTATGGACAGATACATAGTTGATGCAGCTGCTGGTGGGGCATTAGTGGATAAGACTCCTGCTGCAGTAAATGAATTGTTGGCCAAGATAGCCCAAAATGCACAACAGTTTGGCACTAGACTGAATGATCCAGTAGTAGTTACTATCAATGAAGTGAGAACACCTCCCATGGAGCAACAAAGGATAGAAAATAAATTGGAAGAGTTAGCTTCAATGGTGAGGGAATTGGCATTAAATTAGAGAACACAACAACAAGCCCTTCCTCCTTTAGTCTATGGTATTTGTTCCCTGAATACCCACCATACTGATCAGTGCCCTCAGCTGCAAGAGACCCTAACTGAGTCATGTACTGGTATATTCCCTAGTAGACCCATGCAGCCACAACAACAGAGATATGACCTATATTCCTCCACCTACAACCCTGGGTGGCGTGATCATCCAGCTTTCAAGTATGGGAATACCTCCAGCCCCCTTACCAGCCACCCCATGCAAGATACAATCAACCTGAACCTAGCCATACACCTCCTCCAGTACCCAAGAAACCTGAGCCTAGTCTTGAGGATCTAATGAAGCAACTGACTGCCAATACTCTTCAGTTCCAGCAGAGAACAGAAACCAATATGCATAATTTAGAGACTAAGATTGGTCAGTTAGCCATAACAGTCAATGAGCTAAGAAGTCAAGGTTCAGGGAGTTTGCCATCCTAACCAGTGATCAACCCAAGAGGCAATGTGAGTGCCATCATCTTGAGGAGTGGTAAGCAAGTAGACAGTCTAGCTTCTGAATCTGAACCAGAAAAATCAAATGTCCAGCAAAGTGTTCCTTCATCTTTTACTAGTGAGCAAAATAAAAAGGATGAAGAAGTAGTTCAGAAAATTCCTCTTCCCTTCCCCAATAGGCAGACTCAATCAAGGAAAGCTTCTGAAACTGACATAGATAAAGAGATCATGGAGACCGTCAGAAAAATAGAGGTTAATATCCCACTTTTGGAAGCCATTAAGCAAATCCCCAAGTATGCCAAGTTCCTCAAAGAGTTGTGCACTCATAAGAGGAGTTTAAGGGGTAATGAGAGAGTCAATTTGGGGAGAAATGTGTCTGCACTCATCCAACCACCTATGCCACCCAAGTGCAAAGACCCTGGAACTTTCACAATACCATGCACAATAGGCAACATGGAGTTCTCCAATGCTATGCTGGATTTGGGAGCCTCAATCAATGTTATGCCCAAATCAGTATACTGAAGCCTCAAGATTGGTGTTCTTTTACCAACTGGAGTGATTGTCCAACTTGCCAATAGGAGCACAGCACATCCAGCAGGAGTTCTAGAAGATGTCTTGGTAAGAGTTAAAGATCTCATTTTTCCTGCTGATTTTTATGTGCTTGATATGGAAAATGATAATACTCCTGGCCATGCACCATTAATACTTGGTAGACCTTTTTTGAAAACTGCAAAAACCATTATTAATGTGCATGAAGGGACTTTGTCGATGGAGTTTGCTGGCAACAAAATTGATTTTAACATTTTAGATGCCATGAAACATCCTATGGAAAATCATTCCAATGTGCATGTGGTTAACTTTTTGGATTACTTAGTTGATGAGGCATGTAATGATTTCCAAACTGAATTAATTTCTGATTTTCCTGAATTTTCTAATTTGGTAGATGCCTTTGAATGCAATTGTGCTGGTTCTGAATTCTGTCATGCTTGCACTGAAATTGAAAATTCTCTAATTGCTGACAATTCTGAATTGCATTATAATTTACATAATGGTTTAGATTCTGATGTGCATTCTAATTCTGCAATTTTCTCTAGCTTAGACTTAGATTTTGTTTCTGTTTTAGGTAGTTATAGGTGTAGTGATTTAAACTGTAATGTTGTACATTCTTCATCTCTTTCCTCTTGTGCTGCTAACTCTTCCTCCTCTTTAGCCAAGGATTCTGTCTTGGAGCAATCTGAATTTGTAGGTGCCTCCTTGGATATGACTCCACAAAAACTGATTCCATCCTCCATCCAACCACCTGCATTGGAGTTAAAGGCTTTACCAGAAAACCTCAAGTATGCCTTCCTAGAAGTAGGAGACCAGCTTCCAGTGATTGTAGCCAACAATCTAGAGCCTGATCAAGAACAAAAATTGATAAGTTTGCTGAAAAAGAATAAGAAGGCAATTGGGTGGACTCTAGCAGATATTCCTGGGATTAATCCTTCTGTGTGCATGCATCGCATTCTTCTTGAAGAAGAGGCTAAACCAGTCAAGCAACCCTAAAGACAACTTAACCCCATGATTCTTGATGTGGTCAAGAAGGAGGTAAGTAAGCTTCTCCAAGATGGCATTATTTATCCTATCTCTGATAGTAAGTGGGTGAGTCCGGTACAAGTAGTGCCAAAGAAAACCGGGATAATTGTTATAAAAAATGAAAATAATGAGCTAGTGCTCACTAAAGTGCAAAATAGTTGGCGTGTTTGCATTGATTACAGGAAGTTAAACCAAGCAACCAGAAAATATCATTTTCCTCTTCCTTTTATTGATCAAATGCTTGAAAGACTTGCTAGAAAGTCTCACTATTGTTTCCTTGATGGTTTTTCTGGATATTTTCAAATTCACATTTCACCCGAAGATCAGGAGAAGACTACCTTCACCTGTCCCTTTGGTACTTTTGCATATAGACGCATGCCTTTTGGTCTCTGCAATGCACCTGGCACTTTTCAGAGATGCATGATAAGTATATTTTTTGACTTGTTAGAAGATTGCATGGAAGTGTTCATGGATGATTTTTCTGTTTATGGAGACTCATTTGATGCATGCTTGAAAAATTTGGAGAGAGTACTTGATAGATACATAGAAAAGAATTTGGTTTTGAATTATGAGAAATGCCATTTCATGGTAGAGCAAGGGATAGTCCTAGGCCATATAGTGTCATCACGTGGCATAGAAGTAGATAAAGCTAAAGTTGATGTTATATCCTCTTTGCCTTACCCCACTTTTGTGCGGGAAGTTCGCTCTTTTCTTGGCCATGCAGGATTTTATAGAAGATTCATCAAGGACTTCAGTAAGATCGCTCTACCCCTATCTAAACTCCTCCAAAAAGAAGCAGATTTCATTTTTAATGATGCTTGCAGGTCAGCTTTTGATGAGTTGAAGAAGCAACTTACCTCCCATCCTTTCATCCAACCTCCATGGTGAGAGCTTCCCTTTGAGCTCATGTGTGATGTCTCAAATTTTTCTGTGGGAGCAGTACTTTCACCAAGAGTAGAGAGGAAGTTGCATGTCATAGCCTATGCGTCCCACACCCTTGATTCAGCTCAATCAAATTACACAACTACGAAGAAGGAGTTTTTAGCAATTGTTTTTAGTTTAGAAAAATTTAGATCATATTTGCTTGCCTCCAAAGTAATTATGTTTTCTGACCATGCAACACTGAAATATTTGTTGAAGAAACCGGATGCAAAGCCAAGATTGCTTAGATGGATGCTATTCCTCCAAGAATTTGATGTGGAAATCAAGGATAAGAGTGGAGCAAAGAATGTAGTAGCCGATCATTTAAGTAGGCTTTTAGAGCCTCCTTTAAAGCATCTTCCTATTAGAGATCACTTCCCATATGAGTGTTTTTCCCTTTTGCATGGTATTAGTGAGCCTTGGTATGTTGATTTAGTGAATTATCTTGTTGCATTTGAATTACCTGCATACCAAAGTAAACATTAGTTGAACAAATTAAGAAGCGAGGCTAGGTACTATGTGTGGGATGACCCTTATTTATGGAAGATTTGTAGTGACCAAATTGTTAGGAGATGTGTTCCAAATCATGAATTTGCATCTGTGCTAAATTTTTGTCATACTCTTGCATGTGGTGGACATTTTGGTCCCCAAAGAACAGCTAGAAAAGTGTTAGATTCTGGTTTATATTGGCCTACTTTGTTTAAGGATGCCTATGATTTTTGCAAGAACTGTTCTAGGTGTCAAAGAACTGGAAATGTGTCTAGAAGAAATGAAATGCCTCAACAACCTCTCCTCTTTTGTGATATCTTTGATGTTTGGGGTATAGATTTCATGGGTCCTTTTCCTGTTTCTTTTGGCTTTATGTATATCTTAGTTGCTGTGGATTATGTGTCGAAGTGGGTGGAAGCAAAAGCCACTCGAACTGATGATTCTATTATTGTTGTAGACTTTCTTCGTTCACTTATTTTCTGCAGATTCGGTATCCCCAAGGCCATAATCAGTGATCAAGGATCACACTTTTGCAATAGAAACATGCAAGGGCTATTAAAGAAATATGGAGTGGTGCATAAAACCTCTACACCTTATCACCCCCAAACCAATGGACAAGCGGAAGTCTCCAACCGAGAGATAAAGCAAATATTAGAGAAAACTGTACAGCCCAATAGAAAAGATTGGAGCAAGAGGCTTGAAGATGCGCTTTGGGCCTATAGAACCGCTTTGAAGACTCCCATCGTCATGTCTCCATACCGTTTGGTATTTGGTAAAGCATGTCACTTACCAGTGGAGATTGCACACAAGCCATATTGGGCGGTTAAGCAATGCAATATGGACATGACCCTAGCCGGTAAGGAAAGGAAGTTACAAATTGAAGAATTAGAAGAACTAAGGCTAGTGGCTTATGAGAATGCACGCATCTATAAAGAGAGGACAAAACCTGTACATGATCAGAAAATTGCGAAAAAAAAATTCAAGTGGGAGACAAAGTCCTTCTCTATAATTCTCACCTCAAGCTACCCGGTAAGCTTCGCTCTAGATGGGTTGGCCCTTTTGTTATTACTAATGTCTTTCCTTTTGGTGCAGTAGAAATTCAAAATGAGGCCATCAACAAGCAGTTCATGGTAAATGGGCAAAGGTTGAAGAAGTTCTACGAGGGCTTCAAAGAAGAAACTGTAGAGGAAATCCAACTCTACAATGTTCCGGCTCCATGATAAGGCCGTACTCTTTCCTTCCTTTTTAATTTATGTCCTCTTCATTTTATTTGATGTTTGGTAATAATTTGCATTAAGGACAATGCAATGTTTAAGTGTGGGGGGACAGAATTTAATTGAAGCTGATTTTCAAAAAAAAAAAAATTTCCTACTGTCTCCTCTATTTTCTTTGTTTCTGTCCAAAATTTTTGAGCTGTCTTGCATGAATTTTCTGTACTAATTGGCTACGAATTTTGCTAGTTCCTTTACATGTTTTTAAAGCTTTATATGTCTTCTAGCTGTATAATTTTATTTGGTGTCTTTCGCATTTGTTTTGGTGTAGTTTTGTGTCAGTAAAGCTGAGTCGCCAGAATTTCTGCAGTGTAGAATTTTGCTGCTCTGTTCTGTTCGAATTTGATGCTCTATTTTTGAAAAATTGATGAAGTTTTTGTGTGAAAGCATGTATGGTGAAATAGCTTAAGTTGTGAATTGACTTAGCATGAAAAGAATTCAGTCTTCTTTTTCTAAGGAACTCAAGTAAAATGGAAATGACGTTGTTTTATTTTTAATGAATTTTTAGTAATAGTCTTTAAACCGTCAGAATTTGAGCCTTCACTGCAAAATAATATTCTTTCTTGTTGTGTGTATTCCCTATCATGATTTTTACTCTAGAATTTGTCTTGAATCTTTGCTAAGGCTACATTACATGTACATGCTTGGAAATGATTTAGGCATTTGTTTCTTGTAACCATTCTAGCCAAATAGACATCCTATGTATTGTTTCCATTGTGTGCCACTTTGTACCTTACTTCCACCTTTCTTTCTTGTGTTTTCTAGCTCTCTCCCACTTTAAAACAATTCATTTCTTTTCCCCAAACTTAAGATTTGAAGAGTTTTAGAAACCTCTTTCTTTTGAAAATAGATTGAATTGAGCATGTGCAAAAAGAAGGATTTGTGGGCTGCTTTGAATTTCAGTATTGCTACTCAAAAAAAAAATTTGACAACTCTTCATAAAAAAAAATATACCATATAGAGATCAAAAAAAAAAAAAACAAAAGTGCAACAAGGAGAAAAGAAAAGTAGCATTGTTGTGCTCAAATTTCAAAGTTCAATCTCTTGTAACCTTATTGATTGATGGTTTTCATTTCTTTAAGTTCTTGTTAAACTTTGTTTTGTGTATTTCTTTCTACCTCCAAATCATTCCTTCACCCAACCTTATACCCTTCCAAAGTCCTAATAATTCAAGCATGTATGTGATTCAAGTAGTGGAGATTTAGATTCTTGACAAGCTTATGGTAGTGAATTATGTGATAAGTTGAATTTTGAGTGATTTACCCTAGACACTTAAGAGAATAGAGAGTAAACACATTCCTGGTGAGGAGGCTAATTACTTGAATTCATTCGTATCAAATTAAATTGCCATGAAGCTTGGAATCTTAGAAATTTAAGATTAATTTTCTTCAAGTGCTAAATCTTTTCAAAATTTTAATTATTCCATTCTAGCATGCTTTCCACACATTTTCCTTTCGTGTCTTTTGGTGTTCTGAATATTATTTTGCCCAGGAGTGCAAAAAGGCCAAGTGTGGGGGATTTGATATCGGGCATTTTTATATACTTTTTAGTCCCTATCTTAGTCCTATTGCTATTTTAATGTTGCCAACTCTCCTATTTTATTATATTTTGAATTTATTGGGTGTAAATTAATTATAGAATTAATATGATTCAAATTCATAATTTTATCCCAATTAATTCATGTGCTTAATTTCAAATCTAATTATTGGAGAGAAAAATGCTGACATGGACGTTTTGCTTTCTTGGAGGCTACCTGGACATGCTGACTGGGCATTGAATGGTTGACTAGGGCTGACTGGATTTCTGGTCCCCACTGTCCTACACTTTACAGCAAAGGGGAATGTAATTTCTGTTTTGACAGCATAGACCTCTTGCAGTAATCAATAGCAGACAGAAACAGCAAAGCAGTAGAGTAATTTGTCTGCTGCTGTTGCCACTTTTTTGATGTTGTCTTCCTGCCCACATCATGGAAGAAGCACCAAAGAGGCATCCAAGAAGCATCTAGGGTAGAATATTCTCTAAGGCATTGAAGGCATCAGTTTTTAAAAATCAGAGGACACTTTTATTTTCGGAACTTAGCAATTTTCATAACTCTCTCTTCCACTCTGTTTTCCTTCTTCTGTTTTGTTGTCCTGCTCTCATGGAGGGCTAAATCTCCATTGTAATCAGTCACTAGGACCTTGGGATGTTTTAGCTTGAACTGAAAGTGCAAGATAAGTGTTTTATTCTTCATTTCATCTCATTTCATTTCTGTTCTGCTTATATGTTTATGTTGCTGTCAGATTTTGGTTTGAATTTGAAAGAGCATAAACAGATTTATATATGAGATATAACCTTGCTTGACTGATTAAAAAAGTGAGTGAAACAAAATGGCTAGTTAGATGATATTTAACTTGATTTGGTTGAGGCTTTCCTTTGAAATGCATCTAGTTATAGTTAATGAAGATATTCTTGGCTATAGTTAGTAGTATTAAATTCTAGATGTTACTCTGGAATCATTCTTTTTTTATAAAGAACCAAGTGGTGAAATGAGAACAAAACTGAATCAATGAGCTAAGTGATGATAGTTACACTCCCATAAATCCTAGTGGCTGGTTGCATGGTTTTCTGTTATTATCAAACTTGTTCTGCTGATATTTTGCTACTGTTGTTCATTGTTGTTGTTTTGTTACCACTTCTGTTATTACTGTCAACAAAACCCCCCACGTTTATGTGCTTTTAATTAGTGTTTGGGTGTTCAGAATAACTAATTAGTAATTAGAAGTGAGGCTCATTGAGTGAATACGACTTGGAGACCACTATACCGCAAGATTGCCACGAATTCAATTCTGAGCGATTTGGCATCGTAGTGGCATGAACCAGTCGCCAAGGCCAATTCATATGTGGGCAGTATGGGATTTCCCATAAATGTCACCATCTTATAAACACTTGTTACCAAGTATGATTTAATTATTATTTACCTTCGTCTATCCTTCACTTAGACGGCATCCTTAAGGGTTAGAGGATTATTCATCCTGAAATTTTATAAGTCCACCTTCCAAGACCCTCCTTCATGCTTTCCCACCCCAAGCAAGAGAGGAAAACACATTACTTCACATTTATTTCACTTATCAAAAATTTAATTTATGCATAGAATAACGTTACTCTTACTGTGGTATCTTAACAAGTGTAACATATGACTCATTATTAGTCAAAGGACCCAAAGTTTTACAAGAAGCTAAACATTGGTTCAGCACCATCTCTAATCAATTAATGTTGATAACAAGTATTATTAAAAGATATTATTTTCCTTATGAATGAATTTCAACATCTAAATAAATTTAGATAGTGATAGTCCCTCACCTGAGGTTCAAAGAGTATAAAGGAAGACCCAAGAACAAAATCACAATGTATGAGCAACAAACGAAAGTATTTATGAGACAAACAACTAAATTCAAGACCAAAAGTTTCATTGGAAAACCTCAGCCTATGGCGTCTTAGGTGCCATAACCCAGCCAAGGACCCCCCACACTTGAGCCATGGGAAACCCAAGCGCCAACCCTAGTGCCCTAGGTGCCATCCCATTTTTCTTCTCTATCTCGTGCATGCTTGAGGCACCAACCATGGCGCCTTGGGCTCCCACACCTGATGCACTCCAAGCCTTCTATATGGTAGGCACCAGCCTTGGCGCCTAGATTCCCACCTCTAAACCAATGAAGCAAGATCGAAAAATCAACATTCAAACACCACAATCCTCTTCCCTTGCATCCAAAAACTTCCATGGTTGCCTAGAAATCATGTTTGGGTGTTTGGGAATTCATAAAATTGATTTTAAATATCCCTTTGAAGAAAGGCATAAGAATGTGCCATCAAAATCCCAAATTGTAACACATAACAGCAAAAATAGAGGATTTATGACAGCAACCACTCTTGCTTCTACATAAATGCATCCTAACCACCCACAATAAACAGTTAAGTTGTTTAATCAAATTTACATCATCATGGTAGCCATTTGGAAGCACAAAATAGCCCATAATTCTAGAAAACCCAATAGAGCTACTCTAAGGTTTGGGGTGTGGGAAAAAGAAGAGAAGAGAAAGATGAAAGAATAACCTACCTTAGCTCCTTCTCCTCTTCAGACCAGTCGAAAAGGTTCCCACATAAGGCCCAAATGAATCTCCAGCAAAGAGGAAGAAAAATAGAGCATTGAAGGGCAGAGAGAAAGGGATGGCCAGTACACGCATAAGAGAGAGAGATATGTGGGTGAGGGTTAAAACTTAAATTTTTATTTCTGTAAGTTAACCTTTCAAAAATTCTAAAGGTGTCCCCTCTCTCCACAGATTCTCACACTTAGTCAACTTTGTCCAAGTTATTGAAATTTCACTAAATCACACATTAACACACATATTTATCCACACATGAAGAATTTATATTGACTTCACCAACCAAAGGTCTCAACCATGTCATATAAGTCCCTACACAAGAAGCAAATTTTCAATACTTGGCATCAATTTCCATCACACTTTCATTTACCATAATAAACTAGAACATCATCACACAGAATAAATATATATATATATATATATATATATATATATATATGCACCACAGTAAAATAATATGAAACAAAATAAGGTGAAAAAAAAAGAGAAATCCACAGGTATTACACCATTTTCAAAACAAGTGAGTGTTACACATATGCTTTAAATTCAATATTCCAAATCGTTCAAGAAACAAAATTTCACAAATCTAGATAAATAGAATTTAAATAAATTAAACATCATCCTGAAACCCCCCTAAGTATCCTGCTTAACTACAAAGTGGTCTAAGGAAGACACCAAAGAAAAAACAAGGCCTACATAACAAGGTAAGGTTTAAACCGAGCATATAAAAATGCCCATCGGGCTAAAATCTTAAATACCAAATTTGTAAATAAGAAAATGTATGAGTAAATCAGCATCCAATCTCATCAAACTAGTGATACTCGCCAGCGGTAAGGCGCCATCGAGAGTCAAGCTCATTTGGCTATCCTCCTTACCCTAACGCACAGTCATCTAACTAGTCAAGGAGCTATTGGGAGCTATACTCCCCTGGCCACCCTCCTTGACCTCGCCATGAGAGGGAGGTACCACTAGTATTAACCAAGTAATTTATACACAGACATGCATCCTATTCAAAAAGTCAAACATCTGAGGTAATAATAATAAAGAAAAATTCACAACCTTTTGATTATATCGTATTTGGATATAAATTAATTATGATCATGCTAATCATTGAATTATGCCTTAACTTCTATCATAGGGACTTAACTAAATATATTTAACAATATAGCCCTACAACATTTAGGAGATTACCCTACGTCATCTCTTATAATATTCGACACAAAAACAATGTTAAAGAGAAGTCATGCCTCTCACTTGGACTCCAACACGTTTCACATGTTAAAAGATGTGTCCAAGGTTCCAAGATAAATTCCTAGCAACTACAACAAAGATTGTTGTGAAAAGAATTTAAAACCATGAAATCAGAAAACTGTTTGTTTTTGCTTCTGACCTTCAGTGACTATTTTAGTCATATCTCCCAAATAGCAAGGAATTGTTTTAAGAAACTGCTTTAGAAACTAGATTCAAAGGGCTTTCCATTGATATCTAGTTTGTCAAAAATGGAGTTCAATTGTGGGATTTATGATCGATTTAATGTTTGTAAAAATAAAAGTGCAATAAATCGAGTTTTCTAGTTCTTACCTTTGTTTCTTTCAAATTTTCTGACATCAGGAATAACCACCGGAGATAACATGTGGATTTGTGGCGTCTAGGGTTCTTATGTTTTTTAGAGAGAAAAGAAAGAAGGCGTCTAGCTTTTCCTAATGGGAAAGATATGGGAGGCATCTTGGGTTGCTAGGTGTTGAGGGCTTTGGTGGTATTTATAGAAGAGGTATAGTAGTTACCCACGAGCTTAGGTTAAGTAGGATTAGGATTTATATTTTATCTATTGTTTAGTTATCCATTTAATAATATTATTTTATTCTTTTCATTTATTATATTATATGATTTTGTGTAGATTATCCATTCATTTATTATATTATATTATTTGTGTGGATTATCCATTAATTATATTATATTATTTGTTTTGTTTTATATTTTTCTCCTTATCTTCTTTTATTATTATTAGTTACTCCCTCTTCTTTTTATTTTTGTTATTATATTATTTATATCAATTATATTATTTCTATTATCTTAAATTATTTATTTACTCAATCCTTATCCTACTATAATCCTAATACTTAATTAATTTAATATCTTTTATCACCTCATTATTTTACCTATCCAATAGTTTAAGTTGTATTAATTACTTTTATAATCTAATCTTAATTCCTCTTTATTTTTGTTATTATTATTATATTATAATTCTTTTCCTCATACAACTAAATCACCTCTTTTAATTAAATTTATGTCTCCTAACTCCTATCTATCCCCTTCACATCACTTTATTAAAACAATTTAAGTTTTTTTTCTTTATTTTATCTTACTATTCATCACCTCATATTCTATTTATTTAGGCTATTTACTTTCCATGCCTATTTGTAGGATTTTTATTAAATCTTTTTTTATTATTTAATTTTCCATAATTTTTATAGTATCTAAAGGGAATTCTTTTCTTCATTTTCCCTACATTTATTTTTCTTATATGCTAAATTTCTAATAACCTTTTAAAGCCACACATTATCTTTACTAAATTAATCCCTACCTATTCGTCCCATTTTATGTAAGTTTAGTTAATCCCCTAACCAAGTTTTATTTTAATCCCTCCCTTCTCAAATCACAATTAATGAAGAAACAACAACTATACCACATAAAATTCATGTTTCACAACCACAATAACTAACTCATATTTATCAAAGGCGTCGTGAACTAAACATTTAGAGAACAAAGACAGTGAAAATCCCTACAGGTATCCATCTTTTCACGAAAATTTCTACGTGCCTGAACTCATGCTTTCCATACGACATCAACATACCATGGGTATTATAGAAATACCCACACAAGTTCTCAAAATACCATAAGTAATCGATAAAAGAAAAAGATTTAATTCAGTCTTCAAAATTTTTACCCACACAAATAGTAGGAAAGTTTGTTAACTAAAACACCTTGAATCGTAGGTATTAAATTAATAATATCATAAAACTCAGTCACTACAACTCTCGTATCTCGTCCTTTCTATTCTTATTTTGAACCCTAAATCCCCTAATTGGTAAATTTCCCATTGCTTCGTCCTTACTTCGTTTGTCCGTCGTGTGTGATAGTCCTTTTTGTTGTCTTCTAATTTCAATTGCAAGTACTTACAGGACTTTCCCTTCTTCCACTCTTCTTCTTCCTCCTTCATCAGTTCATCTAGTCATCTTTGTGTCTATTTCGTGTCTAAGTTTTTTCTTTTCCATTTTTTCCTTCTCCTTCGTTAGTTGACTCAATTTGTCTTCATCTTCATCTTCCTCCTCCTCCTTTTTCTAATGAGTTTTTGTTTTTTCTTTTTCCTGCTCTCCTTTATCCCAGTATTGCATGGCAAGTGGATGGGAGATTTAAAAAAATGTAGAATGTGTTGTACTTGTATATTAGTGCGTAGTGTGTCAACTACGATCTATTGAAAAACAAAAAAAAATTGTATGAGCTGGGGCTACCATCATTGAGACCCTACTAGCTGGGGTACTTCCAAGGTGTTCCAAGGGTGACAAATACCGCTGTCGCTCAATGATTCTCAATAGAATTTCTCCTATATAAATCAAATCTATATAATAAACTCATGAATAATGATTTCCTAGAATTAAGGCAATAAAATTTTTTGAGCATATGAAATCTCAATCTAACCCTTTAAATAAAATAAACATAAATAAGCATTATTCTCGGTTAAGCATAAAGAAGTAGAATTAAAATTTTGTTTCGGCATGAAAATATCATATATGATATAAGCAATATACAAGTTAGTTAAAATAAACATTTGAGTACTTTATCACATAAAAAAGCATAATAAGATATAATATAGAATATCAAGTACTATAGAGCAAAAAAATAAGTTGCGTATATTTGCTCATTGTGACACTAAGCTAATATATAGAACTAGTACATCAAATGAACTCCCTAAGCATTAGAGATACCTCTAAAGTACTTACTAACATAATGTCGTTTCTATTATCAAATGAACATCCGATAATTCAAACTAGCAAGTTCAAATTAAGAGTTAATGCAGAAATTTACGACCCTTACTTCAATAGCTGCACATAATTATGTAAGGCTTTCTCTAATAAATCTCACTAAAAGAAAATAATGAGTCAGAGATGAATCTTCAATATCTGCACATAATTGCGTAAGGCATTCTCTAATAAATCTCACTAAAAGAAAATAATGAATCGGAGATGGAAAAATCCATCTTTGATTAATGAAAATTTTGTCTCTGATTGTTCAGATATACATTTAGAGATGGAATAAATTTCTTATCTAATCGATCCATTGCAAATAATTTGGGATGAAAAACATTTTCATTTTAGAATTAAGGATGAAATTTTTTCGTCTAAAAAAAAACAATTTCATCTCTAATTTAATTAATATTTTCAAATAAGAAAAACTATTTCGTGACAAATCAGAGACAAATTTTCCATTCCCAAATCTGTCTTAAATTAGAGATGGAATTGTCATAGTACAATTTATCTCTAATCTCATATGAATTAACCCATTCCTAAATCCATTTCAAATTAGGGACGGATAATTCTGTCCTAAATCAGGGACAAATTTTTTCGTCCCTAATTTCATCTTTAATTCTCTAATCAATTTTTTTGTATTCTTTATAAAATTTATATCCAACCTAATTGAAACATGTGTAGGACAAAAGAATATATAGCCAATTTCAACAAACCAGCAACAAACACTACTTATTAAGGGAAATTTTATTATATTAAGCACAAATTATTCAAATAGATAAATTACAAGTTATAATCACAAATAACGAGGTGTAATGTCATAATTAATCAATTAAAAAGTCTATAAACAAAAAAGTTAATCTACTTTGAAGGCCAGTCATGTGCGCTATCATCATCTATAGCAGCACTAGTATTAGAGGGGCTTGTTGGGTCAAGAAATGGTCAATAATTATAATTGTGTGAATATCATGGAGTATGGCCTTCTGACTTCCAATACTCTCCATCAGAGGTTGAACTCTCTCTTCGATGTGGCGATCTAACTCCAGCTTGAAGTCTAGATGTAGGCCTAATGAAGGCAAGACAAATGTCTGACTTGAGCTAGCTCTAATGTTACGCACCTCTAACCCTATACCAAATATACGACCCTTCTTATTCTTTTTTCCCACTGCTTGCAACCATAATTATGTATCATCAACCTCACCATTTCCTTCTATAGAAAGCCCAACTGACACTAATAATTGAGATGATCTTAGTATAATATATTTCACCTGTTAAATAAATACAAACCGTATAATTCAGAATAATCATTCAGATAATTAAGAAAAGTAATAAAAGAAAAAATAAATGATTTCACTCCACTCTTATAGACTTCAGCTGAGCATTGGATGATGAATTCTCTGGAGTCCCTCTTCTTGTGTGTCCACATGAACAAATCAAGCAAGTGTTGCTTTCTCCCAAATTCACACTCTTACATATTTCAGTGAACATTTTATATTTTGAAAGTTCAATCTGTAATCAATAAAAAGTAAAGGAAGAATATTAGAGATCTTACCATCCTGCGTAAGTTCTCAGAGGCAGAATGTTGCCTCCAATGTCCAGTGTCCCCCTAATCATAGAAGCTTGATTTCTATGTGCCTTCTTACACTTCTTTTGGTAATCATCTATCTGCCACTACTGGATTAGTTGCTCCATAATACTCTCACTAATCTAATTAGGCCTAGGATATTTCTAGTACTCATTACGAACCTAACACATTATGTGGTGTAAAACCTTTCTGATCTTCTTGTTCAAGTTTTTCCTTATCTAGACATCATGATCGAGGAACCTCTTGTTTTGTCTTTTCATGAAATACAAAAAAATTAATATTTTCAAGTAGCAAATAAAAATTTTATTAGGAATAAAAACTTACCACCTATTCCTGGAAGCACATCTCTTTTAATTTGGGAGGAGTAGTCTTCATGTTATAGGTAAGTGACTCATATTTCCCTTGTATTATCAAGGATACCTCTGACACCAAATTGACCACTAGATCAAAGCTATGCATTTTGAACGTAAATGTTAGTTAATACAAAATAAGAAATATTCATTTAGAAAATAACACAAAGAAAATTAAAAATTCACTCACATATCTACATCTGGTGGATCCAACACTATCTATCAATGAGATCTACAGATTGTGTGCTCGAAGGCATTGATGGGTCCTTGAAATGTGGAAGAGGATATGTCCCCAAAACCTTTATGGAGGGTGTATGGCCTACTTCAAGTGATGGGTTTTGAGTTGACGCCCCGACCACTAATTGGGATGAGGAAGGCATAGTGAATAGTAGAGCAAATATGGTCGTTGCAGTAGATGCAGATGGGTGATGCATGTGGACAGTGAGACAGCCTCCTTTACATCCTCTGCCTCATCCTATACAACCTCCTAAACTTGAACAACCGCTCAACATTTGTATAGAGATCATTAACATAAAACTTAATTTTTGTAGCATTGTAATACCCCAGGTGTTACGATGCTGTAAGTTTGACTTTGAGCATATGAAATTTTTTTTTGAATAGATAGATACTCGTATATATTTTTATCCATGCTTAGTTGTGTAAATGATTTCGTTGATGGTCACTAACACTAGTTATTTTGTCTTAGAGGTGTGAGAAGCTACTTTTAAATGCATTAAATTGTGTGATTTAGGTGATGATGCCATGTGATCGATCATGCATTATATCTATATGCTTCTCTTTTGCATGCATAATCGTGTGTATGTGATAGGTATGGCTAATATGGTGAATTAGTGGATTAGACTCATCCCCTCACAGTTTCAGGTACTAAAGGCTGATTAGTTGACGTTACGTGCACTGAGGATACCTTTCCTTTGTTCGGGGTATAATAATTTGTCCATTTTATTATGTAGTGGAAATCTTAGAAAGCTCTGTAATTGGGTAAGCCATGTAGCATTACATAAGGGGGATTAGATGTACTTTTATGTTGAATATTGATGACTATGGATGATTAGTTGAAACCATGAGCATTGTAATTAACAATGTATTAGTCATGCATTTGAAATCAATTTATTCATATATATAAATTGTGGAACAAAGAAAATGTAGAATAACAAAGTTGGGACTAAGGAAATCTTAGGCTTACGGTGGTGTAGATTTAGGCATTGTTTGCACCGATCACGAGCTTGGGAGTAAGTCATGACAAAGTTATTATTAAAGTTATGGGATTAGGTTTTCTACTAATTATAGAGCAAGGTGTCCTTAGTGGGTCCTCCTCTATCACTGGGGACTCAAGCATAGCTATAAAGAGACGATTCCACCAAAGGCCTTGTAGGGTATGTCTTTTTTCCTTTCATGTCTTATTCTTTCCTAAGAATGTGTTTGAGTCTGTGGGTGACTCGCAATCTAGATTATCTTGTGTAGATTTGAGATACCTCCCAAGCAGTAAAAGGCATGTGAATTATGAGGCCATGCGGGAAGATATGGCAGAGCAAGGGAACCAAATCAGTATGATGATGTCTGAAAGGGATAAGGGTTGACTCTTTAAGGGAAGTCCCCGAGGGGGACTTGCATGAACTATTTCAAGAATAGTATGGTAAGAAGACCGAGCTTTAGTTAGTGATGTGCTAAAAGAGGCATAGCTAAGGACCATAAAGCATAAGGGAATTTTATAAAACTGAGTATCCTCAGTGGGATAGGAGTTATGATTGTTGAAATTCAGGGACCAAACTTCTTTAAGGGGGAAGTAATGTAATACCCTAGGTACTACGATGCTATAAGAAAGTCTGAGTTTGGGCATATGGAAACCTTTTGTGAATAGATAGATACTTGTAGGGATTTTTAGTTGTGCTTAGTTATGTAAACTATTTCTTTGCTAGTTATATGCACCAATTATTTCATCTTAGAGGTGTGAGAAACTACTTTTGGATGTGTTAAATTGTGTGATTTAGGTAAGCAAAGGACTAAAACGAAATGGGATTGTAATTAGGGTTGCCTAGTCAAGAACACCTAGCATGATCTCGTGGTGCATGTGACACTTGGATGAAAATAAGATAAGTGAAAAATAAATTAAATAATGATGTTATTACATGATCTAGGTGTGTAAATAAGAAGGAAGCATAAATGAATAAATGGCTTAAGTCAAATAGCAGTTAATAATTAATTAAATTAAATTAATACTAGGTGTGTGAGTGAAGAGGATAAAAAAAATAAGGTACGTTAAGGAAATAAATAATAGAAAAAAAGGAGGCATTAGATATGAAGGAAAGCAATGAGAAATTAATTAAAAAGCATTATGAATAAAGAGGCATGTAGTTAAAATAGGAAAGGAAACTAATTAAAAAAATGTAAGTATTAGGAAAAGGAATATGAAACTAACTAAAAAAAGTTAAGTATTTGGAAAAAGAAAAGGAAACTAATAAAAAGGGTAAGTATTAGGAAACGGGAAAAAAAATAAAAAGGGAATAAATATAGTATGATTAGGAAAATGAAAATAATATCTCTAATTAATAGGCATTTTACTTAAATAAATAATATAGATAATGTAAACAATAATATAAAAGTAATAAAAGGAAATAAATAAAGTACAGGAAATCCTAATACTACACTTAACCTAGGTTGCAAAACAAAAGAGTCCTACCTAGCCTAAAACACTTATACGGCCACGAACCCTAATTCACAAAATGTCTCTCCCACCTAAGAAACCTTATCCATCTCTTATCTCTCAAACACTAACACATCCTAGACACCACACCTCCATACATAAGCTTCAAGGAACATATCTCTGGTTATGTTTCCTGACGTCGAAAAACTTCAAGAAATAAAGGTACACACTAGCATCTTAAATTGGTCATAACTCTCTCAATCAAACTCCATTTTTAGCATATTATATATCACAGGAAATCCCTTTGAATCTAGTTTCAAAATAGGTAAGTTTTGTTTGCAAATTCCTTACCAATTAAGGGATATAACCAAAATAGTAACCAAAGGTCAGAAGCAATAACAAGTAGTTTTTTGTTTTGTGGTTTTGACTACTTCTCACAATCTTTTTGTGTTGTAGTTGCTCCAAGTAACACATGAAACATAGTACAGTTTAGCGTTGGATTCCAGGTGAGGGAACTTAGCCTTACCTTGTTTGTTTTCTTTCTAGGACTTTCCATAGTAGATATATAATATGGTGATATTGTGAAGAATGTGCATGAAATCCCAAATGCTAACAATTTGAACATGCATACCCATGTGAATAGTATATGGGAATGTATGATGAAAGTTTTGTATATGTGGATAATTATACATGAATATGGATAACTGTACATGAATAGTTATACATGAATGTAGATAATTGTATAGAAATGTGAATACTTATACATGAGTGCAAATGATGAACATATATGTCGTGTGAATAATGAATGTGGGTAATTATACGTGAATATAAAGGATGAATTTTGTGTATGTGTGAATGAATGTGATACATGTGGATCTTGTATGTGAAATATAATTGTGAACACAAGTCTGATGTGGAATGATGCCTCCAGGTGGTTGGGCATCGAGTAAATTGATTTAGAAATCCTTAATTCTCATCTCTGATTGCTATACTTTTTAATAACGATGAAATGTGCATGGTGAGATGTACGGGATTTATGTATAAAAACACATGCTAAAATAAGGATCCTATGAGATAAAGGATGACAAACTGTTTTCAAATATAGGTGTTCATACTCAAGCATATGTATAGATTTAAACTATGTAAACGAGGTTATTTTTGAGGTAGGAAGCAATCATGAGGAAGAATATGGAAGATATGAGATGTGCTATTATAAGGATATATGTTGATGAACACATTGTAGGGGTTGGCATGGGGTATAAAATTCGTGGTACAACCACGTGAGACCAAATAAGAGTGTATGATGAGATGATGTGATGTAGATGGGGTGATGTGGTGAGAATCAAAGCACAGATAGTGCTTGATTTTTGTGATTGCCTAGTATTGATAGATGTTGAGTTTGTGTGGTCATATAATGACTTTGTGTTTGGATTTGTGTTATAGATGTGTAAACGTAAGTATGATATCTGTGTATGTTGTGTTGGCTATTCCATTTTGATAATGCCATGTGATTGATCATGCATTATATCTATGTGCTTCTCTTTTGCATGCATAGTGGTGTGTACGTGATACATAGGGCTAATACAGTGAGTCAATGGATTAGACTCACCCCTTCATAGTTTCAGGTACTAAATACTGATTATCTGACATTACATGCTGAGGATACCTCTTCTTTATTCGAGGTACGGTAATTTGTCTATTTGATCCTGTAGTGGAAATCTTAAAAATCTTTGTAATCGGGTAGGCCATGTAACATTGCATAAGGGGGATTAGATGTACTTTTATGTTGAATATTGATGATTATGGATGATTAGTTGAAATCATCTAATCATTGTGATTAACAATGTATTATTTATGCATCTGAAATCAGTTTATTCATATATATAAATTTTGGAATAAAGAAAACATAGAATAACTGGGTTGGGATTAAGGGAATCTTAGGCTGCGATAGTGTGGGTTTAGGCACTGTCCACACCAATCACAGGCCTAAGAGTGGGTTGTGATAAGCATGCTAACTAAACACTAAAAAATAGAGAAAGAATGACCATAATTTTAAACCAGTAAGAACACCATGCACTAAGATTTGAACAAAACATAATCATACCATGAACTAAGATTTGAATAAAGAGGCTAAAATCAAGAATTCATACCATGAACTAAGCACAAATCGAGATTCAAGGATCAATTTCCAAGAACATTATCTTTGATGTCATTGGTAAAAGAGTCTTCTTCCTCTACATTATCACCTAACTTATCTTCATCCTTCTCCTCTTAAGTTTCCTCTTCTTCCTTTTCCTCTTCATCATGAAGGAAAGGAAGATTGGTTGATGCCCTATCAACTTCTTCATAGTGTCCCTCGTCCTGTAAGGTTTGAATTTCATCTTTATTTTAGATTATTAGAGGCATACATAATATGACTCACATCATCTTCTTAGTATAGATTATGATTACTTTTAGTGCTAAGAGCATTAATTATCCTCCTGGACTTAATCTTAATCACTGCCAACCAATCAGTCTTATCGCATTTGGCAGGATAAGGAGCATAGTAAAACTACAATGGTTATTATGCAAAAGACAAATGGGTCATATTTATTGAGCCTCCTTGACCTTCAAACTTCAATAATTCCAAATTAACTATAAGTTCTTGTTTCACAACCACGGGTTGGATCAAACAACTCACAATTAAACAACACCAAACACTTTGGTTGTGACCTTGTGAACACCAGTTCCACCACCTCTTGGAGTGTTCCATTATAAGACCTGAGTCAGTATGAGACTATATCTAGAGTCTATTTTTGGCATGTGAGGAAAATTCGATATGTAGAGGAGTATGTCAATGGAGTAGTTTAGTATAGGAGGTGTTATGGGAATGGACTTTTATTCGGAAAAGTGTGTTGTGCACATGGGGTCATGAGAGGGACTAAAATGAACAAAAATATAAGAATTGTGATTAAGTGGTAAACAATGAAAGCTAGAGTTGCAATAAAAAATTTAATTGACTGGTAGTATTGAGGTAAAGTGGGGTTAGTGTATTGTGCTTTGGATGTGTAGGTGATGTATTCCTAGAGAAAGGATGATTGTGTTTTTTTTTGTTTGCAACTACCTTTGAATAAGGTAAAATGGTCTAATGAAATGTTAATATATATATATATATATACACCCATTCAAGTATTCAGCATACATACTCCACACCTCACACCCCTTCTCTCGTCTCTCTCTCTCTCTCTCTTGCACACACACGACCACCCTTCTTCCTCTACCATTTGCCTTCAACCCTTGCTTCCAACTTCATCTTTGGCAAGTTTTAAATCTCTGATGTCTTCTCACCTCATTGAAAAATGCTAGGGCTAGAGGTAAGGACAAGATGTCCCATTCTTCTCTTCCTTTTTCGCTTTGGGAAACCATAGGTTATGGTATTAGGGAAATTTTGATGATTGATAATGTTTCTTGCTTCTAAAGCTCTATTATTTTATTCTTAACACTTGAAGAAATTGGGTTGAGTAGGAGAGTCAATCAAAGGGGACAAATTTGTGTAGTAAGTGAGAGATTTAAATTAGAGAAATTTTGGGAAAGAACAAAGATTCTACATAACCTTGAAATAATCTTGAATTGTTGCTTTAAGGGAGTGTTAGTGAAGAATTTTATAGTGCTAAAACATGTAATTAATGACCCCAATTGGAGAGGAGGAACCTTAGAGTAGTTTCGGAGCTTAGGAAGGAGTTTGGGAATGAATTTTGAACTGGTTTCACTACAGATCTAATGCGCACTATTACAATAGTGGCCATTTCTGTAAGTGGGTTGTAAAAGCTAGCACTGCAGTGGCAGCAGATAGAAAGCACCACTATGTCTTTGCATTCAGTGCTACAATGGTGAGTGACATTCTTTTACACTATTTTTGACATGGTTTCTCCTACTTTTCTTGTTGGATTGAGTAAAGAACATCTCTAGAGAATGCACCTTACCTTCTCCTACTTTTCTTGTTGGATGGAGCAGATAGTTAAGGTGAGTGGGTGATCTTACTTAACTTGGATTAAAAGTTATTTCCTTATACCATTACTTCCATATGTTCATAGGAAATGTTACAAAACTTGCAGGTGAATATAGGAGGTTTTAAATAATATATACAAGAATAAGTATATATATGTACTAAGAGTGTTATCTATAGGACTTTTTTGTGTATAAAAGTGGGCTACCTATATAAATCAAAACATGATAAACCCTATAGAAGAGAAGCTAATGTTGCACATGATGTGATATCTTATTGAATGGCATTTCCCTACACAATGTTGTGCCCTTGCATATGTAATACTCGAGGCTTTCAGATTTTAAGGTAGTTGAATTGTGGCATGTGTATGTTGATATAGGAGAAAGTTAGACAGGATGTGGTACTGTGCGTAATTTGATGAGTGGCAAGGGGTGAGGGAGTAGGTGTGGCATGAAGAAAATGAGATGAGCCATAAGTCCATGAAGGAGTTAAATTGAAATAAAAATGGTAATATGGTATCCTTTAATGAAGAGTGGGACTGAGTGATGGGAAATTACTAACTTGCCCTCACTAAAAAAACTTGACCATTGGTTGACCAAGGACACTTTGGTAATTTTCCCTCTTGGCATCTATATATAAGGTGTATGCCATACTCCATCAGACTCATTTCTTCTCTCTCGTGCTCACCTCCTCTCTTGTGCCCTAGCTTTCTCATATTCATATCTCTCAACTCCCTCTCACCTAAGATCTCCTCTCAAGCTTCCCGATCAGTGTTCTCCAGTGTGGATACATTTCTCTGGCGACCAATCCTCATAGAGAGTTGAGGTGAGCTTTAGGTTTCTCCTATTTTTTGTACATTTTTGTATTTTGGGAAACTTAGGGTTGAAATAAGTTAAATAGGAAGTGTTGAGCTTGAATCTTACTCTCCCAACGTTTCTCCATGAATATTGATGATTTTGAGACGAGAAATTTGGAGAGAATGTTAAGGAATAGTGGGTTTTTATTGGGATTAAAGCTATATCAGATTTTGTAAGGAAATGTTATGTTTTGGTAAAGAAAATAGATGATTTTGGGTTGAATCTTTGAAATAACTTAGATTTAAAGTTTGGAAAGGTTTTCTAACATTTGGAATTGAAATCCTATGGAAAGAATCATGGAAAATGGTTGAGAATGGGGCTAGGCATGAATGGAGGATGAAGTGGGACATTTGGGATGAAAATAGAGTGACTACTTTGCCACTTGCATGCCTAAGAGTGTGGGTGGCAGGGGCAACCTGCCCTCTGCATGCCTAAGCATGTAGGGTTTAACTTGGGACATGCTGAATAATCCTGAAATTCACTATTTAGTTCATTTTTCTTGTAGGAATTGTCCATCTTCCCATCATTCACCTTTCGATGAGTAAGGCAAGTAGATTATAGCAAGCATTCAAGGTGAGGGGACTTTACCTTATCGTGGTTGTTTTTCTTTCTAAGATTATTTTTGTAGTACATAGTAATATATAAACATGTGTTGCTATGATGGAATGTATGATCATATGAGTTCCCATACATATATAAAGTGAGTAAATGAATTGTGTGTGAAAGTTGAATATGGAAAGCATTGGGATTGCTTGTTATGCATGATGTATGGTAGTAAGTACTATGCGATTGTGGCACAAACACAATATTATGCAAATGCATATCACGTGCATGTCTTGTGATATACAACTATATGAGCATCAATGATGATTGCATTTAAATGATGCCATGTTGTGGGATGGATACACATATATGATGAGAAGGAATTGATTCTGTAATAAATATGTATGTCTTACTTGTGTATTGTGATGGTGACTACAAGACTGGTGTGAGATGGTCTTCGGGCAAGATAATGCCTTTAGGCAGAATGATATTGATATCCACATTCTTACCTATGATTACTATCCTCATGAAGGAATGATGTGTAAACATATGTGCATGGATAGCTGCACAAGTTTTATATGTTAGAGACACATACTAGGGTTTGAGTCTTATGAAATGAAATATGATATTAACCATTTGTGGATTTGGGCACTCAAACTCAAGCATGTGTAATAAATTGAAATTATGAAAAGGGGTTACGACCTAGAAAAGAAGCAATCATGAGAAAAAATGTTACGAATGTGATATGTATTGTGATAGGACATATTTTGATGAACACATTGTTAGGGTTGGCACCATGATATGAAATTCGTGGAATACCTACATATGGCACAATAAGAGGAGCAATTGAGTTGGCTAGTGAGAGCCATGTGATATGATTCTATAATTCACTCCTCACATGTAGATGTATATGTTGAAGGTGTGTGGCGAAATAAGGGGAGCACGATGAGATGATTAGGAATATGTGAGTCGATGAGAAAGCACAGTGTGGTGCTTGGTTATGTGTTTGCCTGTGTGTTGTTGTGATGTGATTGTGGAATGTTATGCACCTGTGGTTGTGATATTTATTCTATTGCAATTGCATAGTGAGCATGATGTTTATATATATGTATACATGTTCATGGCTTAAGATGAATAATTCGTTGTGACTGTACCAATGGGGGTGTTGTATATACTTGTGGTACGTGATGGGTGTGGTTTTGTGGAATAGGATATGTCTAATATATGTATGATGTCCAAGAGGCAGGTTATACGGAGTGAGAATAACAGGCCAACATGAATAAACTTTGCTAAATTGTCCATATGACATGAAATCATTGGCGCATAACTCAAGCCTTACATTTGGCATATCTGAAGTGAATCCTAGATACTTTTGGTCAAACATTTTCCATGCTAGTCCGTCGAATGGGTGGGCAAGCACTCCAAATTCTCAACGACTATCATAGTGTCACCTCTGAAGTCTTGGATGCAGGAACCATAATTGCTTATTTTTCATTTGCCTATGATTACCATGATGGGTCCTTCTAGTTGCACACTTAGCACTCCCACAAAACTTACACTTAGTTTCATTTACGTAATCCTTATAATAAAGCATGCAACCATTCACACAACAATCAATTTTTGAGTACCTGAGTCCCAACCCTGCAACCAATTACTTTGTCCTATAAAAGTCAATGGATACTTGATGTTTAGATAGCATAGCCTCACCCATAAATTGCATGAAGGCATTGTAGTTCCCCTCGGTCTTGTAGTCAAATTTGATGCTCAAGATCCTTATAGCCATTGACAATTCAGATTGACTACCGAGGAGCCTGTGCAGCATGTAACATGTCATGAAAGGCTTGAGCATCTAGGCTGGGGCCTCTTTTACTATTTGGTCAAGGTCAACACCGATTATATGCCTAGCTACATCCAAAACCATTTCCTCATATTGACTCGATTGTTCCTCATTGTCTCCAAGGTGGGAAGGTTAGTCAACTAAGGAATGATACACTATTGGAGAGATTTTTGGCCTTGTTTCCCCCTATAACTAATTATTCAAAAGTTGTCAAGAACAATCCTTTTTTAGAATCACAATAGAGGAACACAACCCCAAGCCATGTGAAGCAATACCAAGAAAGTACTAATATATTCTACAAATAAAAACATGCATTTACCAATACGTTCCATAGTCCAACTCTAACTATAATATAGAAATTATTGGGAATTTGGTCTTTGAACTTTGGAGTATGCATATAACAACCAAATTTTACTTAGAAATAAGAACTTAGCAAACCCAAAAAAGTCTAACTATAACTTAAAAAGTTTTGACATACTAACCTCAATTTCTTTCACATTATATCTCTCAAACAAGGTTTTCTTCTCTTGGTCAGTTAGCAAGAAAATCAGATCTAGCAAAAAATCCAAAAGTATACGAAATAAGATGGAAATCATAAACAAAAAAAAACTTGATAATATCTTCTAGACCTTTAGCCAATGTAGAATAGTGCATTCAACAATGTATAACCTCATGCAAGTTAGAACTAGTAGCTAAATCTTCATCTAAACTCATTTTAATTTTGGACATGACTTTTCTCAAATATGCTTGCTGGCATTTTAAGTAAAACCTATAAATTAAAGAGTGGAAGAATTATTTCCACACTTCCAAGCTTAAAAAGCCTTTATATCTGGCATGTCAAGGAAACCCAAAACCAAAATAACACAAAGACTAGTTAGTCTCCTTATATGAAAAATTAGTCACAACTCATAGGTTTGAATCCTAGTTTTATTAATTTACACAATAAATTTCATTGCAAATCCTCTAGGTTCAATGTTAATGGCATTCCTTTGACTAAACCAAAAAGGTGATTAACAACTAGCAGCCTCACATACCACTGGTTTTCAAATTTTACAAATCAACTTCATTTAAGTCAAAAGCAAGATAGGGAATTATATATGGTCTCAAATTTGAATTTTCCAGGGACCTCACACACCACTTTCCATCAAATTTGATTTATTTATATTGTCTCACTATGATCTTAATTTGAATTATATATGGTCTCAAAAAAGATTAGGTTTTAATTGAGAGCAATAGTACCATCAAATTTGATGCAAAAACCAAAAAACAAAACAAAACTAGCAAGGCAAGATAACATAGGCTTGTTTCAAATAGTAGGCTACCATTTCTAAAGATTTAACAACATATGGAATTTTATTTTAATTTTTAAACGTATGGTTAAAAAAAGGGGAGGGAGAATTAAGTAAATATAATCAAAAAAGCAAAAAGGATACATAAGTTCTGTAAACAAGATTATCAGCCTAAATCCGACTATCAAGTCCTTAAACAAAGCATCTGAGGCCCTAATCCAATACAAAACCAATGTAATGCTAGATGTTATGCAAGAAAAAATAGCATGTCAAGCCTTATTGAAACAACAAATTTCAAATGCATTTAGTTAATCCATAAAATTACCTGTGTGGCAAAGTTTAGTAGTTCACCTATAGAGAAAAGGACCAAGAATCTAGATGAACTCTTTAGACTTAATAACTATAAACAACCTAAAGTAGTAGTAGTAGGTATGAGCAGAGAGCTATTGATGTATATATGTTGTATTTGTCTTCTATCTCATAATATTAATCCCCAAATTTGTGTTTGTCAAAGTTATGCATCGAACTATAAAATTAACAAAATCTCATAAAATCATTGTCCTAAGCTCAAACTAAACATTACTTGGATCACTCTTATTTTTAATCATTTGGATCACTCTTATTTTTAATCATTTGGATCTCAAGGGCCCTAAGCGTTCAGGAATAGAATATAGGAACCGTGTATTGGCTCTGTTACCTCCTTATGTTGCCATTGATAAGGGGATTTAGATAATAGTTTAGTTCAAAAGTAATGACTAAATGTCCTATTAAAAGACATTAATCTAAATTGAATATATTCCTTGTATGATTGTTATAGATACTCTTTCTTATATTGTTGTTAAAAGACAATAATCTAAAGAAAACAGACTGCTAAATCGACCATTACAATGGGATGAACACAATTAAACCAGAATCATGCTCATGCATACAAGGAAGAAAATAACAGTAGGAGAGTAGTTATTCAACTTCACTCGTTGAATAAATCAAAAAAACTCCTAGATCACCAAAAGCCAGTTAGCCAAGCAACTTGAAAACCACGAAAAACCTCTAAATCAAATGGAACAAAAGATTCAAAACTGAACTGCTTGTCCTAATGCGAGAAACCTACATCCAACTGAAAAGGCAAAGCAACTTGTAATATCCCATATTTTAAAGTAAATACGATGAACTTTCAAGGTTAAAAGAAAATTTTTGAGGAACAAAAATTTTAAATTAGTGGATATTGAGGATTAATTTGTATGGTAGAATAATTCTGGGACTTTGGTAAAATTTTGAATTTTGTTAGAAGATTTTTAAGGACCCAATTGAGAATTTATTTTGGAGAAAGTTGTTTTATATAATTTTAGCAAGGACGAGAGTAAGATGGAATAAATTATTATTATTATTATTATTATTATTATTATTATTATTATTATCATCATCATCATTATTATTAACAAATAAGCGAAATAAAATAATGAACAAGGAGGAAAGAGTTATAAACTAATTTTGAGAGGTATAAAAAGAATTTCATTCAATCGGTTAGGAATCTAATTGAAAAGTAAAAAAAAGAGAAAAAAAGTTGGAGGAAGTCTATTGATATTTTAACCAAAAGAGGGCTTTAGTGGCAACATGGAGGTATCACACGTGGAAGCCACAACCTCCATTCCATTCTTGGTGGTGAGAGAAATATCTAGAACAAAAAGCATTTGCCATTTTGTTTTAATCCCGTAGCCATTCCACAGAGAGAGAGAGAGAGAGATAGAGAGAGAGAGAAAGAGAGAGAGCAAAGAAGCACTCTGTTTTACCATCATTTACAGACCAGAATCATTGGTGATGAGGAGAGGAAGTTTATTGGATTTTCTGGGTATTTTGCTGTCACCGTAGCTGCTTGTCTCGATTAAAAGGCTAGAAACATTGGCTGGCAATTTAGAATAATATAGATTGAAGCTTGAACATAGAAATAGAAAGCAAAAAAAAAAAAAAACAAATTGCTATCGGGTAAGTTTAAAATACTGTTTTTAGATTTAATTATTCCCTTTTGTTCTTGCTTATATACGAGCTGTTGTTTGGGAGTTAGTAACCGAAAGCTTGAATTATTACCAACAAAAAAAAAATTAAGGTCAAATTAATAATTAGAAACCTTGGTCTATGAAGTCATAAAAAGCAGAGCATAATAACGAGAGGAGAAGTTTTGGAAATGGAAGTTTTAAGGTTGGAGTTTTCTGCGTAATTCTGTGGTGCTGCCATAATCAATTTTCTGCTTTTCGCGTTGTGTGAATCTGAACCATAAAGCCTCTTTGAATGCTAAACATGATATGTGAGTAGCTAAATAAATGTCTGAGGTGGTTTTGGGAAGCATGGAAGCATGGAGACAGATTTGGGCATGAAACAGAATAGAATCCATTGCTGCAGAATTTTGTGCAGAGGTGAACATGAATAGAATTAGATCTTAGTCCTTATTTAGTGGCTAAATTACATTATTTTGATCTGAAATTTTTATAGTACCTAGCTGAAATATCATACTAATTACCTACCAAATTTCATAGTGTTTTGTTAGATTTTGATAGGTTTACTAAACAGGGAAGCAGAACCTATCTCAGATTTCAAACTAAATTGACTAATATTACCAAATGATGTTTTAGACTGGTCAAATTAGGCCCAAAAATCTTAAAATTTTTAAGGTTGCTCTTGACATTCCATCAATCTGATCTGGAAAGTTGCATGACATTTGGAGGAGGTTAACTTGGTTAAATATTTATAAATATAATCTGAATTTATTACAGAAACAAACCTGGACAGGTTGGCAGTTTGGCACTGTTTGATTGTCCCAATGATATTATTTTGGCCTAAAAATTTTATGTCACCTAGCCAAGACATAACCCCATCTCCTTGAAAAATTTCATGGCATTTGGGCATGGTTAGCTAGGTCTAAAAACCATAAAACAGCACCTATGCAAAAATCTGACAGCTTTGACTTAGGATCACTAATGAGGTTTGTAGAGGGGACAAATGGGGGAGTTTTAATCTCAACTTTTTACCATAGCATATTAACATACAAAGAAGTAACTGTACCAATTTTCATAAGTTTTGGAGCTACAAATAAATACCAGAAATTTTGTAAATTTGGGCTTCGAAACTAGTAGAAAAGCATAACAATATTAGGTGCTTGGTGACCTAAGTTCTAAAATAGTGTTGTTTTCCTTCTTGGCTTATTTTCTAGGCCTCCTACGAGTTTTTTGGTACCTTCCTTCAATTTAGAGCGTGGAAGCCTTACTTGGACCGAGGTGAGTGGGTGATGCTTCCTATGGCTAATTTACTTAGAAATTCCTAGCATCATAATGAGAACATGTGGTATATCTATAGATGTACTAAAAATGATGAGTAATGTACATAAGATTTTATTTGGATTCTCGTTGCTATTGTGTTGCATGAATAATAGGATATAAATAGTAGTTAAACTTGTGTGGCTATGTACACATAATTATAATTCTTCCTAAGTAGAGAAGTGAAGAGGATAATTCCAATGGGCGTATATATGTTTATATATATTTGTAACTTACATTGATACACTAGGAAGTACTAGGAAGTGTGTATGTACATATGTACTCGATTGTCCCTTGGAATGTGAAAGGGAGATATATGTGTTATATATATATATATATATATATATGTACATGAAGACAAATGAAGCCTTATGTTCTAGAATTAAAAGAATACATATGTGTGTGTATATATATATATATCTATAGTCAATGAATGTATATAATTCTCTAGTTATGAGATATATGTACATACACATACACTATATTATTTTTGCAAATTCCTTGTTTAGAAGGTTGACCTTGGCAAAGATATATATATATATATAAACATATACACACATAGTTATTCTAAAATTGTAATTTAAATAGTAAAGTAGTTCCTTTGTCAATTAACTTAACGCAATTGTATGAAGAATATTCATGGGCTTTGTGATGCAATATAAATGATGAGATTGTGAGAAGGATTGTGATTTATTTGTGAATTGAGTTGAAATTGGTATATTTGGTTATTGAACTTATTCACTTATGGTTGGTTATGTCATAAATAAGTGTTTGACTTGTGACATGAGGATTATGTTGAAATGTGACAAGTTTTGATTGTTGAAATTATCATTTGTGGATACTTGAGGTATGTTATGGTTGAATAATTGTTTATGGATTGGAATCATGATTGTGATTGTGCTTGTATTTGAGAAAGAAAGAAAAGTCATGGTAGTGCACCCCATGAAAAAATCTATACGGAGCCATAAGAGTGGAGGTTATATTTATGGGGCGATAAGGGTGGATGTGGCAGGGCTGCAGGCAACAATCAAGAGGTACCCTAGACGACTCGGTTGGTACGGGAAATGCGTGCAATTGTTTACATTGTTTGCTATTATGAATTATTTTAAGTTATGTTCAATCGTATTTGATTTATTTGAATACTATTGAAAATTATTAAGAATTATATTGTACAGTGTTATAATTGAGTTATGAATGATTGTTCCATGTTATTGTTATGATGCATGGTATCCATTTTTCATCATAGTATTGTTTTGTCCCCTCACTGGGCACGTGGTTTGCTCTTACCTCTCTTACTAACATTTTTCAGAGTTAGCAGTCGAAGGTAATTATTCGAGCAAGGAGTTATGGATATTTAATCCAAGACCCCACTTAAATTTGAGGATGGCTTATTGTGCATTATTGTAATTTTTTCGCTGCCAATCTAGAGTAGCTCCATGGTCTCGTAGGTAACCTAGGAACTAGAATTCGGCTAGTGTAGTTGAGGAGATAATGTATATAAATGACTTAATTGTATCAAAGATTTGGTTCCAGATATTTTATCGAATTGACTTGATGTGAAGGAATATATAAAATATGTTTATGTATAAGATTAATTTTATTTATTTATCCATGAATAAGCAAAAGAAAGTTTTTATTAGATGAAATTTATGTTTATTTGTCTATATTGAAATATTAGGCTTATAGAATCGTTAAAATGAGCTAGATTCCGAGGTGAAAATAGGCTCATTCTCATGCCGGTCACGTGTCTTAGGTGGATTGTTACACAACTCCAAGAATAAAGGAGAATCATGTGTTGATTCTTAAACTTGAAAACATGGGTTCTACTTAGTACTGTTAAACGGATTAGCCCACGGGCCTTTTTTTTTGTTGAGTTTTTTTATATTAAAATAATACAATTTTTAATTTTTTTAAGTAAAAAATTCAAATAATGTTTTATTAAAATAGATACATATAAAACATTACTTCTTTAATATTTTTAAATAACCAATAACTTTAGTTTTTCATATTTTCTTTCAAAATTAAATATATTATATTTAAATTTTGAAAATTCTATATTTTTTTTTAAAAAATTACAAAAGTTTACATCTCCAAATTTACTATATTTATTGAATATAAGGTTATAAAATATAGAAATGTGATAAAGTGAGATTATTTATACTAAATAGTATATTTTTAAAAAAACAAAAAATTGTTTAAAAAATGAGCCAGCCGGCGGGTTAAACGGGTTAGCCCCCTTATGTCTGCCTATTTTTAAACGAGCCTATTTTTCTCAGCCAAATTGATAGTACTAGTTCTACTAAGCTGAATCATCCAATGAAAGAAATATTTTAATGTAAATTGATTCTAAAAGAGATAGATGAGAAAAAGAGGTTGGGGGGAAGAGGCCGCTCAATAAATGAATTAAAATACCTAATAAAGGTATTGTTTTTCTTTGAGTTATTTGAGATTTATTTTCCAAATCATAACTACTATAATTCAGAGGTTTCTTAACTGAAAGACAAACTGAGAACAGTGAAGCATAAAATGACACATTGTAATTTGTAACCATCTGAATTATTTTAAGCTGTGAAAATTGCATTGTGAAGTGTGAACAAGCTAATGACTTCCATCAAAATTTGGAATGGAAGAATCATCTTGATCTTTCTTGCATGTATTGTAAATTCAAAGAAGCCAAACTCAAGGACAAGGCTGTAGACCTTCTAATTCACCATGTATTAACAGAAAGAAAAATAATACATTCTAGCCTTGAAGAAAAAGAGACAGTAAATTCCCATCTATTACTTAATTAATTATGCTTCAAAAAGCTTAACAATACAATGTGAGATAACCCTTCCCTTATTCTTTAAGGCATACATCAGTGATTAAGATAAAATTTGACCCTAGATCCTTAGTATGATGCCAATATATATTACTAGTTGGATAAGTAATACTAAGACCTTCTAAATGACTGAAACAACAACCCATTTTTCTATGTTCCAATGTTGAAGAAATAATTCCCAATCCACAAATAAATATTTGAGAATATGACAATGTTCAGTATCAATGTACATTTCAAGTTTCAATGGCCTTTAATTAATTTACCATATAGTATGAGCAATCTCTCTCAATGTCTTATGAAATTAGTGCTTGAGCATTCATACTACCATTAACCACATTAACACAACAAAATTCATCAACCAGACTAGTAACCTATAAATATCAAACAATTGCTAGTAGATAAATGGGAGGGAAAGCATAGTACCAAATTCAATTCAACATTTGACTAATTCAGGAGCATGATACTACCATTACATTAGGCACAACATTGAAAAGGCATCTAGTACCATTCATTTATATATTATAAATAAGAGAATGAAAATTGGCAACAATTCCCTAAAGCCGACAAGTACACCCTCTACTAGGAATTGCACTACACATCTAAACAAGTAATATGCTTCTCTTAATTCTGCTAAAAAAAGTCATCTCGAGCTTGTAAATAAGGCAGAATGTAAGTAAGAAAAAACATAATTTAAAATCATAAATGTATAATCCTATCATGAAATTCGAGAATAAACAATATCAGATATTCATTGATGCAAAAAATTATGAAGTTTCAATCATATCGTTTTATTGTGACTAACTAAAAAGGAAAAACAAAAGGAATGCAAGAAAACTAACCAACAGTGCACTGAGATGAGAAGATGAGGTAAGAAGAAGACGATGCAGACCTTGACCGGAGTTAAAGAACATAGTGGATGGTGACAGAAGCTGAAGACGACAAAGATCAACATTCTGGAGTAGAGAGCTCGCAGCAAGATCGACGAAGATGATAGGCATAATAGGATTTAGGGCTCAGTTAAAGACAAGGGAAAACAATGTTATTTTCCAAAAAAAAGGATTAGAGATGATATTTTGTCATGGACAAATCTATCTCTAAAGTAAATACAATATTGTTTGACACTAAATTATTTAGAGATATAAACTTGGCACGGAAAAATCTGTCTCTAACAATATTTTTTCGTAAAGACGGATTTTTTTGTGTCAAAAATCCGTCTCTAATATTTTAAAAATTAAATTGAAATTTCAAAATAATTAATTTGAAATGGATTTTGGGACAACCATAGATTCATCCTAATGCAATGTACCTGTTAGAAACTGATTTGCAATGTACAAATCTGTCTCTGATTATAAAATTCTAAAAAATATAATTGATTTAAAAATTAGGGACAAAAATTCAAAAAAAAATAGTCAAAGATAGAATAATTCCATCCAAGAATCTATCTCTACTTTTGTAAATTTTCCCTCCATTCCAAATCCAAATTAGGGATAGATTTGGAACATGTCAGGGATGGAATTTGAGATAGAATTATTTCCGTCTCTAATTTATGTTTTTCTTGTAGTGTCTTCTTCAAGCATAAGTTTTCCTTTCCTATCAGCTTTATTACCAGCTTGTTGCTTCTTCTATAAGTTTACATAAGCTACAAATAATTTGGTTGCTGACCTCTTATTAAAGCTCCTCCTATACTCATAATTAAACAAATATTACATTCCTCAAAGTTCCCAATAATACAACAACAACAACAACAATAAGCCTTATCCCACTAGGTGGGATTGGCTACATAGATCGTACGGCGCCATTGAACTCTGTCAATAACCAATTCTTTAGGTATTCTATTAACCAAAAGATCTCATACTATGACTTCTCTAAGTTTCCTTCTTGGTCTTCCTGGGCCTTTTTTCACAAGACTCCATATCATCTGCCCCATCCTCCTTACTAGTGCCTTCAACTATCTTCTTTGAATATGTCCAAACCACCTTAAATGATTTTTTACCATTTTCTATGTCTTGTAAAATTATTACGGATTATATCTTTTCTTGTATCACCACACATCTATCTCAATATCCTCATCTTTGCTACCCTAATTTTTTTTCATGTTGTCCTTTTAATACCTAACATTCACTCCCATATAATATTGTTGGTCTTATAGCAATGTAATAAAACTTCCCTTTAATGTTGTTAGGTACTTTCTGATCATAAAAAAATCTTGATGCCATTCTCCATTTTAACTACTCAGCTTGTATCTCATGTGTAACATCTTCATTTATTTCCCCATTATCTTGTATTACTGATCACAGATACCTGAACTTTGACACTTGTGGTATAACTTTATCTCCAATTTTGACCTCTAGCTCATTACGAACTTGTTGCTTGTTAAACTTGTAGTGCATATATTCTATTTTACCCCTGCTCAAATGAAAACCCTTCAATTCTAGAGTGCATCTCCATAACTTGAGTTTAGAGTTAATCTCTTCCCTTGACTCTGCCATGAAGACAATATCATCTGCAAAAAGCATGCGTTTGGAGATTTCTGCTTGGATGTGCTCCATCAAAGTGTCTAAAACCAAGTCAAACAAATAAAGGTTTAAAGATGATCATTGATGCAGACCAATCTTTATGGGAAATTCTTTTGTCTCTCCTCCAAATGGTCTCACACTAGTTATAGCCCCCCTCATCCATATCTTTTATAGCTCTGATATATGCAACACAAACACATTTCTCTCTCAAGGCCTTCCACAACACTTTTCTTGGTATTGATCTTAAGCTTTTTCCAAATCAATAAAAACTATATACAAGTTTCTTTGTTTACTTCAATACTTTTCCATCAATCTTCTTAGTAAATAAATAGTTTCCATCGTTGTTAATTTCCTAATTAACATGATTTTTTGTGCACTTGTTCTTAACATCTAAACCTTGATTTTGCTTAAATTCTATTGATTTAATTATTTTGGCCTCAAGATTTTTTGATTTGGAATTCCTTAATCTCAATGTTACTTTCTTGATTTACCTTCATTTTTATGCTAATAATTAGTATTTTATCTTACATTTCAGGATACAAAGAAGGACCACTAATTAGAGGAGAGGAAACTAGCTTTCAGCCCTATAATTCAGAAGAAGAATTCTTGCCCAGTAGCCCAATGCCCAGCGCTGGGGTAACAAATTCAGAGCAGTAGCCTTTGCCTTTCACCACTGCAATGCTAAAGAAGTGGCGCTGCAGCGTGAGCTCGCCAGTAGGCTAGTGCCTAGTAATGGAGTAGTAGTTTTTCAGCATTTGTTTTTGCCCTCCACCGCTGCAACAGTGATTTCGCACCTTTGCAATGGTAGCCCTCTAATGTTACCTTATTTTCTGTGTTCCATCGCGGCAGCGATGAAACGAAATTCCTGACATATCAGGAATGTTTTAAATAGCTGTAAAGGTTATTTTTTATGTTAATTTTGATACGGAGGAATATGGAAAATGCCGTTTTGGCTAAGGAGAGTAAGAGGAACCTGATCTTCAAGGCTTTGTGGGCTCAATCTATCATCCAACTTCAGATTCATGGCTATTCATATCTTTATTTCTGTTTTTTGTCATTTATATTCCATGAGTAGCTAGGTTTTCCTTTTAGAGTTGCTATGAACTTGATCTAGAATAAGATTTCTCTCTCTCTCTCTCGTGTATTGACACTTAGATTCAATTAATATATGTCTTTCTATTCATTTTAATGGTGTTATTTATGGATTTGATCAGTCCATGGTTAAGTTGTTGTTTTTATTGAACTCGGGAGAGGGATGTGAGAGTAGAACACTGTTTAGGAAGGACAAGTGCATTGATTTTAACTTAAGAATTTCACTTGTTAGCTAATAGGAATACTACTTAATCTCGTTTAGCCAAATTAGGCTGTTTAATATAGACTTAACTCACTTAAGGAATTGAATAGGCATTAAGTATCTTAATTGAGATCCGAAAAGATTCTTTTAAGTTAACAAAGTAACCTACGGTTAACATAGGCTTTTGATAGAATTGTTAGTGCATGAGAGAGGTGTTGAAATTCCTAGGATGGAAGAAAGGGATTAGTGACTCTAGGTATTTTAATATTAATTTTTTCAATTGTGAGTGTGTTTACTATCAATTTAGTAAAAATCATAAAAAGAATTTCTATTGTGTTGAATTTTACTCTTTTAGTTCTAGTTAGAGCTGACTTCAATCCAAACAAATTTGTCTAACTAATTACGTCAAATTTCTTGGGTAGTTAGCCACTTAGTCCTCGTGGGAATGATATCTTACTCACTCTTTATTACTTGTGTGACTGGTGCACTTGCCAAATTGCTGACAATAATAGAACGCCTCAGTATAATACACGTCTCACTTCTTAACATGTATTTGATCACTCTTTTCCATAATTTCATAGTATGGCTCATAAGTTTTATCCCTCGATAGTGTACATAGTTATGGATGTCCCATTTATTCTTGTATATAGGCACTAAAGTGCTTCTTCTCTATTCCTCAGGCATTTTCTTGGACCTTAAAATTTCGTTAAAAGGTTTAGTTAGCTAGATAGTACCCCTCCCCTAAACACTTGCAAACTTTGATAGAAATACCATCGGACAAAAGGCTTTACCATTATCCATTCTATTAAGAGCTTCCTTGACCTCACCAACCCTAACCCTGTGATAATAAGCCAAATTTTGTTCCCCTTCTTGGATTGTTCGATCTTCCATATTACTAGTTGACCCTGCTTTGTCATTAAAAAGCTTGTAAAAGTAACCTACCCATTTGTTTTTAATATCTTTATCTAAAACCAAAACTTTTCCTTCTTCATAAGCATGTTACATAATGCTACTTATTTTAGTTTAATAATTTAATTATTTGAGCTCAATAATTTCTCTCACTTATGTAGTTTCTAGTTCTAAATTACGAACTTTTAATTCTATTTCAACTTATAGCACATTACATAATCAGCAATTATTCCAATTAACTTAGTATTTCATTCAATTGAAATACATCATCATTACTACTACTACTACTACTACTACTACTACTATTGCTGCTATTACTACTACTAAGAACTCCTGTTTCCAGTTGAGCTCATGAAGAAAATCTTGAGACTAAGAAATTCAACTGGAGGTATGTGTACAAGAATTATACCACCATTACAAGAAATTTTGCCATTCTAAATCCCTCCCAACTTTTTTTTTTCTATTTAGATGTATGAGATGATGGAGAAGAAAATTAAGGATGAGAAACTAACCAGACATGCTAAAAATTTCAAAAATCTCACTCTAAAACATGACCAACCATCAAAGAGAAGAAGAAGGTGAAAGTATCTTCTGTCAAGTGCCTTGTCATGATTCAAGTTTGTTGTCAATGATCAAAAGAATTTAAGTTGCAATAAAAAAATTATTAGATTTTCTGCTGAAATTATGAGATTTTCCTTTTCATGTTTCCTCACTGTATTCTATTCACCAAGACTCTATGGTGTTCCAGTGGCAATTGCCACTGGTGGCTTCCATATTATAGTGAGAATACTAATAATTTACTATAGTTTTCTCTCTCTTGGATTTTACCATATGTTCATAATAAGAGATTTTTGCTTATCCTATGCATTTTTGACTATTTAGGTATATCAACCAATTTGGTCCCTTTCTGTGGTTATCATCCCCTATAAAAACATAACATATATCCATTCTTTGTTGTGACCTTCTATATTGCTAAAATTTGTTTCTAGTGTTTTCTTTATGAATGTGTTGCTCCAATTTCCAAGGATTCTTAATTTGTTCCAAAATATTTGTTTCCATAGCATGCATGTAATGAGATCTTGGTGTGTTAAAACTTTTAGAATGTAAAAGATTTGTCATTGATTATATATAATATTTAATACACATGTTGGTTAAACTATAGGTTGTTGTTGCTAAACATTATTATGTCATTACTATCCTTATCAAGTTGTTCTTGCCTAATTAGAGTAATTTTAACCATCAAAGGGGATTTATACCCTAACACTAGACTTTCCTTTTTAGATAGATATCTTTATTTATCTATGTTTGTCTTAAGATAGGAGTCAAAACATAAAGTCAAAATGTTTTTTAGTAAAAATTCTAAGATTTTACTAGTCATACAATAAGCTTTGTTTGCTTCTATTTTCACTTTTATCAATGTATACATTTTGTACTTCTAGGAATTTCAACTTTCAATTTGGACTGTAAGTTTGTTAAGGCATAATTAACAGATACAGATCAATTACTAACCTGCATTGCAACACACTTGAGATAATAAAAACTCACACGTAGCAATTGGTGTTTAATTTTTTCTTTATTTTCTCATTATAGCTAACGAATTCTAGTTTGTTAGATCTTGATTTTTAGGATCAAATGACACTTGTTCATGCCCTCTTGATCTCCACATGAATCTTAAGTTGTATATATACATGAATTCATATAAACTTAAGACACACTAAGCTAATTTCCAAATTGCTTTGTATACTATTGTTTAACTAAGAGGGACCTTAAAGCAATTGCACTTCAAGCACATAACTCTAAGTGCAATCCTAAGGTATGTTTGTTTATTGACAAAATTTGAGCAGTGCACGCTATCTTTTTTACATCCCATTGAAAAATTGACTTGTGTTTATTGTGAGGAAGAAGAGTGTAGAAGATAAGAGAGAAAGAGAAAGAAAGGAGTGAAAAATAGGGAGAGGGTGACATGACTGAAGAAGAATAAGTGAAGAGGAAGAGTATAATATTCGAGGTATTACATGGTTAGGTAAGAGATTTTGTTTTTATAAGTGTGAAATTTTTTTTCTTTTATGTATAAGTGCATAAGGGAATGCATATGTGGCATCCTCGTGGAAGAAGAGTGATAAAAAGGAATGGAGGCATAACTTGGGGTGCATGTGTATACAAATGGTGCAAATTTGGTATGCATTGAGTAGGAACTAGATTGAAAATGAGATGAGAAACATAGGGTCTCAATGAAAAGGATGATGTGGTGTCTATTAGGCCCAATGCATGTGAAAATACAAAAATTTAATTTTGATGCCAACAAAGAAATTAAAATAAATTCCTTTGACTATATATATTAACACATTATTTTCAGGAATTTTGGAAAAGTCAAAGGCAAGAGCTAAAAATTGAAGACTTTTATTTCATAGTGCCTTAGGACTTAGGAATTTTTGTAAAAGTATTTGAATGGCAAGAAGAATGATTTTAAAGTCTCAAAAATGTTTTTGAACATTTTTATAAGTTGGAAAAGTTTTTTTTGAATTGCTAGAAGAGTTATACTTGAGTCTTAGAAACTTAAAACCTTTGAAAACTCAATTTTTGACTCTAATAAGCTACCAGTCCAACCACTTGCTTGCAAGTAGTCAACTGATTACTCTCAGGTTGAAAATCCTAAGACTTCCAGTAGGCTTCATCAATAGGATACTCTATCTTAAATTTAAAATTTCTTTCAGTAGCCTACTAATCTATCGATTGTTAGGACCCAGTTGACCATAGTCTAGAACTTTTTCAAAGAGGTAACAAAGAGTTACTAATCGACCACCAAGTAGCTACCAGTTGACCGACACCTCATTAAAAGGTACTTGTCGACTATCATTGACCTACCAGTTGATGGTCAACACATTGACATCAGTAATAAAGTTATTTTCTTTTGATATCATTCTCTAACTTTTTCCAACACATCTTTTAGACCTTTAGCTATTTATATGAGCTATAGTAGGTGTCAAATCATCAAGAAAACATTTTCTTTGCTGTTGAATCTCTACAAAAACATTTTCTTGCCAATCATTTACTAATTAGAAAGCTTTCAATTGTATATCCACTCTAAAAGAGAGTTGACTTTGATATTTCTCATCTTTTTCTAAGTTGTTTGATCAAGGAGTTGGTTCCTTGATTTGGTGTTTAGGATTAAACACAGTATAAGGGGGAGAGATACCCTTGAGAAAGTTCTCTATATAGTGGCTCACAAGTGCCCATTTGTATGAACTAGTGGTTAATAGTAAAATACTCAAGAAGTAGTCTTGAGGACTAGATGTAGCTTGGTTATAAGTTAAACCAGTATAAATATTATTGTTCAATCTTTTCCTCCCTTACTCTTTAATTATATAAGTCTTATTTTTTATTTCTTGCACTTCAGTATTATACATTTTGATCATACTCTATATTTCTGATTTAAAAAGATTGGCTTTGGTTCTGAAATTACCTTTAACTTCCAACAAGTCTTTGTGAAAAATCTTAATAACCTAATTCACTCCCCCTCTTGGGTGCTACATATTTCTATCAGTGTCTTAAGGTATACGAGCAGTGGGAAAATCCTTGCCATTGTGAGGCTGGGAAGAGTTATGGTGCTTGTGAGCATAGGAGAGGGACCAAAATGAATAAAATTTATTATTTTGTACCTTAAAAAATGTTTGGAAAATGGAATACTTTAGCAAATGTGTGTTCTGAAATTATATGTGATATGGTAGTTTTGTTGAGATGCGATTTTGGGTGTTAATGTAAATTTTTTTTAAAGGATTTCTAAGGTTAGCCCTTGGACCTAAAAGCTCTCCTATTTTATATTGATGGAAAAAAGAGTAAATATGGCACCAATGAACTCATAAACACCAACACACATCATAAATTACTCACACACATGTCTGACACATTTGGTCTCTCTTCTTTCTCTCTTTTACGGCTCTCAACCTAATGCTTCTCTTCACATTTCACACCCTGGTCACCAAATCTTTGTTGAGTTCTCAAATTAGTACCACTTTGGTGCTAAATACCCTCTCTTTTGTTCTCACTTGTGAATCTTTACCCTTGTTCTAAATGTTTTAAATTAGTTGATGTTTTATTAAATTTTAGATTAGTTTGAGTAATTTCATGTCTTAGCCCTGCGTTTTGATAGTGTTATTTGTCTTTTGGTGTAGGTTGAGTTGGGGAGGAGTTAGTGTATGAAGATGGAACTATGAAGCTGCATTTCTGAAAATGTTGAAGCTTCCCCACTGCCACCGACCACTATAGCGGTGGTCCTGTACCGCTATAGTGGTGGCCACTAGAACCCATCAAGTTAAAGCCTTCTGTTCTGCCTTCCATCTCTATAGCGGTGGTTGTGTGCCGCTATAGCGGTAAGCCCTGGACAGTAGCCTTTTAAAGACCATCTTTTCTACTAACCACTGCTATAGCGATGGGTACTCACCGCTAAAGCGGTTAGTCGCTTTCTGCAGCTTTTTACTGGAGGTTTAAATAGCATCAGAACATATTTTCTACGGTATCCTAAGTTCGAGACTGGAGAGGAGGGCACTGTTTCTGCTGAAGGAAGAGGAGGAATCCATCTCTAAAGCATTCCAAGCCCGATTCTTGCCAACTCAACCTCGGTTTCATGGAGATTTCTTCATCTTTTGTTGTTTTCTGTATTTTTAGAACTATGAGTAGCTAAATTTCCATTCTATAGTTACTATGAACCTAATCTCTGATTAGAAGTTTTTTCTCTCTAACTTTGTGATTTCTATTAAATAAATATATTCAAATCACTCATTTTTGTTGTGTTTGCTTTAAAATTGATCACTTTACGGTTTGCTTGTTGCTTTCACTGAACTTTAGTAAGGGAGGCATCTATAGAACATTGAGTAAATAGGGTGAGTTGTTAAACCTTGGTGGTTTTTGCTTGTTAATTAATAGGAAAATTAATTAACCTTGCTTAATCAAATTAGGTTAATGCTTATTAGGCTTAAAATCACATAAGGGATTGTGTTAGAGTTGAGTAGCTTAATTTAAGTTTGGGAGAATCATTTTAAGTCATTAGAAAACCTAAGATTAAAGTGTATAATTGATTAGAATCACAAGTGTTAGGGAGAGTTAGCAATTCTTAGGACAACAGAGAAGGATTAGTTGCCCTAGGCCTTTTATTAAATTAATTTCATCCAAATTTGTGTGTGCGTTCTTTTTAATTGTGAAAAAGTTTAAGAAAAATATTTTGTCTTTTGCATGTTACCTTTTAATTTTCAATAGAGCTACCTTTGATCCAAATTAGTTGTCTGACTAATACGTTTGAGTTTCTAGAGTAGTTAGCTAGTTAGTCCTTGAGGGAACAATAATTTGAACTCTTTTCACTGTATTACTTGTAACACAATTGAATTTCTCGAGTAGGTAGTGAGTTAGTCCTTGTGAGATTAACATTCTTACTCATTTTACACTATATTACTTGTGCGACTGGTACACTTGCCAAATCGCTAACAATCTTCCAAAACCTTGTTTCTTTCTTGTTCTCTGGCATGTTTTTTGTCACTAGCAACTCACATCCACGTCAGCAATCTTAGGAATTCAAGGTAAGGTCAAGTTTTCTCCCCACCATTCTCATTTTCATACATTGTGCCCTAATTGGGAAAATTTGAGAAAATTTGGTGATTTAGGGGTGCTATTGTAGGATTTTAGAGATCAGAATAACACACAAAATTTAAAATTTTTCTCTAAAACCCATTCACTGATGGATCAACCTATATTATCATTACATTAACCATGAAAAACAAGACAAAGAGAAATACCTCTTATAGTACAGCAACCTCTCCAAGCCAAAGTAAGTATCCAAAGTAGAATACCTCTAATGGTTTTCCACGCGAAATTACATAAAAGAAGAACTTCTTAAGGTAACGGGGTTTCTTCTTATTATTGTACTAGCAAGCACGAAGAAGCTATGGAGAAAACCTTCGTGGTTGAAGAAGAAGAGAACAAGAGTGTTTTTAAAACAAATACTCAACAATTAAGAAAGAGTGATAGGTGACATGTGGCTCTCACTATCATATTTAAAGTGACAGGTGCAACCACACACCCTAAATTCGTAATTCCCTTAGTAGGCGTCATTCCCTTTTTGGGCTTCTTAAAGTGACATCTTAAGAAGCCCAGTCTCTTTGAGAGAGTGACGCCTAATAGGTTCTTATTTTAAGCTTTTTCTTGTTTGGATTTTTATTCTATTATCTTCTTCTAATTAATTCTCCAATTTAGGATCAAATCATCAAACCCGTTTTACATTCCTAGTGAATTTCTATACGTGTGACCTATTAGGTTTCTTGCTTTGTTGGCAATTCACAATCAACATTTGATTGTAAATAGATCACAAGCGGTATCTAGCAACATATCAGGACTTCCAATTGACCGAAAAGTTAGTTGTTTGACTTTAAACCTTTCTGTAGCTAAAGTGTGTCTATGCAATGTATCCTTTTACCATCTTATACCTACTTGGTTCAGAAAATGGCCTATGTGTCAACTCCCACTAGACTTGATTACATCACGTCTAGCCCAAGTAATCAGTTCCTCATCCTGTGGGATCAATCACTATAAACTATATCATTAAAGACCATCTTCATGACAAGTCTGCTTTGGCCATAGACTTCTTAGCGATTATCCTGACAAATGGTCATGGATATACTTCCTTCTATCTAGAGTGGTGAATCCTCTGTTGACTACTCAAATATCTTTGTATACTTCATGTTGTGCCCAATCACCACCCTACGAGCAACCCATGGTAGGTAACAAGGAATGGAATGAAAACACAGGATCCATATCCAAGATAACTTGAGTTCCTCAAGTCCAAGGATACTTGCACTGTTAGCTGCTATGAGACTTATTACTAACATTTGAATAGGTATCCATGTGATGTCTCATGTAGGCCATCTAATGTACTTGTTACCATTAACAACTATTCACATGTTCACTTAAAACATCTCATGCTTATAGCTTATGAGGATAGTAGCTTGATCAAATCAAGAAGCATAATGTATGTTAGTCTATCCGGATCACTAATGTCCAGTCTCAGGTGATCCTACAACTAAGGATAGTTTAGATACATACATAATTACACATGATAAGAATCTCACATTATGATCGTCATCATAATTTCCTTCATGCTATATTTTGTGTCATGGACTTCATTATTTATTTTACTATCTAATCCTGAGTTTATGAATATGAATATAAATAATGAAGAAAACCTCTTTGGATTAATAACTGAGTTTGTACATCTGATGCTAAAAGTGATGGCTTTTAAAGCACCTTTCTAACAATTTTTATGGTTCAAAACTTGTTGTTCTTACTTCAAATATTCCTCCCTATGATTCTTATTTTGGGTGATTGAAACAAGTAAAGAACTGGATTTTATGGTGAAATCAGACCTAAAAGGTAGAACACGAAAACAAAGTAATGTTTGGGGAAAATGGTTTTAAATCTTGAGCCCATTATGTAACCAAGCTTTTAGAATGATTTTTCTTGTTAGAAAGTTGTATTTAACAACCCAAAAGTGAAAGAAAAGGTTTGATTTGGATTAGGAGTGAAAGGGGAAGATTGGTAAGCATTAAACACAAGAAAATGTATACTTTCGAATGTTTTTGTTGTCCGTGGGCATTGTAACGCCATGAATGGGCGCTGCAACAGCCACAAAAGAGTTGAGCTATAGAGTTGGGTGTTGCAGTGCCAATAGTGGGCATTGCAGCGGTGGGTGGTAGAATGCCACCCTCTGTTATTGCACTTTGAGCGCTACAATGATGGAATTTCTGTTGTAACAGCCGGTGAGCTTCTTCCCCTCAATTTTTAACAATTTTTTGCATTCTTTTCATGGGGACATTAATAGGGTTACTTCCAAACCATGTTGGGACATCTCCTATTTGATCAAGTTTCAAGAAATGGCAAATTAAATCAGGACCAAGGTAACTAGCTAACCATACCTAAGTTATTGTGAAACTATTGTTGAAATGCATTGAATGCATGATGTATAAGAGTAGGAAAGCTCCTAAAAAGATGAGAGGAATCTCTTCCTAGGAATGTCATATATGAATTTAGCGAAATGTATGTAAAAAAGGTAAGTAGCCCGAAGAGTTGTGCGTCCGTGATTACATGAGAAACATTTCGATAGCATATTTGGATTAATGGTGATTGGTAAAGGGCTCAAGGTAGTTGGTTGCTTGGATGCTACATGCATGTATGAATTGTTGGTATGGCTAGAAATATATAAGTATAGCCCAAACTTCTCAAAGGGAGGTTAGAACTAACGATAAGGCAATGTGTTGTGGTAAATTGAGTTAGAGAAGAAATTGCTTATGGGCAATGTTGTAATTAGCAACAGGAGCACTTGTTGTTTATGTAGGGAGATTAAGACTTATATACTTAGCATTGTGAACTAAAAACTTGTATGTGCTTATAACATGGGTGTTTTGTCACTCAAATAATAATAAGAACTCAGGAATGTATATTTATACATATAGTATATATGTTCATGGCGTGCGTGGAAATACATTAATCAAGTTGTATTGAGGCTTTCATCTCTTATATTATGGTCATGCTTGAAATGTGAGTGGGTAACATCGTTATAACTTATTTATAGATCACACATCATGTATGTATACTTGTGGAGGGTCCCTTGAGACCCAATAATTGTTGTTATGATATCTATATGATGGGATTACAGGATTGATTTTTATAAAGGGGGAAAATGTATGCTTGTAACTGAATTAGATTTATTGGTTTGAATCATGCACTATTTGTATTGTAGTTGTGCTTGTGACGGCAACATGAGTAGCTTAGGTTGAGCATAGCTCCTGAGGGGTGACTTGCCGGTATTGTTGATTGTGACGGCAATGTGGGTAGCCCAAGTTAAGCATAGCTCCCGATGGGAAACTTGCCTTTCATGTTGATTAATTTCATGGCATTGTAGGGAGCCTGGGTTAAGTTTGACTTCCAAGGGGCAACTTGCCAGTGACAAAACCATACCATGATTGAAATATAATGTGATGGAGTTGCCTTATGTGCTTGCATTGTACTCTGATATTCAGTTTTGAGCTTGTGGCTTGAAGGGCATATATGCATGATGTTATACCTGATTTATTTTATAGTACTGTTATTTTCTTTCCTAAGGAGATGAACTATAAGGATGTAGGCCCATGTGGTTGAGTTTACTTGTTCATGATGTTGATTGTGGACATTATATATATGTTGTGTATGATTTGAAGTCGTATATGTATGACGTGAGTACTAGTGACCCCTTGGGCAATGTACCCCATGTGAGGGGATGAGAACCGTAAGGTTCAAGGATATAGATGTTTGGTGTTATCCACCCGGATCAATGATTTGGATGTAGGCCGTAGGGTCACAAAAACATCTATTTATATATATACGTGTGTATGTTTTGTAACAAGAACTTTTGAGTATTTTGATGTACCTCGAATAATTCATGTATGCATGAGGTTGCCAATGCTTGTTAATCGATGTGTTTTGCATGTGCTTTTGTAGTGTTATCTACTTATTAAGTTTTCTAAACTCACACTTTCTATGGTTAACATTTTCATATCTTGCAAAAGGAGTTTATTAGAATCCATTAAAGGAATAGCAAACTCTCTAAGATGACCCTTCCCACCTTTGGGTCAGTGCATATTGTAAATTGTTAAATTTTAGTCTAAAATGCTTTGTAGTGGTATAGGTCACCTAAGTCTTAGATTGGTTGTAAATTTGAAATTGGTTGATGTATGATGTATCCGCATATATTGTAACGTCCTTATTTTACTATACTAAAATCTGAAAAAAAAATTTTAAATTGTAATGCTTAATACTCGTACCTTCAAAAAGAACATTTTACAATTGTTCTCAGTACAAATCATAATTGGTTATACATAATAATTAAAATTCTAAACATAAGATAATTTTACATTCGTTTGAAATAAATTACAAATCTGTCGTACATAGTAATTTGATATCTAAACTTAAAAAAAATAATCTATAATTCTAATACTTAATAAACTTGAGTGCTCTAATAGTGTTCAATCAATCTTTACACCTTTCCCCTTATACTCAGCCCCTGAAATGGTCAGTTGGAAAAGCACAAAAAGGTGAGATAAGGGTATCTCAGTAGCTAGCATAATTTTATAAACATTTATAAATATACCATTTCAGTCATAAAAGCACTTATATCATAAAAATCAGTCCATGTAATATAAATTCTCAGTTCAGTGTAGTAGGTTGATGAAAAATTAGCAAGCTAGTATATGAATAAATCATGGAATCAAGAATAGTTGGTGGCACACTCAACGACATGGAAAAGATAGTCTGCAGAACTATTTTTCCAAGCTAAACATGAGAGAAAGGCTACTGCAGTCCTTTAACTCAAGCTAGAAAGATTCCAAAATAAAACATGGAAATATAATTTCCAAGCTGACATGGAAATAGAATTTCCAAGCTGACATGGAAGCTGAACTCCCAAGCTGAACATGGAAGTAAACTTCCAAGCTGATATCATGCTAATTTCATCATGAAAAACATATTTCACTTTAAATAAAACTTCATGGACATAAAATATTCAAGTAGTAAAACAAGCTTTTATGAATTGCTAAGCTACCTGTACTTTGTAGTCTGACTTTTTAGCTCAAATAGCTATTCAATCTGTCTTGAAATTCGTTTCACGATTTTTGACCGTTGACCGTGGGGTAGTTTGCACTGGTTTTGGTTCTGATTTTTGCTTCATATTCACTGTCACTTCTCCCTTAACACTTGTGTGGGTTAGTAATAGAAGAATCTCCTCAAAGTAGCTCAGAAAAATCGAGTTTAACGTTGCTATTTGCTTCTTCCAAAATTTCTATTTTATGGTTGAAAAACAGAGAATATTTTTCTGCTTCTGTCCAAGCTACTGGATTCTCTTTTTCTCACTCTCTCTCGGTTGTGAATGGTGCAAGGAAAGGGGAGGAAGATGTTGCTATTTATAGCTAAAAAGGGGAGGCAACATCTCTCTAAAGCCTAGAAATGTTTAGAGAACTCAAGATAACTCAAGATAAATCTAGACTAACCTGGAATTCTCTAGAATTATCTATACCATTCTACAACATTCTACACTTATCTAGGAAATTCAAGAATATACAAGATATCTCTAGAACATAACTAACCTGGAATTTTCTAAAATTATCTATATCATTCTACAACATTCTACACTTATCTAAGAAAGTCAAGAATATACAAGATATCTCTAGAACATAACTAACCTGGAATTTTCTAGAATTATCTATACCATTCTACAACATTCTACACTTATCTAGGAAATTCAAGAATATACAAGATATCTTTAGAACATACAAGATTCCTCTAGAACAATCTAGATTCATCAAGGACATTCAAGAGATTTTTAGAGTCTCAAAAAAAATATTAAATATTTATTCCATAATAATTTGGGATGTTACATATATCTAATCAGATTTATGATTGTAACAATGAGGAAATCATTTAAGCATGACTTTAGTCAATTTTCAAATAAAATGTAAGTAATTCCTTTCACTCATACATGTTTAGTGACATAATCGCATATTGTAAGTTAGGCTTACGGGTCTTGAGAGAGTTATTCCTGGATTCCGTGCCAATCATATGCCCAGGTTTTGGGCCATGACAAAGAGAGAGAAAAAAATGAGAATGAGGGAAAATGAATTTCCTTTTTTTTTTTCAATTTCACTTAGTAAAAATAACTTGTCATAAGGCTCTCGACAAATGCAAAAATTTTTATTTTGTAATTAACATTTTAATTCCGAAAATTTTTCAAATTTGAATCACAAGCTCCAAATTAATTTTACGTTTTCTATTTGACTTCATTTTTATTTTCATTGACTCGTTCTAATATAATATAATTTTAATTATTCTAACTATACATTTACATCATTATTCTTTTCTTTTCTTTTCTTTGCTTGAACTTACAAGAAATTCTTGGGTTATCACAAAACTAATTTAAAAAAAAAAAAGGCCAACTTTGGGTTTTAAAAGTTAGTATAAAAAGGTTAATTTAAATTTCCCCCTTTTTTCTATAAAGTAAAATATCGCTTAAAAGCCTTGAAAAAAACATATGTTATGGGGACCAAATTGCTGATGAAAGTGACTTCAATTGCATAGATAGTTGTGTTTGGCTGTTTTGTGTTGTGGAGACCAAATTTTGGATATTGTGGGAGCTGTTGAAATTTCTAAGTACATAATTAGTTACGCTTCTTCCTTATTTTAATCTCTACAATTTATGTATGTATAGTTATGAACAAGTGTTATTGCAATGAGGGGATTGATGATAGTTATGAGTTTGGTGGTAACAATTTTCTAATGCTATTATATTTATTTATTTCAATTATAAACATTGAAGAAGAAGAATTAAAATAATATAAGAACACAATTAATGTTCCTAATTACATTGAATATCACAAAATACTAAAGTAGACATTATTGGATCAAATTACTTTATAGTTTAATCTGTACTTCTACTTAAAAAAATAAAGAATAAAAAACAAGTTTGAAGAATCAAACAAGTGGTTTATATGCTTTCTTAAATTTAAATTTTATATGCTTGGAAAATTAAATTTCCCTTGTACCAGATCAACAAGTGTTTAAAGTATCAAACAAGTTTAAATAATCATAAGCCCACCATTTCTCGGGATATAATATTTATATTTAATTCATATTAATATTTATAGATTTCGAGTTATTTTTGTTTAGTTGCAATTGTATTTATTAGGAAGGTACGTTGTTATTGAGTCTTTGACTCTTTCTCCTATATCTTCTTTGTTTGAGTTGAGTAACGCTCAGAAGTTATTTTTTTTATTTCCTTCTTTATCATATATTAATGGCATTTGTAGATTTTAATGGTCTTTTTTTATTGATTTATTTTTCAGTTTGGTGCTCTAGTCTGCCTTTTAGTGGACGGATTGAGGATTTGACTTCTTTCTGGTTAGGGTAGTTAATTTTGTATCATTTTTCTTTAATATTCACTTTAAAGATTGCTATTGTTTGTTATTGTTGTGTGTAATGTGCTGTACTCAGTTCAAGAACTCAGAATTCGAATGTGGAAAATATTTGGGTAATTTTCTCTGTATCACTACTGATGTAGTTAGGCTAAAGGCCTAAAACTAGTAGGGCTTGCTATAGTAGCTAAGTACATTGACATATAATTTGGTAGGTTCACTTCATGCCTTTGTTCTTGATTTGAAGCTCATTAAATTTTCACATGCAGCCTACAATCTAATTCAACCTTTCTTAGCAATAATTCTCTACATTACTTGATGCCTTTGATTGTGGTTTTTACACTCATATTAGATTGTTAAATAGTCATGACGGATTTTGTAATTCAATAACCAAAAAACTCATCACCAAATCCGTTTTTCTAACTGTGATATAAAGCAACGTTAAGGTTGACTTAGATGCCTTTACTTGTGGTTTTCATGCATGGTAGTATCAGATAGAATGGATTGCAATGTGATTTTGACAATGAGTGGAAATGGGAGAAAAAAAAAAAGAAATTGTTATTTGTAGTCTAAGAATGTGTTTGGCAAGTCAAATAAATTACATTATAGTTTATTTAACTAACTTATAAGCTTGTTTGACCAAATTAAAAGTGTTTGGTACACAAACTTATTTGAGTAGCTTATAGCTTTTTATGAAACGCTACTTTGAATAGTTTATAACTTTTTATATTTTTCTTCTTCTTTTATTCCTTATTATTTTATTAAAAATCTAATATTATCCTACTCACAACCCATAACACAATTTCGTCTTCTACAAGTTTTTTTCGTACACTCGTAACACAATATTACTAATCTATTAAGGGACGTTAGATAATATTTTTTATTTTGTATTATTTTCATATTAAATAATGAAATATAATTATTAACAAAAAATAGTAAGTGTAACACTATTTTGGGATAACATAATAAAATGATATTATTTTGTGATCTCAAATATTTATTTTAATTATTACACTATTTGTACTTTTTTATTTTTAATAAAAATTTTATCTTGGAACAAAATATTATGATAGTTCAAATTTACTAAATACATAAAATTATAATTACCTAAAAATATATTTTGTCTAAAAATAGAATTTGTTTAAAATATCATACAAGTATGTCTTTTTATGTTATTTTATATTTATCAGTTGATTCAATAGCTAATTTTATCAAAACTTCTAATTCAATAAACTAACTTAACAATTTTCAGCTAAAAATTAACTTTTAAGCTTTCAATTAACTTATCAACTATTTTTGTCAAATAGAACCTAAATATATGAGTTAAAAATGCAATTTGTTGCATGAATACAAGTAATACATGTTAACATCTTACCTATTAATTTATCCAATGCATGAACGTAGTAGAAGAGGCATGTGATGGACGATTCACCAAAACAAAATGAAGGAAGGGGGGGGGGGGCAATATTTTGACCTCTCAGTGGATCATATGCATATCCAATTGACAAAATCGATAAGTTATAGGCCTTTCTTATCTTTAAAGCCCACGATTACATAATCAAACACATACGTCAAAAAACAATTTGTTTTAACTAATAATCACCTAATGTACTATCAAGGTTTAAAAAAATTAGATCGGTCATTAAACCAGTCAAAGTACTAGTTTAAGGATTAATAGTCAGACTGTGGTTAAACTGTAGTTGAACCGATAATACTTAATATATATAATTAATGTATATGTTATAAATATTAAAATATATAATATATAATATTAAAGTATTCTAAGCATGTAATACACACAAACATATAAATATATACCAATTTTTCATCAGTTGTCGGTTCAAGACTGGTTCAACCTATTTTTTATCAATTCAAAAGCTCACCAGTTCAATGGTCCAAATTTAACTAGTTTCCTAATTAGTTTACCAATTTTCCAATTAAACTAACTGATTCGATCTTGTCACGCCCTGAAAATTAAACCCGTTTAATAAGCGTGAATATTCCATTACCACAACAAATAATCTTGGTTATCCACAACTAGTAATTCACAAACCAGTTACTATCATAAAAGTAGAATATATACATACACATATGTATAGAAAATCCTACGATATCATAATACAGCAGATTCAGTACAAAGATAAATTATAGCCTAATTTATAATGTACAGTTTATCGCCCCAAGCCTAGGTGGCCTAACAAACTATAGAGCATTATCCTATACTTATCAAAATTTGGTTCCATGAACACACCGACACAAAGAGAAGTATAACTCTAAAAGAGCCGCTAACTCTCCAATGGAAACTCCTCTTCCCCAGTCTCCATATCTGAAAAGAATAACCACAGATTGTGTGAGTTCATCAAAACTCAGTGAGCAATTGACTGTACAGAAAAATGACTATCATGAACAAGGACAAAAACCGTAATTCACCACCACTATTGAAAACTATCCAAATACAAAGAAAACGTTAAATAACCACAAATAGATTACCAATATGCAATCAAACAAATGTAAATGCTTGCCATATTTTACCACTCTACAAAGACCAACCCTTAATGAGTGTATTACAGAGGTTAACCCCCTCTAAATATTCCACATCATGCAAAAGACCAACCCTTTGCTTTCCCACACATTTCCATTTATGTTAAGTGTCATAAATGGATGTAACGACACCAATACACAACACGCCATATCACAACCACGATAATTATTCCACACACAATTCCACTTGTTAATTTATATAATCAATTAGAAGTATAATCAACTTATCTTTCACAAATGAGGGAGAAGGGATTTACATTGTACTTGAAATAAAATAACTTTGGCAAGGTCCGCCACTCACATTTGCTTCAACAAAGTTTTTACCGTACTCAAAGTCTCAAAACAGAGCCAATTAATCATATCAAAGCACCTGAAAGAAGTTCCAACAACTAGGCATCAAAATCCCTCAATAATTTCCTCAAAACACATACTTCACATCCAATTCTGCCTTGTGGGTGCCTAGGCACCACAAAACACCAGAAACTCCCCATGTTTCTGCCTGAAGGGTGCCAAGGCGCCAAACTTGGCGCCTGGGTGCCAACTTCACTTCCTCACTATTGGTTCTTGGTGCCTAGGTGCCAGACCAAGTATTTCCTTCAGGAACTCTAGCGCTTGAGCGCCAGAATCTAGGTTCCTCTGTTCTAGAGCTGTTTTTCACGATTTTTGGGGAAAAATCATTCAAAAATCCATCACTTGCACTCTTTCTCTTCTTTCTCTGTTTTTCCAAGTCAAAACAATGTTGATGAAGCAATTTAGAACAATTAAAATGCAAAACAAATTAGTTTCCTGAATTTTCCCAAATTACTTAGAAACCTCTCAAGAACATGTTCTTAGATTGTAATTCATGAAACTTGTTTGTTTTACCACCATGAACTAGATTGTAACAAAATTAACCTAACAAATTCAAGAAAGGAGCCAAAGAGACAAAGTTTTCATGAAAAACCCTCAAAGTTCACTTCTACCTGGGGCATAGACAAATTCAATAATTTAGAGGAGATTAATGAGATGTAATCTTACCTTTAGTCCTAAAATTGCCCAAAGATACAGAAAGTAACCAAAAACTGAAGATTAATTGATGAAAACTTAAGTTAGATGAAGAGAGAGAAGAGACTAAAAATCTCTAAGTGTTGGAAATGAGAAGGAAAAAGGGTATAAAGCCCCTTTACGGTGGTAGTGGGTCATGGGTTGACCCATGGACCCATACCCAACCCACTTGACCCACTTCCATATAATCTCAATTAATTCACACAAATTCCAATTAATCCCTCATTCACAATCTTCCACACATCACTATTATTTGGAAAACTGGACTGGACTGGTCAGTCAAAACAAAAAATTGGTGAACCAGCAAGTCGGTCGATTCGAACTAGCATAGAAAACTGAAAAGCCATCGAACCAGTGTAGAACCGGTCGAACTGGCGTAGAATCGGTCGAACCAGCTAAACTAGTGAAAAACGACCAATTGATCGAGTTCACCTGTTCAAATTAAGAAAAAAAAAACTTCAGTACAGCTGGAGAAGAGCTATACATAGTCGGAGAAGAAGAAGAAGAAGAAATTTTCGGGCGTTGACAATGAACTCTTGGAAGTGACGATGATAAAATGAAGAGACTCATTGTTTTTTCTCCCTTGCTACTCTTCTTTTTTCTTGACTAGTGGCATAGATCAAAGAGAAGGAAAAAAGAAAGCAAGAGTATTCTGAAGTCTAAGAGGAAGTGAATACTCTAAAGGAAAGAGAAAGCAAGCTTGCGTGTAGGAGAGGTGTTCTTTTAATTGCTTCTCTTCTTTTCCTAGACAATGGCAGAATTCATTCCCAATTTCCAAAGTTGCATTTGGAGAAACAAACTTCATTAAGAATCTATATATCTATACTCAAACAGTTCCACTCTTAACATTAATTACACTCTTATTTAATGCATCCCACTCAATAATGAAGGAATGAAGGAATGCGAAATGGTTACTATTCAGACTACTTTTTTATTTCGAAATTTGATTTTGAATTGTTATGTTTTGTTATATATATATATATATATATATATATATTATTACTCTATATTTATATTCATAAATTTTTTATCACTTTGAAAGCAAAAAGTTTTACTGCAATCATTACACGCGTATTCAATTAAACCCTCTCTGATTTTCTTTCCTGTGGAAAGCCGTAATTCATAAACATTGCTGCGGATGGATTAATTACACTCTTATTTAATGCATCCCACTCATCCTTCTACATCCTACTGCATCGCCATGGTGTTTCCCTATATACTATTCACATGTTACGCTTAGGTGGCTCTTTTTCCTTTTTATATCTGTATAATTTAATTTAATAGCTGCAACAATTACCAATATATAACTCTTCATTTTCTCACACCATCCTCATTGGTAAGGTGCTATATGTAAAGATATGTGCTATGCAATAATGAAGGAATGCGAAATGGTTGCTATTCAGACTACTTTTTTATTTTGAATTTTGATTTGATTTTGATTTTGAAATTGAATTGTTGTGTTTTGTTTTATTTATATATATATATATATATATATATGACATTCTCCATAGTTTTATTTGTTGATTTCGTTCAGTACTTTTCCATTGTTCTTTTTGTAAGTTGTGTCACATATGGCTAAAATCAGTCTCATTTCTGATATCACTGCATTAAGGGATGTTTGGAGAATTAAAGTTCGTGTGGTTAGGATGTGGAGTGTTCCATCTTTCAACATGCCTGAGGAGATCTATAGCTTGGAGATGGTGTTACAAGACTCTCAGGTATTTTTGTTGTTGTTGTATACGTATATTTATTTCTAGGCATGTTTCCATTTTGGTTATTGATTTTTAACGTGTTCTTTTTATTGAAGGGTGACTGGATACATGGTCATATTAAGAAGTCTTTTCTCAGTAAGTTCAGGCGTCAGATCAGTGAGAGTAATGTTTATGTAATGTCTATGTTCACTGTTGTTAAAAGTAGCAATGACTATCGCACTACCAATCATCCATTCATGCTTGATTTCTGCTACTCCACTGATGTTCGGCTTGTGGATGATGATATATCAATTTCGGATTGTGTTTTTAGCTTTTATCCTTTCGGTGATATTATTAATCGTGTAGCTGATGATAATTGTTTAGTAAGTAAGTAGTAATAGTATCTATATTTTTTATTGTTTATTTTTTTTAGTACATGTTTACCAATGTTCTTACAAATGGTTATTTTTCGTTTTTTCTTCAAATGTCATTGGAATGGTTATTAAGTTTGGGCCAGTAATTGAGAGCTCCAACAATGGTAACAAGAGTAGGCAGATGGAAGTCGAGCTTGAGGACACTGAGTACTGTTATTAACTTTATCAATTATTTATTTTGTGTCCATTTATTATTTGTGCCCAATTTGTCTAAAGTATATACACTAATATTTATGAACATATGCTTTCAATTCAAACAAATTAATGTGTACATTGTGGAGTCAGTTTGCTGAAGAGCTTCATCAACGCCTAATTGACAATCCACAATCTACAACTGTCGTTATTATCCTTTAGTGCAAGATACGACAATTTGCTGGTAGTTTTCATATTTTAATTGTTTTTATTTTAAATGGTATACACTCTATCAAGGAAATCATCCGACAAATTCTTTCAAGCATGGTGTGGATATCTAATTCACTTTATGCTACGAAGTTATTGATCAATCCAGAATTGTCTGAGTATCGTCATTTCATTTCAAAGTACTAACCAAATGTTTAATATATTCTTATTGTTACATTATTCGTTTGTAATTGCTCAGTCATGTATATTTTAAACATCTTAATATTAGGTTAAAAATGTTGAAAAGCCAGTCTCCCAGGCATCGTCTGGTCAAGGTTCCAGTAGTTCCAATCTTTCCTCTTTTTCTGGACTTCTTAATTCTGTTGATAGGATAACTTTGTCAAGTATAAAGGAATTGCATGAGGTTTATTTAATTGATTGTTAGTTTTTAACTGTACTTTTTCTCAAATTATATGTCACATCCCAAAACTTACATGTGATATAAACATAAAATACCTAGGGTGTACCTCCGTGGTACCCCATAATCTCTGTGAACATTCTTAATATCCATAATTATGTGAATCATAAATATTCCAAGAAAGATATTTTGTATACATATTCAGAAAATGTTCAACCTTCAAACACTATACAGTACTATACAACCTCCCAAGCCTAGGTGACCTACTAGATTACAGAGCGTTTCCTAATCCTTACCAATTGTTTACCAGACAAAAGTGGAGTATATCCTTAAAGGCTATAAATTCTTCTCCTCAACCACTGTATCTGAAAAGATAATCATAGAGAGTGTGAGTTTATCATAACTCAGTGAGTAAACAACTGTACATGAAAATATCATAAGCACAAACACCACATTTACTAATACAATCAATCTATCATTTATTGTAAATAATTATAGTATTACACTTGTCTGAATTTGCGTATGATTTCTTGGGTGATCAATTCCTCAATCACTTTGCATTATATGCCATAGATACTTGCACTGAGTGACTTGGGAATTTAACCCTCAAACTCTTGGTGCATAAGTTTCACAGTTATACACTGAGTGGTATGGGACTCTAACCCTTTCAAACTCGTGCATAGGTCTTCACATTTATACATCGAGTAGTATGGGACTCTAACCCTTTCAAACTCGTGCATAGGTCTTCACAGTTATACACCGAGTAGTATGGGACTCTAACCCTTTCAAACTCGTGCATAGGTTTTCACAGTTATACACCGAGTAGTATGGGACTCTAACCCTTTCAAACTCGTGCATAGGTTTTCACATTTATACACCGAGTATTATGGGACTCTAACCCTTTCAAACTCGTGTATTAGATCTCGTAGATCTTTTGCTCATCAATAAAATAGTGACAATTTATCACAATATAATTACTATGAAATAAATGAATTTACACATACTTTTATTCCCTTGAATGTCTATCATCAACCATAACAATCATCATATATTATCAACAGCGAGACTAATTATTTCTCACTTCAATAATGTTATAAACAAGACTTGTATTGTACTTTATCTAATAAGATCACATTAATTTAGTAAGGCTATTCACTTACAAAATGTTCCAATTTATTCAACGAACAATCACATCTAGTTCTTTAGTCAACTAGAGAAATCAATTCTCAAAGGTAATAAAATACCTTCCAATGATATTGTACTTTTTCTCAACCTGAACACACACTGATAATCTTCTCAATTTCACAAATAACGCAAATGGGATTTATATTGTGCTTTGACTAATTTATTAAATTAATTTTGCAAGGTTGCCTACTCACCTGGATTCCACGCTCTCAGCGCTCCCACCTTGCTGCCCAAACATCCCTATTGTAACCAGGTAAAAACCATTAGGGTTACAAAATAGAGAAATTTTCTATCACTACTCTCGACCTTTACTCACATCTTAAGTCATAACTCCTAACCGGTAATGAATTTCTAAATGACATTTATACCATTGGAAACTAGACTCAAAGAGCTTTCTAACGATATAAAGTTTGCCTAAAACGGAGTCCGGATGAAGAAGTTATGACTGATTGAAAAATAAACTAAAATTTCCCGGTACACCTGGCGCCAATTCCTTCTTCTTCCCATCTCACCTTGGCGCCTAGGTGCCACACATGGCGCCTGGGCGCCACGATCGCGACCCCTTCGCGATTTCTCTCGGTTTTGGCCCAAATCTGGCCAAATCTTCACCGTTTTTCATGATTTCTTCCATGGGATCTCACCCTTAATGTCTAAGGAGCATTTAGACACCAAAATCACCAATTTTAATCGAGAAACGAAGCCGGAATCTCGATTTTACCTCAAACACTCTTAAAACTAGAAAATAGAGAAAAGCTTAAGAAATAAAAATTTCTACCTCGATTCCTTGCTTTCTCTATGTTACTTGGCTCCTAGAGGCTCGCCCCGTAGCCCGAGATCCACCCTCCAAAGCCCGATTGTAGAGTTGGAGTGTAGAGAGAGAAATTAGAGAGAAGGAAGAGAGAAGGAGAGGAGAGAAAGTGAAGAGAGAGAGAGGAAAGGAGAAAAATGAATAAAAAAAATAGGTGAGGCCACCTATATACTCGCCCGGGGTGAAATTATCACTTGCTCTGCAATTGACCCTCAGTCAAGACTAGCAAAAGCAAATTCATAAAATCTCACCTCAGGTGTTTCTAAATCCTAGGTGCCCCACAGATTTTCTTATTTCACTTTAGTCCCTCTCAATATCTCAAACTCCACTTTAACCCCAAATCTATCATCCTTTCGGTACTGGACTCATAATTCATTCCCATAAGCTCTATTCTTCTTCTCGGGTTCCTACTTGGTCATTTCTCAAAAGTACTCCATACTTTCTTTTCTTTTCATTTTAGTCCTTGAGAATTTGTAAAATGTCCCAAATTAAAATTTTTGAAATTTCTATTTCCAAATTTCCTTCACTAATTCAAAAAGAACATTTCTCGTGTAATTAAATTTTTCAATAAACTTCAAATAGACTTTAAATATTCATGAAAATTCTTGGGATATTACATTATATATACTGCAGATGATGTTGAAATTAAGCATTTGACTATGTATTTCTATTGTTGTTTCAGGAGACTGTATGTGTGACTATAGCAACCATTTGCCATATTAACACAGACCATGGTTGGTACTACAATTAGTGCACAAAGAAAGTAATGCCAGATGGTTCTTGCTTCTTTTTTGACAAGTGCAATGATTATGCATCTATGGTAGTTCCTAGGTGTGTAAAACTTTAAATTATCCAACCATTGTTTATGCTAATTTGTTCAATGGTTACAGTTAATCATGTTTTTTGTGTTTAATTTGATGGTATTGTGATGCTAGATTCAAGATTGAATTCAAAGTTATCGATGATTCAAGTAGTGTAAACTTTGTTTTTTTTTTATCGTGAGGTTTCAAAATTCTTGAAGTGTAGTGCATCAGACCTATTGGACTTTGTTTTTGCGGTGTGTTGTCCTGCTACTAAGTAAATAAATTTGCATTTATAATTGTACGTAATGATTTCGGTTAAACCAATTCTCTTTCTTTCGTTTCAGAAATCTGGTGATGTCACCCAAATTCCTGAGAAGCTTAATCTATTTGTTGGAAAGAAATTTATATTTAATGTTGACAAGCGTAACATTAGGGGAGTTAGTTCGGTTTATTTGAGACACGTATGATTGAAGAAAGTGAGCTCTTAAGTCCCTGTTGTCTCAATAATGAAACAAGCCAGTCAAATTACAGAGAATGTGATTCCATTAGCAACAGTGACTCAACCAAGGTTTATATAGACCATGTTACTTTTTTGTTTTATTTAACTATTTGCTTTGATTTTTTTTCATTCTAATCTAGGATATTAATTCATGTATTTCTGAATCTGAGACTAGGAACACATAGAGGGCTTCTCCAGATACAAATGCCGATGAAAATGATGATGACTGTGTTGGTGTTCAACTCTCTTCAAATGTTAAGAAACATGTGAACAGCGAAAAACATGATGACTTAATTAGTCGTGTAGATTGATTGTTACTGTTATAATGTTCTATGTGGAACTATACATAAAGTTATGGACCTCATTTTGTGGGAGGTTGAAGGACGATGACAATGATGTTTTGCAATTAGTGAATAAGATTGATATATTTATAATTATTTTGCTCTCATTTATTATATGGCAATTTTTTTCCTCCCAGTTTTCAATTTTGAACTCCGTCAATGCTAATTTACTATCTCATAATATGGTTTAAATACAATGGTTTATCCTTTTTGTTAATATTTAATCATTACTTAACATTTATTAATTTATTATTCTCATTTTCCTTATCGTTTAGTCCATTGGATTGTTGTTGCAGAGAATATGTATACATATATATATATATATATATATAGAACAATAAATTTATAAATGTCAATAAACTATTAATTTAAGTCAGATATGTATCCACATTAAAAAAACAAAAAAAAGGTATATGTAGACACTTGTATTCAATTGAATACATATGTGTCTTATGTTAAATGCAAACACGTGTTATAACTCCGACTTTGTTGTTTTGATATTTTGGAAGCAGTGAATTATATTGATAATTTGATAATTATTGTTCTCTTAGTGCATATATTCATGGCATTGGTGTATTGATATTTTGGAAGTAGTGAATTATATTGATATTTTGATGATTATTGTGCTCTCTTTTTTTTTTGCAATTATTTTTCATGCATATTTCGAATTTGAACTGGGTCATTGCTAATTTATTCAGATTGTTCATATTAAAGTATTGATTAATATTAATTAATTTTCATTCATTTATTTTCATTAATAATTAATAATTTATTATACAATTTTTTTTCAAATTCATATGTTGGATTAAATATGTTTTTTATTAACAACCATATATTATATCATTTTTGTTTTCTTTCAGTTATCTTGGATTGCTGGTGCACATGTTATTTTTAATATTTATTCTTCTTAGATCTATATGTAAATCTAATTGCATTGTTAAATTAAGTTAAAAATGTATACCCATATAAATGTAATACTTTATTGAATCTGTATGTATCTTTTGTTAAATGAAAACTCGTGTTATAAATGGGATAGCTAAAATATATTAAACAGTAAATAACTGTGAAATGCAGGGTTTCATTCATGTTGTCTTTTTTGCACTTTTTTCTGTATGACCTATTTATTCTTTGATATAGCCTTCTCCATAGACGAAATCATTTGATTTCTTATGTCAGAGAGATTTCCCTTTTATAACCTTCTTGAAAATGATAAATAATAAAATAACTTGATACACAATTATTTAATAATTAATATGTACATATTTTATGCCTAATAATAAATGACTTTATTTTAACAAATTTTTTATAAGCATATCTGTTTAACCTATTTTACGCCTAATCAAAAAATGACTTTATTTTAAAATTTTTTTTATAAACATATTTGTTTAACATCGACATTAGTGCATAAGATTCATATTGAACTTTCCTCCGTTAATTTCACATAGTTACTACATTAATGCTATCTAACAATTCTTTTTTTTAGAGTTTCGTCGAGTTAATTTTGGATACATATTTGTACATTTTCATGTATTTTATTTTATTTAGGCACCAACTTCCAAAGTGTTCTGTTGCGAAGTTACACGTTATTTCAATTTTTTAATCCTTTTTAATGTAGATGCTAAATAAATGGTTAGCAGATGTCTCTTCGTCTTCTTAAGTTTTGATATATCCAATTTTTTAATCATTCTTAATGTGTCTCTTGGACTTATTTAGTTTTAATATATCCAATTTTTTTAATCATTTTTAATGTACTAGCAAGAGAAATGGTTGCCAAATGTCTCTTGGACTTATTTAGTTTTAATATATTCAATTTTATAATCATTTTTAATGTACATGCAAGAGAAATTGTTGGAAAAATATCTCTTCGTCTTCTTTAGTTTTAACATTCAATTCCTCTATTGTCTTCCACTTTATATGATTTGAAATGGTTATTCCTTTAATATTTCTTTTAAGAGAAATAGATTATGTTGATTGGTGATAGAGTGCCACAGTGTTTCCTTTAGAAAGAGTGCCACAGTGTTATAATGGTACTCATCGTGTAGTTGTCTTCAAGTTCTCCATTGCTTCCTTCTTTAATTGAGCGAAGTCCACAGAGTTGCATTACATATCTGAATGGTGAAAGACAAGGAAACTTGGATCTGTTCAAGTAATATATCAATTAGAAATGATAAATTCATTTTGATTGGTTCTAATTATTATTCTCATTATCATCTTATTCTCTATGTGATATACCATATTTGGATTACCATTTTTTTGCTTCTTCTCCGCAGCTTCTCCTCAGCCTTCATTTTCCTATTGTCCACAATTAGGATGTATAGTGTTCAATAGAAATGAATCTGGTCATACTCTTTCCGACACTACAAACAGCAAGCTTACATCACTTTTTATGTTGATTCATTTATATATATCATATTCCTTGTAATGCAGTGAGATAAATTAAAATGATTATTAATGTTTGCTAATCACTGTCTTTGGCTTTCCTCAAACTATAGCTCCTCTGTCAATCACAAATGCTTCTAGAAAAGATGTTTTCCAGCCACTTGGTTCTTCGCATAGTCCAGTTATACAGAAATCTAATAAGTCAAGCACTTTGACTTCTCACAGAAGTGTCTACCGGACAACTAATACTAATGAAAGAAAGAAAGCACGAACAGGCCCATGTTCATCTAACAATTTGAATACTGACATTGTATCACTTGATACAGGTATTATTTTATTATTTTTTGTATCTATGCTTATTGGAATTTTTCATTTCATCATGTACCATGTATATGTGCTCATTTCAAAAAAAATTTTCCATTGGAAATGAAAATCAGTTTTCACTCTAGAGTTATTGTATTATAGTTGGCCGAGTTCTGAGTTAAGATTAACTATAAGAAGTTATATTTTCTTATATATTTTTTTGACTTATTAGTTAAAACTTTTGCCCCCTTAATCTAATCAGTTTTCATACTGTCATTGTTTATGCAAGATAACCCAAGTCAACTTCTCTTAACTTCAGAGGAAGGTAAGACTTTCATTATTGTATATTATTTAACAATAATTTTTTGTACACAAAACTAATACAATCTTCACGAACAACAGATAATTGTTATGTCTGCCAGCATATTCTGATATAGGAGATCCCATCTTTACCTGTCAATTCTGAAAGGCGAAAATGTGGAATGAAGAACAAGCCAAAAAAGATAGCAAAACACGTGTTTCAAAGTTTAATATGTGTTGCATGAACGAAAAAGTTAAGCTGCCAACAATAAACAATCCTCCCGATGAACTTGACAGACTTCTTAATGGCAGGAAGTCAAAGAGTTTGCATTTACGAACTAACATAGGAGCATACAATACTATGTTTTCTTTCACATCAATAGGAGGAAAAATTGATAGCAAAACAAATAGGGGACGTGCACCATATGTCTACAGAATTTGTGGTCAAAATATCCATAGAAGTGGTAGTTTATTGCCTGAGATTGGAAAACGTCCTCTATTTGCACAGCTTGATATTTATGACACTAAAAATGAAATATTAAATCGACTCAATATTGTTAGGTAGAACTAATTTTGCATTTTTTCCAATAAGATGATAAAGTATATTCATCACTCCAAAGATTCTATCTAATTTTGTATGTTATTTTTTTCTAGCTCTAGCAAAGATGACAAATCATTTGACAAAGAAATTGTACATGATTTACGAAATATGCTTGATAGGTGTAACCCTCTTGTACAAACATTCTGAATGGAAAAAAAGCTCTATCAACCCAATGAAAGCAAAGGTTTGAAGATTAGATTAATTCATAGAAGATCGTCTGATGGACGAAGATATAATTTACCAACCTGTTCTAAGATTGCTGCTTTGATTGTTGGTGACATTGAGATCAATTACACTGAGAGAGATATTATTGTTCAACAAAGATTATGAGTGTTTCAATGCATCAGTGAATTGCATCCATTGTACCTGCCTTTACAATATCCTCTACTTTTTCCCTTCGGACATGATGGTTATAGAGAAGACATTCCTTTTAGTGATGTCAATAGTGATCCTGCGTCAAAACGTAAGAAGGTAACTATTAGGCAATATATTGCTTTCAGAATTCAAGACAGAGTGAATGAGTCATCAATTATTATCCACTCTGGAAAATTATTTCAGCAGTTTCTGGTTGATGGTTATACAATGATAGAATCTGAGAGATTGTCCTAATTAGGAGAAATCAACAAAAGCTGCGATCAGATTTATACAAGGGACTAGCTGATGATGTATTAAGAGGAGAAACTAATCCATCATCTAGTGGAAAACGCATTATATTGCCATCATCATGTATTGGTAGCCCCCGTTATACAATTCAAAATTACCAAGATGCCATGGCAATATGTAAGTGGACTAGGCCTCCTGATCTCTTTATTACATTCACATGTAATCCTAAGTGGCCTAAGATTGTACGATACTTAGAAACAAATCTCCTCAAAGTTGAAGATAGACCTGATTTACTGTCTAGAGTATTCAAGATAAAGCTTGACCAACTCACAAAAGACATTAAAAAAAATAATTTCTTGGGACGAGTCATTGCAGGTAATTTTCCACATTTAATATTCCTTATTAAATCATGATTTATATTAGAGTTGATCACACTAAATGTTTATTCATTGCTCCTAACAGTTATTGACATAATCGAATTCCAAAAGAGGGGATTACCGCATGCTCATATTTTGGTTCTTCTCCATAGAGATGATAAATTCCCTACAGTAGCTGATATTGATCGTATAATATCTGCTGAGATTCCTAATAAAAGAAGGTTTCCATGCCTTTATGAAGCTGTAAGTAATTTAATGACGCATGGGCCTTGTGGACCTGCTAATTTCTATTCACCATGTATGTCTGAAGGTAGATGCACAAAGCATTTCCCCTAAGGCTTTCAATGGATCAGCTATAATTGATGAGGAAGGCTATCCATGATATAAAAGACCAGATAATGGTAGACATGTTGAAAAGAATGGTGTTTAGTTAGATAACAGGTTTATTATATATCTTTTTTATCTAATTCGCTAATTATTTTTTATCATTTACTATATTAATAACTTTTATTGTCTTCATAACAGGTATGTAATTCCTTACAATCCTTCATTGTTGACTAGATATCAAGCTCACATTAACGTAGAAAGGTGTAATCAAGCAAAATCAATTAAGTATCTATTCAAATATATCAACAAGGGACATGACAGAGTGACTGTTGCATTTTATGAGAGGAGTGATGAGAACTCAGTTATTGAACAAGATGAAATCAAAATGTTCTATGACTATAGATACATATCACCTTGTGAGGCAGTCTGGAGAATTTTTAGTTTTGACATTAGTTATAGGGAACCATCTGTTGAAAGGCTTTCCTTTCATCTACCTAAGACGCACACAGTGATTTTTTGAAGTATGGAGGATTCATAATATATTATCTTAAGTATTTTCCTTAGTTTTGTTCTATTTTTATATTTATTATTTTTATCCACAAGGCCTTTATTCTCTCTTTTTCCTTTCAGATGATGAACCTCTTAATTCAGTGGTTGAGAGAAACTCAAATAATATGACCATGCTTTTAGCATGGTTTGAGTGCAATAAAAGATATCATGAAGCAAGATTATTAACATAAGCAAAATTTCCAACCCAGTTTGTTTACAAGAAAAACAACCGAGAATGGTGTCCAAGAAAATCAAGTTTCTCCATTGGAAGATTGTACTACTCTCCTCCCGGTAGTGGTGAGCTTTATTATTTGAGGACTCTGTTAAATGTTGTAAAAGGGCCTACATCATATGATGACATTAGATCAGTAGATGGTGTCGTTCATAAAACATACAAAGACACATGTTATGCATTAGGATTACTTGATGATGACAGAGAATACATAGATGGCATCATTGAAGCAAGCCATTGGCCATCTACAAGTTATCTCAAATGTTTATTTGCAATATTACTCACGTGCAATAATATTTCATCGTCTGACCACGTATGGAATAAGACATGGCCTTTGCTTTCAGAAGATATACTGTACCAACAAAGAATTATTCTGCGTCATGAAGGTATACTTTTATTTACTTTATTTTTTAAATATACTAAATATCTTTTGTTATTGCGTCTTTTACACTAGATGTTAATGTACAACCAAAACTTTACAATGATTGTTAATTTTTTTCAACATCACTATTTAACATAATAAATAGCTTAATAGTTTTCTGTTGTCAATTTCAGATTTGGTGTTAACTGAAGAAGATATGAAGAACAATACTATGATAGAAATTGAAAATATACTACAAGGGAATGGTAGATCTCTCATTGAATTTCCCTCATTACCATTTCCTGATATGATTCGAGAGAAGTGCTACAACAATAGATTTTTGTTTGAAGAATTGAATTATGATAAAGATGTCTTGGCTTGAGAACATCTGCAACTCTTTAACTCATTGAATATCGATCAAAGGAGAGTTTATGATGTGATTTTGGATGTTGTTACCTCTAACTTTGGAGGTGTTTTTTTTTGTATATGGATATGATGGTACAGGAAAAACATTTCTATGGCGAACACTGTCTTCGTCACTAAGATCAAAGAGGATGATAGTTCTTAATGTTGCATCAAGTGGAATAGCTTCATTATTATTACTAAGAGGTAGAACGGCTCACTCAAGATTTCAGCTCCCATTACAAGTAACTGAAGACTCGATTTGCAATATTTCCCAAGGAACTGACTTGGCTGAATTACTCATCAAGACTAACCTCATTATATGGGATGAAGCTCCTATGATGAACAAATATTGTTTTGAGGCTCTAGATCGAACATTAAAGGACCTTATGAGCAAATGCAAAAAAGAATTTTCAACACTTCCTTTTGGTGGGAAAGCTACTGTGTTTGGGGGTGACTTTTGACAAATTCTACTTGTCATACCAAGGTCCACTAGGGAAGAAATTGTTTTTTTCACTATTAATTCTACATACATTTGGGACTTCTGTAAGGTCCTTATGTTAACAGAAAACATGCATCTAAAAAGTGATTTATCACATTGTGAATTCAATGAAATTGATTCATTTGCCAAATGGATTATCAACATTGACGAGGGCACAACTGACCATGACAATGTGGGGGAATCTGTTGTCACTATTCTGGATGATCTCCTCATAAGAATTATTGATGATCCAATCTCATTGATTGTTAATTCATTTATCCAGGTCTTCTAGACAATTTGTACAATCTCAACTATTTTCAAAAAAGAGCTATACTGGCCCCTAGAATGAAAGACATTGATGAGATTAATGACTACATGTTATCCTTACTTCCTGGGGATGAGAGAACCTATCACAGCTCTGATAGTGTTTGCAAAGCTGATTCTAACAGTAATAACATGGATGATTTGTATACAACTAATTTTTTGAATAGTATTAAACTTTCAGGTCTTCCTAATCATCAATTGAAATTAAATGAGAGAGCTCCTATCATGTTGCTTAGAAATATTGATAAAGCAATAGGTCTTCGTAATGGAAGCAGATTAATTATCACAAAGTTGGGTAGGCATGTTATTGAGGGAATGATCATTGCTGAACTTCTATTGGGGAAAAAGTAATGATTCCTAGAATGGATCTTACTCCGTCTGATGCTAGGTTGCCTTTCAAGTTACGTAGGAGACAATTTCCAATTGCTTTGTGTTTTGCCATGACTATTAATAAAAGTTAAGGCCAATCTGTTTCCTCAGTTGGTCTGTACCTTGCAAATCCTGTTTTCAGTCATGGTCAACTTTATGTTGCTATCTCAAGAGTTAAAAGTAGAAAGGGGTTAAAAATTTTGATACTTGACCAGTATGGGAATCCAGTTACAAGCACCACTAATGTAGTGTACAAAGAAGTATTCCAAAATTTATCTTAGAGGTAAATAGCTATTATTTCAGTTCTGTTTCATCATTAATATATCTATCTAAATTAATCCATGTTATTCATATTTATTTTGTTTTCCTTTCATTTCACATCATATGTGTCTTACCATTACTTGAATATGTCATTATTTCTGTGTGTGTATTCCTTTATATCCACCTTTATATCCACATTTAACACTATTATTTATTTGACAATGAAAAGTTGTAATATTTTATTTTCCCGTGCATCACACGGGTCACCCACTAGTTTGTAAATATATAAATATATAATATTAAAAATAAAAATCTATAAATTTATATTTAAATATGAAAATTTAATTTTGAAAAAAATTATCTTTTATATTTAAAAATCTTTGTTTTAAATTTTTTTAATATAAATATATATAATATTAGAAACAAAGATTAATTCTTATTATTTTAATTGAATTTGTAAATTTATATTTATAATATTTAATTATATATATTATTTTTTAAATATTTTAAGTATCACCAGTTTTATGGCGATTCGACCACAGTTCGACCATTAACCTTTGAACCGATGCCTTCACCAGTTTAATAACCGGTCTGATTTTCTGAACCTTGCATATCACGGAAAAATACTACAACAGTACGAATCACTCAATCCAATCAAATAATATCAAGTTCATAAATAAATTATCAAAAGTATTCCTCTAATTTATGAAAATTAAATGATTGAAAATAATAAAATAAAATAAAATAATGCTATTAAATATTATAATAAAAATAATATCATTCCCACCAAAAATAATTGACCATAATACTTTCAATTATATAAATATAAAATTGACAGATATTACAAATCTGATTTTCTATACACTAACTATTACATCAACTGTTATATTTTGTTTCTAAAACATCGATGAATCATTAATTAGTCAAATGATGATGAATAATAAATATATATATATATATATATATATATATAAAGTAAGGTCAAACTTATTTAGTTTGTTAGTTGTTGACATATTAAGTATGTGTTTGGTTGCACGTTCCATTGGCTTTTTCTGTGTTTACTATAGCTAGGCAACGTGGTTTTGGAATTTCAACATGTTTGGGAGCAACTCAATGGAATTCGCGTTTACTGCTGTAACCCAGTTTGAAGCATACAAACCTCGTTAATTCCACAGCACAAATTTGTTGCTTCTCCGGAAAACTTAACGTGGTTAGTGTATATCAATATATAAATTCTACCCATTGCCTTGCTTCTTGTGTGTTTGGTGTATATTACAGTAAATGCAAAACAAGCAGAAAAATCGTGAAGGAACTCTGTTTTTGTGCATGAAAACAGAGCAAGTCTTTGTTGTTATTTAAGAACCCAGAAATTTCCAACTTTCATGGCTGAAATTGGTGTTCGGTTTCTCTTTTTTAATTGGAAAAGTGTCCTCTGTTTTTGGTTTAGAAAACAGAGGCATCTCTCTCTGTGGGATTGACAGGGACTACAATGAAATAAATGAAAAGTTTTCAGGGGTTGATTTAATTTTTGAGAAAAATATATTCTAGATCTATGGACCTATATGAAGCTAAATATGATCTTAAATCAAGCAAAAAACAAAAGAAAAATTTTGACCAAGGACCTAAGTGAATAACAGAAAGGTTTTTGGCAAATGTTGAAATTAAATCAAAATTTAGTTTAAATGAAATTTATAGACTGGACAAAGAAGGGCTGAACTGAAATTTAATTTAAAACTAATATACCAAGTGAAAATTAATAATATGCATGACAGGGACTAAAGTGAAAGAAATGAAAAGTTTATAGGGGTTGATTTAATTTCAGAAAAAATTATATTCTGGGACTAGGGACCTACATGAAACTAAATATGATTTGGGATCATGCAAAAGACAAAGGAAAAATATTAGCCAAGGACCTAAGTGAATAAAATAAAAAGTTGTAGGTTAGAAGTAAAATATTTGAAAATAAACAGAATTGTTACAATAGGGATTTTAATTAAGATTAAAAAGAGTTTACTAAATTTTGAGTGTTTTTGTATGGTTAAATAATGAGCTTAAATTATCAAATTTAAATATGGATAGTTCATTTTGTTAAAACTTAATTTTAATGAATATTTAGTTTATTTTGTTTAAAATTTAATTATTAATAAAAAAAATTATCTATAATTTATTTATAATTAACATTATAAGTATAAAATTCAGAATATACATTCAAAATATCATGATTTATCAAAGAATAAAAAATAAAGTTTATATCTTTTTTGATAATTATATATTTAAAACTACGTTTGTAAATTAACATCTAAACATCATGATCTGTCACAAATTACATTTGTCTAAATATCTTCCAAACATAAATCACATTTATCTAAACCTAGTTTTCTCCAACTACGTTCAATCAAATCTAATTTATCTCATCCACGTTTAATTTACTGAGCTCCCAATCACACCCTAAGTAAGGTCAAACTTATTTAGTTTGTTAGTTGTTGACTCAACAAAAAAAAGGAGTCAAGTTTATTTATATTTTATATGTGGGCATCCAAGCATAAGAAACAAGACAGACGTAGGAGGAAATTCCTCCTAGCACCGTTCTGTTTATCTTTATCCTATATTAAGCTAGTTATTTTAATGGATCAAGGATATGTGATTACCAAAAAATTAATTCAAGGCATTCAATATTTATTATGTAATATTTTTTTTGAGTATTTTGGATATTTCATATATCAAATATTTTAGGTAGTGATATTTAAAAAAAATATTTTTAAAAAAATTCAAAGGAAGTGCAAATATTAGATATTTTAGACAAATAGAGATAGTAAAATAAAAGAAAAAAAAATCAAAAGATTACTGTCTATTATCATCCCTATTTTTAAATGTGAGATTATTCTCACTCGATGATAAAGTTGTTTGTTTTCACAAATGTAATTTTACATACTCAAACTTACAATATTATAGAAGTCATTCAACTATTGTAACCACCACACCTATATAGCTTAAGTAGTATGGAATTGAGTTCTATAAATTCACGGGCCAGAATTGGAACCCCCATGTAACAAAATAAAAAAGCTTTTGGGCTAAAGTTTCACCTACCACTTCAACCCCTTGATGTCTATTAGTTAAAATATTTAGGCTATTATTCTTGGTAGCAAAACAACATGGGTGGCATTTAGCATTCTTGATGTAGTTATATATATATGTATGCTTTTCATTTATGATATGCTTAACTAATCCCACAATAATGTAAGGCAATAATCTTTTCAGGCATGCACACCCTTCATATAACAAACATACATATAAGCTTCAACAAACAAAAGTCATAACAATATATAACACTGGACAAGAAACATTTCACCACTTGGAAATTGCATTGAAAGTGGAAACGCAAAACTTTGTGCTATACCAATCCCCCACAATATGAAAAACCAAAAAGAAAAAAAAAACCCATATGCATCATATGAAGATATCAACTAGGTTAATTTTCCGGAAAAAGTGTGGCACGCTGAAGGCTTGTTGTGAGCACCAGCACCAGCACCAGCACCAGCACCTGCACCAACACCAACACCAACAAGAGCGCTTATGGCTGCATCGAGCCCTTTTCGTTTGGGCCTGGCCTCCTGGAGCATCAACATGACGTCCCTCATGGAAGGGCGGTCCGCAGGGTTTGAACTGGTGCAGAGCAATGCAATCCTAAGCATCTGAAGCATCTCCTCCCTCACCCACCTGCACTGCCCTCCCACGTTCTTGTCTAATATCTCATCCATCCCCTCCTTGCTCTTCATCTTACTCTTCACCCACTCTACAATGCTATTCCCGTCCCCGAATTCCGCCTCCACCGATCGCTTGCTGCTTAGAAGCTCCATCAACACCACCCCGTAGCTGTAGATGTCGCTCTTCTCGTCTACTTGCAGGGTATATGCATATTCTGCAACAAACGAACAACCACAACCTTTAGTTTTCTAGTACCCTATATTTTCAGTAATTACTAATTAGCCCCTTGTGTTATTATACTTATTTCAATTCAGTCCTTAAAAATTATCATTTGATTCTCTTTATTTGCTAATCCTTTAGGGAGTACTAAATTAAAATTTATGTAATATTTTAAGAATTAAATGAGTAATTTACTCTGATATCTTTAATTTTAGTCTTTTACTTTATTCAATGGACGGAAGACTAAAGTCAACATTGTCATAAATTGACAATATTCTTTGTGGGCCCCAATCAAACATTCGTACATCTTGCAAGTTAAGAGAGTGGGCTTGTGAAAGTGAAAACATAAAGGAAACGAGTCAAAAGACTCAAAACACTCTTCATGCCTAACACTGCAATAAATGTTACGCGAGTTTTTTATATTAATTATTTACTTTATATTAAAGATTTGGAATTTATTTATTCTAAATTTAAAAGTGACTATTTTATATTAATTAAATAAATATCTTACGTGTTAATTTTCCTTTTATACACAGAAATTTCATACAACTTCCACGCCTCTTTCTTGTAGAATAGTTTATCAATAAAAAAAATTATTTGCATAATTTATAATTTTTATTAGATCAACAATAGGAAAATTTAAATCTAGAAAGAAGTATAAATATCACTCTCGTATCGCATTAACACCATTAAAATTAACCAAAGAAAGACAGTGACCCAAATTTTCTCACCAAGACTTGAACTTTTTTCCGGTAAAATATTACCCTTTTCTGAAAATAAACTTAACTTCATTCTTCTCTTTGGGTAAAAATTTTACAAGGTTTAATAAAAAAATCTAATACATAAATTTTATAATATAAAAAGACACCTAGAATTTTAAATTAAAATAAAATCATTAAATTGTAATTTAATTTATCTGCAAAAAGTCAATTGATCCTCACTTTTATCAACATTTTTATATCTTAAATCATTGTCAGTCTATGAAAATAATTTAAACAAAAGAGCAGCTTGCTCTTGCAATTACTTTTAATCAAAACTTAAAGTTTTTAATTTAGTTTAAAATTTTAAAAAATAATTGTAGTTTTAATTTTAGCTGAATAAAAGAAAATTTCAAAATTGCCCCTTGAACTCTGGTTTACTTGAAAGTAAACCATGAAATTTTGAATTAAAAAGCCGTATTTCTTGTCAGTTGAATGTTCATAAACTTAATTTTTAGCTTGAAAGTTTAAGGATCTACTTCAAGTGGCCCAATTTTATTTATTTTTTTTTTGCATTTTTATCTTGAATAAAATATAATTTTCCTTACCTTGGATGGCAATATCAACCCAAAAAAAATAATAATAAGCAGAAAATATAGGAGAAGAAGGCGCACCTGGTGCAATGTAACCATATGATCCAGCAATGACAGACATAGATTCATCACTCTGAATTAACTTCGCCACTCCAAAATCTGCCACTCTGGCCTCCATCTCACCGTCCAATAATATGTTACTCGGCTTCAGATCACGGTGCACGATCACCGGATCACAGTCATGGTGAAGATAGCAAATCCCTTGCGCCACACCCAGCGCAATCTTGTACCTCGTCAACCAATCAGCGACCAGATTATTATTATTATTTCCTTTATTTTTGTCATGCAATAAATCGTCTAAATTCCCATTGGGCATGTACTCGTACAGCAGCATCGTGCACTCCCTGTTGCTGCAGCACCCTAGCAATCTCACTATGTTCCTGTGCCTCACGTTCCCCAACACTTCTACTTCCGCGAGAACCCCTCTCCGCCGTCGGATGTTGCTGCTCTCCTTCTGCTTCCCCCACAGCTTCTTCACGGCCACGATCTCGCCACCTGGCATCTCCGCCTTGTATACCGTCCCTGTGGACCCCATCCCTATGATCTTATCGGACATCGACAAGCACTCTATTACGTCCTCCGCTGTGAAGTTCAAACGCTGGAACGCCGTCAGTTTCCATGGCCCGATGTCGCGGCTGTCGTCGCTGCCGAATTGACCACCGTAGTTTGCTCGGAAGCATCGAGTTCCGGCGACGAGCGCGAAGAGGCCGATCCCGAATGCCGCCGCGACGATCCATACGATCGCTCCGGCGGTTCGCTTTGGCTGATGCTTGTTGTGAAGCTCGATTTCATTGTTCTCGGCGGCAACGGCTTCTGCGTCGGCCGCGCACGGCTTTGCGATGACTCCGCCGCAGAGGCCGTCGTTGCCGGAGAATGACGAGGGATGGAGGTTCGGGAAGGTGGATCCCGACGACGGAATTGGCCCGGTGAGGAGGTTGTAACTGACGTTGAAGTTCTCGAGTGTGGTGCAGTTGTTAAAATTTGCGGGGATTGTGCCGGTGAGGAAATTGTGAGAGAGATCGACGTCGGTGATGGTTGGAAGAGCAGAGATTTCCCAAGGAATGATGCCGGAGAGGGAATTTCGGCTCAGATTCAGTAGAACGAGCTTCTCGCAGTGTCCAATGTCCCAAGGGATGCTACCGTTGAGTGAATTTCCGTGTAATTCGATTTTGTAGATGTTCTGGCATCCGATGAAGTCTGGGATTTCGCCAATGATTTTCGATGAACTCGCTGAGAATATCTGGAGATTGCTGGCGTTCCAGATGTTACTGGGTAATGGGCTTTCAAAGGAGTTTCCAGAGATGTTCAAGTACTGTATCTTGATGGCATTGCCGAAATCTTCAGGAATTGGACCGACGAAGCTGTTGTTGCTAATATCGACGAAGGTCAGGTTCGGAAGGAGACCTAAACCAGCAGGAATCGAACCGTTGAGATGGTTGTTTTGGATTCTGAGCCTTGTTAATGAGGTACAGTTCAGGAGTGATGATGGAAGTGCACTATCAAACTTATTGTGGAAGAGGATGAGCTTGATGAGCTTGTTTCCTTTGCAAACACTTGGGGGGATAGGACCTGTGAGTGAATTCGTGGACACATCTAGTCTCTGGAGTAACCCATTTGAGCCAAGCGTTTGGGGGAGAATCCCAGTAAGAGAATTGTTAAATAGATGCAGGGTGTCGAGGTTGGGAAGTTCTCCAATGCCTTCAGGTATTTCACCGGTCAGCTTGTTGTCCATTAAGCTCAAAATGTTAAGTTCCTTCAACATTGTAACTTCTGTAGGAATAGACCCAGTGAGTTCGTTATCTGACAAATCAAGAGCCTTGATAACTTTCAAATTGCCTAAGCTTGATGGGATTTCACCAGTGAAGTGATTTCTGAACAGCAACAACGTCTCCAGTGTGGTCAAGTTTCCCAGTTCTGGAATTAAAGAGCCTGAAAGATTAGCAAAAGAGATATCCAAGTATTTAAGACTAGACAAAGAAGCCAATTCCACTGGTATTCCTCCTGAAAACTGGTTGTATCCGATTTCCAAGCGTTCTAGCTGTGTTAAGTAGCCTAACTGAGGTGGTATTGGACCTTCCAACGCATTTCCAGCCAGATAAAGGAACTTCAATCTTGCGAAACTGCCATAACCTGAAGGAATCCTGTCGCTGAAGTAACTTCCACCAAGGTTTAACTGCTCAAGAAACCTGAGCCTGATGAATTCTTGAGGTAAAGGGCCGACGAAGTTGTTGCTGTAAGCATTGAAGACCCTCAAGAACTTGAGCTTCGAAATCTTAGGTGGGAAAGTTGAGTTGAAGGAGTTGTGGCTGATATCTAGAGTCCTCAGGTCAGTGAGTTCAAAAATTGCTGCTTGGAAAGGCCCACTGAAGTCGTTTCCACTTAGATTCAAGTGGCCTAAGCTCGTCAAGTACCGTATCTCAGGTGAAATGGTGCCTGAAAGGTTGCGATGAGAGAGGTCAATGGAGGTGATTTGAGCTGTTTTAGAATGGCACGTGATGCCTGACCATGAACACCAAGTAGGGTCTTGGAAATTAGAGTTTGAGAAGGTGGAGGAAGCGTCCCAGTCATGGAGGATGTTGAGAGGGTCAATGAAGGAAGATTTCAGTGAAAGCAGAGAAATGAGTTGGAGGGGCAGAGTTGAAGAAGAAGCAGAGAAAACTAGGTATGTTTGGGAAAAGAAGGAGAATGTGAGAAAGAGAAACAAAGGTTTCATTGTTTTGGGGTTGTTGTGAGTGACAGTGGTGTGGTGTTTAGAGAGGTAAATTTAAGGGAAGGAAGGTTTTGATGAGGAAGAGAATTGCTTTTTTGGAGTGCTGGGCGCAGAGGGAGTTTCATGATGATGATTTCTTCAGTGGGTTTTGTTGATGGACATGAGAGAGAGAGAGAGAGAGAGAGAGATTGAACTTCTTCTACTTCTTCTTCTATATCTCTCTCTACTCAGTAGTACTACTCGCCAGTCACCACTACTAGTCTCCTTTATTTGCAGCTCCAACCTCTCACTTTAACTCTAGTTTTCTTTCTTTCTTTTGTTTTCTTTTTTTTTTTTCCCCTCTTACCTCAGTATTCTACCTTTGTCTGATACTCATCTATACTTTTAATTTTCTTCGAATTCTTTTTCCTCCTTTTCTTTTGCTCCCACTTTTCATCATTCCTTGTTTCCTTTTTCTTTGGCTAACAAATTGATAAATATGTGTAATAGTGATAATGTCTCACAGGATCCAAGAAAGACATCTCAAACTCCCACCATATTCCCCCATTCCATTATTTCAAATAAACCCATTTTTCTTTTCCTTTAACTCTATTTTCTGTTTGTTTAAAACAAATTCTCTATATTTTCAGTTCTTTTTGCATTACAGGTATACTTCAGTTTGGAGGCATCCTTGTGTTATCTCAGCTTACATAAGTCCATCATTTAATATTTACTACACATGATTCAAATGAATTTTATCATATTAAAATTATAACTTTTTTCATTGAATGTCATTTATAGACGAACAGAATCCTTACACAATGCTCATATACATTAAACTTAATAGGAGAAGTTTCTTCGTTATTAAATTATCTTTAAATTGTGTATATAATAATAAAAATATTTTATATAAATTTTAAAATAATTCAATAATAAAAATAATCGCTCTCCTCAGAATTAGAACTCTCCATAGATATATCTATTTCAATGTACCCTTGTCAGTGACATCAGGAAGTACTTATTACAATTGAAGAATTTCAGGAAGTACTTATTACAATTGAAGAATTTTAGTTGAGAATAGCTTATTTAAATATTTTTAAAATAAGCACTTATTATATAAGCGCTTATATATAAATTATTTCTATAATTAAAGAGTTTATGAAGACAAACTTTATATAAGTTGTTTTCAATTTATTTTCATAAGTTTATTTTCATAAGTTGTTCTAGAGAACTTGTAAAAATAAGTTAAAAACAACTTATTAACATGTCATAAATTATTTCTATAAACTCTCCCAATACGTATATAAGTTCTTATACTATAAGATAAGTTCAAAATAAATTCTTCTAAACAGCCCTAAATACAAATGTCAAATATATGAGATGTGATAGGATTATGCTTTTAAATACGGATGCTTTAAATTGGAATTGTTTAATATGTGCTTTTTATTCCCTCCTTTCCTCGTATGGCATTTCAGGGCTCTGGCTCCTCTGTCTTACGTTCTTCGGTTCCAGCTTGGAGATTCAGGAGAGAACCTGGTCCTGATTAGAGAGAGGTATGGACCACAAAATATTCTTAAATTCTTATACCAGCATGTCTGCATTATTCCACTCAAAGAAGACTGTTTCTATTAAGAACCTCTCACTCATGCCTTATAATAAATGAGAGGATTGGGACCAAAGTTTTAGTGATCATTAGATCCTTATTTGCAAGCGTTGGATTCAAAAGGAAACAAACTTGCCAAACTTTTTTCGGTTACAATATTTAAACAAATTCTCAAATCAGCCAGACCATGACAGGCACGACAAAGTTCCAATTTCCCTATCTCCCTTTTCGTCCTTTTAAAATTGACTTAAATGTCATTTTGGTCCTTTACAGATAAGATGTTTCTTACTTTGGTTTTCCGTAAAATTATCTTTTCATTCTAATCCTTCACAGAGTGTGTTTTATTAAAAAAATTATGAACATATAAAATATAATGTATACATTATTAATAAATTACATTTATTTCTTTTGTATGGACAAAAAAATAAATTATGTATGAACTTTTTAATATTAAATGCTTCGTATTACATTTCTACTCACAATTAGTAAAAAATACGATAAAGTTTTATGATATAATTTATTTAAACTGAATATAGTATACATAAAGATTTAAAAATAAAGATCATTGATTAACCAGAGTATCTTATATTATGATATCTCATATCATAATAATTGAGGTTACAATAAAGCAAATACCTTCTTAATATTTAGGAATTTTCATATTTAATCTAAAGAATAAATTATTGAAGAATTGGAATAATTTATTAAAGATTAAAAATTCACGGTGCATGATTCTCATATTTTTCAAATAGTGTAAGATACCAAAAAACAATGTAGGATATCAAAGTCAATGGAAAGCATTGTATGCCTTGAGACATCTTCATTATTTGTGTTTCAAACTAAGAAACTTATGATCCTCAAATAAAACAACGGGTATAAAGAGACATATAATTAGTACTTCAATTAGAAATTTGATAACTTAAATTGATTGAAAAATGGCAGCATTTACTCTGCTTTGAATTGGCGAGAATATTTGAAATTTTAGAAAATAACATAAATTCGTATATTAATTTTAGAGAAAAATGCAGATAATTCTCATGAATTTTTTTTATTGTGCAAATAACTTCGATGAACTATAAAACTCAACACAATGCCCCTATGAATTCTCCATTTCATGCGGTAAGACCCTTCTAGCTAATAATCTGTTAGTTGACTAATAATCAACACTGATTGAGATTACAAAACTGCCACATCAGTTCTATTTGAGCACATTAATTGTTGACTTGAATCAATCCAAACTGTCACATCATCTCTATCTAACCAATTCAGGTGCTGACTTGGGCCAATCCAATTCAGCTCGAACCCTCTTCTCGTAGCCTTATGTATCCCCTCTCTTCTTTGCTCCTTCTCTACCACCATCGTTGTTATTAGACCTCCCTTGCAGCTACTCATCCCGTACCTCAACGTCTTCTCCTCATCGTCCATGGCCAATCCTAGAATTAACCTCGTCCTGTTGTCCGCCCAACATCCCACTTTGTCCTCCTGAAGCTTCTCTAGCATGTCACAGTTGAAGAATAGCAACACTTCTTTCTGGTTTTGCGAGAAATTGAAGCGCTAGGTGTAGAGGGTGAGGCTCTTGGAGCGTGAGATGCACTTGTTGGAGGTTGCAGAGTTGAAGACTCAGAGAGTGTGATAGAGGCAAGAAATTTCGCGGACAAAATACAAGGTGTTGGAGAGATTGAGCAATGAGAAGCCATCGGGGGTACAGAGAAGATTGAATTGAGGAAATCCGTAGCAGGGTTCTTGTCTTTCGTCGATGTAGAAAGGGTAGGTTACGTTTGGGCCATTTTCACAGGTTGTCACCTCACAGGCTTCGGAATTTAGGTTCACATAACCGACCAAATTTTCGAACAAGAGGCAAGAAGTGAAGAGCAAGAGGTTCAAAAGTTGACGACATGAAAAAATGGGGTGACATTTCCCCTATGGGATCTTGATTTGCCACTTATCTCAATTAGATATCTAAACTCCAGGACCCAGGTCTTTAAGGAAGACAGATGGAAGAAGACAAACACAGACTACAACAATCGACAAGGCATATGAAACTTGAATTATAAATTCTTGGGTCGAACAATCAGTATGTGGGTATGGTAAAGATGATGTAACTATTTGAATTGGTCTAAGTTAGCAGTTGATATGTTTAAATAGAATAACGTTATAATTTTACAATCTCAATCAGCATTGACCATTAGTCAACCAACAAATTATTAGACATAAACGCCTTACCGCATGAAATAAAAAGTTTAGAGGAGTCTTGTATTGAGTTTTATAATTTATGAGGGTTATCTATACAATAAAAAAAGTTTATGGAGATTATCTGTATTTTTCCCTTATTTTTATTAATGCATTAGTAATGGAAAAATATTGTTGTTCTCCAGCAGTATGATGGGGTCATTCTTGATAGGTTAGTGAAAAATACTATATTAATTAAATAGGGTTAATATGTATTCATATATTTTGTCGCTTTTAGATTACAGTGTTGACTTCACTCAAGCTGTATTATGATGGCTATTTACTTTATCACTGATGCTATTAATTAAAGCATATGTTGAGATGAGAATAAAGTTTCAAACACAATCATCTTCACCCCATTATCTTATTCAATTCTGCATACCGCCATCCAACATCTTTTTCTTCCTTTAAGTCCATGTCTCATTATCTTTAGCGTCATTTTTATTGATACTACTGTCCTTTTTACAAACATACAAAACCAGGATCTCAAACACACACACACACACACACACATATATAAAATACCAGTCTTTTATCGTATAAAATAGGTTAAATCATAATTTTGATTCATATAGTTTTACCAAAATTATAAATTAGTTCTTATATTTTACTTTTATATAAAATGATCTTTATAGTTTTTCATCCATGTAACATGTAAATTAGTCATTGTTGTCAGTATGATTAACTTTATTGTTAAAATAGTCCTACATAACAGGTGATATGTACATTTGTAAATATGTCAGCATGTCTAGTTATTTAATTTTGTACAACTCAACCTCCATGTTAACAAAATTTAATATAAACGATAGGTTAAGAAAGTTGAGAATTAATTACAAAATAAGAATTTTGTTAACATGACGGTTGAGTTGTACAAAATTTAGTGTCTAGGCATGCTAACACGTTCACAAATGTGCACAACAATTGTCATGTAGGACAATTTTAATAACAAAGTTAACCATATTGATGACAGTAACTAACTTACATAGATAAAAAAAATATAGAGACCAACTGACAATTTTGGTAAAATTATAGGGACTAAAATTATAATTTAACCTATAAAATAATTGGACAACTATATAATGTAATTATCCAATGAAGTTGTAATTATTTCATTCTTTCATGGTAAAAATATTAATTAAAAAATAAATTATACTAACCTTTTTTAAGATTTAGCTAAGTATAATCAATACTTTTTTTACAAACATACATAAACAGGATCATGTATGTAAAACCAGATATCATATAAAAAAAGTGAATAATTATATAATTAATTATTCAATGCAATTTTTAAACTAAATAATATTATTTTTGTAATTATTTGATTCCTTTATTGTAAAAGATTAATTAAAGAATCAATTAAACTAAATTATTTTTTCCACCTTTTAGTTTCAAATATTAAACTTGGTTTTCTTGACATTTTGACATATATTGGAGAAACTTTCCTCTATTTTATTATTTTGTCAAATCAATTAATTTTTTTACACAATATGAAACTATAATTTTGTTTTCAACTTAATACTGAAAATAATTAAATTATTTTAACAGTTAATACAAAACTTTGACTTTATTTTTAATATGACTCTAAAAATTGTAAAGTGATTTTATTACTAAAAAGAACATATGTATAAATTTAATTTCAATTATAATAATTATAGGAATATTACCTAAATTAAACGATGTATGGAAATGCTCATATAAGGGTAACGAAGTAATTGGTGGGTGTGAGATTAGTGTGTGATCACTACAATCATACGGGCGTGTTGCCGTAAGAATATGAATTCATGGATTTATAATAATAATAATAATAATAATAATAATAATAATAATAATAATAATAATAATAATAATGTCAAACATAATTCATCAGTTCAAATGATTCAAAATTATGTCATCTAATTAGCTAGTGATTATTACACCTATTATTGCTTTATTATTATTGTCAAAGAGACTTTAATTTGAAATTGAACATCAGTACATTCCAAATGTGAGTGATTATTACTCCTACTAATAAGAGAATTAGATGGCTTTTTATGAGCGATGCATTTTACAAACGTTCAAACTTTCGCGATGTTATATGTGTATTAAAAAAAAGTATGATAAGAATTAATAAGAGTAATATTTTTTATTTAATGTTTTATACACATATAACATCACGAGAGTTTGAACGTTTTTAAAATACATCACTTATAAGCCATCTAATTCTCTTATTATATTGGATAGGGAAAATTGCACAACACGTGAACTTTGGGGTCCTTGCAATTTATTCCTATAAACTTCTAAATTTAGTAAAAAACTCATTTTAACTTTTAAATATTTGAAAAAACCCTTTTCATTAGACTGTCAAATTATTCGTTAAGTTGATTGTCAAGTTGACCGTTAATTAATGGTTTAGTCATTTTTTTCATACTCAATCAAAACTGAAACACAAGAGTTTTGATTTAATTTCATTATTTTTATGTGTAATTTTTGTTTTTTTGATTTATTAATTTTTTTAAATTTTTTTAGGTCAAAAAGACAATTATAACCCTACCAAATCAGTGTCAATGTGGTCATATTTATGCTAGATGAATATAAGAAAGTTGACTGGACTATTGACTAACATTCAGTTCGAAGTTGAACTTAACAAAGGAGATCTTTTGCAAACATTTGAAAGTGGGGTTTTTGCTAGGTTTAAAAGTTCATAAGGATGAATTGCAAATACCACAAAGTTTATGGGGGTTATGTGTAATTTAACCAATTGAATATGACTCATACCTAAGATGTAATTTAAGGAATATAATGAAAGTAAATAATTGCCGATGGAAAAAATAAGAGAGATGACTTTTTACACATTCAAAAATAATTATTAAATCTATACTTGTATAGAAGTGGATAACTCAATATACTGATATTAGTGTAAGAAAAATTGATATAAATAATCGCTTAACTAGAATAAATTTCTTATAACAAAATTTATCACTGAATTAAAATTTTAGTAATGTATATCTTACTCAAAGAATTTTACATGATTTAATATTATTTTATATTGTATTAGCTATTTAGCTACATATTTATTGTTATCAATTTTTTTTAAAATTTGGCATTCAAGACACGGTGATTAATTCTAATGCAATAGTTATGTTGATAAAAAATGACTTTAATTTATATCACAAAACGTTGAAAGGTATAAGTGTTTCAATTTTAATTAAAACTATGATCGTTTGGTTATATTATTAATTATTGATCCTTATAATTACACATAACTTTTAATTTGATCTTAATAATTTACAAATTTGTAAGTCAGTCATCACGGTTCTATAAAATTTTAATGTAATCCTTGTCACTAAACTTCTATCAATGTTTCATCAATTTACTTCCACAAGACACCGATTATATATTGACATTATAAATATAAATATATATATATATATATATATATATATATATATATATATATATATATATATGACTTGCATAATAAAAGGATTAAAAGTGAATAAGGAAGTGAAATAAACTGTTATAAATTATAGCATATAGTGCAATTTATATATTGGATGAGTTAATCTGAATCATATATATTTAAATTGTTAGGATAGTACATAATTCACTATGTTAATAAAATTTCCCAAGACTGACAAAAATTTAATGACATTGACTAAATTAGTTTTTATTAAAATTATAAGAATCTAATTGAATTTTCAAACTAAAAAGATTAATTAAAATTTAAATAATATTATAAGGATTAAAAGAATAATTTACATTTTGTTTATGATAAAAGAAGACAAAAGGTCTTGGAAGTTGATATTAAAAAAAAAAAAGAAGTAAGAATCAAGTAGACTCTTTAAGTTCATTTAAATCAAAATTCTTAGGAGTGAACTTTTTTTTTCCCCCTCGACAATCACTATTCGACTAGGATTATTTTGTTATATAGTTTGTTAAT